>CM040121.1:371676155-372876155 GCA_022559845.1 Amorphophallus konjac
CTCGCCGATGCCCTCGCCTCATTGGCATCATCCATAAGGTTCCCTCTAGGAAGATGGTTTAAGTCCATTTCCATCTACAAACTTCACGCCCCTGCAGTCGATGATGCTTCCTACGTAAACATCAAAGACAGGATAGCAAGGAAGATCCTGCAGGAAGATATCCTTGAGAAGAGGGAGCTCATGTTGGTAGAGGCCGAAGAAGAACTGGCTGATGAAGAGAAACCTTGGTTCTATGAAATTGTCAAATATTGCCAAGATCAGTCTTATCCTGAAGGGGCCACCACAGAGGACAAGAAAGCCATAAGAAGGGTGGCTCAGAAATACACATTGATCGGAGGTCTACTCTATAGGAGGAGCCTTACTGGTATTCTGTTAAGATGTCTTGGTGACGATGAGGTTTGGAAATGTGTAGAGGAGACGCACTCGGGTGTGTGCGGTGGCCACGTGAATAGTCAGATGCTCGCCAAGAAGATCATTCGTCAAGGCTTTTATTGGCCCACTATGGAAGATGATTGTGCTGTCTATGTCCGTAGGTGTGTCAAGTGTCAACTTCACGCCGATAAAATCCATTCACCATCTTCCTCACTTCATCCAATATCCTCCCCATGGCCTTTCTCCATGTGGGCATTCGACATCATTGGTCCCTTAGGTGATCCCAATTCCCTCACCAAGCAGAAATCTTTCATCCTTACTGCAACAGAATACTTCACCAAATGGGCCGAAGCCGAAGCTTACACGGAAATCAAGGCATCAACAGTCTGCAAGTTCATCATGAAGAACATCCTCGCCAGATTCGGCATCCCAAGCACGATCGTCACCGACAATGGGCCACAATTCATTTCTCAGGACCTACAGGACCTCTACAAAAGGTACGCAATTGCATTGCATCATTCATCGCCTTATTACCCACAAGGTAACGGCCAAGCGGAGGCCACCAATAAAACATTGCTCAAAATCATCAAAAAAACCTGCGAGTCTAGTAAGTTTTCAGACTGGCCAGAAAAGCTTATCGAAGCCCTATGGGCCTATCGCACCTCAATCCGTACCCCCACCGGGCAGACTCCATTTGCCCTCACTTATGGTATGGAAGCGGTAGTCCCGTACGAGACTCTGATCCCTTCTCTCAGGGTACAATTGGATGAGGAATTTCCCCTCGACGATAGTCGTAATTCACTCCTCGCCCAGTTAGAACTCTTGGATGAGAAGCGGCTGGCCGCCGCCGAACACGCGCGTGTGTATCAAAATAGACTCGCTCGCTTTTACCAAAAGAAAGTCGTTGAGAGAAAATTCAAAGTCGGTAAGATGGTCGTAAAAAGAATTTTTGTCAAACCTGGAGGGCCGCGTTCTAAGCTCCAACCCAATTGGGAAGGACCATTTGTAATTCAAGCCGTGTACCCTAGCAACGCCTACAAGCTAGTCAACGCCGAAGGGACCGAGTTATCCCACCCTTGGAATGGGCTTTATCTTAAGAAATACTACCCTTAGCACAAAACAAAAAAAATGATGAAAAGATAAAAAACATCAAAAACAAGGAAATATTGAAAACCACTAAAAATATGGAAAATTCAAAATGCCGATGCCTGGCAGGCACCATGTAGTTAAGTCCCTGCATCTAACCTTCATGTTAGGATAGGGCCCATTAAGGCTTGGTAGGCACCGGGTCTTGGTTTGCCGAACCGTGGAGACCCCTGTCCGGCCACGTCGGCCTATGCTCGCTCGAAGGAAGCTAACATGTGTTCACTTATGTATTTTATTCAAAAAAGTTGGTAGCATCACCTACGGTAGGGCCACACCTAGAAGATCTCCGGAAGCTGTAATCTTTATTCTTTTCTCTTCGACCAAATGAGACAGTCGGCGCCCTTAAAACGCTGAGCATGAGAAACCGAAACTCAAACCCCAAAGGCAAGAGTAGGACCCATTTCCTCGAGCATCGATCAGAGCACGAGAAGAGGGCAGTGTCCCCGCAGGCATACGAAGAGGGAGCCCACCAACGTCAAATGACTATATCTCCCTCACAGAAAGAAATACAAAATCAAAATCAAGAGAAAAGCCTGGTCGTGACCGTGCCTGGTACGATAAACGGAACCCCTCAAAGCAAAAGTCTGAATCCACAAAGGGGGGCCGTGGAATGTAAATGCTCGAGATTTGGTCCGAAGTTGTCCGAAAGGAAAGAGTTAATGGGCCCTTATTCGCTCGCCGGGTTAACGGCTTTGCCGGTCCTCTCAGGAGGTTTATCCCCTACGCTCTTCCTTCTCCCTCTAAAGATGACGGTTCGATGGAGTTTCTGAAAGGTGAAAACTGCCCAGGGTCTGCGACCTTATTTTAATATACACATTTTGGTTACCTACTTTAAAAAGCAAAAGCTATCGCTGCGAAGGAGTCTCCGTGTTTCTGGCTGGTCAAGACCCCTGTTTACCACCTTGATGTCTTCTTGTTTAACCTCGGGCTTAGGCCAATGCAAGCGCGTCACCTATGGGTGCGACGGCGTCTGATTCCGGGTCAGCGTCGCGCGGTTGGTCGTTAGGGTTCCAGGGTGTTCCATCTTATACCATCTAGAGTTGTGAGGAAACAGACCCGGGTCGGGCAAATCATCTACCTCAAACACCTTTTGGGTGAATCCCTGTGGTCGGAAGCAACTGGGAGCCTAAGCATGGCATGACGGTATTGTCATCAGGGTAAGTCTTAGCCGGCGGGATCGTCATTCGAGGGGTCTAGAGGCCCAAATCAACCTAGATGTGCACTTAGGATACCTGGGAGGTTAGTAAGAAACCCCTGTCTCACGTAGGTTAGGTGCCATTTGGGTGCTTGCCGGGCGTTAGCAATAAAAAAATTGAAATGATAAAAGCAAAAAAAAATAGAAAAGAGAAATGTACATATTTGCAAACAAAAAAAATCTTTTTATGATAAAACAAAAAAAATGTCAAATATAAAAAAGAAAACAAATCAATTTTGCATGATTGCATTTACGTGCATCATCTCACTTTAATACCGCTTGCATTCGTGTGCTTGCCTGTCGCATTTATCATCACCGCATCTTTCCCTTGCCTTCGTTAAATAAAGGCTTGGCCCCTTGACCAGTTATCAAGGACAGTCACAGTGACCATTTGCTTATTGAGCAAGGGGCCAAGTCAGAACAGAAATTCTGATTTGTTTGTTTCAGTGATATGTGCAGGGATTCAGGTAACTGAAGCAAAGGTGAAAAACAAACAAACCAAACCTTGTGTTTTATTCCAAAAAACCAAAAAAATTTACATCAAGTTCCGCCCTCTCTCTCTGCATTACTCGTCCCACTACTCTCCGGGCAAAACACTCTCAAAGGTGCTACCCAACTACGAAAAGCGGTACTCCTACCGCTCTGTACTCCTCTTCCTATTCCCACATCCCGGCGTTGATCCACGGAAGCAGCAGAGAAGCTACCAACACGAAAGCCACGCTCTCGTGCTCTTCGGTAGCGCTCCTCACCATCTCTCAGCCACTGTTCAGCAAGACCAAGGCTGATTCGGAGTTCGAATAGTTGGGCCTCCATGGCCCTTCGTTCCTCCCTTTCAGTCAATCTGTTGGCTCTTTCTCTCTCTGCGTCTCTTTCTCTCTCTGTCCGTTCTCTCTCACGGTCTTCCCTCTCCAACTGGAGAGTGATCCTCAGTTCCATAGCATCCCTGGATGAGTCGTCATCAGGATGACGCCGCAGTTCCCTCTCCAGTTCTGCTATCCTAGCCTCCTTCTGCGCAGCTTGGGCAAGCGCTTCTTCCGTCTCCTTTTCCTGTCGAGTGTACCATCTCAGATACGCGATAAGGCGTAAACAAAGAGAACTCAACGCTGAAACTTTTACCTGTATACGAAGCATTCCTTCTGCCTCCGCAGCACGCTGCGTGGCGTGAGCAAGTTGCTCATGAAGCGAGTCAAGTTCTGAGGTGGGAATCCACAAGCTGGAAGAGGCACCACCTACTCCCATCGCTGGGGAGGCTGCGCCAATCTGGGCATGCTGCGACCATGTGAATTAGCAGCCAACATCTGGAATCTGGGGTTTTAACTAGGAACGTACTGTACACCTACCAAGGCGCTCGTAGCTCCGCGGGCATCGCCCAACTGTTGTTCCATCTCTGCCAAGCGAGTTCGTAAATTCGCTATCATGGCATCCCGGACATCCTGCAGCCTTACAAGTCAGCATTTTCACCAGAAAAACCAAGAAAAGGAGAAAGAAGAGAAGAGAAAAAGGGAAACCTACCTCCACAAGTCCCCGGGGTTGGAACCGTTCTGCGTACTTTGTCCTATATAGACGCAAGTAGTCCTCGCTGTCCCGCGCCTGTGATTCTACAATCGTGCCACCCCGTTGCCAGTCCTCATACTGTTCGGGGAATCGCACGCGCCAGTCAATGCAAGTCGCCGGTCCCCGCGTCTTTCTCCCGACACGAGGTGGCGCAGCTGAATCCACCCATTCTTGAGCCAGTCCTAAAGTCCTCATAACTAATCGTAGCCGAAGCGGCTCGATTTCATTCAGGCAGTGCATCCATAGTTCCCGTCCGAACCGGGCACGACTTGCTAGAACCCACGGCTGGTTGGCATCGACCATGTCTGAGTAGGGTCTCCAGTTTACCATCGCTGTAGGGAACTCCTGTAGCTCCCGCCTTAACACCATCAGTTGGTAGGTTAGGGGTGCCGCACTCATGACGGGTTCCCACCGCCTGGCTAGCGGCACCATCACGGGTCGCCAATGTCGAGCTCTCCCCATAGAGAGGTAATAATAGCTCCATAACTGCTCGGCGCAGGTCATCAGCACCTTGCGAAAACAACAAAAAAATACAAAACAAGCAAAACCAAAAAAATACCTGGATGAATGGTGTGAAACCACTCACAGTCATCTCACGATCCGTTTCTTGGAATAGGCCTGCAAACAAGTGTGCCAGCATGGCGGCTCCCCAGGCATAATACCCTACTCTTCCAAGGTCTGACAGCAGCTCCAGGAAGCAACATTGGATACCATCCCCTTTCGAGCTCAGTACCAATCTCCCCAAAAGGAAGAGGAGAAATCTCCTCAAATCTATGTCACATCTTTCCCAGTTGCCGAAATCTGTGCAGTACACGGCACGGCATCCTATTTCCATCCTTTCCATGAACTCTTCTGAGGATTCGTCGTCCCGCCGACGAGTGTCGATGAGCCCTAATGCATCCATGAGGGACGCCCTAGCTACCGACCTATTCTTCCGACCATCTAGGTCCAAACCCAGTAACTTCTGGGCACCTTCTCTGTAGTCCGCGTAAGTGACTCCGGTCACTGCCTCGCCTTCTACCTTCAGGCTTGTGATCCGGACCACATCCTCCAAGCTGGGCACCATGTGCCCCCAGGGCATCAGGAATGCCCGGCTCACTGGGTCCCATCTCTCACACAAGGCTTGGATCAGGACTAGGTCAAGCTGGATCGGCTCGATCCGAAGGAAGGTACCAAATCCCATCACGTCTAGCCTCGCCTTCTGAAAATCTGGGAGGCCCCTGTACGCTGCTACTACCAACTCCCATAAGATTTGTGATTTCATCACAACCTACACATACAAGGAATGGGGGTGAGGTTTGGTCAGAAGAAAGGAAGAAAAAATGAGAAAAGGGCAAGAAAACTTGGCTTACGAGTTGTGATTGGGCCCTTTCGCTGAAGTGCCCTTCAAAGTCTGAAAGCCTCCTGGAACTACTACCACTGGACCTGCTTCTCTTCGAGGAATGGGAAGATTCGCCCTCCATCCAACTCTCAGAATTTTGAACTCCTCCTCTCCCGTGAGAACTTGTGCTCCTCGAGTTATTCCTCGATATACCTGGGAAGATAAAAGGGACAAGAATTTATAGAAATGGAAGGAGTGCGGGCCAAGATTGCCTCCATCACCTGTCGATGATAGCCCTCGCAATAAGACACCGACCAAGCGGCCCCATGTGTCGCTTCACCGCTCGCACAGGGTGATTGACTGGACGAAGAATAGGACGAATAGCCCCTATGTTGTCTAGGGATACCCTATCATGTTTTGGAGGACGCCCGCAAAATTTGGCACAACATCCGGGAAAAGGAACTAGGGCCGTGAGTATTGACTTCGACGGCAGATTCCCGTGGAAAATGGTCACAACAAGACGTGATTCTCCGCTCGAGGCAGAGTCTCGACAGATCCGTCACATGGGAACAGTGCAAAGGAGAAGAAGTGTAGGGAAGAAGGAACGCACAAGAGGACAAACAAGCATCAGAAAATCAAATCACTCCATTCATAATTCTACATAAGCTGTCAAAAATATCATAAACATAAAGAGGTGACGGGTCCACTAGCCCGCCAATCCTCACCATCACTCATCTCTCCGGGCACTCTCCTCCTCTCCCCCGAGGTGAGGGTCCCTCAGAAGCCTCCAGGATCCCCGTGCAGTAGCACCTGCCTCGCCTCTGGGCGCCTGCTCCGCAGCAGTGACTCGCTGCTCCTCCCCTGGCGTGGCGAAGAAGCCACTGGCGGCAAAGCGACCGGACTGGCGGAGTCGCTCCCCGAACTCTCGCGCTCTCTCGTAGCGCGTCTCCATCCCTCCTAGCCTCTGCACGACGGCCTGAAGGCCCAGCTGGAGCTCCCTCACTTGGGCCTCCAAGGCCCTCCTCTCGGTCAGATCCCGCTGTCGCTCGGACCTTCTCTCGGCTTTCTCTCTCTCTACCTCTCTCCTCATCATCTGCAGAAGAACCCTTAACTCCAGGATGTCTGGAGAAGGTCTCTCCTCACCACGATGCCGCAGCTCCGCTACAGTCGCCACCCAGGCGTCACGCTCCTCTTCCGCCCGGGTCGCACGGGCCACCGCACCGGCAAGTTGCTCCCGGAGGGAAGCAATCTCGAGAAAAGGGGCCGAGGAGCTAGAAGATCCGCCAGCCGCTCCCACCGTCGCTGTCTGCTGGGCACGCTGGAACAAAATAAACAACGGCCGTCAGTGAAACTCCAAAATCTGAAGTTAAAAGGGCGGCACGTAACTTACCAGGAGCGACAGCTCATGTTGAGCGACGGCCAGTTGCCGCCTAGTCTCTGACAGCTGGGCGCGCGAGCCGCCGATGCCACGCGTGTCCCCAGCTTGGGGAAGCCCCGCGTAACTCTCTCTCTGCCGCCGCAGGAAGTCGGCACTGTCCTGCACCAGTACACCCCCTTGCTGTCCAGGGAGACGTACGGGCCAGTCCTCGAGCCTCGCCTTGCCGCGACTCTCCTTCCTGACGCGGCTCGGCTCGTCCGCACTCGCCCACTCATCGGCCAGGCCCAGCGTCCTTGCCATGTCCTGCACCAAGAAAGGGGTCCCATATCAGTCAAAAGGAACGCGTCCCCTGTCTAGGACGCGTCCATCATTTGAGTGCAACACTCGCCGAACCCTTTCCTCCTCGCGCGGCTCGCTTCAAAACCCAAAATGAATTAAAAGAGGAAGAGATCGGAGGACCTACCGGACCGTGTTCACCTCCTCCCACGCCATCGGGCCCCTCGAGTCCCTCGGGGGCCCGAAGCGGCCCTTCCTCCTCCATGGACGCCGTTCCGTGCTCGGGCGCGTCCCTCCTTGGGCGAGGAGTTCCTCGTTCCTCTCCACCTTCACTACGGTCGGGCCCACCGAACTCCATCGATCAAAAGAGGAGGAAGACGAAAAAGGGGCGAGCGAGTTTCGGCAGAAGGCGGGCTCGTTTGCGGGTAAGGCACGGGAGAAGAAGGACCACCCGTCGCTTTAAATTTGAAATCAAGGATTAAGACGCGTCCTCGCGCCTGGACGCGCCCAAAAGGGGAAAAAAGGAAATAAAATCCCCCCGTGTAAAGCGTAATTCCCCGCTGTTCAGGGCAAGGTCTCGCGAAGCACGCCTCAAAGGACAACTCAGTGCAAAGAAGAAAGTGTGGGAGAGAGAAAAGTACACACAACACAAAAAGCCATTTCCATTTCATATAATAGCCGAAAGTACATCATACAGTGAGAAGGGTGACGTACAAGCAACTCTCTAACTCTCACCGTCACCCTCCTGGTCATCTCCTTCCTCCCTCCTCTGACGGAGATCCCTAGGGGGCCTCCGCGACCTCTGTGAACCCTGAGAAGCCGTGCTCGCCTCGCCCTGCGGTGGCACTCCAGCCTCGAAGGCGCGACGACGCTCCTCGGCCGAAGAAACTAGGTAGCTGCCCATGGAAAAAGAACCAGACTGACGAAGTCGCGCCCCGCGTTCCTTCGCCCTCTGGTACTGCTCCTCGCTCTCCCGAAGCCTCCCCTCCGCCGTGCCAAGACTCAATCGGAGCTCCAGCAACTGGGCCTCTAGAGCCCTCCTCTCGGTCTGATCCCGCTGTCGCTCCTCCCTCTCTCTCTCCCTATCCCTCTCCCTCTCTCTCTCCACGCTCTCCCTATCCCTCTCCCTCTCCTCTCTCTCCCTCATCGCCTCTCTCCTCGACAGCTCGAGGGCGATCCGCAGATCCACTACGTCGCGAGGAAGCTCCTCAGCCTCCCGTCGCCGCTCCTCCTCTAGCTCTGCAATCCGGGCGTCACGCTCTGCCACCCGGGCATCGCGCTCCTGCTCAGCACGAACAGCACGCGCCAGGGCCTCTCGGATCTCGGCCACCTGTCAAGGCACGCATGCACCGTAAGAGAACAGTGATAGAAGGAAAGCTAGCTAGAAAAGGGTCGCGGCCAAGCAAGCACTCACTCGAGCCTCGCGGTCACGCTCGGCCTCCTCAGCCCGAGCCACCGCGTACGCCAGCTGCTCCTGGAGGGCAGAAACCTCCGGAGGAGGGCCCCGCGAACTGGAACCCGCTCCACCAGCCATCGCGGCTGCCGCTGTCTGGTGGGCCCGCTGAAACACGGGGCAAACGTCAGTCAAAGGCTAAGCATCAAAAATCCAGGTCACAAAAAAATGCATTGCATAAACTCACCAGGATCTCCAACTCCTGTCGGATGGCCACCAACTGTCGCCTGGCGTCCGCCAACTGGGCCCGCAGGTCGGCAATCATGGTATCACGAGCATCCTGCATTACACATAAGTTAGTATCCCATGCATATACATATAGAAAGGTGGAGCAGTTTCATTTCACTTACCCCTGCCATACCACCCAAGGAGAGGCGGTCCCCGTACGTAGCTCGGTACCGTCTCATGTAGTCTGTGCTGTCCTGTACGTGGGACACTACTGGGACCCCGCCCTGCTGCCAGTCCTGGTACTGTGCTGGGAAGCGCGTACGCCAGTCCACGATCTTCGCCTTCCCCTTGGTCTTCCGCCCAATGCGGGCCGGCGCATCTACGTCTACCCACTCCTGGGCCAGCCCCAACGTCCTCATGACCAGTCTAAGCCGCAGCGGCTCAATCTCGTTCAAGCAATGGACCCACACGTCCCGCCTGAAGCGAGGAAGACCCGCTACAACCCAGGGCTGGCCAGCATCGCCCATGCCCAGGTAGGGCCTCCACACCACCTGCATCACCATACATACATCATGTTAGTTACCATTCAGTCACATGCATAAACACAAAAAAAATCATACGCATCATACCATGGCCTCGGGATACTCGCTCAGCTCCCGACGAAGTGACGCCAGCTGGTAGCCGTGGGGTGCTGCAACCACGACCGGCCTCCACTGCCGCGCCAGAGGCACGGCCCTCCTGTTCCCATGCCTAGCCCTCCCCATCGGGAAATAGTAATAGCTCCACACCTGCATCCATCATACATCATTAGTACAATAATTACATATTTAACTGTGGGAATGCATAAATAAAATGTTTACCTGGAGGAAAGGTGCGAAGCCGCTGACTGTCGTCTCCTTCTCCGAAGTCTGGGAGAGATCGGCAATCAGATGGGCAAGCAGAGCCGCCCCCCACGCATAGTGTCCCACTCTGTCCAGATCCGCCAAGATCCCGAGGAAACGGCAGTGGATGCCATCCCCTTCGTCCCCAGCAGAAGGCGGCCCAGGAAGAAGAAAAGAAACCTCCGAAGGTCTAGATCCACCAGCTCCCTCTCGCTCGGATCCTGGGTGAAAGCTGCACGAGCATCCCCCTCCAGTCGAGCCAAGAACTCTGCTCCAGTCTCGCTAACCCGCTGACGCGGGTCGACGAATCCGAGCGCCTCCATGATCTCCACTCGGCCGACTACCCTGCTGTCTCTATCAGTCACGCTCGTCTCTAACCACAGCAGGTCCAGGGCACTCTCTCGGTAGTCGGGGTAGGTGACCCCGCTGACTGCCTCTCCGTCAACTCGTAGCCCGGTGATCCGAGCCACGTCCTCCAGTGACGGCACCATGTGCCCCCAGGGCATCAGAAACGCCCGGCTCGGTGCGTGCCACCGCTCCCTCAGTGCCTGGATAAGAGGAAGGTCGAGCCGGAAGGGCTCGATCCTAAGGAAAGCTCCAAAGCCCATGGCGTCCACACGCGCCCTCTGAAAATCCGGCAGCCCACGGTATGCTGCCACCACCAAGGACCAGCTGATCCGGCCCTTCATCACGCCCTGCAAACCACAAAACCAACAAAGAACACATCAGCATCATGAACAGTAATCAACAATAACACTGTATATACTATTTTATTTTATTTTTTTTTAAAAAAATATATATATATATATATTTTTGGAGGCGTCCAGGCCCCTGGACGCCTCCTTCCTATTTTCTTTATTCCTTTTTTCGAAAAAAAATCCAAGAACCAAAAATAAAAAAATATATATAATATATATATTATTATGGAGGCGTCCTAGTACTTGGACGCCTCCTTATTTTTTAAATTTATTTTATTATTTACGTAAATAAATAAATAAACAAAAAGAAAAAGAAAAAGTGGAGGCGTCCAGGCACCTGGACGCCTCCTTCTCTCACTACCCGCCTCTCTCTCACAACCTTTCGCACACCCGTTTTAGCCTATTGAACCACAGAGTGAGGATTCCGAGGTACTTACCGGGTCGTGATCGTCCTCTCCCGCGTCACCAGCATCCGCAGCAGCCTCCGCGGCCAGGAGAGGCACCTCCATCCCCTCCTCCGCAGCAATCTCCTCTGCTACGGCCTCCCCAGCATCGTCTCTCAGTCTCCTCGCACGACGAGCCAGCCGTTTACGCTTGTCTCCACCTCGGTTCGGGCCTCCTAACTCCATTGGGGGGAAGAATGGGTCTGTCTGGTTTGACCGGATCGTTTGAATGAACAGTAAGTGAGTAAGGGGGGGAGCCCCCCCTATATATAGCTTGAGCTTTAATTGGGGCGTCCAGGCGCCTGGACGCCCCCACTTTTTTATTTTTTAAAAAAAATTCAAAAAAAACTTAGGGGCGTCCAGGTGCCTGGACGCCCCCAAAACAAAAAATCAAAAAATAAAAAAATAAAAAATTAGGGGCGTCCATGACCCTGGACGCCCCCAAAAAACATTTATTGAAAAAATATTATAAAAAATAGGGGCGTCCAGGCCCCTGGACGCCCCCATAATAAAAAAAATAATAAAAAATATAATAAAAAGAAAAAAGGGGTTAGAGAATGTATATAATCCAAAGCACAAAATAAAAATACAAAGAAAAAGAAAAATCACCAAAAAAATAATAATTAAGGGGACAAGGGTCCGAAACATCCATGCCAGATTTTATTCCATCAGAAAAGCAGAGTGAACTACATCAGGGGTTTAGGCACCTTAGGCCTTAACTTCCCCAGTTCGGTCACATAAGCCCTCCACGGCTCGCATTCTTCCACCACGTGCGCTAACGCCTTTCCCGCAACACTTGTCTTCCAGGGTGCTTTAATGGCCTTCGCTTCCTTCGCGTCCGCTTCAGTACCCAACTCCCTCTTCTTCGAGGAACGATGCCAGTCGGTGGCGGGAACGAATGGCGTGGGATGCCAATCTGCAGGCAGCACCGATGCGCGTTGTAAAGAACAAACTCGGTCGCGCCGATCAGTTGAAGATCGACTTCGGGAGAAGGCCTCATGAGGAGATCAAGCGAAAGCAAACATGCCGGTGCGCAAGTGAAGAAGCCTTGTGTCACGGTGCGGAAGTGAGACCGCCAGTCTTCACGTTTCTTCAGCCACGGAACGCAGTTCACTACAGTACCACCAAAGCCTAACACGTCGGCTATGTGGTGAAGCGGGCTTTGTTGGAAGAGCTTCGAAGCGGTTGGCATTCCCTCGCGGTGGTCGAATTTGAAATGCAAATCCAGCCAGCAATTCAAGACAAGTGCACAACCAAATGGAGGCTTACCCAGGCTCGAGGCAGTAAGACCGCTGTAAAGATAGGCGAGGACGGCGGGTCCCACCCTCTTTCCACGCCAGATCCCGCAGATAGCACCCAGTTGGTCTTCCTCCACCATGTTGTCGGTATAAGGGAACAAGAGAGCACCCGCCAGACAAATGGTGAACCCCTTCATGATTCCCTCCAAATAGTCATCGTCTGGTGACCCTCTCAGGGCGTTCATGACCCACTCCGCAAGCTTTTGGAGATCGATCCCCTTCTGAGTACGGACCTTTCTAGCTGCGTCGGGCGGCATGAAGCTTCCAAGGACGCTTTCAGAAGTACCCCGTGTCAGCATCCACATAGCCTTCACCTTCCCGTCACTCTTGAATTTCTTCAAACCAAGCAGAAGTTCCACCTCCTCGAGGAGGATGGTCACCTCGAAGGTCGGGAAGATAAAAGTGTGGGTCTGGGGATGCCAGACCTCCACTAGCGCGCCCATAGCCGCCCAGTCCATACGAATCTTCTCGTAATGCTTGGCGTGAATAAGGAGCCCCTGCAGATGCCACTTCGAGAGTATGGCCCTCATGCCAATGGAGATATTGGAAGTCAGCTTTGAAAGCCATGGCAGCTTGGAAAACTTCCTCGGGCCTGGGAAGAGTGGATATGGCTGGGAGAGGAAAGAAGAAGAAATGAAGGAAGTAAGAAGAAGGTTCACGTGCAGAAATTTGAAAAGAGTCGGCTTACCATATGCGACATGATCGTCCCACTCAGATGACCCTCGAGGTCGGAAAGTCGCCTAATCTCGCTGCTAGGCTTGCTCCTCTTCATAACGCGGGAAGACTCTCCTTCCATCCTGAAGATCTCTAGATTCTCCTCTCCTTCCTCTCCTGAGCTTCCAAAACCCACCTTGGTGCATTTGAATGAGCTAGCCTAAGGGGAGTTCTTATAGGAAGGGAAGGGTGCTACAGGACAGAACATGTCACATCAGTGGTCATTATCAAGATTTTGTCTAGATCTCCTTCGAACTGTGGTGCGATTCTGCTACCTTTTGATGTTGCTAACCTTTGCTGGCCTGTGCAGGTTTTACTAACGGACATCTTTGTCCTATCTCCTGTACCACCTTTCATTGGTTGGTCCCACCATGTCATGCATCATACTATATGATACCTACGCTACTAGAACATGTCAAGGACCTTGCGGCCCGAACGAATCTGGGATTGGAGTTCCCCTTCAACAAAAACGATGATGATCCCGGAAGAGTTTGGGTTGTACGGATAGGTCGTCAATTTGTGATAGAATGGGGACGACGGTTCCATTCAGTGAGTTGGTGCGCGGATAAACGGGCCCCAGCCCAGTATCAGCTCACCGGGTCGGTATCCTGACCCGTTCTTCACAAGTTGACAATATTATCCTTGGCTATTTTCTGTTTTCGTTTGTTTTAAATTTTTCTTTGAACCCAGCATGCATTCATATAGGACTTTGATTTATTGCGGAAGATCATTCAAGTGATTCGATTGTGAAAGCCGTTGTGCTCCAATTCCCGCAAATATGAGATATTCCACTCCGAATGAAATACTGAGTTTCCTTGAGACAGCCCTACACTGCTCTTCCAAAGGAGACCCTTGTTTGGACAGACCCTCAGATATTCCTTTACCTTTTTTGACCCACCTTGGCCGCAGCACTTCCACATTGGCTGGTAACCGCTCCCCAAAGGTGAAACCTCCGGTTTATGACCCAGGTACTTCCACACCGAGAAGTTGGTCTCCTTTTGTTTCGTGCCTGAGCGCACATCTCACCCTCCCTTATTTGATCTCCGTCCAAGCAATCGTCAATGTTTGAAAGACCTTCTTCAAGGTCGCCTCATTGAAACTCCAGGAAAGATTCCAAACAGTAACGTCAAAAGCGTGTCTCATCACACCTTGGCATCAACTTATCAGTCCGCTCCCACTTCACTCCACTCCACTTCGATACCATTCCACTACGTGTCGCTCCCTTGCAAAGCAAACGCCAAGGCGGGGCAGCTGTAGACACGCCATTCTTGACGCCTCCTGAGAAAGTCTCATATTACTATACAACGCCCCGCAACGGCTTACGCATTCTGAATCACTCGAGTGCTTCCTTTTCTCGGATCTTCTTCTACCTTTTTCGGCATCCGAAATCGTCTCGTCACGGCATTCGGACGGCATCAACACCAGTCGGACGCATCAAGAGGTTCCGGAATCAAGAAGGGGGTCTGCCGGGCGGCCGCTGACGCCTGATTTGAGGACCCGGGTGGGTCTTAATGGGGGCGTCCAGGCCCCTGGATGCCCCCATCTTTTTAATTTATTTTATTATTTTATTATTTTTTCTCAGGACCCAAAAATAAATAAAAATAAATATATATTAATGGAGGCGTCCAGGACCCTGGACGCCTCCATAAAAACTAATAATAATAAATATTTATAAAATGCCAGTTGGCATAAAAAAATAAAATAAATAAAAAATACATATTAATGGAGGCGTCCAGGCCCCTGGACGCCTCCATAAAAATAAATAAAAAAATTAAAATGCCAGCCCTTATATAAAAGACAAAAGAAAAATAAAAATAATAAACTTTTGGAGGCGTCCAGGCCCCTGGACGCCTCCATCAACTCACTCACGGGCGCCGGCCACCGAACGACGGTTTGTCGTGTGTGAAAAAAGCCAAATTTAGAGACGTCCAGCTGACTGGACGCGCCCATTTCTGAATCACGAGGCGCCGCTCACAAAACCACGCGTTGTGCCAAACCGCGTGCGGCCGTCGTCGATTTTCGGTGGACCTGTTAGAGGCGTCCGGGACCCTGGACGCCCCCATAAAAGTATTCTAAAAAAATCAATAAAAATAGAATAAAATATTATTTCGGCCCTGATGGAGGTGTCCAGGGTCCTGGACGCCTCCACCTTCCGGAGCTCTATAAATAGAGGCCCACCCCCTCAGTTCTAAGGGAGCTAAGTAGTGATCCGATAGGCTGCCGGAGCCCAGAGGCTACGGAGTCATTTTTCTAACCCGTGGGGTCTTTTGTAGGTGGAGGTTCTGCCGGCTTCTCGGGTGCCTACGCTCGCGAGAGGAAGGTCGTCTTCATCCACCGCGCTTCCCCGTCGTCCCCACGCTGCCGGAGCTCCGCCGGATTTCACCCTCGGCTCATCCAATAAGCTTTTTCTTCCCCTTTTTCTCCATAGTTCTTTACATTCATCATATTGCATCCTCTATCCCCCTTCACAAGGGCGCCTCTTCTCTTATACTTCTTGCATCCATCATCTCATTTTCCTCCTACTCGAGTCCGAGAGGGGTTTAAAAGATAACACCAACCAGGTGTGTGTCTTGCCATCATTTCGTTATTTTTACTGCGAGGATTTGAATACTACACCTCCATCTTTCTAATCCACTTGTCATTTATTTGTCGTTGTTTTGCAAGGGTACCCGAGGAAAGCCCTCTCCGTCGGCCGGCCGGAAGGAGAGGAAGAAGCAACCCGCCATGTCCCGCTCTTGAGGTAGGCGCGATCACTTTCTTATTTTGGGGTCTTTCGGCCCCTGGCGATCACATCTTTTCATCGAGGCCGCGGCGAGTCACTTCCCCAATGGCCGTTTAAATTTCTGTTTCCTATATTCTCTTTATATTTTGTTAAATTCTGCTTATATCATCGAGGCCGCGGCGAGTCACTTCCCCAATGGCCGTTTAAATTTCTGTTTCCTATATTCTCTTTATATTTTGTTAAATTCTGCTTATATCATCGAGGCCGCGGCGAGTCACTTCCCCAATGGCCGTTTAAATTTTCGTTCCTATATTCTTTATATATTTTATTATATTCTGCTCATATCATCGAGGCCGCGGCGAGTCACTTCCCCAATGGCCGTTTAAATCTCTGTTCTTATATTCTCTTTTATATTCTGCTCATATTCTCGAGGCCGCGGCGAGTCACTTCCCCAATGGCCGTTTCAATTCTTGTTATTTAATTTCTGCACCATTCCCGTCCCCCCGAGGTCGCGGCGAGTCACTTCCCGATATGGCCGTTTGAACCCCATATCTTGCTATATTATACTTGTCCCGCTCGCCCCGCCGGAGCAATCTCCCGTGGTGGCCCCTTCTCTCTCTTCTCTCATCTCTGTGTTGCAGCAAACAGCAAAACAAACAAAAAGAGGAGCCCGCGCGCTCTCCGCATCCTCTTCCCCGCACCATCGAACTCCGAACCGCGTGACGTCGCTCACAACAGGTCTGGCGGCCGAAGAAGATCCAAAGCTGGGCCCCAGCTCAGGACAGGGAGAACCTTACTGATGTCACTATTGCCCGCCTCAGAGCAGGGGGCAGAAGTGAAGTGAAGAAAGATGAAAGAAATGCTACTACTGTCTACCCCAGGACCCGGGGGAGGAGAGATGAGGTTGAGGGTCAGGAAAGAAATATGACTGCTGTTCGCCCCATGATGAGGGGCAGAAGATACCAGACAAGGGAAAACTTCACTACTACCCATCCCATGGCCAAGGGCAAGAGATGGGAAGATAAGATCTACAATGCTGCTGCCGACCGTTGCCAAGTTGGCAATATGAGAAGAAGTGAACCAGTCACTGTGGTTACTGCAAGAAAATCAAGAGCTTGTGCCAGACAGGCTGATATCTGTAGATACTCCAAAGCCGAGCATTTGAATGCTCAGGTGGCAAGACTGGCTTATCAGCAAAAGAGCCAGGACAGATTGATACTCCAACCTGAGCCATAGAGGCACAATTCTGAAGAGATGAAGCAGATAGTCCAAGACTACTTCCACTACCTGGGGAGCTCTGCCCTCGGTCAACAAAGACTATCCCGTGCCTTGGGCACCAGAGGTGAAGAAAAAGAAGAAACACTTCAGGAAACGATGATCGGAGCCTCTTCCTCCGATTCAAACCACTATGAAGAAGGCCTCAAGCCCGGATATGATAAAGAAGACCTGTACCGGGAAGAAGCCAAAGAAAGAATATCGGTCTTTGACCGGCTCAGATATCCTGACCAGGTGAAAAGAAAGGTCTACAGGCGGAAGGAAAAAATGCAAATCTTCACCTGCAACATGGCTGGACTCGCCAGGGGGCAAGATATACTACCAACTCAGCCAAATGAACTGCTCAGGTTGGCTACTAGACCTGGTCCTGTCACAAGAAGAAGCCAGGCCGCAAAAGATAAAATGAAGAAATATGATGAAGCCCGCAAGATCACCACTATGACAGTCAATGTGGTGACGGCACAGGATGAAGACAATCCCTTTATTGATGATGTTGAAGGGACTTCTGAAGATATGCAAATCCCATCAACCTTGGATCCCATGATCCAGATGATGTTCAGGAGATATCAGCAGGAGATCAGTGCTCTCCGAAGACAGCTCAATGAGAGACATGAAGCTACATCAGTCTCAAAGCAAGCTGAACCTGCGGGGCAAACATCCAGCTCAGTAGAGACGGCTATCCCAGCTAACCCTCTCCTAGCTGATAAGGGCAAGACACCGAGCCAACCTGTTCCACAGCAAACAGCAGCTCAGCCCTCTGTGTCTCAGACACAGCCTACCGCGCCCATCTTGCGCGCCACTGTGATGACAACTCCTCACAGCCAGCAACAAGCTCACTTCTTCCCAGAAGAGATAGATCCAGCTGTAGCCCACAAGCAGATGATTGAAAGAATTGTGGAAATGAAGCTGTCAGAAAAGACTGGTGGTGATGCGGGTACTTATGATGTGTACAAGGTACCGTATCCTCCCCAGTATGCTGCCAAGAAACTACCCCCAGGCGTCAGTAAGCCGCCGAAGTTTGAGAAATTTAATGGCCAAGGCTCCCCTAGGGAGCATATAGCCTACTACACTACAATCATGGGCGACCTAGCAGTCGATGAAGCTTATCTGCTCAAGTTCTTTGGCTCATCCCTCATTGGGTTGGCCTTTGAATGGTACTCAAGTCTGCCAGCTGGGTCAGTGGTTGATTGGCCTGATATGCAGAGAAAATTCCGCGACAGATTTCATGTCACGGAAAGGGAAATCACGATAGCAGAGCTATATGCAACTAGGCAGAAGCAAGATGAAACTGCACTGGACTACATCAAAAGGTGGAGAAACTTAGCCATGAGATGCCGAAGACCTCCTCATCAAGAAGATGCGGTGCAGATATGCAAGCAGAGCCTCAGGAGGGAGGTGCTAGAAAAAATGATCGGTATAGATGTCAGAACATTTGACCGACTGAACAATATAGTGGCAGAAGTCGAGACGTTTTTGTCCAAACGTCCAACCGCCAATGTTCCCACCATGCCGAAGGGAAAATCCAATGAGCGACGACCATCACACTCTGAGGCCAACACCGTCGATTTCAGAACCTTCGAGCAACAGAAGGGGAAGAAAGGGGCAGATGAAGCTCCCCCGTTGGCAGATACAGCAGAAAGAAAAGATAAAGTCTCTCTGAGAGACAAGATGAGAAAAGCATATTCCTTCCCAAAAGATAAGACGGCCGCACTGTTCAACTGGGCATACAAGTTCAATAAGGTAACATTGCCTGAACCCAAAAGACCAGCAGATGCAGCAAAGAAAGATGATCCACTGTTTTGTCCATTTCACCGTGCGCTGGGGCACGCAATTGAAGATTGTTATGTCTTCAAAGATATCATGGAAGGAATGGTCAAGAAAGGTGAGCTGCAGCTGGGAGATTACCAGGTAAAGCCGCCCCATCCACATGAGCCTCCACCCTGGAGAGTGGCTGCCAATATGATCTCAGTCTACCAACAGTTGCCCAAGTAAGCCGTTGAAGAATGCACCAAGCATACCTATGAAGCTTGCTTCCTCACCCCACAGAAGGATCAGGAAGGATGGCAGATGATACCCATAAAAAGCGGAAAGAAGACTCCTGCAGCCAGTACCAGCGGAGCAGTTATCCGGGGTGTTACCCCAAGGCCCGAGCCGCCTCCAATAAAGCCAATATGGCATACAGCTGAGACCGGGCCAGTCATCCGGATCCCTACTCACAACCGGAGGAGACAAACTCCCCTCCCTACGCATAAGGAGGTAAGCCCTGCAGCCAGGCGTCTGCAGCAATATATTGATGAGCTTGATGAGTACGAACAGAAGAAGCCCAAGCATCTGCTGATGAAAGACTGTATACTCTGGGAACAGTTCGAAGAATTGAAAATCAAAGAACAGCCAGAGGCAGAATAAGAAAAAGCTGAGAATGAACCCTTCTGGGGGCAGGAGCCAGCAAAGCCAAATTCCCAAAAGAAGAAGAAACGGCCCAAATCCAAGAAAGGAAAGAAGGTCACGATAGTACAATGTAACACTCTTCAGTACTCTTTTCCTTGCCCGGGGAGGATGATGAGCCGGAAGCATCCAACGCTCCGCTAGAAGCTAACCATGCCGAAGCCTCTACCTCGGCCCATGCAACACGTTCTGGGAGAAGATGGGGGCGCCCACCCCCAGCCAACCATAATATCATGTTCAGAGGGGAGCAACCATATCAAATCCCGGAACCAGAGATACGAGGTGTCCAGGTTCCTCCCCCTGCCAGTCTGTACCAGGACAAGAAGAAGGCAGATGAAGCCCCTTCATTCCTGGAGTTCCTGTCCAGCTTAGAAAATGAGCAACCGGCTCATACTGCTCCGGATAAAAGCAATAAATGCCAGCAGACAGCGGCTGGAAAGCAGAAACAGCATGAGGAAAATGAAGAAGGTAACCCTCTAGCAAAACCAGGGGCAGTCGCTACAGAAGAAGCCTTCCGGGAGACCGATGAAGAAGATAAAATTGAAAATGGGCAGCAAAGGCCACAGGCACCACATGAACCTCCAAGACCCCGATGGGCAGAGGGGATGAGACTGTCTAATGTCCGGGTGGGCAGTCGAGTCATGAAAATGCTGAAGAAACTCCCTACCAGATTCTCCATCTGGGAAATTCTCTCTCTGAGTGAAGAAGCTCGCCAAGCAATTGTGGATGCCCTGCAGTCCCCGGCACAATGTGAAGCACTCTTGTCAGAAGTGAATGTTGGGCCATCAGTCACATTCACGGAGGATGATATGCTAATCCCAAATTCCGGCCATAATAGACCGCTGTATATGAGGGGTTCCCTGAACTGTCAGCCGATAAGCAGAATACTGATAGATCCAGGGGCTGCTGTGAATATTCTCCCATACCGCATCTATCAAAAATATTACTTTGATCTGCGGCTCACCAAGGTCAGAGACATGAAGATTGTAGGATTCAACCAGAAATGTGAAACACCTCTCAGGATGGCTGATTTCAATCTCACACTGGGCGACCTCACTACAGTGGTACGATTCTATGTAATCGACTTCAACACCACATATAAGGCCCTGCTGAAAAGACCGTGGCTGCACGAATATCAGATAGTGTCATCCACGCTACACCAATGCATAAAATACTGCCATGAAGGAAAAGAAGAAAGGGTGTTTGCAGACCTACATCCCTTCGAAGTGTTTGAGTGCCATATGCTCGATGCATCCTACTACACCGAGGTGTCACAAAGGGATAAAGAAAAAGAAGCTGTGGTCAGCCAGGAAAAGTCGGCGATAAAGACAAGAAATTGGTTTCCGCCGCCGCCAAAGGGCTACATCAAAAAGCATGGGGTATCTCACATCTCTTATGCTGGTGATTTTGCTCGGATCACTCCTCCTGGCATACACCCAGATGATACTGAAGAAAAGATGAAAGAAAAGTACACACAGGTGGAAGTTCCTCAGGGTCTAGTCAAGCCTGTAGCCAGCATAGAATACCAGATGGTGCTGCCACTGAAGACTACAAAAATCCCTCGCTTCTGCGAACCTCCTATCATATTCTACACCGGGGGGGGCAGTCGAAGAAGACGATCAAGATTGCATGGTCCCTGAAGAAGCCACAAACCGGATGGTGCCAATTACAGGCCTAGAGTACACTACCCAACGGGTTTCGCAAATGTTCTCCAAGATGCAAATGCCTTCAATACAATCTGCAGCCCAGAAGAAAGCATTCAAGGAGCTATGGGATCCACCTCGAGATAATAAAGAACTGAGGAAGATCACACAGCACCCGGGACTGGGCTATACCCTGCAAGAATACTATGAAGCTGAGGTAGATGTCATCTCTGCCTTCTACCAGCATGAAGATTCCCCTGGGATGGACTATGACCAATACCCTTCGGAAGATGAAGAAATCATTTATCAGTCCGTAGTGGACCATGAAATCCCAGACAATCTGCCAGGGGTGGGGATACCTGACGAGACAAAGAGAGATTGGTACTGGGAAGATCTATCTTGCAAGGAGGATCTGTTCCAGGATGAAGCGAAATTTGACACGGGAACCCCGGATGAAGATCAAGTAGCCAGAGAGCTGCAAGAGTGCCTGGAGTTTGGGCGCATTCTAGAAGAATTCCGAGCTCTACATAATGATGACCTCTCAGGGGAGCCCACATCAGAAGAGCCTCTAAGCACGGAAGATTCCACTTCGAAGTTTTCCGCTGAGCCAGTCACGTCCTTGGGGCAGACTGAACAGAATCCGGCCGTATTGGCCTTACACGATGCACCAGCATCTGCTGATGACCAATCTGATGAAACAGAAAATCATGAGAGCGAAGAAGATTATATCCCAGGAGGCTTTATTGATTTGCAAGAAGCCCCACCCGAAGTTGAAGACGGAGGCCAAGCCACCGTCGATGAGCTGATAGAAGTGAATCTGGGGTCACCAGATGAGCCAAGGCCTACATTCCTCAGTGCACTGCTGGAGCCAGCTGTCAAAGAACAGTATATTCAATTTCTGAAAGAATTCCGAGACTGCTTCGCATGGACATATGATGAAATGTCAGGACTGAGTTCCGATGTGGCACAGCACCGATTGGCGATAAACCCAGAGGCAAGCCCTGTGAAGCAGCCTTCCAGGAGAATGCGCCCCGAACTAATAAATCAGATCAACAAAGAGGTCGACAAGCTGATCGATGTGGGCTTTGTTGAAGAGAACCAGTATACTACGTGGCTGGCCAATATAGTGCCCGTGAAGAAGAAAAATGGGCAGATCAGAATATGTGTGGATTTCAGGGACCTGAATAAGGCTTGCCCGAAAGATGATTTCCCAGTGCCAATCACTGAAGTAATGATCGATGCAACCACTGGCCATGAAGCCCTGTCATTCATGGATGGGTCATCCGGATACAACCAGATCTGGATTGCTGAAGAAGACAGAGTGCACACTGCATTCCGCACCCCGAAGGGGATATTTCACTACAAAAGGATGCCGTTCGGCCTCAAGAATGCCGGCGCTACTTATCAAAGAGGTATGACAAAGATCTTTGATGATTTACTCTTCAAGAAAGTGGAGTGCTACATCGATGACCTGGTGGTGAAAACCAGCAGAAGAGAAGATCATCTGCAAGACCTGAGGATAGTGTTCCAGAGGCTGCGCAGATATGAACTCAAGATGAATCCTATGAAATGTGCCTTCGGCGTGTCCAGTGGAAAATTCCTTGGGTTCATTATCCGTCATAGGGGCATTGAGATCGACCCATCCAAGATTAAAGCTATCCAGGAGCTCCCTCCACCAAGGAATCTCCACGAGCTGAGATCTCTACAAGGGCGTTTGGCCTACATCCGACGATTCATATCAAATTTGTCGGGGAGATGCCACCCTTTTCACAAGCTCATGATGAAAGATGTACCGTTCCTCTGGGACGATGGCTATCAGCAAGCCTTTGAGAAGCTGAAAGAATATCTCAAGACCCCTCCAGTGCTTGGGGCACATATTAAGGGCAAGCCCCTGATACTATACATTGCAGCCACACACTGTTCCCTGGGGGCAATGCTAGCACAGATAAATGAAGAAGGCAAAGAGCAGGCTCTATACTACCTGAGTCGGAGGCTGATTAGAACTGAAGAAAGCTACACCTATATAGAAAAGACGTGCTTGGCACTAGTCTTTGCCGTTAAAAAGCTCCGGCACTATATGCTGTCACACGAAATCAGATTGATATCTGCAGCAGATCCGCTCAAATACATATTGACTCAGCCAGTACTGAAAGGCCGGTTGGGCAAATGGGCAGTAATTCTGATGGAATTCGATATCACATATATACCCCAGACGGCAATAAAAGGACAAGCCGTGGCCGATTTCTTCGCATAGCATCCTGTGCCAGAGAATGATATGTTGGGGACTGAGTTACCCGATGATGAAACACTAGAAGCCTGCCAGGCTCAGTCAACTATGTGGCAGCTATTCTTTGATGGAGCATCTAGAACAGAGACGGACTCCGATGGAAAGACCAGAATACGGGCCGGAGCCGGTATTGTGCTAAGATCGCCAGAGGGGGAGGTTGTGCATACTTCCTGTTCTATAAACAAGCCCTGCACTAATAATGAAGCCGAGTATGAAGCTCTGATAATCGGGTTGCACATCAGCCTCAACATGGGCATCCAGATGCTTCAGGTATTCGGGGATTCAATGTTGATAATAAAGCAAATCCAAGCGGAGTTCGAAGTGCGAAAGCCGGAGTTGAACACCTACCACCAAAAAGCTGTGCGTCTCATGGCAAAATTCTATCATATTGAGCTCAAGCATGTGGGCCGTGCACATAATGCCCAGGCTGATGCATTGGCAAAGCTAGCCAGCTCAATAGTAGTCCCACCAGATGAGACACTGAACATTGTTGTTATAAACTGGCGGCAAGTCCCCAACATGCTAGAAGGCTGCCCCGAAGAAAATGAAGTCGCCATGATCAGTACAGAACAAGCATATGATTGGAGACAACACCTGCTACAATGGTTTTCACATCAACAGCTGCCGTAGAAAAGAGAAGAAAAGATGAAACTTCTAAGGATCAAAGATTCTTATGAATTCAGAAATGGAACTCTATTCTGAATAATGGCAGATGCACGCAAGAAGATTTTGCTCCGCTGTCTGTCTACTGAGGAAGCTTGGCAAGCAATGAAAGAAATACATGCTGGGACGGCAGGTGCTCATCAAGCTGGCCCTAAGATGAAGATAGAAATGAAGAAGCTGGGCTACTATTGGCCCACTATGTTTGAAGACTGTTGCAAGTTTGCAAAGTCATGCCAGAAATGTCAGGAGCATGCTGTTGTGCCTAGAAGGCCACCTGCCGTTCTGCACCCTACAGTCCCTAGCTGGCCGTTTGCACAATGGGGAACTGATGTAGTCGGCCCACTACCGACCTCATCGGCCGGACATAAGTACATACTAGCAATAACAGATTACTTCTCCCGATGGGCGGAAGCTATAGCATTACGAGAAGTGACTGGTGAGCTGGTTGCCAGATTCATCAAGCAGAACATTATCTTCCGGTTTGGGATCCCCAGACGGATAATATCTGATAATGGAAGTCATTTCAGAAATCAAAAGATCTATCGGCTTGCCGAGAAGTATAAGATCGAATGGAGGACTTCCACTCCTTACAATCCACAGGCAAATGGATTGGCAGAAGCCTTCAACAAAACTTTATGCACCTTGTTGGCTAAAGCCGTCAGTTCTAATAAGAAGGACTGGGAAGAAAAGATGTATGAAGCTCTGTAGGCATACTGCACTGTCTTCAAGACACCTACAGGGTGCTCGCCATACTCACTGGTATACGGCTTAGAGGCAGTAGTTCCATTAGAGCTGGAAGTCCAATCACTCAGAGTGGCAGTCCAATATGACCTGGCCCATGGCGAACAAACCAATGCAGAAAGAAGATTACAAGAATTGGCTGAATTGGAAGGGAGGCGTCTCCAAGCTCAGAAGAATATCCAGATGTATCAGGCCCGCATGGCCACTGCGTTCAACAAACTCGTAAAAGGATGAGAATTTAAGAAAGGTGACCTTGTCATGGTCAAGAAAAAAGAATTCATGGCGTCCAACCCAAAAGGAAAGCTAAATCCTAATTGGGAAGGTCCTTATGTGATATATAGGGTCTACGAAGGAGGGGCCTACATGGTTGTTAACCATCGAGGGGAAATCCAATTCTCACCACTCAACGGTAGACACCTAAAGCTGTATCATGCTGCCAAACCAATATTCCCCGAGTAATCAGGCTAAAAGTTACCATTCCCTTGGTCTAGCGGCACTCCGCCCTAACCAAGCTACCCTCTTCCTTGGTCTAGTGACATTCCGTCCTAACCAAGCTACCCATTTCCTTGGTCTAGCGGCACTCCGCCCTAACCAAGCTACCCTTTTCCTTGGTCTAGCGGCGCTCCGCCCTAACCAACCTACCCTCTTCCTTGGTCTAGCGGCACTCCGCCCTAACCGAGCTACCCTCTTCCTTGGTCTAGTGACATTCCGTCCTAACCAAGCTACCCATTTCCTTGGTCTAGCGGCACTCCGCCATAACCAAGCTACCCTTTTCCTTGGTCTAGCGGCACTCCGCCCTAACCGAGCTACCCTCTTCCTTGGTCTAGTGACATTTCGTCCAAACCAAGCTACCTATTTCCTTGGTCTAGCGGCACTCCGCCCTAACCAAGCTACCCTTCTTCCTTGGTCTAGCGGCGCTCCGCCCTAACCAAGCTACCCTCTTCCTTGGTCTAGCGGCACTCCGCCCTAACCGAGCTACCCTTCTCCCTTGGTCTAGCGACACTCTGTCCTAACCAAGCTACCCTCTTCCTTGGTCTAACGACACCCTGTCCTAATCAAGCTACCCTTTTCCTTGGTCTAGTGGCACTCCGCCCTAACCGAGCTACCCTGCTCCCTTGGTCTAGCGGCACTCTGCCCTAACCGAGCTACCCTGCTCCCTTGGTCTAGCGGCGCTCCGCCCTAACCAAGCTACCCTTCTTCCTTGGTCTGGCGGCACTCCTCCCTAACCGAGCTACCCTTCTTCCTTGGTCTAGCGGCGCTCCGCCCTAACCAAGCTACCCTCTTCCTTGGTCTAGCGGCACTCCGCCCTAATCGAGCTACCCTTCTCCCTTGGTCTAGCGACACTCTGTCCTAACCAAGCTACCCTCTTCCTTGGTCTAGCGACACCCTGTCCTAACCAAGCTACCCTTTTCCTTGGTCTAGCGGCGCTCCGCCCTAACCGAGCTACCCTTCTCCCTTGGTCTAGCGGCACTCCCCCCTAACCGAGCTACCCTGCTCCCTTGGTCTAGTGGCACTCTGCCCTAACCGAGCTACCCTTTTCCTTGGTCTAGCGGCACTCCGCCCTAACCAAGCTACCCTTTTCCTTGGTCTAGCGGCGCTCCGCCCTAACCAAGCTACCCTTCTTCCTTGGTCTAGCGGCACTCCGCCCTAACCGAGCTACCCTTCTTCCTTGGTCTAGCGGCACTCCGCCCTAGCCGAGCCATCCCTCATCATGATCTAATGACAGTTCGAATTGTTACTCTCCCAAAAAGAGGGGAAGAGAGAATAAAAGAATGAAAATAAATAAGTAAAAAATGGGGTTAAAAATAGAGATACCCCGCCAGTCTTGTTCAGGTTTTCTGAGCAAGAGCAAAAATGGCTAAAACCCAGCTGTGGTGAAAACCCGAAAGGGCACTGCAGGCAAAATCGGGTACCCCGTCACGTGAAAACCCGGAAGGGCGCGTGGGCAAAAATAAGAGGGGGCTGGCTCCGGTGAAAACCCGAAAGGGCGCTTGGGCCAGTAATATGGTGATCCTAAAGGAAACCTCGCCTCCCGTCATAAACTTCTCGTTGATCGATTGGCACCTCGCCCGATCAATGATGAAACCCTACCCAGTTTAGACCTTTCATCTATTCCGATGAAACCTATGAAATCTTTGCATTGGTATAAACCCAATACCGATGATGAAACCAGCACTTGACCGATTAGGCGCACTGTCCGGTCAATGATGAAACCTATTCGGCTTAGACCTTACGTCTATCCCGATGAAACCTATGAAATCTTTACATTGGTATAAACCCAATACCGATGATGAAACCAGCTGTTGACCGATTAGGCGCACTGTCCGGTCAATGATGAAACCTATCCGGCTTAGACCTTACGTCTATCCCAATGAACCCTATGAAATCTTTACATTGGTATAAACCCAATACCGATGATGAAACCAGCTGTTGACCGATTAGGCGCACTGCCCGGTCAATGATGAAACCTATCCGGCTTAGACCTTATGTCTATCCCGATGAAACCTATGAAATCTTTGCATTGGTATAAACCCAATACCGATGATGAAACCAGCTGTTGACCGATTAGGCGCACTGCCCGGTCAATGATGAAACCTATCCGGCTTAGACCTTACGTCTATCCCGATGAAACCTATGAAATCTTTGCATTGGTATAAACCCAATACCGATGATGAAACCAGCTGTTGACCGATTAGGCGCACTGCCCGGTCAATGATGAAACCTATCCGGCTTAGACCTTACGTCTATCCCGATGAAACCTATGAAATCTTTGCATTAGTATAAACCTAATACCGATGATGAAACCAGCTGCTGACCGATTAGGCGCACTGCCCGATCAATGATGAAACCTATCCGGCTTAGACCTTACGTCTGTCCCGATGAAACCTATGAAATCTTTGCATTGGTATAAACCCAATACCGATGATGAAACCTGCTGTTGGTCGATTGGCACCCTGCCCGATCAACAATAAAACCAGCCCAGGGTAGACCTTACGTCTATTCTGATGAGATTCATAAGATCCTTGCATTGGTATAAACTCAATACCGATGATGAAACCCACCTTTGATCAATGGGCATCCTGCCCGATCGACAAAGAAACCCGTCCTATCAAATCTGCATACCCCTTTACGTCCCGCCGTGATGAAACCTACCATTGGTCGATCGGCACCTTTCCCGATCAATGATAAAACCAACCCAGTGTAGACCTTATGTCTACCCTGATGAAACCTATAAAATCCTTGCGTGGGTATATACCCAATACCGATGATAAGAACATGCACTAATGAAGCAGCACATCGCCTGATCCGTGCTGAAGTCCCAATTCAGGAAACATATGTATATATATAAAAAAAAATGGGGTTAAAAATAGAGATACCCCGCCAGACTTGTTCGGACATCCCGGATAAGGGCAAAAATGGCCAAAAACCCAGCTGTGGTGAAAACCCGAAAGGGCACTGCAGGCAAAATCGGGTACCCCGTCACGTGAAAACCCGAAAGGGCGCGTGGACAAAAGCAAGAGGGGGTTGGCTCCGGTGAAAACCCGAAAGGGCACTTGGGTCAGTAATGTGGTAATTTAAAAAGTTCCATGCCAACCGGCACGCTACCTTTACCTCCCTTCTATTGATGAAGCCTTCCGTCGGTCAACTGTTTCCGCGCCCCGCCGACGACAGAACCCTTCCGGGGTAGACCTTACGTTTACCCTGATAAAATCTACATACCCTCTTTCAAACGTCCCACCGACAATGAAACCCATCACCATTTGGCTAAAGCCTATCCAGTTCAGACCTCACGTCTGTCCTGATAAAATCTACGCATTTCTTGGCAAAGTCCCACCTGCGATAAAACCTATTGGAATAGACCTTACGTCTGTCCTAATGAGACCTACACCTTCACAGACTTCCCACTGTTGGTCGATTGGCACCTCGCCCGATCAATGATGAAACCCTACCCAGTTTAGACCTTTCGTCTATTCTGATGAAACTTATAAAACCCTTTGCATCGATATCAACCCAATATCGATGATGAAACCAACTGTTGATCGATTGGCACCTCGCCCGATCAATGATGAAACCCTACCCAGTTTAGACCTTTCATCTATTCTGATGAAACTTATAAAACCCTCTGCATCAATATCAACCCAATATCGATGATGAAATCAACTGTTGATCGACTCGCACCTCGCCCGATCAATGATGAAACCCTACCCAGTTTAGACCTTTCGTCTATTCTGATGAAACTTATAAAACCCTTTGCATCGATATAAACCCAATATCGATGATGAAACCAACTATTGATCGACTGGCATTTCACCCGATCAAGGATGAAACCCTATCCGATTCAGACCCTACGTCTGTCTTGATGAAAACCACATATCCTTTAATTATCCCACCTACTATAACCCCTACCCAGTCTGGACCTCACGTCTATTCTGATGGAACCTCTCACACTCCTGCAAATTGTCTCCTTTACGGCGCACATGGCCAGAAGGATTTTTGCTGCCACTCACAAAACCCGGTTTAAGCACCTCTTCGGATGCCATCACGCGGTGGAGCGAGTCCCCCATCCTTTCTCTGAAGGGGTGGACGCTCTCCTGCCAAGTACGAGCCGTTCGCATGAGGGATTGTCAAAACCGCTACCCCACTTCCCAAAGTGATAAAACCATATGCAAAGTAAGATGGAGACGCTAGAAGCCAAGAGATTCCTTTCCAATAAAAAGGGAATACATGAAGGGCCCCGAGGGGACATCACATTACAGAAGAAAACAAAAAAAGGGAGGGATAAACAATTCACGGCTGCCGGAATATATCTTCGAAGGCCAGAAGACCCACATAAGGGGCGGCTCCTAGCTCATGAAGGCGCGCCTCCTCCTCCTGAAGCCCAACGGACATGTCCTGAAGAGACATCACCCGTCCCTCCAGCGAGGCTACTTCCTCTTCAGACTGCGGACGGATAAAGGAGAGTTGCTACAGTTCGGCTCGAAGTCCATAGAGTTCCATCTCCAATAGGGCTATCCGGTCCCGCACAGCTTCTTCCCGCTGAATAGCACCTTCTAGCTCAGCTCGGCGTCCATCAAGCATAAGTGTCAGCTTCCCCAACTCGGATTTGCATTCTGACCTCTGCAATTTCAGCGCCGTTAGCTTATCAACCATGCTCCGTGCTAGGAAATCCCTCCGATGCACGAATTTAAGCAAAAGCAAGACCCGCTGAGCCCATGTGTCTAGAGGGTAACCCATAGCCTGCAGACCGGCAGTGAAGCGATCAGCAATTTCCTTCAGCTGCAAATATGTCAAGCTAGGCTGAGATTCTACCAGCTGGCGCAGCATATCCAGGTTCTGCCAGACAAAGCTCTCGGACGATGCAAAGCCAAAAGAAGCATAGGGGATCACTTCGAAGGTCACTTCGCTATCGATGTCGGCCCACAGTGCGACATCCGGCTGAGAGGATGAAGACGGTAAATCGGCTGGAAGAACTGGCCGGTCCCTCTCTGTGCCCTCTGGCTGAACTGAAGATTCCCCCTCCGTCTCGGGCGCTATGGCTTGAACATCAGCGGAGGGAGGGCCGATGAATGATGGAGCTATCTCTTCATGAATCTTCTGAATAAGGGCTTCATCTTCAGCTACTCTTCCCGATAATGGGGGAGAAGGGTCTCTAGTCTGTAAAGGCAGAAATCCAGTTTCTATAACCACTGTGGCGGGGACTGCTGACTCAGGCGCAGTTGACATTATGGCAGCCGGTATGAAAGCAGAGCTTCTGGATGGGTCTACTTCGGCTCTGAACTCTGAGGCCCTGATAAGGATGGAAATCTCTCCTGGTGATCCTAAGTCCAACGATGCTAAATTTGTCGAGGACCGTATCCGCGCCGGCAATCACATTCGTTGATCCCCATCAAAAGAGAGGGAAACGATAGCACAAGGGTGATGACGAAAGCAAAGTGTTCACTACATGATAGTCAACATGGTAAAAAGGTTATTCGGAGCATGAACAACCCTTGCCTTACTTAATCTACCGCTGATTAGGGTAGTCAATATCGACCATGGGAGGCTAGGATTGCCCTGAGAGTGAACGAGAGATTAGAACGACATAAAAACGTGAAACGGCGCGAGAGATAGCTTCGACGGCGCGGTAAAGCGTAGGTAAAAAGGGTTAAACCGGCGTGGTAAAGCGTAGGTGAAGCGTTAATCCGGGGCGGCCTTATAACAAGCTCAAACGGCGCGCAGGGAATGGGGCGCGTCGGTCAAAGGTGCGCCGGGAATGGGCCCAGGAAAAAAAGGAAATGATGAGTCACATGTTAATACGGCGCGGTGGGGGGCCGCGCCATATTAAGGCGCGCCGGTTTAGGGCCGCGCCGCTTTAGCTTGTTTTTAAGCATTTCTGAAACCCTTTGAGTTTATTTAAGTTTTTATTGAAAGTTATGGAGTTATTTGGACCAACTAATCGTTTGATTGAGATCCAGGACCCTTTGGAAATGATGCAATGAGTCAGTGCGAGGTTCCCACTCGAGCACTGAGTTGATTGGATCCAAAACAAGCACCTCATTATAGCTTTAATCATTCTTAGTTTGTCTAAAATTTGGCAGCATCTCCCCTGAACATGAAGAGTTGCAGGGGAGAAACGGGGTCATACTCACTCATGGAGTACGCCCCTAAACCGCCGGTCTGCACAGTGGCATCCAGCAAAATCCCATCGGATAGGATACCCCGAGGACTAGCCTGCGAGGGGCACCAAGACTCCGTGGGTGAAGAGACAGAGGGACGAAGCCGCCGATGATGGGAGTAGCACCCCGAGGACTAGCCTGCGAGGGGTGGACAAGCCACAGCTTACGGCACATCCTATGGAGGAACCGACCACCAAGAGGGTGAAGCTCCGAGGGCTGGCCTACGAGGAGCATACATCTCTTGGCCTCGATTGGGTCTCAGATTGTTGGGGCTAAGCCTGTTAGGCTAAGACCCCTGTTGCTATCTGCTATGGCCTTGGGGAAACATCTACCATCGAGGGGTAGAGTTCTCGATCGCCCAGCAGCTGTGTGAAGTAATGGGGAATGTCCCCCTCCCCGGATGATTAAGACGAAATAAAGGAATCTCGGAACGGTTCACATGACTATAATGCAGAGGGGTAATCAATGCACAGGCGAGACGAGCCAAACATAGAGGCATATGTTTGAACAGTTATGGCGCAATGTTGAGGCGATGGACCCTGCAATCCCAAGGGCGACTCCCACTTCGCAAGCCACGGGGCAATATGAAGGGAGGAATTAATAGGAGTTAGGCCCTCAATAGCATGGCAGAAAGAAGCATGCACAGAAGCACAGCTCTGTCCACGGAGAGGATGCGGAGACCCTTAAATCAAACACGAGCACGGTCAAAGGGAAAACCCCGGGGAGGGGTGTTTCTATAGCCCACGGTGCTTCGGGGCATGATCGGGGCTTCGGGGAAACCAGAATCAGAGAACACGTGCGGAAGACCTTAAACATACACATCGATGTAGATAGAGAAGGGGATAGAAGTTTCGAATCATTCATTTGACCTGTTGGTCCAGACATTCATATACATATTGCCATCCCAGAAACGGGAATGGCCTCTCATTTACACGTTAAGAATCCGGCGCCGGCATCATTGCTCGGTCGCCGTTCATCATTCGCAGGGGAATATATAGTAAAAGAGAAGAAATCGTGTCACGCCCCGAGCGCGGAAGATACTTGGATATGCGCGACGAGTTTATATCAATCATGTCAATCAGAGTAGTAGTGTATTCGACACCAAGATAGAGATGCGTAAAATAGAAAGATAACCCAATCCTTTATTTCATAATGGATAGACTATTACAAATCCAATACTCTATTCAATTAAAAAGGAAAAGTACATAGCTGACTCAAGAAAATAGGAAAAAGACTAGATGACACTTGGAGAAGTTCTATCACTTTCCCTCTTGACCATTCCCATCCGATTGACTTCCCTCGTCGTCGGAATTACCTGAAAAGTAGGGAACACACGGAGTGAGCGAACGCTCAGTAGGAAATTATATCTGAAGCGCTAGCAAGGGGTTTACATAATTACATCTTTCATGTATGTACTGTAGCTATGCATGCTCGTATAAAACGACAAGATAGAGAGAGAATTTATCAATAAGACAGCAAGATGAACTAGTCATGAGCTTTCAAGAAAAGATAACAAGATATTCAAGCAAGTACTTTTTAGCAAGTCATGTCAGGAACTTTGGCTATCATGTATCAAGCAAACAAGTAATTACCCTTTCTCGGGTCACGCAATTCATGTCATGTCAAGTACGAGTCAAGTACAAGATTTGTGTGGAATATCCAATCAAGCTAGTCATGCACTCGGTATAATGCCAGATACCTTATCATTCAACTCCCATGGGCACAAGTACTTTCGGGTGCTACTCCCAGGACCAGATCGGGCCCTATATGCGCAGGCATTTATCATGTATATTTGACATCCACTCTTGTATATATATATAGCCAATATGGAATTTCAACAATTTAAGCTTGTAGACACGTAGGATAACTTTGAGAGAATGGAGTCCAAAAATATAACATTGGACATAGAGAGGCGATAATAACGGTATAAACACGATTTATCGATGAAACTAGGTGGAATTAGGTTCCCCTAACTCGGGTACCATGCCAAACAAGTATGGACATTCTTTATATAGAATTGAGGTCCACATGAACAGTATATCAATGGTAAGATACCCTCATTCTTATTATAGAATTGAGGTCCACAAGAACAGTATATCAAAGGCAAGATACCCTCATTCTTATTATAGAATTGAGGTCCACAAGAACATCAACAAATGGCATGATATCATCATCCCATTAAGAATTCTCATGATATACTCTTTACATATCATAAGGGCCGGTATACCATGTTTCTTTAGAGTGACATGGCATTCAATAGTGTAATGGGTTTTTAGGGTACAACCAGCTCAGTCGGCCTTGAGGGAATCCAAGGCTTCGAGGAGTCTTACGGAGGTCTCTATGACTAACTCGCTAGTCCAAAGGAACGGAATGTCCAATGGAGAGCTTGTATGTCAATGAGAATTGAGGGTGATCAATAAAACATCATGAAACGTGGAACTATACTCACGGAGTGGAGATATAGTGCCGATATACATATATATAGATATACTGAAACCATCGGTTATCAGAAACAGGGTAAAAACATTTTTACAGGAAAATAACGACTTAAGTAAAGTCACTACTCAAGTAATTAACGCCTTAGATAAGAGCGTTTATATATTTTTCCTTTTTTTGCAAAATTTCAATATTTCAGTATTTTACCAAAAATGCGCCCTGGTAAGGGGCGTTTAATTACAAGTTGACGACGTATACAAGGGTCGTTCATTCTTTACTTCTATTTTTTTTTTACAGAATATATATTTTCAGTAATTTATCAAAAACACACCCTGTACAGGGGCGTTACTTTTCAATTCACACCCTGAACAGGGGCGTTAGTCAAGTGAGAGACGACCTATACAGGGTCGTGTATTTCAAGAATTTAAAAATTTTCAAATATTGAAATTTCCAGAAAACGAGATATGGTTATGACAGGATAATATCAGGATTAATGATCATGCACTGATTTAGAATCATGTTTAAGTGACTATTGGACTAATTAACATGGGTAATTATCAGGTAATTAAATTGACGTCTGTGTACAAGGCGTCAAATCTTTTGAATTGACGACCTTGTCAGGGTCGTTTATTTAAATAGCGCCCTAGTCTGGGTCGCGTATAAAATTAGCGCCCTTGGAAAGGGCGTTTCTTTCCAACAATAGAAACATTCAAAACGCTCGAAAACTATATGCATGAATTAATATATATGGTTTAACATAGCTATTATGGTGATTTGGGCTACAGTGCTTGAGAAAACCTACCTTTTGATGAAACGTGAAAGATCTGGTGAAGAGACGATGCTCTGTCTGTAACAGAGTGATCACCGGAAGAAGAAGATGAAGGAGAAGTTGCAGATGATGTACGTGGATGAAGAACCCTCAATTCTTCAATCGATCGGTTTCACTTCTACAGGCAACCTGTAGAGGCAGAATAAAACGAAGGTATTACTCTTCGTAAGAACTAACAGAAGGTAAAGAAGGAGAAGAACTTACCCGTTCTTCAGATGACAAAAGCTTTCAACCTGGAATCAGAAGAGAATGAAGAATCATCAGTATTCTTCACAATTTGATAGACAGATTAAAGGAAAAAGAACATAATGTTCTTTACGTACCGTAGCAGCAGTAGGTCGTCCAAATAGATCTTTAGGGTTCGACGAGGGTTACTTATAGGGACTTTGGAAATCCTAACAAAGGTAGTGTTTGATTGGAAGTAATACTTCCAAGATAGAATTATTACTACATTCGAACTCTTTCTCATAGTTATCAACTTACCCTGGATAGACTCCTGAGTCGAATGGAACTCAAACTGAATTAGCGTCCTAAGTAAGGGCATCGAATTTAAATTGACGCCTTGTCAGGCGTCGTTACTTGTTGAAACGGGTCCACTCAAAGGACGTTATGCAAACTTGCCCTTTTTATTTATTTTGGTCGTTTGAAATTTGACGCCTTGACATGTGGGCGTCCTTTCTTCAAAACACGCCTTAGGTGAAGGCGTTTTCTTGTAAAGTAGCGCCTATATCTGAGGCGTTATTTTCATCAGGGTTTAATTATTTTTATTCCAAGCTCTTTCGTTTATTTACTAAATCTTTTAATCTATTTTGATTTATTTATCCCTTTTAAATTTATCAGGGTTGCTACACCCTCCCCCACTTAAAAAGAATTTGGTCCCCAAATTCCATATCATATATTTACATTTGGAGAGTGTAGAGTATGTACCTTCTAAAATAAATCTGGAAATCGCTTCCTCATAGATTCCTCGGTCTCCCATGTAGCTTCATGTTCTGAATTCTTATTCCATTGTACTTTTAGCATGGGAATAACCTTATTCCTTAGGGTTCGTACTTCTCGATCTAGTATTCGTATGGGCTTCTGCTCATATGTGAAATCTTTCTGGATCACTAGATCTCCATACTCAATAATATGTGATGGGTCATGTACATACTTGTTCAACATAGATATGTGGAACACATCATGTACTTCGGACAGTTGAGGTGGCAATGCGATGCGATAAGCAACCTCGCCAACTCTTTCTAGTATCTCAAAAGGTCCGATAAATCTTGGTGTAAGCTTGCCCTTAACACCAAATCTTCGTATTCCACGTCCAGGCGATATCTTGAGAAATACATGATCTCCAACTTGGAATTCAAGATCTCTTCTTCTTGTGTCAGCATAAGCCTTTTGTCTAGACTTAGCAACTTGCACTTTCTTTGATCAATTGTATCTTCTCGGTAGTGTCCCTTACCATTTCTGGACCTCACAGTTGTTTCTCTCCAACTTCGTCCCAGCATAAGGGTGATCGACAACTCCTTCCGTATAAGGCTTCAAAAGGTGCCAGTTGTATACTTGCCTGGTAGCTATTATTGTAAGCAAATTCGACTAGAGGCAAGTGATAATGCCAGTTTCCATCAAAATCAGTAATGCATGCTCTTAGCATATCTTCGACTACTTGATTGGTTCTCTCGGTCTGACCATCCGTTTGAGGATGAAAGGCTGTGCTAAAGTTAAGTCTCGTTCCCAACGAATGTTGTAGTCCTTTCCAAAAATGAGAAGTAAAACGGGGATCTCTGTCAGACACGATTGAAACAGGAATACGTAATCTGACTATTTCCTTGATGTATAGTGCAGCTAAGACATCAACTGACCATCGACTCTTGATTGGCAAGAAATGCGCTGATTTAGTCAATTGGTCAATGATAACCCATATTCCATCATGTCCTCTTTTTGATTTAGATAAACCCATGATGAAATCCATACCAATATCCTCTCACTTCCATTTAGGGATATCTAGAGATGTAGTTTTCCAGCAGGCTTTTGGTGTTCCGCCTTGACTTGTTGGCACGTGAGACAGCGTGATACGTAGTCCGCTATTTCTCTTTTCATGTTGGGCCACCAAAAATTTCTTTTTACATCTTGGTACATTTTGGTAGATCCAGGATGAATCGTATACCTTGACCTATGAGCTTCATCTAAGACCTTCTTCTTCAATTCTGGGTAGTCCGGTATACAAGTTCTATTCTTGAATATTAATCTTCCATCAGAAGCTACTGGAAATCCGATTGTCCTTCTAATCTGCCCTTGATTTCTACTCATGTAGGATCATCATTCTGAAGTGCTTGTATTTCAGACAATAAATCTGACTGTATGCTTACATGAGATAATGTGACACATCTAGGGTCCGTGTCCATGCTTATATTGAGTTCAGAGAATTGTTCCAGCAATTTCCATTCTTGAATCAGACAATTGGCTAACAGTGCTCTCGGCTTTCGACTAAGGGCATCTGCTACATGATTACCCTTTCCGGGATGATATTGTATATTGAAGTCGAAGTTCTTGAGATATTCCAGCCATCGTCTTTGCCTCATATTTAGTTCCTTCTGTGAGAAAAGATATTTGAGACTCTTGTGATCGGAGTATACAGTAAACTGTACTCCATAAAGATAATGTCTCCATATTTTGAGTGCAAATACTACCGTGGCCAATTCTAAGTCATGGACGGGGTAGTTCTCTTCATGCTTCTTTAATTGATGAGAAGAGTAGGCTATAACCTTCCCTTGTTGTATTAGAACACACCCGAGGCCAATGCCAGAAGCATCAGTGTATACCTCGAACTTTTTTCCTTCTATTGGCAATGCTAAGATAGGAGCTGTAGTAAGATGATCCTTGAGAGTTTGGAAGCTTCTTTCACATTCCTCATCCCATTCATAACGGATCTCCTTGCGAGTTAACCTCGTAAGTGGCACGGCGATTTTTGAGAAATCCTTGATGAATCGCCTGTAATAGCCGGCAAGACCTAAGAAACTTCGGATCTCGCTAGCATTGGTCGGTCTTTCCCAGTTCCTTACAGCTTCAACCTTTGATGGGTCTACAGACAAGCCATCCTTTGATATAACATGTCCGAGAAAAGTCACTTCTTCAAGCCAGAATTCACACTTGCTAAGTTTTGCATATAATTGGTTTATCCTCAATATTTGTAATGCAATCCTCAAATGTTCCTCATGCTCTTCCTTGGTCTTGGAATAAATCAATATATCATCAATAAAGACCGCCACGAATTGATCCAAATAAGGCCTGAATATACTATTCATTAACTGCATAAAGGCAGCAGGGGCATTCGTTAGTCCGAAAGGCATAACAACAAATTCATAATGGCCATACCTGCTTCTGAATGCGGTTTTATGAATATCCTCGTCCTTGATTCTTAGTTGGTGATATCCGGACCTAAGATCAATTTTGGAAAAGTACATGGATCCTGGAATTTGATCAAACAATTCATCGATTCTCGGCAGTGGATACTTGTTCTTGATAGTGAGATGATTCAATTGTCGATAGTCGACGCATAACCTCATGGATCCGTCTTTCTTCTTTACAAATAATATAGGCGCTCCCCACGGGGAAGTACTTGGTCTAATGAATCCTTTCTTAATGAGTTCCATCAATTGCTCTTTTAACTCCTTGATTTCAGCAGGTGACATCCTATAAGGTGCCTTTGAAATCGGACCAGCACCAGGGACTAAGTCAATGGTGAAGGCCACTTCTCTTTGCGGGGGTAATCCTGGCAAATCTTCCGGAAATACGTCCGGAAATTCTTGTACCACTGGAATGTCTTCTAGCTTAGCTTCCTTAGCTTCTTTAACTGTGACAAAGGCAAGGAAAGATGTACATCCTTTCCTGATGAGCTTGCTAGCTCGGAGAGCTGAAATAAGAGGGGATCTGCTCCGACCCTTGGGGCTAGTCAAGATTAGTTCTGGAAATTTCTTGAATGTAACCTTACTATTGCGGCAATCAACTGTTGCCTGATACTTGGATAACCAATCTGCCCCTAGTATAACATCATACTCTTTCAGATCTAAACATATGAGATCAATAGGGAGATTTCTACCCTGAACCAATACTTCGCAGTTTTGGGAATGATGGGTAATATCAGTCTCATCATCCAGAGGAGTAGACAAAACTAACTTTATCCATTCCGGTTCTAGGGGTAATGGGCCAGCAAACTTCTTAGAAACAATAGAATGCGATGCACCAGTATCAATTAAGACATATGCATTCCTGGAACAAACATTCAATGTACCTTCCACTAAGCCGCCTTCTTCTTCTTGCTCGGTCTCCTTGATTGCATGAAGACGAGCATTCTTGGTTACTGGGCGTTTCCCGACATCGGATTGATTGTTAAGTAATGGGCAATCGGGAATCCGATGCTCACGACTCCCACAACGGAGACATGCTCCTAGTTTCCTCCAGCATTCTTCTGCTCTATGACCCGCTTTATCACAATGTTTGCACACTGTATTTGGAGAGGTTGTGGTGATAGAGAAGGGCTTGGTCTTCTTGAACTTTTGGTCTTGTGAGGATGCTCCTCCATTGCTAGGCCTTTTCTTGAAGTTGGGTTTAAAGGAACCCGAACCTGTAACTTGTTCCTTCTTATCCTTACCACAAATCCTATCAGACAGTTCCGTGGCATCTTCTAATAGTTGAGCTCGGCGTACTATCTCCGAGTAGACTTGACTGTCCATCGGCGCTAGTTGAGTAATAGCTTGGGGCCTGAGCCCATTAAGAAACCTCCTAGCTTTCATTTTCTCGGTGCTAACTAGATGCTTAGCATATCGAGACAATCTTGAGAATTGGGCCTCATACTCGGCCACTGACAAAGATCGTTGCTTTAATGCAGCAAATTCTGCAGCCTTCTTTTCCTGAACTCGGTCCGAGAAATATTTTGCGTTGAAGTGTTCAACGAATTCCTCCCACGAAACCTGATCTTGATTTATAGTAGCCTCTATTGATTCCTACCAGCATCTAGCATCCCTTTCTAACTGAAAAGTAGCTAATAAGACATTATCTTGATCTGTGCATTGCATAACACGGAATATTCGTTCTGTTTCCCTAATCCAGTGTTCAGCGTGATCTGGATCAGTAGAACCTGTGAACTTGGGCGGGTTCATGTTCTTGAAAGTCTGGTGGAGACTTCCTGCTCGTTGTCCACCTCCTAGTGTTACTTGTTTCAGCACTTGAGTCATGTCTTGCAGTGTACGCTGCATGTTGCGCCATTGAGCACGTTCGGCAGCCATTATCCTACAATTATAATAACTAGATTAATACGTGATTTGTATCTTAAAGACTAGCATTCTATGTTAACTTTAACCCTTGGTTCTACCCAATCTCACTGGTTAAAGGGTTAAAACCTATCCTTGGACTTGGGTTTTCCTAGGAATTGAATACCCTAGGCCCTGATATCACAAAAACTGTCACGCCCCGATCGCGGAAGATACTCGGATATGCGCGATGAGTTTATATCAATCATGTCAATCAGAGTAGTAGTGTATACGACACCAAGACAGAGATGTGCAAAATAGAAAGATAACCCAATCCTTTATTTCATAATGGATAGACTATTACAAATCCAATACTCTATTCAATTAAAAAGGAAAAGTACATAGCTGACTCAAGAAAATAGGAAAAAGACTAGATGACACTTGGAGAAGTTCTATCACTTTCCCTCTTGACCATTCCCATCCGATTGACTTCCCTCGTCGTCGAAATTACCTGAAAAGTAGGGAACACACGGAGTGAGCGAACGCTCAGTAGGAAATTATATCTGAAGCGCTAGCAAGGGGTTTAAATAATTACATCTTTCATGTATGTACTATAGCTATGCATGCTCGTATAAAACGACAAAATAGAGAGAGAATTTATCAATAAGACAGCAAGATGAACTAGTCATGAGCTTTCAAGAAAAGATAACAAGATATTCAAGCAAGTACTTTTTAGCAAGTCATGTCATGAACTTTGGCTATCATGTATCAAGCAAACAAGTAATTACCCTTTCTCGGGTCACGCAATTCATGTCATGTCAAGGACGAGTCAAGTACAAGATTTGTGTGGAATGTCCAATGAAGCTAGTCATGCACTCGGTATAATGCCAGATACCTTATCATTCAACTCCCATGGGCACAAGTACTTTCGGGTGCTCCTCCCAGGACCAGATCGGGCCCTATATGCGCAGGCATTTATCATGTATATTTGACATCCACTCTTGTATATATATATAGCCAATATGGAATTTCAACAATTTAAGCTTGTAGACACGTAGGATAACTTTGAGAGAATGGAGTCCAAAAATATAACATTGGACATAGAGAGGCGATAATAACGGTATAAACACGATTTATCGATGAAACTAGGTGGAATTAGGTTCCCCTAACTCGGGTACCATGCCAAACAAGTATGGACATTCTTTATATAGAATTGAGGTCCACATGAACAGTATATCAATGGTAAGATATCCTCATTCTTATTATAGAATTGAGGTCCACAAGAACAGTATATCAAAGGCAAGATACCCTCATTCTTATTATAGAATTGAGGTCCACAAGAACATCAACAAATGGCATGATATCATCATCCCATTAAGAATTCTCATGATATACTCTTTGCATATCATAAGGGCCGGTATACCATGTTTCTTTAGAGTGACATGGCATTCAATAGTGTAATGGATTTTTAGGGTACAACCAGCTCAGTCGGCCTTGAGGGAATCCAAGGCTTCGAGGAGTCTTACGGAGGTCTCTATGACTAACTCGCTAGTCCAAAGGAACGGAATGTCCAATGGAGAGCTTGTATGTCAATGAGAATTGAGGGTGATCGATAAAACATCATGAAACGTGGGACTATACTCACGGAGTGGAGATATAGTGCCGATATACATATATATAGATATACTGAAACCATCGGTTATCAGAAACAGGGTAAAAACATTTTTACAGGAAAATAACGACTTAAGTAAAGTCACTACTCAAGTAATTAACGCCTTAGATAAGAGCGTTTATATATTTATCCTATTTTTGTAAAATTTCAATATTTCAGTATTTTACCAAAAACACGCCCTGGTAAGGGACGTTTAATTACAAGTTGACGACGTATACAAGGGTCGTTCATTCTTTACTTCTATTTTTTTTTTTGCAGAATATATATTTTCAGTAATTTATCAAAAACACGCCCTGTACAGGGGCGTTAGTCAAGTGAGAGACGACCTATACAGGGTCGTGTATTTCAAGAATTTACAATTTTTCAAGTATTGAAATTTCCAGAAAACGAGATATGGTCATGACAGGATAATATCAGGATTAATGATCATGCACTGATTTAGAATCATGTTTAAGTGAATATTGGACTAATTAACATGGGTAATTATCAGGTAATTAAATTGACGTCTGTGTACAGGGCGTCAAATCTTTTGAACTGACGACCTTGTCAGGGTCGTTTATTTAAATAGCGCCCTAGTCTGGGTCGCGTATAAAATTAGCGCCCTTGGAAAGGGTGTTTCTTTCCAACAATAGAAACATTCAAAACTCTCGAAAACTATATGCATGAATTAATATATATGGTTTAACATAGCTATTATGGTGATTTGGGCTACAGTGCTTGAGAAAACCTACCTTTTGATGAAACGTGAAAGATCTGGTGAAGAGACGATGCTCTGTCTGTAACAGAGTGATCACCGGAAGAAGAGGATGAAGGAGAAGTTGCAGATGATGTACGTGGATGAAGAACCCTCAATTCTTCAATCGATCGGTTTCACTTCTACAGGCAACCTGTAGAGGCAGAATAAAATGAAGGTATTACTCTTCGTAAGAACTAACAGAAGGTAAAGAAGGAGAAGGACTTACCCATTCTTCAGATGACAAAAGCTTTCAACCTGGAATCAGAAGAGAATGAAGAATCGTCAGTATTCTTCACAATTTGATAGACAGATTAAAGGAAAAAGAACATGATGTTCTTTACGTACCGTAGCAGCAGTAGGTCGTCCAAATAGATCCTTAGGGTTCGACGGGGGTTACTTATAGGGACTTTGGAAATCCTAACAAAGGTAGTGTTTGATTGGAAGTAATACTTCCAAGATAGAATTATTACTACATTCAAACTCTTTCTCATAGTTATCAACTTACCCTGGATAGACTCCTGAGTCGAACGGAACTCAAACTGAATTAGCGTCCTAAGTAAGGGCGTCGAATTTAAATTGACGCCTTGTCAGGCGTCGTTACTTGTTGAAACGCGTCCACTCAAAGGACGTTATGCAAACTTGCCCTTTTTATTTTATTTGGTCGTTTGAAATTTGACGCCTTGACATGTGGGCATCCTTTCTTCAAAACACGTCTTAGGTGAAGGTGTTTTCTTGTAAAGTAGCGCCTATATCTGAGGCGTTATTTTCATCAGGGTTTAATTATTTTTATTCCAAGCTCTTTCATTTATTTACTAAATCTTTTAATCTATTTTGATTTATTTATCCCTTTTAAATTTATCAGGGTTGCTACAAATCGCAGAGGAGGGGAGGGGTCGACTCATATCATTGCCATCCCTCCCCTCTCTTGCTTACAACTGGTAGACGGAAACCGAAAGAGAGAAGAATCTACGGAAGACAGAGGAAGATAGGCACCGGCGCCCACCTGTTCTCAAAAATAGAGTATTGGCCCACTCCTTCTTCTCCGGCTCCGGAGGTCTTCAATCGGAACGGAGGAAGACGGCCGTCGAAGGACGCTCAGACAGAACCCCCTTTTCCAAGAAAGCTCTCTCTCCCCTCAGAAGGCCTCTCTCGAAAGACTCTCCTCTTCTTCCTTCTGTCCCCCCTTTTGCTTCTATCTGCCTCTCTTGAAAGCCTCTCCTAAATCTCTCCTCTTTTCTCTAATCGAACAGCCCGTATATATATATACATCAGTTTGAGACTTCATCCGGTGTGGAGATTTGGCGCGCCGGGGAAGAGCCTTCTACAACCTTTGCGCGCCGGCACAATAGGCCGCCGGATAAGGGGTTCTTGCGCGCTGGGCTCAAGGGAATGAGATTACGGTGCGCCGGTTTAAGGCGCACCATGCTTGCGCTCCTCGCACGCTTCGAGCCAGTCGATGAGTCCGGGGATGATTCCGGGGGTCACCGTGAACATTTATCTTGCCAATGCTCCTTGAAACTTTGACGAGATGTCTTGTCAAAGCTCCCAAGTTGACGTACGGCCCTTCCCGAGACTCCAGATAGCTTTGATTTGATCATACGGGCTTTCCGCTGACACGGCCTTCGGCTCTATGATTCATGCTGCTGGCTTTGTTTGGCTCGTGCCCAAAGCTCCTTAGGGGGTTGGATAACACCAGGGATAGTTTCACCTGAGCCGAGCGATCATTCGGCCACTAACGGGCCCATCTTGGCGGGAAGCCGTACCCGTGCCGGGTGATCGGGATCTTCTGCCGTCAGAGCATTCGGTCCTCCGTCTCCGGAAGCCAGGGGAACTCCTTCATCTTCAGGAGAGCCTTTCATAAGGCGAGAAGCCACTGGGTAGACCGTCGTCCTTGATCGGACAACGGGTATAGTGTATGCAGCACGACAGAGTCGATGCCGGTTCATTGGGCAGGCTTGATCGCACTGCCGGTTGGTTGTGAGTTTGTCTCGGCTCTCCTGAGGTGAAGTCCTCACGTCCATACGGGGTGACTCGAGGCTCTCGCAGCTTCAGAAATCTTCAATATGTTGATCTCTATCGGCATCCGTGCTTCAGCGAACCGGGCCTTTTTTCCTTATGGCTTGGTCGCCGACGATCATATTTTGGGTGCCAACATAGTCGTACTTGTTGACACCCATTTTTAGCCCGCAAGTTACGTCATTTCTCTTATTCACCATTTTTGATGTCCCGAATTATCCATTATTTTGGAGACTTCCTTGGATGGATTTCGAGCCCATTTCGTCATTCCCTATCCTTTAGGACATCGGATATCATGATTTCTTATAGCCCTGGAGTTTATGTTATCAAAATCTAACTTCCAAGTCAGCTTACGGCCCATTTAGGTTGGTTTCCATCAAGCATTCGACTCTCTTTCGCTACGTAGTCTTGAAAATGGTCCTTTTTCATCCTCTTTCATTTTTCTATTGAAAATGTGCCCTTCATAAAAGTTGTTCGATTTTTCAAGATCTCCAAGTTTTTCTTTTACGCCATTAGCCATTTTTGCACCAATGTCATGTTATTCACGTTTTTTCAGCAGACTGCACTGTTCACCAGCGGACCCAACATTTTTCCTATATTCTAACCCCATTTTCTCCATCTTCCACTCGTTTTCTCATCTTTCTCTCTTAATGAAAGTTGTTCATCTTTTCGTTTGTCTACAATTTCTTCTTCTACAACATTCGCTAGTTCTCCACTGTTTGGGAGATATGATCCGATTCCTAAAATCGCGTGAAGTCTACCGAAACGGTCGTGCAAACGACCGTCTCTTATTGCAAACGGTCGGTCGACCGGCCGTTTAGTCCCTAGCGGTTAGTCGACCGATCGCTAAGCCAGCCACGAGTCCAGCCTGTGCTGGACTCTATCTCCAGAAACCTGCCCGATGGGCCTATCTTGCCGCGGCCATATCTTCCAGAATATAGCTCCGAATTGACCCCTGTTTGTTTGTATCTCTAGCCCTTTATATTTTATTGAGTTTGATTCATAGAACTCGAATTTTCATTGCCTATATCTCTCAGAATCTTGGTCAAAAGTTCTAGATTTAGACGTTCTGATTCAAGTAAAACTATGCTTTTCAATGCGACGAGGCTACCTTCCAAGAGCCACAACTTCTAGAATACTCCTCCAAATCAAGTCCCGTTTGTTTCTATCTCTTGTCCTTAGTATTATCTCGAGTTTTATCCATAGAACTTGATTTATCTTGGACTATATCTCCAGGAATCGTGAGAGGAAGTTGGGGCTTTTTCTGAAAACTCTATATAAACTGCCCAGTTCGCAGTGGCGACGGGGGGCTCTTCTTCAACTCGGGACGAAGCCATGCTGCACCGCAGACTAAATCCTTCGACCTTGACTTGAAGAGAGAAGTATTGGCTTTTCATTGCATCCTTTTGGTCTTAAATTCATTGTCTATATTTTTAGTTCTCCTCTCCCCAAACTCACAAATCATCACAAAATACTATTTTTCTGCTACACATGCATTTTTTCCCGTTTTGCATGCACATTTTCCCACAGTTGTGCTGCGTGATTTTCTCATATCTTTACTTCATTCTCATCACAACACACACACCTATTATTTCGACCCTTCCACAGGGGTTAAAAACCCTCCCCCGGTGCGTTCTCCCCCTTTTATTCATGCTATTTTATCATTGTGGGATTGATACTACACTTCATGATCTAATGAGTTTTTATCTTTGTGTTTTAGCTTTATTTTGCAAGAGAGCATGATATGAACCTGACGCCCTCTTCTTCTAGCCGGCTGGAGGACGAGGAGGTTTGAATCTACATCGCTCTCACACCCCGTTTCAAGCGCGATCAACTCTTCAAGTTCCAAGGCACACGGCGCCATCTTTTTATCTCTTCATCCTTTCGGCGTTATTGGAACCTTGGTGGTGATCATGGTATGTTTCTCTTATCCTTTCATCCCCCTTTTCTTTGATTCACATGTTTATGTATGTTTTAGTTTCAAGGGGGGGGGGGTAGAACATAATAAATAATCTACACTTTTTTGGCGATCACGGTGGGACCTCTAGTGCCCATCACTTTGTTTATGCTTTGCTGCGATTTTGGTGTGTATATCCATGTTTAGATAGCATTTCATGTTCATATTGTTCACTTTGTTTACATCCATATTGTTATGTTTGCATATGTTCATTATATCTTGATTTGTTAGATTTAGGCTAGAAATTACATGCACTCCGGTGCACATAGGGCCATGCATTCACATATCTTAGTTGCATTTCCTACCTTGGTAGGTGATCCTCTTGCTCCCATATTCCTAGGGGTCGACTAGGTGATCTTATCAGGGACCTCCGTAAGTCCCTGCGAGCCGTGGATTCCCAGACGGACACCGGGCTGGTTGTACCTTTCCACCCCGTGTCTAGGTTGCATATGTTTGAGGAAGCTAACCTTAAATCAACCCAAGTTTGGACCCTTTTTTCCTTAGGATTCCTAACTTATGAGAGAATCATGATTAATTTAAAACATTAAAAGGTCCATTAAAACCATTAAAATTTTCACATCATATCAACTTGTTTGATCTTGGGTGGAAACCTTTCACCTTCATATTGTTTGTTGGGCTTCCCAAGCCCGTTTGTGGTGTTGTTTGCTACATTATCCTTTCATATTGTCATTGGCGGTCCATTGTTCTAGGTTGCACTTGCACGAGTCCGTCTACCCCTCATCTCCTTCCCTCTTGTCATCACTCCCCTTATTCTTCGAGCCCTTACTTCCCTCATTGTATTTTCCTTGATATCCTTGTATAAAGTCTCCGTTTACCCTCATGGAGCGCCATTTTTTCTCCTGTATATTACCCTTCTTCCTCGTCTTCTTATTCCCGCGTGGAATCCTCTTCCCACGCGGGCCCATCTTTCTGTGGTCCTTCTGATCCATCCGAGGAACATGCTAATCTCATGGCCCATCTTTCAAGCCTTGTTCGCCAAATGGACCCGGCCCAGACCCAACGTCTCATTGCATCTCATCTTAATGGGCCTTCTTCCCATAATGGGCTGTCTTCTCTTCATGGGCCTCTTTCTTTCTATTCATACGTTGCTGGCCCAAATTCTAATGGGCCTCATTCTTCTGCCCATGTTGCTGCTGGCCCATTTGGCCCATATGCCAATGTCTCTTCCTGGCCCATGTATCCTTCTACTCCTGGAATGGGCCTTTCTTATTCTTTCCAGTCCGGATCCTCTCATCTGGCCCATTACCCTCATCCTGGTTCAGATTCACGATCTCTTACTCAGGTTGGCCCCTATTCTTCTCGATCTCTCCCTACCCAGGAGATGATTGCTCAAACCCAGCGTCAACTTGATGAACTTCAACGTCGGATTGATCCCAAATCCTCTTTGAGTGTCCAGTTCGCATTTCAAGATCTTCGGCTTCCGCCATCTTCCCAAATCCCCACATATCACCGTTATGGTGGAGTCAGTGACCCGTATGTGCACATTAAGGAGTTCATTTATGAGTCGGCCTAGTTTTGACACGACCGGTGCTTGATGGCCTATCTATTCGGTCTGTCTTTGGAACGCCCAGCTCGGGATTGGTTCTTCTCTCTCCCACAAGAGCAGATTGGGAATTTCCAAGCCGTTCAAGAGAACTTTGTCCAGCAGTTTTAGGACCAGGTTGGGCCCAGATATTCTATGGTGGATCTGGCCCATGAGAAGATGAAGCTCGATGAGGAGTTCTCTACCTTTACCGATTGCGGGCATCGCCTTGCCGCGCAAGTCCCGGGGCATATTCCAGAGGGGGAGTTGATTAAGATGTTGATATCCAATGCAACGCCAGAGTATCACTTCATCTTGGCCCTCAGTGACATCACCTCCTGGCAACAATTATACAGCCGATCCCACTTCATCCGCCAACAACTCCAAGATTCCCTTGACCCCGAGTCTCCACCATCCACCCCCACTTACACCTCACCCTCCACAAGCTAACTCTATGCTCCCATGAGTCAGTCTGTCATGAGTCAGCATACTGCCACATATCCCTCCACGAGTCAACCCTTCGCTGCTACATACACGTATCCGCCGCCACCCCCGATCAAGGAAACACCATGTCCCGAGCTGGTGGATGCCGTCTATATACCCTCTCATCCCGCTCCACATATGCCTACACCGAATCTGTCCACCACTAGCCAAGCACTCATGCCTATGCAACCCTCACTTTCGTCTCCACAACCTTCTCCACCATTACATATCTTTCGGCATCCACCTTACCCGAAGCAGGTTCCTCGTCCGCCATTACCGGAGTACCTTACTGATATTTTCAGGGCTTTGATGGCCACCCATGCGTTGCCACTCCCTCCGGTTGTGCCTTGTCGACCCTCGGTCGGGGATTTGCTCCAGTTCTGTGATTATCATCGCCAATAGAGGCATTTGGTTGAGGATTGCCCCGAGTTCTAGGAGTTTGTTTATGACTTGGAAGCCAAGAAAAGGATTGATTGGGCCACTGTTCATGAGGTCATTCTACATCTTCACAGCAAGCAATAGAAATAAGAAGCACCGCCTAAGCAGTCGTCTCCCATTCAAGGCCAGGTGCACCCCTGTGATTCCTCGTCTAGTGCTACACTTGCTCCATCACCTTGATGGGGACATCCCTAGTTCGATTGCTCGCCATCCGCACTTCATCATCTCCATCACTTACTTTTGAGCAGTATCATGTAATTTTCATTTTTTTTATTTGAGTCATAGATGTAATCTTTCTTTATTTGAGTTAGTTAATAGGTTAATGGGTCAGTTTGATAGTCTTTTGGGCCCAACTAGTGGGCTAGGCCCAGGGGCGCCCCTCCCTTGGACTTGCTTGTCATTAGTGCATTTGGTCAAGGTTAGTTTGGTCATATGGAATTATGTAAGCCTATAAATAGACCCCCACTCCCCTCATATGTAACAACATTTGAAGAATCATTTAAATAGAAGAAAATCTCTAGTCATACTCTCCTCCACCAAATTTCTTTTCACTCTCTCTCCCATTATCTCTCTCTTTCTCTAAGGGGTGCGCCCCTTTCTCTCTCCCCCCCTCCCAACCACTTTCTCTCACTTCCCTTCCTCTAATAACTCCATCCCTAGTCCCCACACCCCCCATTAACTCATCCCAACCCCCAAGAGCCTCTCCTCCAATCCTCTCCCCACCTTCCAACCCCCAACTACCCTACCCACTTTCCCAAACACTTTTCCCTCTGCCCCATGCCACCCTCCACCTCCCAAGACCATTTGAATTTGAAAATTTCCTTCCCTCCATAGCCCTTGGTCGCCCAAACCCCCTCTCCCCTAGGCCAGGTCGCCCTCCCCTTCCCTCCACCTCATTCCACCACCATTTGCCACTACAAGGTAGCAACTTCATTTGCAGGTCACAGGCAGCAAGTTTGGTCCTAGAAGCTACGTCATCTCTGGAACTTTCTTGACTCTTCTGGTGGCAAGGCATATATCTCTGGAAAGGTCGTTCAGAGAGCTTTCCAAGCAAGGTGGTTTCGTCCTCATCCGAGCACCGTGCTGATCGGGAGGCCCTTTCTTCCTCGACTGTGCAAAGCCTCCCTGGCAGGAGACTAGAGCCAGAGTGGAAGCTCGACTATGACGAACCTGTTGGGAATCTGATCAAGAGTTCTTCTACAAAAATCTTCTACTACAAGTCTTCTATCATCCCCAAGAAGCAGAGCCCAGTTTGGCGACTGGACCTGAGAGTTATCATTTTTACTCCCCGGGTGCGCGGTTCTGCCTCCACTCAGTCTGCACCGACCCATCCTCAGTGTTCCGAGCCTCCCGGTCTGCTCTGACAACAAACGGCATCCCCGTCAAGCTTGTTACGAAGAAGACTCACATACGGTTCCGTTGACTCTGGCGGCGCCTCATTCTGAGTTCAGGAGCGGTCGTGGCATCCTCTGCTTCCTGCTGCTGAGTTCCTGAAGCAGTTAGAACTGTCAACTTGTTCCCCTGTTCAAGCTCCTACTCCGACCAGCGCCGGTGCCCAAAGAAATTACCAAAATTCAGGCGTCATTCCGGCCCAGCTACGAGCAATCTCCAACTGGTTTTGTCACCATAAATATTCTGGAGTAGCCGCAGCGTCCAGAGAACCAACTGCCTGTCCTAAAGCGCAGATAGTGGAAAGAATCGGCATCGGCTACCATTCTTTGTTTCTAGCCCGATTTTCCCCCTGTTCGCTTGGCTGGCTGAAGGCCCCTCCCTGTGTGGAGGTAGTTTTGGATGTATTAACAGTTAACCCCCACCCCAAGATCCCCCTCCTGTGAGAGACGTAGTGTTGTAATCACTTAAACAGGGTCAAGCGGCATCGGCGTGGCGTGCGGGTGCGGGTGCGTATCTACGCCTCCCCGCTCGCCCTCGTTTATCGGCCCGGATCGGTGTTCTCACACCGATCAGGTGAGTTCCGGGACACATCCCTCGCTGGATTATTCATGCCTATTTAGTATTGTCTTTAGCTCCGTCGGACGGTAAGTGAGTGCTTGATCCAAATTTTCCTCCAATTGAGTGGCCACCGCGGAGTGAGGTAAGAGCGACCCTACAACCCATGCCTTGGGCATGCTGACCGCCCACTAAATTGGGTATCCCAGCCCCTTAGGGGGTCAGCCATAGTGAAGCCTAGCCTCGAAACATCAAGGTCCCACTTTGGACCCTCCCCACCATTGCCAATTTGCCCACGGGCAATAGTGTCTGCTAAGCGAGTGAGCTCGCCCGAGTAATTTCATCGTCCAAGTTGTTTGCTTGCGAATCATAGGTCCAAGGTTCATTGGCCTTGTGATTGCCACCCAAGGTGGTGTCACATCAAGTGGTATCAGAGTAAGTTCATAACTTGTCTCTATCAAGTTGGTCCTAGGACGCACATATGCATTTAGAGTCTTCCAGTGCATCACTCTTGTCCACTAGTATGGCCACCTCATACCGACCTTACCAATCGGCCCTCTCCATAAGTCCAAACCACCAAGGGATGCCTACCACTAAAACACATAACCTCCCTGGCCATGTCAACTACCTCATGAAGGCCTTGACCCATGCCAATGAGCGGCTTGATAACATATCGGGTCGACTCAACCAACTTGGAGAAAATGGGCCCGCCCCAAGGACGGACGATAGAAGGACATGTTCCCCACCTCCCATATTTGATGGAACTCAACCTATTGACTATTTAGAGTGGGAAGTCTCGATGGACCATTACTTCACTTGGTATCCCATGTTCGAGGATGAGAAAGTCCGATTTGCCAAATTGCAACTTACCAAACGGGCCCACACTCATTGGTTGAAAATTGAAGGCTTAAGGATAATTAGAAGGGAAGCTCCCCTCACAACATGGGGGGACATGAAGGAACAACTTAGGGCTAGATATATTTTCCCCTCCCATTCCGAGCACCAAAGCCCAAAGAGCATTTCAACTCCTTCATTTCCCCTTGGCCAACCCAAGACCCTAATCACGCATTCCCCACCATTTCCCACCTCTCCTACTCCAACCACAACATCTACATCTGACATCCAAGTCTTCACTACAACCATATGTCCACATACCCAATTGGACCCCATGTCCACCCCTCCACCTAGGCCCATAATGGCCACCACCCCCAAACCCAAATCCCCTCACCAAACCCGCACCCCACAAGCCCCCTTGGCCACCACCGCAACCTCACCATCGTCCCCAAAAAGGGACACATCATCCAAAATCAATCAACCCAAATCTCCTCACCCAACCCACCTTCCACTTCCCACCCCAATCCTACCCCAATTTAGGTCTCCACTACTTCCACTCCCAATTCCAACCCACGTCCGACCTTGCTCACCTCCTCGGGTGCGCCATGCATCAACTATCACCAACCCACCCACCATAGACCTTCCTACCCCATTGTCCTTAGGAGTTGCAACCCACACACCCACCCAAGTGGAGAGGGATACCAATCCGAATACACCTCCCAAAATAGAGGAAATCCAAGGGCCACACAACTCACCCACCACTCCTAGCCTAGCTCCTCAAGAGCTACACACCCTTCTCCATGACACCATCACCATAGATGAGTCCGTACTCCAATGGCTCAAGCGAGGCCTCACCATTCCTAGTTCACAACCAAGCCACCTACCCATGGGACATCAATCTCAAATCATTCCCACTCAGCCTCATGTCACTTATCATACCTTCTATTGTGTGGAAGATTTGGGAGACTTAGTGGCCTACCTACATTGGCAAGTCCACTTGACCGATATGCTAGCCATGAGGCCGTCGGAGCCTCGCACCATTAGCCTAGCTTACCCCACCGTTGGCTCCATCACTTCCATCTACACTAATGGCCAATTTACGAGTGAGATCATACTCTTTCTTCTCATGGAGGAGGAACCCATCCTAGTCTACTCCCCAACCATTGAGATCCAAAGTGCTTTGATTGGCCAACCCATTAGCAACCTTGGCCCAATTATTTTGGAGGAGGATGACTCACCATTTGAGGACCTTGAGAACATGGAGTACCCCTATCTAGGTGACCCTTACCATGATCCCTTTAACCCCTTCCTAAGGGAGTCTAGATCTCTATGTAACCCACTCCCCCTATTCACCACCCACCTCACCCTACCCATATCGCCCATGTTGACCCAAACTCCTCCCTTCCTAGAATCGGGTTACACCATGAGAGCCTTGACCTTAGGCAAAAAACACCTTGGGATTGATGAAATGCCCCACCCTATAACCACCTTCCTAGATCCCTTCGACCCATTCACATGGAAGTTCAAAAGTCATCCCACATCTATGCACATGGAAGACACCTTTGGGATAAACATGCATGTGTCTAGGCTTACCACACCATTTGGCATGATTCATAAGTCGGGTACATTCATTCACATCACCCACATGACAAGTAGGAAGCATAAGTGGACCGTATTCAGATGTATTGGCCCACCTTCATTCATCATGAGTCTTAAGCATGAAAGGAGCATACATGGATCTCCGGGTCCCCCGACATTTATCACAGCCATGCATAAAAGGTTCATCTATGGATGTCCCGGCCCTCCTAAGTCTGTCACAGTCTTCATGGCATCAAAGTGTGATCGGTCTACATTTGGCTGCCCCGGTCCACCTTGGCACACCATACTTTTCACACCAACATCGCATCGTAGTACATGGCATACGCATTCTCGCAAGCATCTAGCAACGAGCGGTGAGGATCGCAAAAAGCAGGCAATAGCTTGTAAGTGGCACTTGGGATTCCAAGTAGGCGGATTGGTAATGGTGACCTTGGAGTGGCTCTACCCTAGGGCTATCTCCAAACCGAGGGCACAAGGACTTGGACCTTCCCGAGTTCTGAGTGGCATTGGCAAACATGCTTTTGGTCTGAACTTATCAAAGGATTCTGGGACACACCCAACTTTTCGTGTGGCAGATCTAGCACCCTATAAGGGCCCCACGGTGGAACCTAGTAAGCATCTTGAGCCTACACTTACATTTGTGAGTGACACCACCGGAGAGCCTCCACATATCAGCCCGAGAGCCCGACGTGAGCACATGGAGGCAATACTGGATAAGCAAGATACCATCGCCAGGAAGAGGGTGTGCCCGTGCTATCCTGAGAAGTGGAAGAGCCATCCCTCGGCTACGGAGGCAGGGTTGAGTTGGGAAGACGTTCGGCACCCGGACCCACTTTGGTGTGCTGCTACCCCGGTGGACCCACACTCGACAGGGTCGAGTTCTCCCCACCCCGGGGGTATGATGGGGACATCCCCAGTCACTCCATCTTTTTTTCGAGACTTCGATTGCTCGCCATCGGCACTTCATCATCTCCATCACTTAATTTTGAGCAGTATCATGTAATTTTCATTTTTTTTATTTGAGTCATAGATGTAATCTTTCTTTATTTAAGTCAGTTAATAGGTTAATGGGTCAGTTTGATAGTCTTTTGGGCCCAACTATTGGGCTAGGCCCAGGGGTGCCCCTCCCTTGGACTTGCTTGTCATTAGTGCATTTGGTCAAGGTTAGTTTGGTCATATGGAATTATGTAAGCCTATAAATAGACCCCCACTCCCCTCATATGTAACAACTTTTGAAGAATCATTTGAATAGAAGAAAATCTCTAGTCATACTCTCCTCCACCAAATTTCTTTTCACTCTCTCTCTCATTATCTCTCTCTTTCTCTAAGGGGTGCGCCCCTTTCTCTCTCCTCCCCCCTCCCAACCACTTTCTCTCACTTCCCCTCCCCTAATAACTCCATCCCTAGTCCCCACACCCCCCATTAACTCATCCCAACCCCCAAGAGCCTCTCCTCCAATCCTCTCCCCACCTTCCAACCCCCAACTACCCAACCCACTTTCCCAAACACTTTTCCCTCTCCCCCATGCCACCCTCCACCTCCCAAGACTATTTGAATTAGAAAATTTTCTTCCCTCCATAGCCCTTGGTCGCCCAAACCCCCTCTCCCCTAGGCTAGGTCGCCCTCCCCTTCCCTCCACCTCATTCCACCACCATTTGCCACTACAAGGTAGCAACTTCATTTGCAGGTCGCAGGAAGCAAGTTTGGTCCTAGAAGCTACGTCATCTCCGGTATTTTCTTGACTCTTCTGGTGGCAAGGAATATATCTCTGGAAAGGTCGTTTAGAGAGCTTTCCAAGCGAGGTGGTTTCGTACTCATCCGAGCACCGTGCTGATCGGGAGGCCATTTCTTCCTCGACTGCGCAAAGCCTCCCTGGCAGGAGACCAGAGCCGGAGTGGAAGCTCGACTATGACGAACCTGTTGGGAATCTGATCAAGAGTTCTTCTACAAAAATCTTCTACTACGCGTCTTCTATCGTCCCCAAGAAGCAGAGCCCAGTTTGGTGACCGGACCTGAGAGTTATCATTTTTACTCCCTGGGTGCGCGGTTCTGCCTCCACTCAGTCTGCACCGACCCCTCCTCAGTGTTCCGAGCCTCCCAGTCTGCTCCGACAACAAACGGCATCCCCATCAAGCTTGTTATGAAGAGGACTCACATACGGTTCCGTTGACTCTAGCGGAGCCTCATTATGAGTTCAGGAGCGGTCGTGGCATCCTATGCTTCCTGCTGCTGAGTTCCTGAACCAGTCAGAACTATCAACCTGTTCCCCTGTTCAAGCTCCTACTCCGACCAGCGCCGGTGCCCGAAGAAATTACCAAAATTCAGGCGTCATTCCGGCCCAGCTACGAGCAATCTCCAACTGGTTTCATCACCGTCAACATTTTGGAGTGGCCGCAATATCCAGAGAACCAACTGCCTGTCCTGAGGCACAGATAGTGGATAGAATCGGCATCGGCTACCATTCTTTGTTTCTAGCCCAATTTTCCCCCTTTTTGCTTGGCCGGCTGAAGGCCCCTCCCTGTGTGGAGGTAGTTTTGGATGTATTAAAAGTTAACCCCCACCCCAAGATCCCCCTCCTACGAGAGGCATAGTGTTGTAATCACTTAAACAGGGTCAAGCGGCATCGGCGCGGCGTGCGGGTGCGTATCCACGCCTCCCCGCTCGCCCTCGTCTATCGGCCGGGATCGGTGTTCTCACACCGATCAGGTGAGTTCTGGGACACATCCCTCACTGGTTTATTCATTCTTATTTAGTATTGTCTTTAGCTCCGTCGGACGGTAAGTGAGTGCTTGATCTAAATTTCCCTCCAATTGAGTGGCCACCGCGGAGTGAGGTAAGAGCGACCCTACAACCCATGCCTTGGGCATGCTGACCGCCCATTAAATTGGGTATCCCAGCCCCTTAGGGTGTCAGCCATAGTGAAGCCTAGCCTCGGAACGTCAAGGTCCCAATTTGGACCCTCCCCACCATTGCCAATTTGCCCATGGGCAATAGTGTCTGCTAAGCGAGTGAGCTCGCACGAGTAATTTCATCGTCCAAGTTGTTTGCTTGCGAATCATAGGTCCAAGGTTCATTGGCCTTGTGATTGCCACCCAGGGTGGTGTCACATCACACCTACCCCGTTACCTTTGCCATCTCCTATACAATCTCCGCGAACCCCCACTCCTCATCCTTTCCCCCAAGGCCTCCGATTTTTCCACCTGTTTGTTGTTCTAGGCCTCGGCTTATGTCCTCTTCCCATCCCGATCTAGGGGTTTCTTCTTCTGATCCTTATCCTCTAGTATCTCTAGGTTCTATCTCTGATTCTCCTTCTCTGACCCCGTCGGGTGATTTTCATTCTTCTTCCCCGACCCTGTCAGGTGTCCACGATTTTTCTTCCCCGACCCTATCGGGTGATTCTCATTCTCCTTCTCCGACCCTGTCAGATGATTTTCCTTCTCATCTTCCCATTCATTCTTCTTCACCCTTTCAGGGTCATCACCCTTTTTCATGCTATTTTCGAGGCTTTAGCCCGCCTTGATCTTGGCTGATCTAGTTTATTCTGTATCTGATTCCTTGTTATCAGGGTCTCTGCACCTTAACGAAGGAGTTCTAGCCCTCGTCTCTCTTCCTTTTTATCCCTCTTCATCCAGTATGATGTCCGCTACTCCTCCGTGTCGAGGAATCTGCAACCCCTTGTTATCCTCTCATCTTTGTCCTATCAAGCAAGGAATATGAAGCTCGATGATCAAGATCGCTTCAGGATGCTACTTCCACACTATGTATTTACAAGGTATCTTGATTTTGTGCAAGAATATGCTATCATTTCGATTATTACTTCATGCGCTTTGTTATTATAATGCTATTCCTCAATATGTTTGAGTGGCTTTTAGAAATTTGCTTAGTTAAGCTCAGTCAAAAAGAGTTCGCTTCTGCAGCATCCTTAGGCTGGGAATAGCTTCGCGTTGGGAGTCTACTTCATTCCCCGATCGTTGAGGGTGACCTTTTGCATAGGTTTTCACACAGTACACGGCGAGCCATAGCCGATCTCTCTGAGTAACACCATTGCTGCTTTGGCCATACCATGGGTATGTACAAAGGTCTTTTCTTTTCTCTCTCCGGCCAAATGCAAGGGCAAGAGATGGATGGATGAGGTGACCTAATGAGGGCATCACACCACATACCCTCTGGCTTGGCACTTCTCTCCCTCCCGGAGGCAGCTAGGGAGCAGCCCTTCTTCAGACGGAACATTGGTGCTTATCATCCTATTACATTTTCCTATTTTATTGAGTCATTTTGATGTATTTGCCTATGTTTTGAGTCATGTTACTAGGTTATCATGTTATTTACTTATGCTTGTATGTAGGCTAGTGGGCTAATGGGGCTAGTAGGTCTTATTGGGCCATTTCTTTGGTCTGGCCCATGGGCGCCCCTCTCCCCACCCCTTGGTCTTCCGTCATTTGTCCATTTCATGAGGACTTCTTTGCAAATTGGGTTTTCCTATATAGAGGACCCCAAACCCCCTCTTTTGAAGCTAATGAAGTATTGAATATTTGAGCATAAGTGCCCCCCCTCTCTCTCTCTAGCTCTCTCATTCTCTCTCTCTCTCTCTCTCTCTCTCTCTCCTCCCCACCCCAAATTTGAAATTCACTCTCTCTCCTCCCTATTCACCTCTAATTAAGACTCCTCCCCCTTCCCCATACCTCCCATTTAAGTCCCCTCCAACCCCTAGGTGGAATCCCTTTCTCCTAGGCACCTCTCCCTCTTCCAAGGCACCCCTTGGCATTCCCCATACACCCCCTCACTTCCCCAAGCACACCCTTCACCCCTCCCAAGCTAAAATTCGAATTTTCCTCCCTTTGGGGATTGCACCCCATTCATTCCCAGCCCCTTCACCTCCCTAGGTCGCAGCCCCCCCCCCAATCCCCTTCCCCATTGTTCTTCCATTAGCCTAGTTCCACCACTATCTCTTTCCCTTTGCCCAAGTCTGCAGGTGGCAGAGAAAGGGTTGACTTGCTGAAGAATCCACGGATTCATACGGCATCGTATGAAGGCGTACCCTACCATTCTGGAAAGGTCGTCCAGTTATCTTTGCAGGCGAGGTGATCTCGTCCCATTCTGAGTTCTGGGCTGTCCGGGAGAACCATTCTCCCCCGACTGCGCTGGGCTCCCTCTGCAGAGTTCTTGAACCTGATTTGAAGCTGTACCACGACAAACGGCGGAGGATTCAGACCGAGAGTTCTTCAACAAAGTTCTTCCACGTCCTATCCTCTTCCAGGATCAGGAAGCAGAATCGCATTCAGCATCCAGAGGTCAGATTTATGGTCTTTCTACCTCGACTGGTCGGGTCTGTCTCCCACAGGTGGCAGTGACCTGCCTCCACTCATTGGCATCCCTCAGTCCGCCCTGACATCAGACAGCTTCCCCACCAGTTTTCCCGCAAAGAGGGTTCATCCATGGTTCCAACAACTTTGACGGTTCGAGATTTGGTGTCCGGGAGCGGCTGGGACAACTTCTGCAAGTCACTGTTCGTGCCAGGTAGCTATTGCGGCCAGAAGCTGCCACCTTGTTCGAAGAACTACCCGGACCAGCCATTGGACGATTCAAGCCACAAGTTCTTCTACGAATATCTTCCTCCACCTGTTCCCATCCAGGAGAAAGAAGCAGAACCACATTCGGCATCTGGGAGTCAGAGTTCTGATTTTTCCCCTACAGTCGCGCAGGTCTGCCTCCTGCAGTCTGCAGCGACCAGTTCCCACTTGTCGGCATCCCCCTATCCACCCCGACCTCAGAAGGTGTTGCTGTCAGTTTTGCTGTGTAGAGGCTTCGTCCCCGGTTCCAGCGGCTCTGACTGTTCATGATTCGGCATCCAGGAGCGACCAGAGCCACTTCTGCAAGTTGCAGACAGAAACAGGGAGCCACCCACCCCAGAATATGTTGCTCTGCTCAGACCTCCACTGCAGCCATCGCCGACGACAGAATAAATTGATATAAATCAGAGGCGTTCGAGTTCCTGTTACGAGAAGATCCCCCTTGGGCTTGTCATCGGCGAAATTCCTGACCGAGATCCACAGGGACTACACCGACTGCCTATCAACATCCATAGCCAGCGGCCCACTTCGGAAGCGGTCCCTCCTCGTGGGCTACTAGCTTATTTCCCTCCTCTTGCCTGGCCGACTTACCGCCCCTCCCTGCGGGAGGTAGTGTTTGTTGTAATCCATCAATTCCCATCCCCGAGATCACCCTCATGCGTGAGGTGTAGTGAGTGTACACTTAAATAGGTTCGAAGCTTCATCGGCGCAGTGTGCGAGGAACCCACACTTCCCCGCTCGCCCTCGTCTCCGACCGGGGTTGGTTTCCTCAAACCAACCAGGTGAGCCTCCTGCCCTTGCCTCCTTATACTTGTTTATTTAATATCTGCGAAACATATCGGCCGGTAGGAGAGCGAGTGCCCGATCCCGGCGCCACCTTTCAGTGTGGTCACCGTGGCTATAAGTGAGCGAGTGACCCCGTGCCCTTAAGGCATCCGGCCGCCCTTGTTTGTGGGCTTTCAAACCTTCGGGAGGGCTAACTAAAGTGGTGCTGGTCCTCTAACCAGTCAGGGGCTATCTCCATCACCTCGAATCGGCATCACCGGGTCACCACGGGAATCGTGTGCGCACGGTGGGTTGGTAGCTTTAACATATTCTCGGCGCCTTGTAATTGTGATTGCGAATTAGGTCCAAGGAATCAAAGTCTCCGTTACATTTGGTGTCACATCAATTTGGTATCAGAGCAAGTTCTAGACTTGTCTCTACTAAATCTTGTCCTAGGGTAATTGCATTCATCACCCGATCATCATGCATACCCCTCGTTGGTCACGTGGTCCGATTGACCCCCTCCACATGGACTACATTGTAGATGAGGACCTTCATTTTGATGGAACTAATCCTCATGCCTATCTTAGGTGGGAGAATACCATGGAAAGGGACTTTGAAAGTACTTGGGTATATGGATCCGAGAGAGTCCGCAGGGCCAAGGCACGACTTCGGGGTCTAGCTAAGAAAATGTGGGAACACAAAGAGAGATTCAGAAGGGTTTGGGGGCAAGAGCCCATCCACTCATGGGAAGAGATGAAGAGTGAGCTCAGGAAGATATACGCTCCCCGACCGTCCCACTCCTACCGTGAGGACCATAACCCGAGGAGCACTCCCACTCCCCCTTTTCCTCCCAGTCAACCCAAGGCCTCCATTAGGACCCAAACCCCACCACCCAAAGGACCCCTAGATTCATTGGAAGAGATAAGGGTTGAGATCAGGAAGATCTTCACTTCCCTTAGGGCCCAAACTCCACCACCCCAAATGACTCCTATCCCGATCACCACCACCATTCAAACCAAATTGGCCACGACCCAACCCAACATTCCCCATCAAACCCACACCCCACAAGCTTCCACAAATCCTCATCCCACCCATTTCCAAAAGGAACTTACGGAGGTGACCGAAGACTATAAGGCTCCCCTAGATTGGGAAGAAGAATATGAGGCCCAAATAGGTCAAGAGAACTCATTCCTACCCAAAGAAGACCCAGTGAGCCACATGGGGTGCACCCTCCCCCATGAGTTACAAGATGCCCAACCTTGGCCTCCACTCCTACCCCTCCCCATCCTATCCCAAGTCCCCCATTACTCACCACCCCAAAAGAGCCACATGCCAGTCATCATCACCCCACAAGCAATGGACTTACTCACCTCCTTGGTGAAGGAAACCATGATCCCCATACCCAACCCCATAGTGGTGAGTACTCCGAACCCAACCCCCGCCATGAAGATCACCCATGTCCTGGAAGAAGAAGAAACTTCACATGGTGGACTTCACCTTACACCACCCTCCCTAGTAGGGGCCGAGCTCATCTTAGGAGAACCCCTTTCACGTTGGCTAAAGGAGAACCCATTTAGAGATCTCATGGCCCATGTTTGCCCTCCTATGGAACAAAACCTCCCTATAGTACCCTTACCCACCTACCACACCACAATCCAATCATCCTATCAGGTGGAGACACTAGGGGACTTTCTTAAGGGTATAGCTTGGCAAATGGAGCTAACTGACCTGTTGACCACTGTAACCGACCAACCTAGGAGCCTTGACCTCCTACACTTATGTGTCGGATCCATCTCCTCCACTTACACTATGGGTTGCTACACTAGTGACCTTCTGTTATTCCTCCCTACACCCGAGGAGCCCGATGCTCTCCACAAATTAGAGTTGCTTATTTCGGGTATTATGCCAAACCCTCCATTCATGGCCAACCAACCCGCCAAGGACTTCGGTTCAAATACCACATTTAAGGAGGAGGACTCACCATCATTTGAAGACCTTGAGGAGATAGAATACCCCTTCCTTGGTAACACATTCCATGACCCCTTTGATCCCTCCCTATGGAAGACATTGAACCCATGGGACCTAACCGCCTTACCCACCACCCACTCCCTCCTACCCTCATCCACCATGTTGAACCCAACCCACCCATTCCACTACTTAGTTCACACTATGAGAGCCATGACCGAGGGTGACGTCCACCTAAGAAATGAGGAAGTGACCTATCCCAAAATATCCACCTTCTTGGACCCCTTCGACCCCTATGAGTGGAAACCCCCAAATCCACCTCCACCTAAAGATGGGACCATCTTGATTGTAATGCATGGGCCACAACATTTTGCCCCACCTGGTAGGGATAGTCATCTCATTTGTGTCTCATACACACTAGGTCCGGTGCATGACAGGTTCACATTTGGATATGTAGGTCCACCCCCATTCATCGTCCATCTTATGCATGATAGGAGTCTACATGGAAGTCCAGGTCCTCCGGCATTCATTGCACCCATACCTGATAGAGCCACATTTTGACATACTGGTCCTCCCCCACTCTTCATCCACCTCAGGCATGATAGGGCCATTTGTGGCTGCCCCGGTCCACCTAAGTGCATCAAGGTCCACATGACTCCTAAGCATGATAGGTTTACATTTGGTTGTCCAGGACCCCCATTATCCACTAGTGAATCAACATTCACAGAGTTGCATGGAAACATTCGCAAAAACATCAACAAGAGCAACGAGATTTACAAGAAGTCTGCTGACTCCCACCGCCACCACCAAGAATTCCAGATTGGTGATTTTGTGATGGTGAGAACTGAGAGGTTGTTCCCTGGGAATACTTCAAAGTTGAGGTCACGTGCAGCTGGCCCCTTCCAGGTGCTGAGACGCCTTGGCACCAATGCTTACGTGTTCGACCTCCCTAAAGAGTACGGAGTAAGCCCCACATTCAATGTGGTTGACCTGGTGCCCTACAAGGGCCCCACGGTGACACCCGGTGAGGAAATCCAGCCTACTCCCTCCTTTGAGAGCGCCCCCACACCCCAGAGAGCTCAACCCCATTTGAGAAACCGGCGTGATGAAGTGGGGCAGATATTAGATGAACAGGTTACCATCACAAGGAGCAAGGCGTATGAGCGCTACCTGGTCAGGTGGAAGGGACGACCACCCTCGGACGATACCTGGGTGAGCCGGGAGGATCTCCAGCAGCTGTCCCCCTATCTCCTAGAGTAGTATCGCAGCAGGGAGGGCCTTTACTCGACAGAGTCGAGCTCTTCGGCGCCCGGGAGAATTGATGAGGGCATCACACCACATACCCTCTGGCTTGGCACTTCTCTCCCTCCCGGAGGCAGCTAGGGAGCAGCCCTTCTTCAGACGGAACATTGGTGCTTATCATCCTATTACATTTTCCTATTTTCTTGAGTCATTTTGATGTATTTGCCTATGTTTTGAGTCATGTTACTAGGTTATCATGTTATTTACTTATGCTTGTATGTAGGCTAGTGGGCTAATGGGGCTAGTAGGTCTTATTGGGCCATTTCTTTGGTCTGGCCCATGGGCGCCCCTCTCCCCACCCCTTGGTCTTCCGTCATTTGTCCATTTCATGAGGACTTCTTTATAAATTGGGTTTTCCTATATATAGGACCCCAAACCCCCTCTTTTGAAGCTAATGAAGTATTGAATATTTGAGCATAAGTGCCCCCCTCTCTCTCTAGCTCTCTCATTCTCTCTCTCTCTCTCTCTCTCTCTCTCCTCCCCACCCCAAATTCGAAATTCACTCTCTCTCCTCCCTATTCACCTCTAATTAAGACTCCTCCCCCTTCCCCATACCTCCCATTTAAGTCCCCTCCAACCCCTAGGTGGAATCCCTTTCTCCTAGGCACCTCTCCCTCTTCCAAGGCACCCCTTGGCATTCCCCATACACCCCCTCACTTCCCCAAGAACACCCTTCACCCCTCCCAAGCTAAAATTCGAATTTTCCTCCCTTTGGGGACTACACCCCATTCATTCCCAGCCCCTTCACCTCCCTAGGTCGCAGCCCCCCCCCCCCAATCCCCTTCCCCATTGTTCTTCCATTAGCCTAGTTCCACCACTATCTATTTCCCTTTGCCCAAGTCTGCAGGTGGCAGAGAAAGGGTCGACTTGCTGAAGAATCCACGGATTCATACGACGTCGTCTGAAGGCGTACCCTACCATTCCGGAAAGGTCGTCCAGTTATCTTTGCAGGAGAGGTGATCTCGTCCCATTCTGAGTTCTGGGCTGTCCGGGAGAACCATTCTCCCCCGACTGCGCTGGGCTCCCTCTGCAGAGTTCCTGAACCTGATTTGAAGCTGTACCACGACAAACGGCGGAGGATTCAGACCGAGAGTTCTTCAACAAAGTTCTTCCACGTCCTATCCTCTTCCAGGATCAGGAAGCGGAATCGCATTCAGCATCCAGAGGTCAGAGTTATGGTCTTTCTACCTCGACTGGTCGGGTCTGTCTCCCACAGGTGGCAGTGACCTGCCTCCACTCATCGGCATCCCTCAGTCCGCCCTGACATCAGACGGCTTCCCCACCAGTTTTCCCGCAAAGAGGGTTCATCCACGGTTCCAAAACCTTGACGGTTTGAGATTTGGTGTCCGGGAGCGGCCAGGACAACTTCTGCAAGTCACTGTTCGTGCCAGGTAGCTGTTGCGGCCAGAAGCTGCCACCTTGTTCGAAGAACTACCCGGACCAGCCACTGGATGAGTCAAGCCACAAGTTCTTCTACAAATATCTTCCTCCACCTGTTCCCATCCAGGAGCAAGAATCAGAACCACATTCGGCATCCGGGAGTCAGAGTTCTGATTTTTCCCCTACAGTCGCGCGGGTCTACCTCCTGCAGTCTGTAGCGACCAGTTCCCACTTGTCGGCGTCCCCCTATCCACCCCGACCTCAGAAGGTGTTTCTGTCAGTTTTTATGTGTAGAGGCTTCGTCCCCGGTTCCAGCGGCTCCCACTGTTCATGATTCGGCATCCAGGAGCGACCGGAGCCACTTCTGCAAGTTGCAGACAGAAACAGGAAGCCACCCGCCCCAGAATCTGTTGCTCTGCTCAGACCTCCACCACAGCCATCGCCGACGACAGAATAAATTGATATAAATCAGAGGCGTTCGGTTTCCTGTTACGAGAAGATCCCCCCTGGGCTTGTCATCGGCAAAATTCCTGACCGATATCTACAGGGACTACACCGACTGCCTATCCACATCCACAGCCAGCGGCCCACTTCGGAAGCGGTCCCTCCTCGTGGGCTACTAGCTTATTTCCCTCCTCTTGCCTGGCCGGCTTACCGCCCCTCCCTGCGGGAGGTAGTGTTTGTTGTAATCCATCAATTCCCATCCCCGAGATCACCCTCATGCGTGAGGTGTAGTGAGTGTACACTTAAACAGGTTCGAAACTTCATCGGCGCAGTGTGCGGGGAACCCACACTTCCCCGCTCGCCCTCGTCTCCGACCGGGGTTGGTTTCCTCAAACCAACCAAGTGAGCCTCCTGCCCTTGCCTCCTTATACTTGTTTATTTAATATCTGCGAAACATATCGGCCGGTAGGAGAGCGAGTGCCCGATCCCGGCGCCACCTTTCAGTGTGGTCACCGTGGCTATAAGTGAGCGAGTGACCCCGTGCCCTTAAGGCATCCGGCCGCCCTTGTTTGTGGGCTTTCAAACCTTCGGGAGGCCTAACTAAAGTGGTGCTGGTCCTCTAACCAGTCAGGGGCTATCTCCATCACCTCGACTCGGCATCACTGGGTCACCACGGGAATCGTGTGCGCACGGTGGGTTGGTAGCTTTAACATATTCTCGGCGCCTTGTAATTGTGATTGCGAATTAGGTCCAAGGAATCAAAGTCTCCGCTGCATTTGGTGTCACATCATGACCAACCTAGGCGCTCCCTAATACGAGAGAGGTGTAGTATTGACTCATAAAAGTGAGCTTTCATGCTAAATCTGGCCGATAAGCGCTCTCAAAATCAATGAATCAATAGCAAAATTATGAATCAAAGGCATGGCAAGAGTGGCAGTACAGTTCCCTGCGGGTCATCATGAGCCCGGTAGCATGCATGCTTGTAAAATATGGGTCCGAAAATTAAAGACACAAAGCCCCGGCACAACAGACTGTATCTTTGAGGGGTAGTGCCCTAGTAGGAATTCAAGTCCTGATGTTTCTCATCATGTATAAAGCTTGTCTCCAATTTTCTTCTACTTCTCCCTCTTAGGCTGGGTTGTATCCCGGGTATGGCCTTAGTAGGGGCACCGTTCTTTAGATGTGGTTGGTTGTGGCGAGCCACCCTCACATGCTCGCCTTGCATAAGGGAAGCCTTTAATGAGAGGGGTAGGAACGACGATCCCTGGCCAGTAGTTCGAGCCCATCTTTGGGTGCTGCGGATTGCTATTTTTAAAAAATTCTAAAAAAATGAGATATTGTCAAAAATCTAAAAAAAATCAGATAATATAAAAATTACAAAAAAATGAAATATTGTTCAAAAAACCAAAAAATTTAAATATTGTTAAGAATTTAAAAAAATCAAGAAAATTGGAAAATCTAAAAATATTTATCTTTTTGTTCCTTTCTATCTATTTATTTTGAGGACAGGTATGATCTATTTGTTCAGTGTGCAGGTTGTAAGTTGCAGGTGTGTAAGTTTCCTTACTCTTCTATCTGGTTCCTGTTCACATCTTTCTGATTTGTTCTCTCTTCTTCAATCTTGTCTCTCGATCTGTTCTGAAGCTCATGTCCTTCTCAGCTCTCAACTTATTAAACATGATCATATCTCCATGAGAGGGCTTTGCCTCACGATTATGAACCTGGCAGTTCTGCTTCATTCTGATCTTGGGCTTTGATTGAAGGGCGTATTTGTCATGTCTTTTGTCCCGCCATGTCCTTGTCACATGTTTATGTCCCTCCGTGTCATCCCACGCACGTTGTTTTATCTCTCACCGCATGTTGTTAGTTATCTTGCATATCTTGTTAGTCGTCCCTCTATGTCCCGTGTGTTGTCCCAACCGTGTGGTCATCCCTCATATTCTTCTCTCAACCGTGTGTTGTCCCACCGCGTTGTTATCTTGTCCCACCATGATCATCGTGCATACATGTGGTTTGTTCATGCCATTGCATATGTGTGCTTGTTTGACTTTCTTATGTTATGTTGCATTATTTTCCATTCGTTTGATCGTTATGTTATGTTGTGTTGTCTGTCGTTCAGTTGATGTTTATGTAGTCTTTGTTATGTTTATGCTTACTTATTTATCATGTCTGTCTTATTGGAAAATTCATAAAAATATGAAAAATCAAAAAGTTCCAAAAAAATACCGTTTCGCTTGGCAAGTAAGTCAGGTATGGCTCTCTATCCCTTTACATTGTTACATTACTATATGTTATCTACATTATTATAGCCTCTCAAGGATCGGCTGGTTTACTGTGTGTTCCAGGATCTGATGTTCGCCTTTAACAAAAATGATGATGATCTAGGAACATACGGTTAATCGTTGGATAAGCCGTTAGTTTGAGTCGGGTGGGGGACGATGGACTCTGTCTCGCACACCGTGGTTGCAAGAAGACTGTTGACCCTATCTTGGCTTGGTCTAGCAATAATATCCTTGAGTACTTTCTGTTTTATGTTTTCTTTGCATTCGTTTTGATGATTTCTTTATTTTAGCCCAGCATGCATCATGTCATTTTGACCATTCATGTCTCGTGATTCTCTCAAGGTTTCTCCTCAGTAATCGTTAATTGCACTTCAATTCTCTTGGATAAGAGATTCTCATTCCACTCTGAATTTGATCGATTTCTCTGATCTTCCCGCTTGGTCTGGTTGGCCAGCGTGATTCCTGTCTAGATTTTATCTTAGTCTTAATCTCCTTTTCCAGCTCTTACATTGTGTTATATTCGACCCACTCATTGTCCGTGGATTGTGTCCCCAATGAGGCTGGTCGTCTTTCCTTTCCCTTAGTTTTGTTCTCCAGACATGTCTCATACGCGTCAGCTGTTCCGGGTGGGTAGTTCGGCATTTTCAGGAAAATTTCTGTCGCTTGTTGGTTGTGACTGGTGTCTTTTACCTTGACGCATGCTTTTCAGTTCTCTCCGCTTCATCTCTACTTCATCTCCGTTTCACGTCACTTTCGCTTTTGCTCCATCTCCTTTCCATTTCACCTCCGCGTCGCTTTCGCTCACTCCCGTGCAAAGCGAACATCAAGGAGGGGCATCTATTGACACCCGTTTTTAGCCCACAAGTTTCGTCATTTCTCTTATTCACCATTTCTGATGTCCCGAATTACCCATTATTTTGGAGCCTTCCTTGGATGTATTTCGAGCCCATTTCATCATTGCATATTCTTTGGGACTTCGGAGATCATGATTTTTTATAGCCCTGGAGTTTATCTTATCAACTTCTGGCTTCTAAGTCAGCTTCCGACCCATTTAGGCTAGTTTCCATCAAGCATTCGGCTCTCTTTCGCTGCGCAGTCTTTAAAACGGTCCTTTTTCATCCCCTTTCTTTTATCTATTGAAAATTTGTCCTTCATAAAAGTTGTTCGATTTTTCAAGATCTACAACTTCATCTTCTACGCCATTAGCTAGTTCTACACTGATTTCAAGTTATTTACATGTTTTCTGCAGACTGCACTATTTACCAGCAGACCCAACATTTTTCCTATCTTCTAGCCCCACTTTCTCCATCTTCCACTCATTTTCTCATCTTTCTCTCTTCATATACGTTGTTTCTCTTTTCGTTTTCTACAATTTCTTCTTTTACCACTTTAGCTAGTTCTGCACCGTTTTGGAGATATGATCCGATTTCGAAAGTCACGCGAAGTCTGCCCAAACAGTCGTGCAAACGACCGTTTCTTTTTGCAAACGGTCAGTCGACCGACCGTTTAGTCTCTAGCGGTCGGTCAACCGATGGCTAAGCCAGCCAAGAGTCCAGCCTATGCTGGACTCTATCTTCAGAAACCTGCCTGATGGGCCTATCTTGCGGCGGTCATATCTTCTAGAATATAGTTCCGAATTGACCCCTGTTCGTTTCTATCTCTAGCCCTTTATATTATCTTGAGTTTGGTTAATAGAACTCAAATTTTTATTGGCTATATCTCTCGAAATCTTGGTCCAAAGTTCTAGATTTAGGCATCCCGGTTCAAGTAAAACTCTGGTTTTTAGTGCGACGAGGCTACCTTCCAAGAGCCATAACTTCTAAAATACTCCACAAAATCGAGTCATGTTTGTTTCTATCTTTTATCCTTAGTATTATCTCAAGTTTGAGCCATAGAACTTGATTTATCTTGGACTATATCTCAGGGAATCGTGAGAGGAAGTTGGGGCTTTTTTCGATATCTCTATATAAGCTGCCCGGTTCACAATGGCGACGAGGGGCTCTTCTTCAACTCGGGACGAATCCATGCTGCACCGCGGACTCAATCCTTCGACCTTGGCTTGAAGAGGGAAGTATTGGCTTTCCATTGCATCCTTTTGGACTTAATTTCATGGTCTATATTCTTAGTTCTCTTCTCCCCAAAATCACAAATCATCACAAAACATAGTTTTTCTGCTACACATGCGTTTTTCCCCATTTTGCATGCACGTTTTCCCGCGGTTGTGCTACGTGATTTTCTCATATCTTTGCTTCATTCTCATCACAACACACACACCTATTATTTCGACCCTTCCACAGGGGTTAAAAACCCTCCCCCCGGTGCGTTCTCCCCCTTTTATTCATGCTATTTTATCATTGTGGGATTGATACTACACTTCATGATATAATGGGTTTTTATCTTTGTGTTTTGGCTTTATTTTGCAGGAGAGCATGATATGAATGTGAGGCACTCTTCTTCTAGTCGGCTGGAGGATGGGGTGGTTTGAATCAACATCACTCCCACACCCCGTTTCAAGCGCGATCAGCTCTTCAAGTTCCAAGGTACACTGCGCCATCTTTTGATCTCTTCATCCTTTCGGCGTTGTTGGAACCTTGGTGGCGATCATGGTATGTTGCTCTCATCCTTTCATCCCACTTTTCTTTGATTCACATGTTTATGCATGTTTTAGTTTAAAGGGGGGGTAGAACATAATAAACAATCTACAATACTGTGATGAATGCTAACACTATGGGACCCAAGCTTGCTTGGGTACCTAAATCAAAATGACATTTGATGTTTGTTCTTGTAGGTCTACATGAAAGCAATGGAAAATAAATGGTACCTGGACAGCGGATGCTCCAAGCACATGATAGGAAATAAATAACTTTTTACAGACCTAGTAGACAAACATGGAGGAACGGTAATTTTTGGAGGACAGGATAGAGGTAAGATAATCTGCATTGGAAGAATTGGTAAGGATCTCAAACACTGTATTAAGGATGTTTTGTTGGTCGATGGTTTGAATCACAATCTGCTTAGCAATAGTCAACTTTGTGACAAAGGTCACAAGGTTGTTTTTGAATCTTCTCGCTGTTCAATAATTGATGCAAACACTGATGAAATTAAGTTCATAGGAGTGAGAAGTAATAACACCTATCATGTTGATTTCAATGAAATTGCTTCTGAAAATTTGTGTTTGGTTGCTAACAAAAATGATGATGTTTGGTTGTGGCATCACCGTCTTGGGCATGTCAGTTTTAATGTCAGTAGGAAATTGTCAAGAAATAACTTAGTTAGAGGTCTTCCATGCTTGAGTTTTAAAACTTCAAAAATTTGTGAAGCATGCAATAAAGGAAAACAAACCACTGTTTCATTCAAATGCAAAAACATCGTTTCAACTGAAAAACCCCTACAATTGCTACACTTGGATTTGTTTGGTCCCACCAGGACTCACAGTCTTGGAGGGAAACTATATGGCTTTATGATTATTGACGATTTCTCTAGATATGCATGGGTATTATTCTTAGCTAACAAGAGTGGTGCTTTCAAAGAATTTGTTGATTTCTGTGTGAGAGTTCAGAATGATAAAGGACATGTTATTCAGAAGATTCAGAGTGACCACAGAAAAGAGTTTGAAAATTCTGATTTTGATGAATTTTGCAGGAAGCTGGGATATGAGCACCAGTTTTTAGCACCAAGGACCCCGCAACAAAATGGAGTGGTTGAAAGAAAGAATCGAACACTCGTGGAGATGGCACGCACCATGTTGGTAGAAAATGGTCTACCACGGTACCTTTGGGCTGAAGCAGTCAACACTGCCTACTATATAACAAACCGAGCTATGGTAAGACCGATCCTTAAGAAAACTCCATACGAGCTATATAAAGGTAAGAAACCAAACATATCTCATTTCAAGCCATTTGGATGCACTTGCTATATCTTAAACAATGATAAGGATAATTTGAAAAAAATTGACGCTAAAAGTGATAGAGGTATTTCCCCTGGATATTCATTGACATCTAGGGCCTACCGAATGTATAACTCTAGATCGCTAGTAATCGAGGAAAGTCCTCATGTTGTGATATATGAGTTTACCGTGAGAAAGCCAAATGATGATATACATTTTCTTGATTCAAGTGAAGGTGAGTTTGAGAAAGGAGAATCTAGCAAACAAGGTGAGGCAAAATGTCAAGAAAAGGAAGAGGAGAAAGAACAAGAAGAGGAGCAAGTACAACTGACCCTTCCACGCCAATGGACTACACTTAAGGATCATCCCCTAAAGAATGTGATTGGCGGTGTGGATGAAGGGATACGAACATGGGCTTCAATCAGTGAAGTTGATGTTGTGCCCCTTGTGCTTTGATGAATGTGGTGTTTTAATGATAGCAACACGAATGAGTCACCATTTTGTTTTGCTAATAGCTTGACATTGAATCATTGAATCATAACAATCTGAATGCATATAACTGATATATTCTGTGGAGAATGCATGAGAGTGCATAAAGTGTTTTGTGCTTGTATTAAGATCGGTGCATTGCAGCCTCTTTCGTAAGTCATGCAGCGTCAACGCAGCAAGTGTGTCTCATGCATCATGCGTCGACGCCCCCAGACTTCAAAGTCTGTACAGCCTTTCATATGAAAGTCCATACATCACCCTTGGAGTCCAAAGTCTATACATCATGTTCATTCAAGTTCACTTCATGTCTGTCAGCCGTGTGCATTGGTTTCCATGTCTATACAGCCTCATGTGTGTTCTATGCATCTCACAAGTCAAGACACTCAGCATAGTCTATACATTGTGTTGTGTTTGTGTTTCGTTGAGAACACAAGTCTATACAAGTCATGCATTGTTGCTGAAGTCTATACATCGTCCGTCTCATGCATTGTCTTAGGCGAAGTTTGCACATTGCATTGATGCTTTGGTCGCTTGAGTTGAAGTCCATACATTGGACTGTCTCTTCCAGCGTCTCACGCTACCCAAGTCCGTACAGCGTCTGTCCTCATGCATTAGCCAAAGTCTATTCATTGGAGCGTCTTGCTCAGCGTCTCATGGCATGAAGTCTGTACACTCGATTCGCCCTTGCTTTGGTCAAGTGTATACATTCCTTCATTGTAGCTTTCACGTATCCAAGTCTACACATCGTGAAAGTCTATACACTCATCACTGACCTTCGTTCAAGGCAAAGTCTATACACTGGGTTTGATGCCATGTCTATACATCGACTGGCAGTCTTCAGCTAAGTGTATTCCTTGCTTCATAACATGAAGTATATACATTGCATGTTCTTTTAATCAAGTCCATACACTGAGCAAGTACATGCATTGTCAGCCTGTCGAGCTTCAAGTCTACACATTGGGTTGTCAGGCTTCAACTCTCTACACTCGTTGTTAGAGTCCTGAACTTTACCAAGTCTATACACTGGACATTGGTTTACCAAGTCTGTACACTCGCTGCACTGCATCAAGTCCATACAATGGCAACTCTGCTTAAGTATATACATTTGTCTGAACTAAGTTCATTTTCCTTTGTCTGTTTGCAGATGATTCAGGCCATCAAGACTTGGCACGTGATCCAAGAGGCTAAAATGCTAACACGTGGACATAACAGTTCAAACAATCTAGAAAGAAGCTCCTGGATTATTCTGGTGCGTCAACGCCTTGATCAAGTAGCGTGGACGCAGTAGTTCAAAAATTCAAGAAAGAAGCTTGTGGATTACTCTAGTGCGTCAACGCATTGATCAAGCAGCGTCGACGCAGCAGTTGAAGAAGCATTCAGCCTCACAGGCTATTCCATTGCGTCAACGCCACAATTAAGCAGCGCCGACGCAACAGCTAAAGAGATGAGGCTAATGGCTACTGGAATGCCTCACTACGTCAACGCCACGGGTCGGAAGCGTCGACGCAGCAGTTAAAAAGGCTAGGCTGTTTTGTTCATTAGAACGCATCAATGCGTTAACGCCATTGCTGATAACGTCGACACAGCACGCCCATCTGTTGAAGACTTGATCACTGGATCACAGATGTCTCAACCCCTTTAAGCAAGTGGGTTAACGCCACCTGACTCTAGTTGCTGAGCGTGCTAATAAAGGGCATTTGATCCGAGGTGGCAGGCTCGTGAACGAGGATGCTGCCACGTGGTCCGAATTTTTAGGGCGAGAGCTGTGGAAGCCACACGCGCCCTGGCTACTGCTGCTGCTACTGCTGCTGGTGGTATATAATGGAGCCTTCATCTTCAGATGGAGGCTGATCGTGAAAAAAGCCAGGGAGCAGAAGCTGAGAGCAGAATAAGAGAAAAAGGAGAGAGAGCTTCCACGATCCAGCAGAAGAAAAGGAAAAGAGAAAGAGAGAAAAGGAGAGCAGAGATCGTGAGAAGAAGAGAAGTGTAGCAGAGAAGAAAGAGAAAGTGAAAGAGTGAAGAAAGAGAGTGAGATCGAGGGAGATCTGTTCTTGATGGACCGTGGATCAAATCCAGGCCATCCAGCTCTTTAAGAGCCACATTGTGCTTTTCGTTTACAGCTTTCTGATGCTGTTATCTTATCTTTTGTTTTCTATTTTACATTTTCTTTCAAGCTGTTAGTCAGCGGTTTACAGAGGAGGACTCCTCTGGACAGCAAGCTGCGTTGCTCAGCGGGCAGTGGAGGTTTCCACTGGACGGGTAAGCTGTAATCCCCAGCGGTTGCAGTGGTGGATTCCACTGGACGGCAAGCTGTGAGGCCCAGCGGTTGTAGGCTAAGCTGTATTGCCCAGCGGACGCAAGCTGTGTTGCGCAGCAGTAATCCACACTCGGGTTGAGTGTGGGGTGGATGTAAGTCTGGAGGACCGAACCACCTAAAAACCCCTCTTGCATTGTGGTTTGATTGCTTATGGTTTGCTTCCGTTAGATGTTTGCATAGAGGCGCTCCAAGTGGTTGATCACAGGTTCATTAGATGACTTGATCAGATTTTGTTCTAAGTGTTTAATCTGTTGAGTGAGCGAAATTCTAATTGAGCTTTAGTTTGTCTAACTTGTCTTGTTAGAGTGCTCACTATCTGTTTGTTTAATTCCGCATCTGCTAATTAGTCTTCCAGATTTGATAAATCTGTCTAGTTAGCTTTCTAAATAGTTAGTGAGCCTAATATGTCAATTGGGTTAAATTTTTATAGGTCATATTCATTCACCGCCCCTCTGAATACTAGCACCGAACCCAACAATTGGTATCAGAGCAGGTCTCTGATCTATCAGATCTAACAATCTGCAGAGGATCCTGCTAGTGTTTAGTGCATTTCAGAGTGGGTCTTTTGAAATCGTGTGTTGCTTCATTGACTTGTGCTTTGCTTTGCTCATTTATTTTTGGTGTTACTTGAGTTGATTCATTGTGCTTGATTAGTGTTCTTCCTAGAACTCTTATTCTGTCTAAAGCATGGAAGTCACTGTTGATCCTCCGAAGTTTGAAGGTTCGGGTTTCTACAATTGGTTTAATCAGTTCAGAGAATATGTGATGCAAACTAATCCAGATCTGTGGATAGTCATTGCACACAGTTCCTATGAAGTTCCAAAGGATGAATCCTTATGGAAGACTTCAGACAGACAAAAATTCTCTGATAATCAGAAGGCCCTGGAGCTAACTCAAAGGGCCATAAACACTGACAAGTTTCCATGTGTAGTTCATTGCTGCAGTGCCTCCGAAGTGGTCGAGATGATAGCAAGCAGCAGAACCCAAGGTAAAGTGAATTGTCTCATGGCAACAAAAGAAGACGAAGATTATGAGGAGGACACTTCGTCACAGGTAAACTCTGATACTAATAATTTTTTTCTGGAAAATATGATTGAATTGAATGAGAATTTATTGAATAAATATGATAGACTGAAAATCTGTTGTGAAGGAAAATGAGAACAACATTGAAATAAAGGTTCAACAAGAAAATGAAACTCTGAAGAACCTGAATGATGCTTTGCAACAGCAGCTAATTGCATGTGAATCTAAGCTATCCAAGTATGAAGTGAGTATTGCTTCACTGAATTCTGAAATTGAAAATCTGAAAAACACTCTGTCTAAATTTGTCAAAGGTAAAAACTGTTTGAATAAACTGCTTGGCTCCAATGTGAAAAGTTCAGAATGTGCTAGTACCTTAAAATGTATTTCATCTAAGAAATCTCAGAACAATAAGCACAGGGCTGAACAAAAGAAAAAGGAAAATTGCTGTGAAAAATCTTATCACAAAATTCAATTTAAAAAGGAAAAGAATGTGCAGTGTTTCTATTGTAATAAGATAGGTCATATGATGCATGAGTGTAAGATGTTTGAATTAGATGACCTAGCTGCTACTACTGCACAGAAAATTCTTGCTAGAAATCATGTTTTTCAAAGAAGGAAAATAGAGTGTTTTCATTGTGGCAAGATGGGCCACATTGTAGCTCATTGCTGGCATGCCCGGGGAAAGAAAGTCAATTTAAAACCTGTAAATTTCCCTGCAAATGAAACTGCTTCTGGTAAAAGAACCCCAGCATGCTTCTAATGTGGAAAGCATGGCCATACAGTCGAGGACTGCTGGCATGCTCAGGGAAATAGATTGAACTCTAAGTCTGTAAAATTCCCTACTCTCTATGATTCTTGTTTTGAATGTGAAAAACCTGACCACAAAGTTTCTGACTGCTGGATGGCAGGTTATGGAAAACAATATGTTCATGCCAACAATAGAAAATTTCATGTTAATACACAAAGACTTCATGCTAATACTTGTGTGCATAACAAGAAAACAAAGCATGTTGATTCCTGTTATTATTGTGGGCTATTTGGACATTCTATGGTTGATTGCTTTCTGATGGAATATGATGATAATTCTGCTAAGAAACTGTTCAGTACACCTGATAGGGGCAGTACAGGACCCAAGACTGCTTGGGTCCCTGCAAGATCACATTGATTGATATGTTGCAGGTGTGCCTTGGTGAGAGAAATAAAAGGGGTAATTTAGCCAAGGCACTTAAAAAGGAAGCCCCAGGATTCTACATTTCAGGTTAGTTCTGAACTTGTCTTTAATTTTTATCATCTGAAAATGCTGATTTGTCTGTTTGATATCTGAAATTGTTGAACTGTTCGTTTGATGTCTGATACTCTCTTCATGTCTATCTGATCAGTCTTCATTCCAGACTCAGCTACTGAGTTTTACTTTGCACATATCTGACGATCTTCTCTCACTGATTATTGCACTGAATAAATAGGCTGATAGATGCTCTGCACAATCATTTTTAGAGTCAATGCATGTGTCTGGTGTCAATGCATTGCATGCTTGATTACATACTTGGACTGAGCTTGAACGGGTCAGTTAGTGCATACAGTCAATGCATGTGTCTAGTACTTGCATACATCATTTGCATGACTGTCATTTGCCCATTGTCGTAGACTGCATGTTTTTCAATGCATAATAGGGCTGCTTTACACTGCATTATCATTTGCTTAACCCTGGTATATCAAATGGTCTGTTACTAAAAGGCAAGGAAATCTGCCTGGAGGTTTCTACCATGTGTGAGATGGCCTTTGAGACCAGGTTCTCCGCCGAGTACCATGGGTCCTGCCTTCATGTAGAACAATGCACTGCATCATGTGATGAAAAATCTGAAAATTTGAAATGAAAATGATGCATTTGATAAATTCTCTCTCTGATTGAACAAAGCATTTATTCTTCTTGAGCATATTCTAAAATCATGAGCAGTTCATTAATTGTATTTCATACACTTTGTCAGGGGGAGTTTGACTAATGTTGCATATGAAGTGTAGTGGAGTTGAAAAACCTGAAAAGAAATTTAATTGCATCTAGACAGGGGGAGCACTTAGAATTGGTGTTTTGTTTGTCACATCTTGAACACCTCTTGCCTAAAAATTGATCAACTCTCATCTGATGTCATATTTCTCTCTCTTGAAAAATGATTCTACCTTCTATTTGTTGAGCTGTTAAAGAAGAGTTTCTTTCAACTCCCTTCATGATACTATCTGTCTATATTCCAGCCTATACTCACCTTTCACACTCTTCTCAGCTGGTGTGACTGAATTGGTTCTACTATTGATTTGTTGGTCAGCTAAACTTATTTTTCTGATCTGAGGAACTTAAGCTGCATGTCATGCAATTCAGTCTGAGAACATTGTAGAAATTTCTATCATATAGGTTTAAGAATTATCACTAAATCAGACTGATATAAGATTAATGTATTCTCTGATTTGTAGTTAAATGAATTGAAAATATCTGAATGATAAGGTTTAATAAACTTTAACCACATGTTTCATGTAAACCTTAGACTCTCTCATCAGATATCTAAAAATTTGAATTCATGGCTTCTTTGGCTAAGATGCATATAGTGTGTACTGTTGTTAAACGTTAATTTGAAATTGTTGACTAAATGAAGAAATTGTGAATTCAGAGTAATGACTCGGTCTCTGAGAAACTGAGTTCTTTATCAATGAAATAAAGCAACTCATGTCATGAGGTGCCATAGTTATCTCTGAAAAAAATTTAGTGAAACAAAACATGACGGAGCAATAGCTTATCTGTGTTGAGTAGCTGGGGAGTCTGGCCTCTGATAAAGGTGTCTTCTCATGTAAAAAGACACTCATATTGCTAACTCTGCTCTCAAAGTGAGAGGCAATGACAGTTATCACACTAAGTAACTGGGTCACTTCAACTAAGACTTGTTGTGCCTCATGTAAAAAGGTGTTGATCAACTTAAATTGCTCAGGAAAAATATAATGTGTTTCAAATGAAATTATCTTGAAAAATCTGTCAACTCATGTTCTTGAAAAGTGTTTAACTTCTGTACTAATCTGTGTATCTTTCAAAGGTGCTATTGAGATCATATGTGTAGGATAAAAGATGATTGATTTAGGGTGTTATCTGAATTTTTGGTTCACCTTTATTAAAACTTGGATTCAGATATGAGTATGAGTTTAACTTGACGAATTTGGTATACATCAAAATTAAATCAGATTGGTTAAGTTGCCACTTCATAACCCTTTATGATAGAAGAGTCTACATCTTTTAAGACTTATTGAAGTGATGTATGCATTAAAATCCCTCATGATCAGATTTTCCAGATAGCATGATCAGATTCAGTCTGATTATTCATTGAGATATCTTGTGATGATTGTTGTCTATTATTGCCCTTCTATCACCAATCACTTTACTCTCCACACTGTTGGAATCTTCCATCTTGTTCTGCAATAAGTTCTGATTATGTGGTCTTTTCACCAGAATTCAGATTCTTTGTAAAGGCAGAATTCAGATTGATTTATTGGATAACCTGAATCCATTCCGGTGCTTCAGGGGGAGTTATGGTTTCTTTACATCTAGGGGAGAGTAGTTAATCTTGCATGCTGATAGGAGGAGTGATGTTTCATTGTCATAAGTGTCTTTGTGTGCTACATTGTGTCTCTCAAACCATTCCCTTTCTTTTTGATTATGCCAAAGGGGGAGAATAGTTTGACGAGTCAGTGTGACTCATTATGTTGCCATCATCAAAAAGGGGGAGATTGTTGTGCCCCTTGTGCTTTGATGAATGTGGTGTTTTAATGATAGCAACACGAATGAGTCACCATTTTGTTTTGCTAATAGCTTGAGATTGAATCATTGAATCATAACAATCTGAATGCATATAACTGATATATTCTGTGGAGAATGCATGAGAGTGCATAAAGTGTTTTGTGCTTGTATTAAGATCGGTGCATTGCAGCCTCTTTCGCAAGTCATGCAGCGTCAACGCAGCAAGTGTGTCTCATGCATCATGCGTCGACGCCCCCAGACTTCAAAGTCTGTACAACCTTTCATATGAAAGTCCATACATCGCCCTTGGAGTCCAAAGTTTATACATCATGTTCATTCAAGTTCACTTCATGTCTGTCAGCCGTGTGCATTGGTTTCCATGTCTATACAGCCTCATGTGTGTTCTATGCATCTCACAAGTCTAGACACTCAGCATAGTCTATACATTGTGTTGTGTTTGTGTTTCGTTGAGAACACAAGTCTATACAAGTCATGCATTGTTGCTGAAGTCTATACATCGTCCGTCTCATGCATTGTCTCAGGTGAAGTTTGCACATTGCATTGATGCTTTGGTCGCATGAGTTGAAGTCCATACATTGGACTGTCTCTTCCAGCGTCTCACGCTACCCAAGTCCGTACAGCGTCTGTCTTCATGCATTAGCCAAAGTCTATTCATTGGAGCGTCTTGCTCAGCGTCTCATGGCATGAAGTCTGTACACTCGATTCGCCCTTGCTTTGGTCAAGTGTATACATTCCTTCATTGTAGCTTTCACGTATCCAAGTCTACACATCGTGAAAGTCTATACACTCATCACTGACCTTCATTCAAGGTAAAGTCTATACACTGGGTTTGATGCCATGTCTATACATCGACTGGCAGTCTTCAGCTAAGTGTATTCCTTGCTTCATAACATGAAGTATATACATTGCATGTTCTTTTAATCAAGTCCATACATTGAGCAAGTACATGCATTGTCAGCCTGTCGAGCTTCAAGTCTACACATTGGGTTGTCAGGCTTCAACTCTCTACACTCGTTGTTAGAGTCCTGAACTTTACCAAGTCTATACACTGGACATTGGTTTACCAAGTCTGTACACTCGCTGCACTGCATCAAGTCCATACAATGGCAACTCTGCTTAAGTATATACATTTGTCTGAACTAAGTTCATTTTCCTCTGTCTGTCTGCAGATGATTGAGGCCATCAAGACTTGGCACGTGATCCAAGAGGCTGAAATGCTGACACGTGGACATAACAGTTCAAACAATCTAGAAAGAAGCTCCTGGATTATTCTGGTGCGTCAACGCCTTGATCAAGTAGCGTGGACGCAGTAGTTCAAAAATTCAAGAAAGAAGCTTGTGGATTACTCTGGTGCGTTAACGCATTGATCAAGCAGCGTCGACGCAACAGTTAAAGAAGCATTCAGCCTCACAGGCTATTCCACTGCGTCAACGCCACAATTAAGCAGCGTCGACGCAACAGCTAAAGAGACGAGGCTAATGGCTACTGGAATGCCTCACTGCGTCAACGCCACGGGTCGGAAGCATCGACGCAGCAGTTAAAAAGGCTAGGCTGTTTTGTTCACTAGAACGCATCAATGCGTTAACGCCATTGCTGATAACGTCGACGCAGCATGCCCATCTGTTGAAGACTTGATCACTGGATCACATATGCGTCAACCCCTTTAAGCAAGTGGGTTAACGCCACCTGACTCTAGTTGCTGAGCGTGCTAATAAAGGGCACATGATCCGAGGTGGTAGGCTCGTGAACCAGGATGCTGCCATGTGGTCCGAATTTTTAGGGCGAGAGCTGTGGAAGCCACACGCGCCCTGGCTACTGCTGCTACTGCTGGTATATAATGGAACCTTCATCTTCAGATGGAGGCTGATCGTGAAAAAAGCCAGGGAGCAGAAGCTGAGAGCAGAATAAGAGAAAAAGGAGAGAGAGCTTCCTCGATCCAACAGAAGAAAAGGAAAAGAGAAAGAGAGAAAAGGAGAGCAGAGATCGAGAGAAGAAGTGAAGTGCAGCAGAGAAGAAAGAGAAAGTGAGAGAGTGAAGAAAGAGAGTGAGATCGAGGGAGATCTATTCTTGATGGACCGTGGATCAAATCCAGGCCATCCAGCTCTTTAAGAGCCACATTGTGCTTTTCGTTTACAGCTTTCCGATGTTGTTATCTTGTCTTTTGTTTTCTATTTTACATTTTCTTTCAAGCTGTTAGTCAGTGGTTTGCAGAGGAGGACTCCTCTGGACAGCAAGCTGTGTTGCTCAGCGGGCAGTGGAGGTTTCCACTGGACGGGTAAGCTGTAATCCCCAGCGGTTGCAGTGGTGGATTCCACTGGACGACAAGCTGTGAGGCCCAGCGGTTGTAGGCTAAGCTGTATTGCCCAGCGGACGCAAGCTGTGTTGCGCAGCAGTAATCCACACTCGGGTTGAGTGTGGGGTGGATGTAGGTCTGGAGGACCGAACCACCTAAAAACCCCTCTTGCATTGTGGTTTGATTGCTTATGGTTTTCTTCCGCTAGATGTTTGCATAGAGGCGCTCCAAGTGGTTGATCACAGGTTCATTAGATGACTTGATCAGATTTTGTTCTAAGTGTTTAATCTGTTGAGTGAGCGAAATTCTAATTGAGCTTTAGTTTGTCTAACTTGTCTTGTTAGAGTGCTCACTATCTGTTTGTTTAATTCCGCATCTGCTAATTAGTCTTCCAGATTTGATAAATCTGTCTAGTTAGCTTTCTAAATAGTTAGTGAGCCTAATATGTCAATTGGGTGAAATTTTTATAGGCCATATTCATTCACCCCCCCTCTGAATACTAGCACCGAACCCAACAGGTGAACTTCATGATAATCTTGCATTGCTTTCCAATGTTGAGCCTAATTCTATTGAAGATGCTCTTAATGATAATTCTTGAGTTCTAGGCATGCAAGAAGAACTACACCAATTACAAAGGAATAGGGTGTGGTTACTCGTTTCCCGTCCTGATAATCATCCCATAATTGGAACTAAGTGGGTTTTCCAAAATAAACTTAGTGAAGATGGAGTGATTGTGAGGAATAAGGCAAGATTAGTAGCTAAGGGCTACTCTCAAGAATTTGGCATTGATTTTGATGAATCATTCGCTCATGTGGCTAGATTAGAGCCAATAAGAATTCTTCTTGCTTATGCATGTCATAGGAACATCAAACTCTTTCAAATGGATGTCAAGCGTGCCTTCCTCAATGGAGTCATCAAGGAAGAAGTATACATGGAGCAACCATCGGGCTTCGAGGATGAAAAATTTCTGGACGACATCTACAAATTGGACAAGGCACTGTATGGGTTCAAACAAGCTCCACGGGGATGGTATGATCGTTTAAGTTCATTTTTAATTGACAATGGCTTCAACCGAGGTAACATAGACCAAACGTTGTTTACTAACACTTGTGATGAGCATGCTTTACTTGTACAAGTTTATGTAGATGATATAATCTTTGGAGTCACGAATCTTAAATTGAATGATAAATTTGCCAAACTTATGGAGGGAGAATTCGAAATGAGCTTGATGGGCAAGTTGAACTTCTTCTTGGAGCTTCAAATAAAGCAACTAGACGATGGTATCTTTATCAACCAGAAGAAGTACACATAAGAGATTGTGAAAAAGTATCAACTAGATAATGCCAAACCGTTTGCTACACCAATGTCCACCTTTCTCAAATTCGAAGATAAGAAAGGTAATATTGTGGAACAAAAACATTTTAGGGGTATGATAGGCTCATTATTATATCTTACTGCTAGTAGGCCTGACATACATTTCAGTGTGTGCCTCTGTGCAAGATATCAATCTAGTCCCAGGGAATCTCATTTGTCGACTGTAAAAAGAATTTTCAGGTATTTGAATAGAACAATTGATCTTGGTTTGTGGTATCCTAAGAATGCTTCATTTGATTTGCTTGCTTATACTGATTCTGACTATGCTGGATGTAAAATGGATCGTAAGAGTATAAGTGGTCACTGCTAGTTTCTAGGGGGCTGCATGGTTTCATGGGCCTCAAAGAAATAACATTGTGTGGCTTTATCAACTGCTGAAGCCGAATATGTGGTTGCAAGCAGTTGTGCGGATCAAGTACTCTGGATCCAACATCAATTGTTAGATTTTGGTTTTTGCTTGAAAAACACTCCCATCATGTGTGATAACACTTTTGTAATAAATTTATCCAAAAATCCTATCCAACACTCTCGCACAAAGCACATAGAAGTTGGACACCACTTTATTAGAGATCACATCAATAAAGGAAATTTTAAACTATCTTTTGTAGATACAAAATATGAACTTGCTGATATTTTAACAAAGCCTTTGAATTCTAATTAGTTTTCTTTCATTATGAGAGAATTAGGTGTGTGTAGATTAGATAGTTAAGTCGTTCTGATTTGCTTTGTACATACTCTCTCAAAATTTTAGATAAAGCAATTGTGCATACTGGTTTACTTTCTTGCACATAAGGAGATTTTCCACTGCATTTATATTTCAATCCTTCCTTTTATGCATAACACATTGAATAACATTTGATTTTCACTCATATATTCATTCAGTTGCATCCGCCTATATATAATTATATATATCTTATACAAATGCATGCTTGAATGACATGATTATCTGGTATATCAAATGTCGATTGCCGAAGGTTGCATTATGTCCAACTGGAAGCTTTCCTCATGCGTGAGAGTGGTCTTCGGACCTATGTTCTCCGCCACGTACCGGTACTCAACCTGCTTGAATACTTCATCAAAATGCATGTTTGAGTGTATATAATATATCACCCTTCTTTTTGATTCCTCCTATGACCTTGTTCCCTTGCTAAATAAAAATGCATTGATTCAGACATGTTTGTTACATGGCACACATTAAGGGGGAGGTTCTTTTTATAACTGTGCATACACTTAGGGGGAGACATAACAATGATTAGCCTAATTCATCTCTTACATTCAGTACAATCTCTCTATAATGTGCTCTTTTGAGATAAATGACTTTGTTTAATAAGGATTTCAGTTATTCCACTCAACACTTTTGAGGGCTCTTGATTCCCTACATACAAATCACGTGTCTCGTGACGAAAAAGCTGTCAGCCACGCCAAAATTATGAATAACTGTGATTTGGCACCGAGTAGTCGGGAATCTCCCCTGAAACAAAGGAGGAAACTCGGATTGAAAAGTGACGAATTAATATCCACAATTCAAATAAGTGACGAAACTGAGTAACTGGGGAATGCCCCTGAAACAAAGGGCATGACTCGTGTCAAAAAGTTAGTCATCTTGTTCGTATAAAAAAAAAATTGGGGGTTGTGCGAAGCTACCAAAAGTCGAGCACTATGTATGAAAGTGTGGGAAGGAAAGGTTCCTTCTAGTGCTCTTTCGAAAATCTGTTAATCCATATTCATATGGATTTTATTGCTCATTTCTCACTTCAGGTTTGATTGTGTGAATGTACCTTGTGAATCAGTCATCGTTCATAGTTAATGCAGTACCATCTCTTCGTAAGCACACCCTTCTTAATATTTTTCATCCACATCATGCTCAAAATCGATTGCATGTTTCTTAACCCGTCCATAATGGACTTGATTGATTCTATATCTTAATATGGATGCATGTGTGCTTGAGTGATCATCTATTCCACTTCACATGCATAACACTGAGTTAACTGTAAATATGAGGCCTTCGCTCTTATTTTCTCTCTTTATCAATCCCCTATTTGACTCTGACAAAAAGGGGGAGAAATAACATGATATTGTGTTTTTATTGTGGTTGCATGATATTGTGTTTTTAGCTTGAAAATGGTTTTTGGGTCAACAAACAAAAACATGCTTTGCTTTGCAATGCTATGGTTATCATAATTCAGAATGGTTGCTTAAATGGGTGATGCTTAACTTGCCTCTTTCATGCAAATCTCCTTGTGGTACTTCAAGGTGTTTATCTTCATCAAAAAGGGGGAGATTGTTTTGCCCCAGCGTATTTTGACGAAGACATTTCGTTCTATGTTGTGTGATTTGCATTGAATATCCTTTGATGAATGTGAGTCTATTTTCTTGGTCACATGAAACGCCATCCTTGAGCTGAAATTCAAATGCATATACATATTATCAATATGGCTTTGTGTTAAATGGCTTGTGTGAGATCAACTAATCTTGGACTGCATGTCCATTTCATATATGATTTCAATGTGTATGGTTGGTTGAATTGGCAATGGACTGGACTTTGTATGATTGGTCTATTTTTGGAACCCTTGTAATTTATGAATGGTTCGGTTGTATTCAATTCAGAAATGGTCTGTTTGAGTCTATTTGATTTCTGAGGTTTGTGAATGTTCAGTCTGCCTTAGACTGAATTTGTAATTAAAGAGAGATATGAATGAGTTAAATTGAAAATATTTTATCTATGCATGAATCAATGTTCAAATGAGAGCATATTATTAAATGGCTAGAGGTATTTGAATCATCTCTAGATGTATTTGCAATACCTACTTATCAACATGCAGGTTGGATACAAGAAAGTGGCTCCACTATGAGCATGGATTTAAGATTGATTTGAATTTGAGTTTCTATAAATTACAGGTACAATCAGTTGGATCCATGGTAAGAATTCATGCTTGAATCTATTTCAATAAGCCTTGATTGGACTTGATGCATTTTTAGAGTTTTATTGGCTCATTAGGCTGATTTCTTATTCTGCTCTGAAAGTGTCGACTCCGAGAGTCGACACTTACATGTATATGCTTGTTGTTCAACGCATCCAGAAGGATTGTCTGAAAGTGTCGACTCTAAGAGTCGACACTTACAGGCCAGGGTGTGCTTTTTGTTGCAGACAAACCGTTTGCCAAAAAGTGTCGACTCTGAGAGTCGACACTTTCGGCTTGGCTTTGGTTCTTTGATCGAATAGAACTCCTGACGAAAAGTGTTGACTCTGAGAGTCAACACTTTTATCCTGTGTTTTGTTTTTTTGTTGTTTTGGCAGAACACTCGTGAACAAGTGTCGACTCCGAGAGTCGACACTTGTCCTGGGGCGTCCGGATCAGGATTTTTGGATTATTTTAAAAAAACCCTTTTTGTGATCCGATTGGCTTGGGCTTTTACCATAATATTCTTAGGGTTTCTATACTTGTTTGGGTGTTGATTTGAGAGGGTTTTCTCATGGGCTATCTTCTCTTTATACATCTTTTTCCTTTGGGTATATGAAGCTGCGATTCTAATACGATGGATATCATTTTGGGCTAAAGTTTTTCATCTTTGCAGGAAAAGGAGAAGAGGGTGTTGGGTTTCGTGTGGTGCAATGGGATCTAGAAGGGGGGTTGAATATATCCTATCACGAACTATGGCCTATTTAAAACATGACTAGCAAAAGCATAGACCACCCCTAAACACTTAGACACAAAGCACATATGATTTAGACGGAATGGGTTAAGTGTAAACGGCGGTCTTAAGACTACACAGGTTCTGGTACAAGCTAAGGTGCTTCTAAGCAAACCTCTGATGTGTGTGTGAACAAAGTGATTCTTATTTAATGGAAGATGTTCCCTAGTGCCTGAGTGCAAAGATGCAGCAGGCAGTCAAGGGAATACTAGTACCGTCAAAGGAACGGATGGTGTATATGCAAGAATGCGCAGTCCACAAAGCTTGAGTGTGCGATGGTAATGAACCCAATTATATGCAATGAAGCAAGCACACCGACCTGTGAATGGGGATAGAAGATATGGAGCAAGCCCACATGATTTTCAACCCACAACACAGGGATTTTATGGTTGTTCGGTTGTAGACCCACAACCTACGTCCACCCCTCACCAAACCTGGTGAGGCTTACACTTGCAAAAGCAAGACCGTGGAGAACCTCCACAACATCCGCTGACTAATAGCTTGCTATCCACCCAGAGGATCAGATCCTCTCTTCCTCTGAAAACCCAGAGGGACACTGGAGGGACCACCCTCCCTTCTTTTGATTGCTCAGAAGGAACCCGGTCCCCAAAATAGGGCATCGGAAGAGCAAGGGGATTGTACCGAAAACACAAAAGAAAATACTGCAAATGCAGTGAAGAAACAAGAGTGACAATATAAACATCAACTGAAATAATAGATCAAGACAAGGATGCTGGTGACTGCAGCTACAAGGTTAGATCCAAGGATCATTTTCTTCAAACACCGGTGGACTGAAGGGTTGCTCTCTCTCAAGGCTGATCTTCTTTTCTACTTCTCTTACAGCACTGGACTTAGTCAAACAAGTGCTGTGCTGCTCTCACTCCCTTCATTTCTTTCTCATAGGTTTTCTTCGTGGATGCTCAAGGGCGTGGGTTTCTTCTAAGGCAACAACGACTTCTTCTCTTGAAGAAGCTTCAATATAAATAGAGAACCCCAGGGAAACTTTTCCCGCCAGAAGGTTTTCTCCCCTTGAAGCATGCACCGATGTGAGCTTGAGTGCTTCTCCAAGGTAGTCCCATCGTAGGACGGTGGCAGCAGAGAAGAATAGAGACCATTTCATTCTTTAGATACATTCCACGTCTTCTCATTAAATGCCCTTTAGACATGTGGTCATCTCATTGGCTGGAGTTTACTTTCTGTCTTACTGAGGACTGCTGGGACAAGAGTCACATGGGGTGACAGTAAAAAGGTGGCAGATTGTGAGGTATCCTATCTCCAACTAGATTTCTGACAAAGGTAACTCCAAGAAGGTAGATTAAATGAGACATGATGATAGGGACAAAAGTCAAACCTGGATACTCCATGCAGACCTCGAAATCTATGTATTTGGACACTTGCGGTACCTATTTTCTATCCATGGATTGCCCAATTGATTTGACAGACTTCTGGCTCGAGAGCTTCTGGAAGACCAACATGTTGACCTGCTGAAAAGGAGGTGTCGACACTTCTTATGAATTCTTCTTGTATAACTGTCTCTGGAAGCCCAAAGTGTCGACCTGCAGTAACTAAGGTGTCGACAATTCTTTAAGGATCCGGTCTTCAATGCTTTCTAGAAGAATCATGGTGTCGACCTCCTGTAAATGAGTGTCGACACTTCCTTGTAGAAGAACGTTTATAGCGCTCTCTGGAAGACCAATATGTCGGCACACTGGAACAAGGTGTCGACACATCTAATGAAAGCTTCTTATGTAGCGGTCTCTGGAAGCCCAGGGTGTCGACCTGCTAGTGGCAATGTGTCGAACCTTCTTAGAAAAACTGCCAATATAATGCTCTCTGGAAGACCAAAGTGCTGACACGCTGGAACAAGGTGTCGACACTTCCTTTAACACATCAGCATGTGCACAGACTTTCAACAACATGCACAGACCATGTAGTTCACATGTGCACAGACCTTTGGTTCTTCATTCAGGCATTTCATCAAAACATGCACAGACCTTGGTTCAGAGTATGCTCAGACCTTATCCTGCCAGAAGGTAAACATGCACAGACCTTGTAGTGTCAAAGGAAAATGTGCACCGACCTTCACTTGTGCTGGCATGATATGCATCGACCTTGATTCAAAAAGTGCACAGACTTGATATATGCAAGGACCTTGAAATATGCTAAGACTTGGCATATGCTTGGACCTTGATATATGCTCAGACTTGGTATGTGCTCGGACCTTGAAATGTTCTCAGACTTGATTTGTGCTCTGACCTTGATATATGCACAGACTTGATTTCTTAGCTACATGAGTGCATGTGCATCGACCTTATATAAAAGGAACATGAATGTGCCCATGTTGGATATTATGTTTTGATGATGACAAACACTATGACTCATATGTGTTTTTATGATTCCATATGTGCTTATTACATATAGCATGGGTTTTTGTTACATATAGTGTTTTGTTATGTGCATACAATGCTCATATTGTTGTATACATGAATTACATGGAATGAATCACTGCACATGTGCTTGTTTGTGGATGTCTCTGTACAAGTCTTGCATAAAGTCTAGTACAACCATTCATATGTGTCAATGCATCACAGGTCAACCAAAAGTCCAAGCAAAGTCAATATTATATACATAAAGTCAACGTGTATGCATAAATTCTTTCCACATGACAGTTTACTGAATAACCTGTGTGCATGGCATTTTATCGAACAGGTGGTGTACATGATCCTCATATTGCACTATGCTTATATAGAGTCAACGCCAGTTGCATCATGCATAACTAGGGTCGGTGCTAGTTGTGATTTCACACAGCTAAGGTCGATGTTAGTTGATGTTGTTTAAGTGCATGAGTCAGTGCATCAAATGTATAGTCGATGCTAGCATCACACATATTGCATTCAGGGTCGGTGCTAGTTGCACCTTATGCATACATAGTCGGTGCTAGTCACTATTGACTGAATAGTCAGGTTGGTGCATTTGTAAGCATTTTACATATAAGGAAAGTGCACGTTCCAGTTTTTACTGGACATGAGTCAGTGCATATCTATCTTAACCTTACTAAGATTGATGCACGTTTGCATTGAGCACATAGTCGGTGCAGGTTTTGCATATAGTCGGTGCACGATTGCATTTTACATATAGTCGGTGCACAATTGCATTCTGTATATAGTGGGTGCACGATTGCATTGAGCATATAGTCGGTGCACGATTGCATTTTGCATATAGTCGGTGCACGATTGCATTGAGCATATAGTCGGTGCAGGTTTGCATTTTACATGTAGTTGGTGCAGGTTTTGTTGTGAGCATATAGAGTCGGTGCAGGTTTTGGGCATGTAGAGTTGGTGCAGGTTTCGCTGTGACCACACAAGGTCTGTGCACATTTTTGCCTTATGCATATTGGAGGTCGGTGCATGTCTTGATATACGCATGCAAGGATCAGTGCAATGTCTGCTTCATACACTTAAGGTCTGTGCATGTTTTCATAGATGCGTAATAAGGTCAGTGCACACTTGTATCCTGCCCAACCAAAGTAAGTGCATTGTTAGCTTTACAAGTGTAGATGGTCAGTGCACTTTCTGCTCTATGTCACAACACGTAGTGCCTCACGCACACTTAAGGTCGGTGCATGTGTATTTCAGGTCTGGGCTAGGTGCATGATATAGTCTGTGCTAGTTCTTCTTGCATCTGTGCATGTACACATAGACGTATGAGCTGTCTAAGTCCTATAACACGTGACTGATACTTTGTTCATTATAATGACAGGTAAGACTTTTGATCAAGCACCTGACGCGTGTCCAAACTACCTGCGAACACCAAGTCACGAGCAACAAAAGCACCACGATAAAAGTGCACGTGATTCAAGATGGAAAGCAGCCTAGAGCATCTGACACGTGGAAAGTGAACCCTCTCCATCTGACACGCGGTCTTCCAATTATTGGCGAGAAAAATTCCCTCCACATTACCTGGCGATTCCTTTTGGAGATCGCTGGGATCCTACCACATGGAACCATCTGGCGGAGGGAGCATCATCATCTCCATCAAATTACCTCTGGCGCCCTTGTTATCTGTATAAAAGCACCTACAGAGAAGAACAAAACAACAACGAGGTGAATGCAGAAGAAGAAAAGAAGGGTGACCAGTATAGATCTAGCAGAAGAAAAAGAAAGAGAAAAAGAAAGAGAGGGAGATAAAATTGAAGGAAGTGTGAAAAAGAGATCAGAAATAAAAAGCAGACTGAGAAGAATTAGAGAAAGTTTTGAGAGCACAGATCATAAGAGAGTGCAGCAGCAAGATCAAAGGAGGAAGAAAATCTATAACTTCTTGATCAAATCCAAGCTACATTGCTCCAAGAGCAAGCTATATTTTTTGAGCTTAATTTTCAGCCTTCCCTTGCTGAATTTTATCATACTTGTTTTTCATTTTACATACCTTTTCATAAGCTGTGAATCAGTGGTGGCATAAGCTGTAAGGCCCAGCGTTTGAAGCTGTGAATCAGCGGTGGCATAAGCTATAAGGCCCAGCGGTTTGGAGCTGTGAATCAGCGGTGGCTAAGCTGTATTGTCCAGTGGAGCAAGTTGTAAGTCATCGGTTGTAGGCAAGCTGTAAGGCCCAGCAGTTGAAGCTGTGTATCAGCAGAATCCACACTCTGGTTGGAGTGTGGGGTGGATGTAGGTCTGGAGGACCGAACCACCTAAAAATCTTCTCTCTATTGTGGTTTGATTGCTTATCTATCTTTCATTAGATGAATGTCTAGGTACGCTTCGATCGATAGTTTTACCTAAGTGCCTCCAGAACTCATAAGTGTGCTTAGTCTACTTCTGTGAATGGCTGAGAAGCTTCTGTGTAGTTCACTACATAGACCTGTGATTTGTTCGTTAGTGTGCCTCAACATATTTGACATTATGCCACACGTTCAGTTAAAGTCAATCAGTTTTAATTCCGCATAGTTTACTGATTGTAGCTTAAACTTAAAAAATTGGGCAAAATTTTTCAAAGGGGATTCATTCACCCCCCTCTGAATCCGTTTATGTACCATTGCACCTAGTCCTCACAGACTAACAATTGGTATCAGAGCAGGTCTCTGAATTTCACATCAAATAATCTGCAGAGGGTCCTGTCATTTTGTGTTCGATGTCTGCTGTGTTGATTTGGTGCTTTGCTATGCAAAAGCATTAATTAGGTGCATTTCAATTTGTGCTTAGCCTATTGCTTGAATCACTCATTAACTGATTTCCATGCCTCTTCCACCGATTTTCAATGGGTCTAATTTTGATTCGTGGTTTAGTAATCTGCATGGCTATGTTAAACTGATTGATCCTAATCTGTGGAAGTTGATTTCACAAGGTCCTCACAGATTACCAAAGAAGAAGTCCAAATGGACTGACAGTCATAAATCGAAGTATGTTGAAAATCAGAAAGTTTTGTATTTAATAAAAGTAGCTACTGGCAAATCCTTCCATTCTTGTTTTCATGATTGCAGGTCAGCCAAGGACATCTTGAACAAACTAAAGACTGCTTGTTGTGGAAGTGAAGACCAATGTATGATAGCTAAAGGCAGTAATCAAAGTAGCAGCCAAAATGAAGAAGAGGACGATGATCAGGTAAACCCCTTTGAAAAATTCACTCTAGATGATTGGCAGGATGCATATGGTGAGCTAGTAGAGTCACAGGATATGTTAAGAAAATAATATAAAAATTTGAAAAAGACAACTGGGTTGAATAGTTCAAATTCCTCTTGTGAAAAATGTCTGGATTTGAAACAATCTCATGATAATTGTCTGTCTGATATTCAAATGCTTAAAAAACAAATTGGATTGTTAAAAACTAAAAATTAAGAACTTGCAAATGAGATTTGTGAACTAGAAGAAAAGCTTAGCTCAACTAGTGAGAATCTTTTCTCTACTAATGATCCTGTTCAAGATGAAAAATTACTGGAAGATCTTGATCATACTAACCTGGAGTTGAATAAACTAAAGTCTGAAAATGAAATTCTCAATAGGAAGATTGAAGATAATGAAGAGAAATTGAAAAGATATCAGGAAGAAAACAACTTAATGTCTGAAAAACTAGAGGCTATTAAATTTGTTAATGTTGAACTACAAAAGAATCTGGATGAGGCAAAAATTAATTTGAAAAAGGGGGCTAACTTAAATGATCAGGTTCTAATAAATGGACTCATCCAAAATGAGAAGCTAATGGAGGAAATGGAGAAATTGAAGGAGCTTAACAGTATCATGTCTGAAAGACTATGATGGGGGCATCTCTCGCCCTTCACATTTTTCCACAGCTCCGTTTGCTCGCCACCATGGCTACATTGGGCCCGTCACATTTTTCTGTGTCGAGTCATGTAATTTTCATATTTATTTGAGTCATAAACTATGTAATTTTTCTTTTATTTGAGTCATGTACCTAGGTTAATGAGTCATCTACCTAAGTTAAGTGTCATAGGGTTGATTAGTTTGGTTATTGGGCCCAAATCTATGGACTAGGCCCAGGGGTGCCCCCTTCCCCCTTGGTTATTTGTCAATGGTCCAAAAGTCAGGGACTTGATGTAAATTGTGGGATCCCTATAAATAGGATCACATTCCCCCCCATTTTATGTTAATGAACGAAGAATGAATATTTGAGTCCAGAAAATTTAATTTGGTGAGAAGCCATCAGAGAGGAGTGAGAAGCTCCCCTCCCCTATCCCCCCCCTCTCTCTCCCCCTTTCTCTCTCTTTTGCCCCCTCTCTCTCTCCTCTCCCTTGGTCGCCCCCCTTCTCTCTCCTCCCCACAGTCCACCTCATCCTCTCCCCTTCTGCCACATCATCACCCTTTCACCTCCCCATGGTGTATTCATCACACCCCTTCACATCCCAAGACCCCATTAAATCATCCCATTAATTCCCTCCCCCTTCCTTGGTGACTCTTCCCTTTCCCAACACACCTCTCCCTCTCCCCCATGCAACCTCTCACTCTCCCATGGCAGAACACTACTCCCCAAGCACCCTTTCCCCTCCCATAGGCCAGCATTAACCCCACTCATTAACCAAAATTCAAATCCACCTCCCTCTCCCTCCCAACACCAAATTTGCAGCTCCCCTTCCCACCATCTGCTAGACCGCCCCTTCCTGACCCCATTCAGCCCCTCCCACACCTTGGATCTCCCCCTCTGAGACCCCCTCACAGCCAGGGGATGCCCCCACACACATCCACCACATTCCCCCTCCCATCTACCCTACTCTCCATCACCTATCTCTACCCTGTCATGGCAACTCGCAGGTAGCAGCCCAGGCACCTGTTTGCAGAGCTTGAATCATCATCTCTGCAAAGTTCCTTGTTGCAAACCCTATACCGATGGAGGCGTCGTCTAGTCTACTTCGCAACAGAGGTCGTCCCACCTCCGTCTGAGTTCATGGCTGCCCGGAGGAGTCTTCACCGCCGGATTGTGCAATTCCTCCCTGGAACACACCCAACTGCAGCTTGCAGAGGCTACCATGACCAGTACCTTGAAGATATTGGAGCAGCGCTTGGCTGCAGACTTCTGCTACGAGTCCCCTTTCATCACCAAGAAGCAGGGCTCCATTTGGGTCTCAGAGTAGCAAGTTCCGAATTTCCTCTCTAGGGTGCGCTGGGTCAGTCCCCTCTGGGATTGGCCTGATACCCTATCACTGTTCGGGGTCTCCCTGTCTGATCCGACCTCCACTGGCAGCCCCATGGTTCCCCGTTTAAAGAGAACTCCACCATGAACGCAACGGTTCTAGTCTCTCCATCAACTGAGCATGGGAGTGGTCGTGACAGCCTCCCCTTCCAACAACAGCAGTCCAGACACTGCCAGAAGCAGAGTGCAGCAGTCTTGATCCCGACCCTCCCCCGGCCATTGTCGTCACCAGGAAATTCTCCAATAATTATGACGTCCTCCTGGGCCAACCCAGGAGGTGTTGGCGCTGGTTTCGTCAACAACAGAGTTTAGGAGAGCCTGTGGCAGCGTCGACAGCGTCTACCTATCAAGCTGTTGCTGAGAGATGGCAGAACCTGCGAACTTCATCCACTCGGCTTTGCTTAATTCCCCATCCCTGCCTGGTCGGCTTACAGCCCCTCCCTACGTGGAGGTAGTGTCTGTTTGTAATATGAAATTAACTCCCACCCCAAGATCCCCCTCATGCGAGAGGCGTAGTGGTGTATCATTCTGAAATTTCAGGTTCGAACTACACCGGCGCAGTGTGTGGGTTCTACCCACGCTTCCCCGCTCGCCTCATCTCCAGTCGGGATCGACGTTTTCATGCCGATCAGGTGAGCAACTGAACACCCCTCTCTACTGGAATTACATTTGCTAGCTTAGTGTCGCATCTTAGTGCCGTCTGCAGTAAGAGAGTGCCTGATCCCGAATTTGCTTATATTTGAGTGATAACCGCGGGCGAGTTGCGAGAGAGCCATTACATCCCACACCCTCGGTGTGCTGGCCACCTGTGAGAATGGGCATCCCTGGACCCTTGGGGGTTCAATCCCAAGCTAGCCAATCCCCAGAGCAGTGAGGTCTCGCCTCGTACCATCACCACCTTCACCGAGTTACCTACGGGCACAAGTGTGCGCTGAGCGGGTGAGTCCACTCGAGTGACGATGCCGGTCTATTGAACTGTGCTTGTTTGCTAGGTCCAAGGGGTTGTTCGGTCTAGTTGCTGCATCCCATTAGTGTCTCATCCCATTGTGGTGCCCCTCCATCGAAGTGGTATATCAAAAGATGTCGCGGGACGTTCCGTTACGCCGGTTCGGAACACGGCCTTCTAGTGTCGAGGAAACCTTCGGGTTCATCCTTCACCACCTACCACTCGATGTTTGGGTCGCCACTTCCATCCTAGGTCGTGTCACATCAGACTGCTTGCCTTAGAAAAAGGAAAAACTATTTGTAATGCAGAATCTAAAAAATCGAATAATCTGGAACAAGAAATTGAGAAATATAAAACTACTAACAAAGTTCTAAGTGAATGTGTTAATTGCAGTGAACAAGAGATTGTCAGTTATGAGATTCAGATTGCTTCTCTAGAAAATGAAATTTTTGATCTAAAAGACTCTCTGTTAAAAACTCTGAAGGATAAAGAGAAGTCAAAAGATCTCTTGAATGATGAAGCAACTGAACAAAAAGAAGGGATAGGCTGTGATTCTAGGATTAAAAGGGTCATAAGGAATCAACTATATACAATCTTTGTGCGAGGTTCAGAAGGAGCTAGCACTTCCAATATTTCACTGAAAAAATTGGCACCCCAAAAAATTGAAACAGAAAACAAAAACCTGACAACCAAGAATTCATCTGTTTTTGAATTCACTGCTAAGAAGAATCCTAAGCAATTTACTATTAAGACAAATCAGGAACAAACTAAAAAGGTCAGAAAGAATGGAAGTCTGCAGAAAAAGATGATTCACTCTCATGTTGAGAATTTGCATGTTGTAAATAGAATGAACACACACATACATGCACATGAAATGGAGAATCTGAACTATGGAAAAATGCATGCTAAAAACTCATTTGATAGAAACCATGCTACAAGAAAATTTAGTAGTTCTTGTTATTACTGTGGTAAGCATGGTCACTTCATGGATGATTGTTCTGCGCTAGAAAAAGATGATCTGAATGTTAATAGAATGCATGCTAGGGAATTTCATGTCAAGAAATTACTTGCCACTAGGAAAAGGAGTAGAACATGCTTTAATTATGGTAAGGTAGGACATGTTGCTGCACGATGCTGGTTTGCAAATGGTAAGAAAAACTCACAGTCATATCATGCTAAATTCCCAGCAAACCATCGTGATTTTAATAAGAACAAATCTGTCTCAATAAACCAGCATATCACTTGTTTCAATTGTAACATGCCTGGTCACAAGGCTATTGAATGCTGGCTAGGTTCTCATAGAAAATATTCTTCTTCTTGCTCTCACTATAGAAAGTATGGCCGTACAGTCAATGACTGTTGGTATGCTCAAGGGAAAAGATATAACTCTACACCTATGAATTTTCTTACAAATCAAAACATTTTTGATAAAAACAAATTTGTTATTAAGGAAGAATTTTATGCATGTTTTAACTATGGAAAGGCATGCCACAGAGCTGCTAAATGTTGGCTGGCTGGTTTCAGTAAATAGAATGCTTATTCTGTTAACAGAAATTTCTATGAAAATGCACATAGATTCCATGATTACAGTGATGTGCATAAGAAAAATTCTAAAACTGTTGCTTCATGCCATTATTGTGGATAGTTAGGACATTCTATGTCTAACTATCATCTAATGAGGTTTGATGACTCTCAAGCACATAAACTGCTTAGAGCACCTGATAAAGGTGTCTCTGTTACTTCAGGACCCAAGATATCTTGGGTGCCTGTTTGTGCCAAATGATTTGATGTTTTGCAGGTGTGCCTTGGGTTGAAGAATAAAGGGGGTAAATAAACCAAGGCACCATAGTATGAAAACCCCATTTCTACACACTTCAGGTAACATTCTTGCATTCTTCAGGCTTGCTTTCTTCAGAAATCTCATTTGATGTATTTCATGCTTAAGTTGTTAAATAAAATCTCATGCATACATATTCTTAACTTCATTGTCATTTGCACTGCATAATCTGAGCTTCTTCATATATTGAGCTATGTGTAGACATATTCATTAAAGACATGCTGAATTCCTTTCTCATTTGCATGCATTAATGATTGACATTTGATTATGCACATAGAGAAGGCTAGAAACTCATAAGCATAGTCTACAATTTTGTGCATATATGTGAACTGCATATGTCAATTGTACACATCCGGTTGACATAAAGTTATTGAAAATCTGATGCATTTAGGACTATCTTGGTACTGCATTGCCATGCATGACCACTATGGTATATTAAATGGTAAACTACTAAAGGGCAGATGAAATATGTTTGGAGGTTCTTACTATGTGTGAGGTGGTCGTGTAGACCAAGTCCTCTGCCTAGTACCATAGGTCATATTGCATATAAAACATAGTTCATGATTTCCCTTGTATAAAAGTCCATGCACAGGTGGCATATAGAATTCTATTTCGTAATGCATATAGTCAGGGGAGGTCTATCTTGTCATTACATGTCAATCAATTCCAAAAAGAAGTGAATCACTGTATATAGATAGGGGGAGCTTTTTAATTCACTAGTTTGTCACTGTCTGAATTCCTACTGTCAACACACTTTCAACTCATCTGACTGTATCTGGGTGTCAGTGATTCCTATCATCAAATGATTTCTGTTGACTGCCTCTGAATGATCCATAATCTTAATTCATACTTCTCTTGAATCTGAAATTTTTGTCTGCTACTCTTCTGTTAAAGGAGAGCTTCATTTGAATTCAGTCTATTCTGAATTGCATTACCCAAGTGCATACTTCTTGCGGCATCTTTGGAAATTCACTATTCTTTAACATGTCTTCCTAAAAAACTACCTGATTAACTCTATAACAAGCATCAGTTGTGAAATCATCATTTTCTATGCATGCTTGTTTACATTTCTAATGTTTGCTACTGCTCAGATAATGACTAAATTGAGATTTGAAGAAAACTTCAGCCTGTGAACTGCTTCATAAATTTGAAATCATTTTTTATGTGGAACCTTCCATTATACAGGTTTAAGAATATTTGTTGATATGCATTGGTTTAAGTCTAATGTACTCTTAAGTTTGAACTTAACGGACTTGAAAATATCTGATTCATTCCTTTTAATAAACCTTAACTGTTTGTCTCATATAAGTTCATGTAAGATTCCTGAAATCTGAAAAGTTGAAATCTTGATTGAAATACATAGGGTAATTAGTGTTCTTGAACATTTAGTCTGTCTGAAACTATCTTAAAGAAAATTATGTACAGAGTAATGACTTTGGTTACTGAGAAAAATATGTCCAAAGGATTGTGTCATGAAGTACCATAATTAACTCTGTTTAAAAATCTTTGAAAATAATGTGAAAAGATGGTAGAGCAATGGCATGGTTGTATTGAATAACTGGGGATTTCGGTCTCTAACCAAGGTGTCTCGTCATGTAAAAGATGCTTCTAATGCTACCTCTATTCTCTAAGTAGAGAAGCAATATGGTAATCATACTGAGTAACTGGGTCATTTCACCTAAAACGTGTTGTGCCTCATGTAAAATGGTGTTGATTAAACTAAAATTGCTCATTGAAAAACAAACTGATGCTCTATAAGAAAAATCTGAAAAATATATGCATCAGAAAATCCTGTAAGAATAGTCAAATTTAGATATAAACATGAATGTTTAATCTCAATACTACCTTGTGTTACTCTTAAAGGAGTCATGCAAATTAAACTGATTAAGATGGAAGATGGTTGAACTAGAATTTTATATGAGCAAGTGGTTTATTTTTATTAAAGAATTGTCTCATATATGAGTATTGCATCTTATTACAAGAACTCTAATTGCATCATGCTTAAACCATACTTTTCAATCAAAGCAAATTCATAAGCCCTTACAATGGAAGACTCTTGTCACGCCCCGAGCCTTTATTACAGCGGAAGACTCGCTCGAGGAACGTGAACAGTCGGCATGGTAAGTCTCTTGCAAGAAAGAACGATCAGAGCGCAAGGCAATCACACATAAGAATACAATCGCACAATAATTACTCAAACTCCAACTTTATTTCATTAATAATCAAGTATTCAAGTACAATAACCTTTTCATCCTTTTTTCATTCCACTAGACTCAAGAAGCAAGAAATTACATAAACTCAATCTAAACATTGTAGACTTCCTAAGTCTTCACTCTCAATTTGATATGACTTTCATTCGCTCTCGGACCCGCTACTTGTATAACTCGAATCCGAATTCGTATCACTTCCATCTCCTGAAAAAGATTGGAAATAGGTAATGAGCACCCTTGCCCAGTAGGTATCTTCGCATCAACATGATTAGAAATGTTTAAGTAATTAGTATTTTAGCTCTAAAGAATTTAGGTAAAATCATGCAAATGCGATCAATCATGCGAATAACCCAAGTAACAAATATAATAGAATGAGCAAGTATGAATTAGCACGAATGTCACAAGAACATGATATGGCCTTTCATGAGCAACAACGTCTCGAGAATGTACTAGCAAGCCACATAATCATCACTCCGGCATCTTTTGCTTATGAGCAAGTACTTCGTGAATTTGTGTGGAATATCAAGCAATAGTCATGTACAAGTATTTTCATGATGCCGTGGATTTTCACTTATTTATAAAGAAAGTACTCCCGGCTCAATGCCATGCCAGTAGCATCATACCCCATGGTTTATAATAGTATGTTTTCAGCAATCAACCGAGGGGACTAGCATAGAGCCCTTGAACACAATCAGTGCTCGATCGCATCTTCAAGTATAAATCAAACTATTTCCACGCATGTAACAATAAAGTATGGCCAAGAATGTAATAAGTTCAATAAGCTCATGATAACAATAGTTCAATGAATGGACGCTTCAATTAAGAAATGCGAGTCAAGAATGACTTAAAACAAGGTTATGCTTATGGGAATAATTCGGCAGCATAACGATACATTACTCATTTTCCATAAATTAAATTAAGTATCTTGATTATTATGACAAGTCCTAGAACATCCATGATCCATCAAGGAACTTTAGAATATCAACACTTTGGTAAAACCTTGGGTTAACTGGACTTAACAAGCTGATGGTCAATCATTGGGCCGTTACATGATCGTGACGGTCTAGTCTTGATCCGTTACAATAGGCTGAATCCAGAAATAAATAAAACGGACTCAGTAAATGTGACGGTCATATATTAGGCCATTATAAGAGAATGACAGTATAATATGGATCCGTTACATATCTAGAACCAGAAACTTTGATAGTGCTTTCTAACAATTAGGCATAATGGTACAACCAACTCGGCGTCCTAGTGGGAATCCCAGGCTCGCGGAGAATTACGGAGGCCTTGAAATAAGATTTCCTAATCCATTGGAAGGAATATCCAATAGAGAGGTCCTCATGTTCAAGATAATGTTCCTATAGTGCAAAGTGTGAACTAATGGCCATATACTGGAATATATGCCATGCACTTAAAGAAAATGACTCTATAGATAGAAAAGAATGGAAAACGATGTGAAACCATAATAAAACTCCATCAATACATCATTTAAAATCATAAATTAAATATAAACTATAAAGTTTAGCCAATGAAATTAACATAACTCAAAATAACTTCAAATACTTGTAATCATGCAATTCCTATCATGAATCAATAACTTCAAATACTTGTAATCATGCAATTCCTATCATGAATCAATAAATAAACTCAAAGTCATGATATCAGGTCAAAAATTAGATAACTAGGCTTATTTATAAGTAGACTTGACTAATTTCCATTCCGTCTCGAGTTGACAGAAAATAGTGTTCTAACGGTTTAGCATAGGCGCGTTACAGTCCGTGTGACGATTTGTCGAGGGGCCGTTATAGTATGGTAACGCTCCTGCTACGGTGCGTCAGAGACAACAGATCAATTTAAATACCACAGAGAGTGTGACGGCTTATCGTAGGGCCGTTACAATCATGTGATGGTCCTACCCTCATCCGTCAGAGATTCTACTGACAGTAAAGATAAGAAACTATGTCCATGCAAGAAGAATCATAATCACTAGCTGTCTAGCCATGATAAACGAAGTAAAGGCCAGGTATATGCATAGGTCGTAGTGAATAAACAAGATGATATCTTTTATCTTTGGTTAGGCTAAAGGTATGCATGTATGCATGAACTTACTAAAACATGAACTTCACAATTTGTAATGCATGAAATCAAGTCAAATCAGAGGGCTTTTATCCCTAACGATATCTTTTTGCTGTTCATGAGATGACCTACCTTTTCCCTGGGCTTTACACTTCAAATTGGGTCTTCAAGACACGCCCTAGTTCTCTTCTTCCTGTAGTTTTTCAGTAACTTCACGTTACCCTAACTGTCCAATCCCTTGACCTAAAGAGGTGAAATTTAGAGGGTAATAATATTTAATCCAAGGGGAACAAAAGTTCTAAGACACCGAACTCTAATTACCTCGTGTAGGCGTCCTAATTCCTTGATCTTCAGTGGTCCTTTGCTTTGAATCTTGGGTTGCTATGACAGAATCAGCGACTTTAGAAGCCCTTATCTCCTTGGTTACTTGATCTCCTAACATGAAATTTTGAGAGTTGTTAGAACTTAGTATTATAAAAAAAAAGTTCCAAAGGACTTACCCGAAATTCTATCTCCTTACCTAGATTCTTCACGAGCCAAAAGTAAGGGTCGTTCAGTTCAGAACTGGGTCCTATTTATAGGGATTTGGCTAGGGTTCAAGGATTAGATCGATTCTTGAGTCCTTAGTTGGTCAAAACATAATTTCTAAGAGTCCCTAGTAACCTTACATGTTCTCCTAATTAGGTCTCTTGCATATAGGATCCCAAAGATCCAATCTTTTTGCAAGTTCTTTAACTTACGGAATCAGCATGGTGTTACGGTCGTGTCTAGGTGCGTTACACCACTGTAGCGGTCGCCCGATAGACCGTTACGTCCAACGTGTGCAGAGTTTCAATTTAATAAAACCCTTTATTCGTTTTATCTATATAATTATCTATAAAAATAGTATTTATCCTTTATAATTTGTGAATAGGCTAAATAACCTTCTGGAATATGGGCCAAACTTAATGGGCTTGGTCCTTAAACCTTTTGAGTCTTAATTGAATAGGCTAGGCTAATTATTTAACACCATTGGGCCTTATAACCCATTTATTAGTTCAATAATTCATTTATTAATCTATTTAGCCCTTATAAATTCCTAATGTTTTCTAGAAAATTCCATTTATAATCCAAAAATTATTTATATAAATTCTGGGGCACTACAACTCTGAATTCTAGATATTGATTTATGAAGTTGGCATAGTTCTGAAAAATTCTTCATCTCAGATTCTTTGAATATTCACTAATACATCTGTTCAAATCACTGCTCTCTGTCCATAACAACTATTAATCATTGTTATGAATAATTATTTCTGGAAAATCTATGTTTTGATTGATCTCTACACAGTAGCTTTGTCAAAGGGAAGAACATATTCTTGTCTAGAATGCATTCATTATTTCTCAAAGGGGGAGAATTATCTGTCGTTTCATCTGTTTTGTCCAATGGGGAGAATGTGCTTTATCAGTCTTTGCCACATCCTTTGGCATCTGGTCTTGTTTAGAGTGACTTTATTCTCTTCAATGGGGGAGAATAGCTTGTGGCCTTATCTGATTAAGTTAGGGTAAAGATTAAGGTACAGTGATCTTTTAAGCATAAGGTTCTACATGACATGCATTCATCTTTCAAAGGGGGAGAATGAGTTCTATTTCTGCTATCTTCATTGGTTTCATTCCATCTATGCATTCTGACAATTCTTTTTGATGAAGTCAAAGGGGGAGAATGAGTTGAGTCTTATGCAGGTCATAGGCTGAGCTGAGAATGTTTTGGTTGTCACTTGGCTAGAATGATTTGATGGATTGTTCGGTTTTCGTGACTCATATGACTCATAGTGTTGCCATCATGGAAAAGGGGGAGATTGTTGGATATTGTGTTTTGATGATGACAAATACTATGACTCATATGTATGATGTCATATGTGTTTTTATGATTCCATATGTGCTTCTTGCATACATCATGGGTTTTTGTTACATACAGCGTTTTATTATGTGCATACAATGCTCATATTGCCGTATAGATGAATTACATGGAATGAATCGCTGCACATGTGCTTGTTTGTGGATGTCTCTGTACAAGTCTTGCATAAAGTCTGGTACAACCGTTCATATGTGTCAATGCATCATAGGTCAACCATAAGTCAAAGCAAAGTCAATACTATGTACATAAAGTCAACGCGTCTGCATAAATTCTGTCCACATGATAGTTTACTGAATAACCTGTGTGCATGGCATTTTGTCGAACATGTGGTATGCAGGATCCTCATATTGCACTATGCTTATATAGAGTCAACGCCAATTGCATCATGCATAACTAGGGTCGGTGCAAGTCGTGATTTCACATAGCTAAGGTCGATGTTAGTTGATGTTGTTTAAGTGCATGAGTCAGTGCATCAAATGTAGAGTCGTTGATAGCATCACACATATTGCATTTAGGGTCGGTGCTAGTTGCACCTTATGCATACATAGTTAGTGCTAGTCACTATTGACTGAATAGTCAGGTTGGTGCACTTGTAAGCATTTTTCATATAAGGTCAGCACACGTTCCAATTTTTACTGGACATGAGTCAGTGCATATCTATCTTAGCCTTACTAAGATCGGTGCACATTTGTGAGCACATAGTCGGTGCAGGTTTTGCATATAGTCGGTGCACGATTGCGTTTTGCATATAGTCGGTGCGCAATTGCATTCTGCATATAGTGGGTGCACGATTGCATTGAGCATATAGTCAGTGCACGATTGCATTGAGCATATAGTCAGTGCACGATTGCATTTTGCATATAGTCGGTGCACGATTGCATTGAGCATATAGTCAGTGCAGGTTTGCATTTTACATGTAGTCGGTGCAGGTTTTGTTGTGAGCATATAGAGTCGGTGCATGTTTTTGGCATGTAGAGTCTGTGCAGGTTTCGCTGTGACCACATATGGTGTGTGCACATTTTTGCCTTACGCATATTGGAGGTTGGTGCATGTATTGATATACGCATGCAAGGATCGGTGCAATGTCTGCTTCATACACTTAAGGTCTGTGCATGTTTTCATATATGTGTAATAAGGTCAGTGCACACTTGTATCATGCCAAACAAAAGTAAGTGCATTGTTAGCTTTACAAGTGTAGATGGTCAGTACACTTTCTGTTCTATATCACATCATGTAGTGCCTCACGCACACTTAAGGTCGGTGCATGTGTATTTCAGGTTTGCGCTAGTTGCATGATATAGTTTGTGCTAGTTCTTATTGCATCTGTGCCTGTACACATAGACGTATGAGCTGTCTAAGTCCTATAACACGTGACTGATACTTTGTTCGTTATATTGACAGGTAAGACGTTTGATCAAGCACCTGACGCGTGTCCTAACTACCTGCGAACACCAAGTCACGAACAACTAAAGCACCAAGATAAAAGTGCACGTGATCCAAGAAGGAAAGTAGCCTGGAGCATCTGACACGTGGAAAGTGAACCCTCTCCATCTGACACGTGATCTTCCAATTATTGGCAGGAAAATTCTCTCCACATTACCAGGCGATTCCTTTTGGAGATCGCTAGGATCCTACCACATGGAACCTTCTAACGGAGGGAGCATCATCGTCTCTATCAATTACCTCCAGCGCACCTGTTTTCCATATAAAAGCACCTACAGAGAAGAACAAAACAACAATGAGGTGAATGCAGCAGAAGAAAAGAAGGGTGAGCAGCAGAGATCTAGCAGAAGAAAAAGAAAGAGAAAAAGAAAGAGAGGGAGATAGAATTGAAGGAAGTGAGAAACAGAGATCAGAAAGAAAAAGTAGACTGAGAATAATTAGAGAAACTTTTGAGTGCAGAGATCGTAAGAGAGTGTAATAGCAAGATCAAAGGTGGAAGTAGATCTGTAGCTTCTGGATCAAATCCAAGTTACATTGCTCCAAGAGTGAGCTATATTTTCATGCTTTATTTCCAGCTTTTCGTTGCTGAATTTTATCATACTTGTTTTTTATTTTACATACCTTTTCATAAGCTGTGAATCAGCGGTGGCATAAGCTATAAGGCCCAGCGGTTTGAAGCTATGAATCAGCGGTGGCATAAGCTGTAAGGCCTAGCGGTTTGAAGCTGTGAATCAGCGGTGGCTAAGTTGTATTGCCCAGCGGGGCAAGTTGTAAGTCAGCGGTTGTAGGCAAGTTGTAAGGCCCAACAGTTTAAGCTGTGTATCAATAGAATCCACACTCTGGTTGGAGTGTGGGGTGGATGTAGGTCTGGAAGACCAAACCACCTAAAAATCTTCTCTCTACTGTAGTTTGATTGCTTATCTGTCTTTCATTAGATGAATGTCTAGGTACGCTCCAATCGATAATTTTACCTGAGTGCCTCCAGAACTCATAAGTGTGCTTAGTCTACTTCTGCGAACGGTTGAGAAGCTCATGTGTAGTTCACTGCATAGACCTGTGATCTGTTCGTTAGTGTGCCTCAACATATTTGATCTTGTGCCTCACGTTTAGTTAAAGTCAATCAGTTTTAATTCCGCTTAGTTTACTGATTGTAGCTTAAACTTAAAAAAATGGGTAGAATTTTTTAAAGGGGATTCATTTACCCCCCCTCTGAGCCTGTGTGTATACCATTGCACCTAGTCCTTACAGACTAATAGCACAGACCTTCTATGCCTTAGATAAGAATGTGCATCGACCTTAGGTTCACATGTGCATAGAAATTGTGCGTTGAAGCAAAGCATGCACCGACCCTCCTTTGTCGAATCGCTAAAGGTGCACCGACCTTAGTAGTCTTGAAACCAAATGTGCACTGACCTTCACTTGCTCATGTGCACATAGCATCGACCTCAGTTAACACAATATCCAAACATGCTTCAACCTTGGTTCATATGTGCACAAACTTTGTCTTCATATCTGCACCGACATTGGTCTTGCACTGGCGAAATGTGCATAGACCTTCATTCTGCGCTGGCTCAATGTGCACCGACCTTGTAAGCTATCGAGCAAATGTACACCGACCTTAGTCTTTCAACTTTGGTATATGCATTGACCTTACTTGCGTGCTAGCGAGACTGAGGTAGCATTGACATTATGTTTATATCAGCACCATGTGCATCGACCTTGGTTCTTGCACAGACTGGATGTGCATCGACCTTTGTTCTTGAAGTGCTGATGTGCATCGACCTCAGCAGCTGCACAGATCTGACTGCATAGACTTCTGTAAAACCTATTGTCTTTAATTCTGTGTTGCCAGTTGCCTAGATTGCCATGCACCCAGTATTATCATCTGCCTTGATTTCTCTACATCCAGTTGCCTCAATTTATGTGCACTTGATTTCTTTCTCTTATCAGAGATGGCACATAGGTGTATCTACTTGCTTATGTTGTCATGACTTGAAATGTATGAGTATGTGTTTGTCAAATGTAGGTCCGACTTATCAATGAGTCATAGTCAAATATCATCAAAACAATATAATTAAGCATTTTACATACATGCCCAACATTCTCCAAACATTCTCCCCCTTTTTGATGATGGCAACTATGAGTCATTATGAGTCAAGGTGCGAAGAAATATAATCATGAATTGAAGCATAATGACTTTTATATAAATTCTCTCCCCTTTAAGCATTCCCTAGTTAATGACACATATAATTCTCCCCCCCTTTGACATCATCAAAATAACATAATAGAGAGAATATATGGCACAGTTAGGAAGAAAGGAGTAAGGTAGAGATTATTAGCACAGGATGTACAGAGTGAAAGTAAGTAGATACCAGTAAGGAACAATTAAATGCACAACAACCTGAGATACCTTGTCAGTGTTCACAAATTGATGTGGAATAACATGCCAATGGTTGTACACTGATTAAAGTTTTCAATTGTTGAGTCCCTAAAGGTTATCTTGTTGGGTCCCTCATGAATGCAAGTAATGCAAGTATTATGTAGAGAGAAGATCGTGCAGACAAGGAGATGGTACCACTTGTTAGAGAGTGATATTAAGTGTTTAGAGAGCAGGTGATACCAATTGATAATGACCAGCACAATTGTAATACCCCGATTTATTTATTGAGCTCTTATTAAATAAAAAAACTGAAATATAATTGATTAAGGCATGAATTTCAGAATTTAATATTTAATTCATTAGTAAATAGAACTAGTAAAAATTCGATTACCTTATAAAAATCTAGAAAAATGGTAATTGGGTAAAGGATCATTTATTTAGCAACTTTATCTTCTGTGGTCGACCCAACAAAAATCCGTAATCATGTCTAATTAGTGAATTAAGTCCAAAATACACACTTACCTAACCCTTACCTAACCTTGGCTTAAACCGTAAAATTAGAGCTTAATACTCAACCAAATGACCCCGAATCGGTGGCAAATGAAAGGCCACGATCTAAGGATCATTTCCCCTCTATCAATCGAGCGAAACACTAACCCTAGAGTGTGGTGGCGGCCGAGCTTTGGCAAGGTCAAACATTTCGGCGCCGTTTCAAACACTCACCGTGCATCGACGAATTCTCCCAGCACCGAAGGCTCCAGAAGGTGTATGAGCTATAAAAATAAAGCTCTTCAACCCTAGTTTCCTTTAGTAGCAGTGGCAGTCGCAGTCGAGTTCGATCTAGGAAGATCTTTGGTGATTAGTGGAGGTGGGTCGGCATCCCGCCGTCCTCCTTTCTTCATCTTTGTTCCTTCGATTAAGGTAGGTACCATCAACCAAAATCAGCACATGAGTACATCATTTTGTTCCTCTCGATGAGATCTTTCCATTGGTAGTAAAAGCCCTAACTTTTATTAGGTATCCAGGGAGATCTCGAGGTTTTTGTGAAGTGCTGTCAAGATCATTCTTTATTCTAGTTCTTTAGTTTCTCTCTTCGTTTGAGGTAGGTTATAACAGACCAAACTCTAATTAATATATATGCATGTAATCAGCAGCATGTTAGCTTTCATTTGGCGTAGAAAGCCCTAAATTTCATGAAGCATGCTTAGAGAATTTCTGTTCGGAGTAAGAGCATGTCTAGACTTAGTTTTTGATGTGTTCTTTCAAGTTAAGTTATGATTTCGAGTTATCAATCCTGATCCCCATATAGCATGCCTTATATGGTTGGAATCAGCATCGAGTAAGCTTTCTTTTGATATATAAAGCCCCAAATTTTGTTGTTTATGTCGTGAGAATTTTACGATTTAGTAACAGCATGTCAAAACTAGGGTTTCTAGTGTTCTTGCCTTTATAAATCTCAATTTCAGCAAGTAAATATGAAATTGACCTTACTGCTAGGTAGAGTTTTACATTATCTTTCAAACGGTACCAAAAGCCCCATGTTTCAAGACCGTTTGCATTAGAATTTAGTGTTTTCATCAAACCCTAGCAAACCCCCAACTTCCCGGCGTTCATCGGACGTGGAAGGGACGATCGGAATACACCCAGAGATAGACGGTCTTAAGATAGACCGCACAACTCAAGCCCATACTTCAACTCCAGTTTAGCTGTAGTTAAACGGTTCCTAACAGACCACACAACTGGATAAACGGTCCAAAACTGACCACATATCTAGTTAAACGGTCCAGAAGTGACCACATAACCCCCTAGCAGGATGAAAGGTCCCCAGAGGACCACATATCTGGCGGGGTCAGGGATGGGCGGTCCTGCCCTGACCACCCAACCCTTGGATGGCCCCCAGATGACCGCCCAACCCCTTGACGGTCTAGAGAGAGCCGCCCATCCCCCTGCTCATGCCCCTTCAGCCCGAATGCATTCCTGTTAAGCCGGGAGATGTAAGGTTCGCCATGAACCGTTTATCTAGATAGTAAGTGACTTAATGAGAGTTCTATATGATTCATCTTAGTGTCATAAATGATAATTAGTAAATTAGAAACCCACATGATAAGTGGTTAATTTTGTAACTAAATTTTTGTTAATTGCATGTTGTTCATTGCTACGCGAACTTGTTCATTCTCTTTATCATCTTGAATCATATCTTTGGCAAATACATAACTGTAAATTGTGATCCTTGATATATCAAAATGGTAATTAGGATTAAAACTAATTGCTTAGTTGCTGGATAGCCATTATAATGTTTTGACGAACCGCTGGTTTAAAGTCTTGATCGAATTAGACTATGCGAGGCATGCGCGGCCAGTAGTGGACCGCATATCCTCACAGGCGGCCCCATAACGACCGCATATCTTCAATAAGGCCCAGTATGGTCCGTATATCTTATTCATGGGTCTTAATGTCCTCTGGACATGTGCGGCCCATATCTTACCGTTCATACCTTAGAGCGGCTTACTGTCAGCCGTTCATCCTTGACCTCGTGGGCTGAATTTCAGTCCAGTTCCTGTATACGCGTCCCTATGTTAGCCATATATACATCTTGAGCGGCCTCTGTACGACCGCACATCTCTTGGAGATGAGTTTTATTATGTTTTGTACTCTTGAATCCATGGACAGGTTAGTCCTTTAAATCTAAACTTATGGACAGTAATTCCTCTGATTAATTGGCCACGAATTTGACTAAATGTCTAGACGGATCTTGGGATCTTGTATCCAATAAATCAATGCCAACGCATCATAAGGGCCCGGTCTGGTCCTGGGGAGAGCGCCCGAAAAATTAGTGAGCCCATGGGATGTTATAATGACATGGTGAGGCATTGCACCGAGTGCATGACTAGCTTGTTGTCTACGACAGAAAAACTATTGTTACTCTTGTTAATTGATCGTGCTTGACTTGTTATCTCTTGTTACTTGCTAGTGGCCATTCCTCGTTACAGTTCTTGTTACACTTGTACATGTTATTCTTGTTAAATTCTAGTTATCTTATATCTCTTGACCTTCCAAGATCTTTTCATTATATCGTCATTCATTTCTTTTATTAGCATGGCATATGAAAATGTTATTAAATTGTTAATCACGTAAACTTGCCTGTTATTTCCTACTGAGCGTCAGCTCATAGTTGTTGTTTCCCCCCTTTCCAGGCTGTTCAGGTGATGATGCGCATACCGATGGGGAGGGACATGAGTGATACTTTTGAGTGTGCCTGTTAGTAGATGCCGAGTTGGCATAGATGTTTACCTCTAGTCATTCCTTAGAGTTGTGTTAGTACTTTATTACTTTTGGAATCAGTTATTGTATTAGAGTCAGTTTGGAAGTTACGTTTGATCGTGTTTAAACAGTTGTTGGTTATTGTAATAAAATTTGGTATATCCTTGATCAATATAGTTATTTCTTTCCATAGCACCTATGTAATTGGTTAGTTTAGCTTGTTAATGTTATTTCTAGCTAGTTTCTAACTGTACGACCCGATATTCCGCGTCGGGGTGTGACAGTTTAGTTGGTATCAGAGCCTAGGCTTAATATTCCTCAATTTTTCTAAGTTCTAGGTTTTCAAAGTTCTAGGGTTCTAAGTGTTATCATAGGACCCCTAACCTTGTTAAAGTCTGAGGACCTGACCTGGTGAGATTGGGTAGAAACTTGGGTTAAGTTCATATCATAATTGTGTTATTATCTTTCTTAATGAACCTAAGTAATCTATTCCACGTGTAGGCCTTTGCAATGGCAGCAGATCACGCGGAATGGAGGAACTTACAGCGCACGGTTCAAGGCCTTACTCAGGCTTTGCAACAAGTAGCTCAAGCAGGAGCTGCACACCATGGCACTGGTGACATTTATCGGAACTTTCGGGGGATGAATCCGTCGAGATTTGGTGGCTCGATTGACCCTGATGAAGCTGGGCACTGGCTAAATGAGATGGGAAGGATATTCGAAGTGATGCAGTGCAGCAATCAAGAGCGTGTCCTTCTTTGAACCTTTCAACTGGAACGTGATGCAAGAACATGGTGGGAATCAGTAAAGGCGACTCTCGGTGATCAGCAAGTCACATGGGAGGAGTTCGAGGAGTTCTTCAATGGAAAATATTTTTCTGATAGAGTGCAAGAGAAGAAGGCAGTGGAGTTCGCGGCTTTGAAGCAGCGAAGTCTATCTGTGGCAGAATATGAAGCTCAATTTTCTCGGTTATCCCGATATGCTAACCACTTGATATCTACCGAGAAGATGAAGGCCAAGCGCTTTCACAATGGACTGAGGCTGCATTATATCAACCAATTGGCACCAATGGAAATCTCCACTTATTCTGAGATGGTGAGGAAAGCTCAAGTCCTAGAAGATACTCTAGAAATGATGGAGAGAATCCGTGGAAAAGGTGCAAGAAAGGAACAACCTACGGGTTCTGGGAATATCAAACCCGGGTATGGCAAGAAGAGGCCCATTAGTGGACCTGTTTCGTGGAGTGGTTCTGGATCGTGGGAAGGCAAGATGCCGAAGCGTGAAGACAAGAAGTCTGACCCTATTGTTCCATTCAAGGGTGTGTGCAAGTTTTGTGATCATCCAGGTCACAAGATGGAGGTGTGCTGGCGCAAGCTAGGCACCTGTTTGCGATGTGGAAGTATGGAGCACCGTATCCCCGACTGTCCTCTTCTATCGGAGCAAGCTACCCCGGCCAAACCACAAGGCATCAAGAAGCCACAAGGCAAGCTTAAAGCTTGACATGCAGATGAAGAAGGAACCGCCGAGGATGGTGGACTCGTCGAAGGTACTCTTATTATACTCGACAAGCCAGCATTTGTTCTTTTTGATACTGGTGCCACACATTCATTTATTTCTCGGAGATTTGCTAAGTCTTTAGTTGTGGAACCTGTTTTGATGAATTCTCCGTTAGAAATATCAGCACCTATTGGTTCTAGATCGGCAATTCAGTATTTCTATCCTTCTAGTAAGGTTATGATTGAGGAGCAGAATTTTCCAGCTGACTTGATTTGCATGGACATGAAGGATTATGATGTAATCCTAGGAGCAGATTGGTTGGCTAATTATGAGGCCAATGTTCACTGTAGTTCTAGCTCTGTGTCTTTTACCGGACACCCTGGACTTTTTTTTGTGGGATTTAAGCACCATAACTCCGTATCACTTATTTCGGCTCTTCGAGCTGATAAGCTAATGAGACGAGGATGCAAGGCTTTTCTAGCCCTTGTCTATGCAACCCCCGAGCAGCAGATCGAGATTAAGGACATTTCTGTTGTCCGAGATTTTCCTGATGTCTTTCCAGAGGAACTACCAGGACTTCCGCATGAGCGGGAAGTTATCTTTTCTATTGATCTCATTCCTGGTACACCTCCTATTTCCAAGGCTCCTTATCGTATGTCTCCTGCGGAACTGAGAGAATTAAAGCAACAGTTGATGGAATTGCTCGAGAAGGGTTTCATTCGTCCAAGTACTTCCCCTTGGGAAGCCCCTGTATTATTCGTTCGGGAGAAAGATGGTTCGATGAGGTTGTGCATCGATTATCGGCAATTGAACCAGCAGACTGTCAAGAACAAATATCCATTATCGAGGATTGACGAATTATTTGACCAGATAGCGGGAGCTCAGTATTTTTCTAAGATCGATCTTCGATCTGGATATCATCAGTTGCGGATTAAGGACGAGGATATCTATAAAATAGCTTTCCGCAGTAGGTATGGTCATTTCGAATTTGTTGTTATGCCTTTTGGTCTAATGAATGCACCAGCAGCTTTCATGCAGTTGATGAACAATGTATTTCGGCCCTATCTTGATCAATGGGTCGTGATATTCATTGAAGACATCCTGATTTATTCCAAGAATGAAGAGGAGCATGCTGAACATCTGAGGATGGCGTTACAACTATTAAGAGATCATCAGCTATATGCCAAGTTCAGTAAGTGTGAGTTCTGGCTGCAAGAGGTGTCCTTTCTCAGACATATCATCACAAAAGAAGGTATTTCCGTCGATCCTTCGAAGGTAGAGGCAGTAAAGAATTGGGACCAGCCTACTAGTGTGACTGAAGTGAGAAGTTTCCTAGGCCTGGCAGGCTACTACCGAAGATTTATCCAAGATTTCTCTAAGATTACGGTACCTATGACAAGATTAACCCGCAAGGAGAACAAATTTGATTGGTCAGAAGATTGCCAGCGAAGCTTTCAGACTTTGAAGGAATGTCTAACTACTGCACCTGTATTGGCTTTACCTTCTGGTGAAGGAGGTTTTGTCGTATACATTGATGCTTCAGGTATTGGTTTAGGCTGTGTACTCATGCAGCATGGTAAAGTGATTGCCTATTCTTCTAGGCAGTTGAGGAAGCATGAAGAGAATTATCCAGTTCATGATTTGGAACTAGCAGCAGTGGTATTCTCCTTGAAGATTTGGAGGCACTACTTCTATGGAGAAACATTCACAGTGTTTTCAGATCATAAGAGCCTGAAATATTTATTTTCTCAAAAGGAACTCAATATGAGGCAGAGAAGATGGTTGGAGTACTTGAAGGATTTTGACTTCTCGATTGAGTATCATCCCGGAAAAGGTAATGTTGTGATAGATGCATTAAGTCAGAAGCTTGTAGCTAAATTATCAAGTCTCATGTTACAAGAGTGGAAGCTACTGGAACAATTAGGTAGCTTGGATCTGAATATTGACAATGATCGGGTTATGATTGCACAGATTCGACTTAAGCCCGAATTGTTGATGGAAATCAAGTCTTTGCATGATAATGATCCCGAGCTGGTAGAGATCAAGGGAAGCTTGAGCAGCAAACCTGACTTCATGATGGCTGACGATGGAAGATTGTTATTCCAGGGTAGAACTTGTGTACCTGATGAAGATGAGTTAAGGAACAAGATTCTGGAGGAAGCACATAGATCCAAATACACCATTCATCCTGGAGGCACTAAAATGTTCAAGGATTTGAAGAGATCCTTTTAGTGGCTGAATATGAAAAGAGAAGTTGTAGACTTTGTGAGTAGATGCTTGGTTTTTCAGCAAGTTAAGGCTGAACATTTCAGACCGGCAGGAAAGTTGAAACCACTCGACATACCCCAATGGAAGTGGGAAAGCATTGGCATGGACTTCATTATGGGTCTACCTAGGACTCGTGGTGGATTGGATGCAATATGGGTGATTGTCGATCGATTGACAAAGTCAGCTCATTTCTTACCCATTAAGTCTAAATGGACAGTTGATGTATTGGCTGCTTTATATTTGAAGGAAGTGGTAAGGCTCCATGGCATACCAGTCAACATTGTGTCTAATAGAGACCCCAGATTTACTTCACATTTCTGGAAGGGACTGCAAGAGTCTCTTGGTACTCGTCTGAATTTCAATACTGCTTTTCATCCACAGACTGATAGACAGATTGAAAGAACCAACCAGATAGTGGAAGATATGCTTAGAGCATGCATTATCGATTTCGGAGGCAGTTGGAGTGATCACTTGGCATTAATTGAATTCGCCTACAATAATAGTTATCAATCTAGCATACAAATGGCTCCTTTTGAAGCATTGTATAGAAGAAGCTGTCATTCCCCGTTATGTTGGGATGAAGCAGGTGAGAAACAGTGGCTTGGACTGGATCTTGTTTCGGAATCATCACAGAACATCCGTATTATCCGAGACCGATTACTGGTATCCCAATCAAGACAGAAGAGTTATGCCGACAACAGAAGGAGAGAATTGGAGTTTCAGGTTCGTGAGCATGTATTTCTCAAGGTCTCTCCTACGAGAGGGATTCGAAGATTTGGCATTCAGGGCAAGCTCAGTCCGAGATATATTGGTCCATTCGAGATCCTGGATAGAGTGGGAGAGGTTGCTTACAGATTGGCATTACCGCCTCAGTTGTCTGGCGTACACAATATTTTTCATGTGTCTATGTTACGGAAATATGTGTATGACCCCACTCACATCATTCAATAGGTGGATTTCAAATTGAAGGAAGATTTGACCTATGAAGAAAGACCTATCAAGATTCTAGACCGGAAGCAACAGCAACTCCGGAATCGTTCCATACTGATGGTCAAGATTCAGTGGAGTCGGCGTGGGACCGAAGAAGCTACTTGGGAATCTGAAGATACTATGCGGAAGCGGTATCCCGACTTATTCTAGGTGAGTTATCTCATTTCCCTATCTTCCGTATTAGTGCGGTGAATTTGGAGGACCACATTCCTTAAGTAGGGGAGGGTGTAATGCCCCGATTTATTTATTGAGCTCTTATTAAATAAAAAAATTGAAATAAAATGGATTAATGCATGAATTTCAAAATTTAATATTTAATTCATTAGTAAATAGAACTAGTAAAAATTCGACTACCTTATAAAAATCTAGAAAAATGGTAATTGGGTAAAGGATCATTTATTTAGCAACTTTGTCTTCTGTGGTCGACCCAACAAAAATCTGTAATCATGTCGAATTAGTGGATTAAGTCTAAAATACACACTTACCTAACCTTTACCTAACCTTGGCTTAAACCGTAAAATTAGAGCTTAATACTCAACCAAATGACCCCAAATCGGTGGCAAATGAAAGGCCACGATCTAAGGATCATTTCCGCTCTATCAATCAAGCGAAACCCTAACCCTAGAGTGTGGTGGCGGCCGAGCTTTGGCTAGGTCAAATATTTCGGTGCCGTTTCAAACACTCACCTTGCATCGACGAATTCTCCCAGCACCGAAGGCTCCATAAGGTGTATGAGCTATAAAAATAAAGCTCTTCAACCCTAGTTTCCTTTGGTAGCAGCGGCAGCCACAGTGGAGTTCGATCTAGGAAGATCTTTGGTGATTAGTGGAGGTGGGTCGGCATCCCGTCGTCCTCCTTTCTTCATCTTTGTTCCTTCGATTAAGGTAGGTACCCTCAACCAAAATCAGCACATGAGTACATCATTTTGTTCCTCTCGACGAGATCTTTCCATTGGTAGTAAAAGTCCTAACTTTTATTAGGTATCCAGGGAGATCTCGAGGTTTTTGTGAAGTGCTATCAAGATCATTCTTCATTCTAGTTCTTTAGTTTCTCTCTTCGTTTGAGGTAGGATATAACAGACCAAACTCTAATTAATATATATGCATGTAATCAGCAGCATGTTAGCTTTCATTTGGCGTAGAAAGCCCTAAATTTCATGAAGCATGCTTAGATAATTTCTGTTCGGAGTAAGAGCATGTCCAGACTTAGTTTTTGTTGTGTTCTTTCAAGTTAAGTTATGATTTCGAGTTATCAATCCTAGTCCCCATATAGCATGCCTTATGTGGTTGGAATCAGCATCGAGTAAGCTTTCTTTTGATATATAAATCCCCAAATTTCGTTGATTATATCGTGAGAATTTTACGATTTAGTAACAGCATGTCAAAACAAGGGTTTCTAGTGTTCTTGCCTTTATAGATCTCGATTTCAGCAAGTAAATATGAAATTGACCTTACTGTTAGGTAGAGTTTTACATTATCTTTCCAACGTTACCAGAAGCCCCATGTTTCAAGACCGTTTGCATTAGAATTTAGTGTTTTTATCAAACCCTAGCAAACCCCCAACTTCCCGGCGTTCATCGGACGTGGAAGGAACGATCAGAATACACCCAGAGATAGACGGTCTTACGATAGACCGCACAACTCAAGTCCATACTTCAACTCCAGTTTAGCTGTAGTTAAACGGTTCCTAAAAGACCACACAACTGGAAAACGGTCCAAAACTGACCACATATCTAGTTAAACGGTCCAGAAGTGACCACATAACCCCCTGGCAGGATGAAAGGTCACCAGAGGGCCACATATCTGGCAGGGCCAGGGATGGCCGGTCCTGCCCTGACCGCCCAACCCTTGGACGCCCCCCATATGACCACCCAACCCCTTGGACGGTCTAGAGAGAGCCGCCCATCCCCCTGCTCATGCCCCTTCAGCCCGAATGCATTCCTGTTAAGCTGGGAGATGTAAGGTTCGCCATGAACCGTTTATCTAGACAATAAGTGACTTAATGAGAGTTCTATATGATTCATCTTAGTGTCATAAATGATAATTAGTAAATTAGAAACCCACATGATAAGTGGTTAATTTTGTAACTAAATTTCTGTTAATTGCATGTTGTTCATTCCTACGCGAACTTGTTCATTCTCTTTATCATCTTGAATCATATCTTTGGCAAATACATAACTGTAAATTGTGATCCTTGATATATTAACATGGTAATTAGGATTAAAACAAATTGTTTAGTTGCTAGATAGCCATTATAATGTTTTCACGAACCGCTGGTTTAAAGTCTTGATCGAATTAGACTATGCGAGGCATGCGCGGCCAGTAGTGGACCGCATATCCTCACAGGCGGCCCCATAACGACCGCATATCTTCAATACGGCCCAGTATGGTCTGTATATCTTATTCATGGGTCTTAATGTCCTCTGGACATGTGCGGCCCATATCTTACCGTTCATACCTTAGAGTGGCTTACTGTCAACCGTTCATCCTTGACCTCGTGGGATGAATTTCAGTCCAGTTCATGTATATGCAGCCCTGTGTTAGCCGTATATACGTCTTGAGCGGCCTCTGTACGACCGCACATCTCTCGGAGATGAGTTTTATGGTGTTTTGTACTCTTGAATACAAGGACAGGTTAGTCCTTTAAATCTAAACTTATGGACAGTAATTCCTCTGATTAATTGGCCACGAATTTGACTAAGTGTTTAGACGGATCTTGGGATCTTGTATCCAATAAATCAATGCCAACGCATCATAAGGGCCCGGTCTGGTCCTGGGGAGAGCGCTCGAAAAATTAGTGAGCCCATGGGATGTTATAATGACATGGTGAGGCATTGCACCGAGTGCATGACTAGCTTGTTGTCTACGACAGAAAAACTATTATTACTCTTGTTACTTGATCGTGCTTGACTTGTTATCTCTTGTTACTTGCTAGTGGCCATTCCTCGTTACAGTTCTTGTTACACTTGTACATGTTATTCTTGTTAAATTCTAGTTATCTTATATCTCTTGACCTTGCAAGATCTTTTCATTATGTTGTTTCATTATATCGTCATTCATTTCTTTTATTAGCATGGCATATGAAAATGTTATTAAATTGTTAATCACGTAAACTTGCCTGTTATTTCCTATTGAGCGTCAGCTCATAGTTGTTGTTTCCCCCCTTTCTAGGCTGTTCAGGTGATGATGCGCATACCGATGGGGAGGGACAGGAGTGATACTTTTGAGTGTGCCTGTTAGTAGATGCCGAGTTGGCATAGATGTTTACCTCTAGTCATTCCTAGGAGTTATGTTAGTACTTTATTACTTTTGGAATCAGTTATTGTATTAGAGTCAGTTTGGAAGTTACGTTTGATCGTGTTTAAACAGTTGTTGGTTATTGTAGTAAAATTTGGTATATCCTTGATCAATAGATTTATTTATTTCCATAGCACCTATGTAATTGGTTAGTTTAGCTTGTTAATGTTATTTCTAGCTAGTTTCTAACTGTACGACCCGATATTCCGCGTCGGGGCGTGACAACAATGTTAATTATTAGGTCCTTTGGCATGGCAGAACCATATTTACACAAATAGTCATCAAATGTCATGATGACATGGCAAGACAACCTGAACTAAGTAATGAGAAACAAATGTATGCAAGACATTTAACCATGCCAACATGATACAGCATGAGAGAGGTACAACACCCAAATTCAAGAGTAGCTTGTTGGGTCCTTTGTTGATGTTGGGTCCCTTGGTTTGGCATGAGAAGTTTACATAAGGTAGCATCGGATGCCATGAATTCACATCAAAGCCATATGGACTGAAACACTGTAGACATATATGTGCATGAGATTTGAGCATAATAAAACAATGCAGTTCTTTTTGGTTTTCTGTTTTTCAGATGTTAAGATCTTCTATGCTATGCATGGAGATGAAAAATGCACACTAACCATATGTTGGACAAACTGAAGCCAGTAGCTTTAGGGACTTGATACCACTAGTTGATGAGCAATTATTGAGTAAGGTTATGTCCCTTGGCATGGCAGAGGCAGATCACGACACAAGAGCAACATGAACTGAGTCATGAGAGGCAAATGGATGCAGGAGATGTTATCATAGCAACATGATGCAATTCGAGAGTAATATAGCAGCCATATCACAAATTTGATTTTCATATTTTTTAGGTTTTTTATGGTTTTCAGATTTTTAAGATTTTCTATGCAGTGCCTGGAAAATGCAGACCACCCATGTATGTGAAGACTGAAACCAGTTGCATGGGAATCATGATACCAAATAGCATGTTGCCAGTTGATGAGAAGGCTGATGCTAGCTACCAATTGATAAGAAAGTGGTGATGCTTTCATGACAGCTTGAGTGAATTATGTAGATTGGTCCAGAGAAGGAAAAAATCATTGGAGCATGAAGCGACAGGTGGCCAATTTGCCTTAATGGCAGATATCAGGACAGCTAGACCGAATTCTGGTTGCAAGGGGTCGACTCTAAGGGTCGACACTTGGAGATTTTAGAGGCAGACAATCCAAGAACTTATAAGATAATGGTTCCTCATTCTGAAGCCAAGTTCATAAATACAGAGTTACAGATTTTTCAGAATTTCCAGTGGTGGAACTTTAGTAAAGCAACCCTTACAATAAGATTGGTTTAACACTAATGAATTCTAAGCTTCTCAATAAAATCGCTTGAAAACATATGCATTCAGTATTAATAGAAATGAACCGGAATTACATACTGAAACAATGTTAACCTCTCTTACCTTACTCATTCAATTCCATTAGCTCTTTTGAGAGTTACTACGATAAGTATTAAGATTAAACAAGCATGAAGACTAAATGGAATTCTAGAATTTCAGTAGATTTGCTTTTATCTTTTGCTATCACACTCGTAATTTTCATTGAGCATAAGTAGATTTTTATGAGCAATTAAGTTCAGTCATGCCTTGTATCTTGAGGATACACGCTGGTTAGAGGCTAATATCCCTAGGTACTTGGTGTGACTGACTGTCATGCCACAAATAGAATAGAGATAACATTGCCACCTCGTGACATATCGAACCTCAAATTGTTGATGAGGGGACATATTTCTCTGCAACTTTGCCATTGCCCTGTCTTGATTTATCTTTTATATCACTGCAGAGTTAACAAGGGCACTTCATGACATATCTTACCTCATTTCTTTTATGAGCAGACATATTTCTCAGTGAGCCAATGTCATTGCTCTGACAATTTTAGCTTTTATAAATTTCAGCAAAACAGATTGTTTAAAAATAATACTAGACTGAAGTTTCTCAATCAAAGATGTCTTTGTACTTAAAATAAACTTTCTGATTCAAGAAGGCATAACTCATCAAAACATGAAAAGCAAGTTTAAGTCTATTAAACCTGAGCACAAACATTTTCAAGATCATTTAAGCAATAAGGCTCAAGATATCATTAATTTTAAACCAGTAACTTTCATGTTCAGGCAAGTGATAAAGCTCCATAAAGGAAGATTCTTCTTGAAGATTTACTCTGAGAAATGAATTCAACAACAGATCGAAAATCCTCCAAGAAGATCAAGGCATTCAAGGAATTTTGGAAACATTCAACTAATGGTTCAAGGAATAGCAGATTCCAGACAATCCAAATCAATTTAGACCCAAGATGGAATATAGTGTAACATCATTATGAAGTAGGGTCTTATTTCAGTAGAGAGGACAGATGATTACATGGTGAGACGGAATAAGGAACACTCCCCCTGAGGATATGCAGTGAGCTCAGGCTGACATAAGTCAGATAGGACTAGCAGCCTCAAACGAGTGTCGACACTTGCTCTCATGGTGTCGACACATTGAGCTCACACAAACAGCAATTTTCGAACAGAATGAATTGAGAGTTTGACCTGAGTAGGTCTAAGGTCTACTTGATCAACTCTCCATGAGGATGCAGTCTTTGCAAAAGTCAACAAAAAGTGTGCATGAATGCAGACTAAATTTTGATGTTGACCCCCCCTAAACATGTGCATGGGTTGATAATAGAGTATGCAACCTATGACTTAAGTGAACACACTATGCATTAAACATGATACCATTTGATATGTAATCTTTGGGTCCCTTTTACATGGTGTGCATTGACGTGTATTAGACCACAATATGATGCAAAAATAGATTATTTGCAATGCATCCTAAACTGAAATGTAGACATAATTTTTAATGTGCAGATAGATACATGATACTTACTCCCTCTTTTTGATGATTTCAATATGGTGTTCAATCAATTCTAAAATCAGTATATGCATGATAACAAATGCACATTGGTAAACTATGAAATGCAGGAACTCCCCCTGACTTTATGTATTGAATGTCTGAATTCTGAGTGCAGCATATGCAATGAAATCAATGGAGGGAATGTGATGAATTATTCATATGAACATCTGGATTGTTCTAATGATTGGTTGACCCTTGGTACCTGGCGGAGAATTGAGGTCTTAAGACCACCTCATGCATGATGTGGGTTTCCAGACAGAAGAGATCTGCCCTTCTCCCAACTTACCATTTTTATATACCAAAAGGTCATGCAGAGTTGGGTCCCTTGATCATGAAATTCATGATAATGCATGAAATTCCAAGATGATACTTAGTGACCACAACACGTACTGATTCAACCATATGCTATGCATTACTACACTTAGGTGCAAACTCTTAAACTCCCCCTTTGTTGAATTCTCATGGAAGGTAAGATAGACAATCAGCATATTATTAGTCCACATGAGTGATGAGTTGAGATGTCGGTGTGTAGCCATAGCCCATGGCTGACATGATGTGACACACCTTTGGACTTAAGCAAGCAAGCACAATTCACAATCAAAACGGACCGATATTGGCGACTACTCACCCGACGCTCACCCAAGTCCCGGGGTAACTTGGCGATGCCAAGTGGAGGATGTGAGGGCTGGGCCCTTACTGGTAGAAGGCCAGCAAGGCCAAGGTTATTCCCCAAGGGTAAGGCAGCCCAATTCAATGGAGCCGACGTCGTGCCGAGGGCACGGGTTGCACACTCTCTCCCATAATGGTCACTCGAAGTAATGGGGCTTGAGGATCGGACGCTCACTCTCACGGACCAGCGGAGTTTATAAGCTAATATTGAAAGAACAAGTACTAAAGAGAGCTAATGCTGGAGCACTTACTCGACCGGTTTGAAGAAACCGGTCCCGCTCGGAGACGTGGGCGAGCGGGGAAGCGTGGGTTCCCCACTCGCCGCGCCAGAGTAGCTTGACCTGTTTATGATCTTACAACACTACACCCCATGCAAGGGGGGGATCTTGGGGAAGGGAAGCCAAAGATTACAGCCAAACACTACCTCCCACAGGGAGGGGCGGTAAGCCAGCCAGGCGGGGAGGGGAAAAACTGAAATTAAAGTCGAACGGTTGGATGATGTCGGTTCTGCCCGCTCTCTATGATTGAGGACAGACACTTGAAGTTGTTGACGCTGAAGACACTCCCGAATTTTTTTGGTGATGAGACTAGCTGGGGAGTCTTTTTACGTGACCGAGGAAGTCGTCCAAATATTTTTGGAATTTTAAAAAGTCGGTGCTGGTCGGGGCAGAGGCACGAACAGGGACGTAGATCTCTGGTTCTGACTGCAACAGGACCTCAATAGTAGGAAGATGAAATCACTACGGGTGCTCCAGAGCTCTAATTCAGGTGTGGCCAGAGTTGTCGGCTTCGTTGTTGAGTCCTCTTAGAGCGGATACCCACGGAGGCACTAGATGATGTCGGAGTAGACAGGGACAGTCCGAACAGTGCTTGGGTGTCTTTTCAGTCCTAGAGTGGACATAACAGCGCACTCGGGGGAGAAAATTGAGAAATCTTAGCTCCGAATGCCGAATGGGATGCCACTTCTTGGAGATGGAATCCGACTCATTGTAGAAGCTCTCGGCCAAGTGGCACCTCAAGAAGCAGAGGGATGTGGCCGTGGGAACTTCTGGAAGTGGCCTCAGGTTGCTGATCGGATCTGTCTTGCGCAGTCGGAGAAGAATGGCTCCCCCGGGCGACCACAAGCTCAGAAAGGGATGGGACCACCTCCGTTGCGAAGAGAACGGAGAGACGCTTCTAACGGTACCTTTTGGCCTCCAGGGACACAGGGATGAAGTCGAGGCTAGCTCTGCAAGCTGCTGGTACTCTGCTACCTGTGACCTAAGAATTGCAGGTGGTGAAAGGTGGTGGGGGAATGGGATAGAAGGGATGGGAAATGGGGTGGATGGGTGTGGGGGCAACCCCTGGCTACGAGGGGGTCTGGGAGGGGGTGTTCCAAGGTGTGGGAGGGGGGGAATGGGGTCTGGAAGGTGATGTTTGCAGTGCGTGAGAGAGGAGCTGCGAATTTGGTTGGAACGGAGAGAGGGAAAGGGTATTTGAAAATAGGTTTAAGGGTGGGATTAATTTCTGGTCTTGGGGATGGGAAGGGGTGTGTGGGGAAGGTAAAGGGGGGGCTTAGGGAGTGGGAATTCTCCCTTGGGAGATGAGAGGGTGCTTGGGGAAGGGGAGTGGGTGGTTGGTGGTTGGAGGGTGGAGTGGGGAGTGGTGGAATCTCTCTTGGGGCTGGGGTGGAGTTAAGGTGGGGTGGTGGGGAGTTGGGGATGAGTTATTGGAGGGGGGGAAGAGAGAGAAAGGTGGTTGGGAGGGGAGGAGAGAGAAAGGGGTGCATGTTTTAGAGAGAGAAAGTGGAGGAGAGAGAAAATAACTTCCTAGAGAGAGAGGTAGAGAGAGAGGGGGGGATAGGGGCTTCTCACCCACTCAATTGGCTTCTCACCAAAAGAAGAAGATTTAAGTTGGACACTAGAAAATTCAAATATTCATTCATTCATTAACTTCAAATGGGGGGAATGGGGTCCTATATATAGGCAACCCACATTTTACAAAAAGTCCCTGACTCTTGCTACAATGACAAATAACCAAGGGGTAGGGGGCGCCCCTGGGCCTAGCCCATAGAATTGGGCCCAATAACCAAACTAATCAACCCTATGACACTTAACTTAGGTAGATGACTCATTAACCTAGGTACATGACTCAAATAAAAGGAAAATTACAATGATATGACTCAAATAAAAGTGATGAAATACAACATATGACTCAAGATAAATGACTAGACCATGTCGGATGCTTCCGGGGAGAGGAGACGATTCGTGAGTGTGGGCATGGGAGGTGATGTCCCCATCATTACATCATTAGCAGCAATGATCATCAATGCTAAGCAAGAAGTTCACATGGCTGCCAAGGGTAGCAAGAATCAAATAGCAACTCATCATCATAGCAATTTCATCATCATGACAAATTTTTCATGGATTACGCAGCTGAATTAATCGATCTCTGGTACAAGGCGGAGGTTTGGATCTGAGACCCTACTCACGCATAGTGAGAGTTCCAGGCAGGCTTGACTTGTCTCTCTATTCTACACCATTTAATATACTAGAGGTCAAACAAAGTGTAAGCAAGTAATCTAGCTTAGATGTTCATCTCACACCATGGGGGAATTTAGATGGAGCATGGAAGTTTTCAGACATGCAGAACTTATTTAGAACAAGAAGGTAATTCTAAATGCAATGACTCATAATAACCCAAACATGCAGATTTAACATGCATTAAAAAGTTTATTTACATACTTGTGCCTTGAGCATTTATTTGTTGGTTGAGGTTTACTCAGCTCCAAGGAATAGGTGTTCAGCATGTTTTTGGACTAAACTTTGTGTTTATGAACTGAACTTGATTTACATGAAGGTTTGATTGAATTTTATTTGAAAGGCTTGTTCAATGGCTTTCAATGAGCTTTATGTGTGATGTATCTTGCATTGATGTTTACCATTGCACGGACGTTGTTTAACATTGCACAGACCTCATTCATTGCACGGACCTGGTTTACCTTTGCATCGACCTTAACTATGGGTGTTTTACAAACTTGCACCGGTCTTGTTCATCATTGCACGGACCTTGTTAATCCATGCACCGACCCTATCTTGAGTGCTTCATAAACATGCACCGACATGTTTAATTGTGCACCGACCCAATCTTTGGTGTTTCACATACTTGCACCGACCCAACCTTCTCTTGTGCCTTGACCATGAGTTCATATGCACAGACATCATAGAATGCATTGAGTGATTGTAATGTGTTTTAACATGAGATTGAAATTCTTAACTTGCAGGCTCAATTGTATCACATTCACTTGGTTCAAGGTAAGACCTTGTTTTATTGCTATCAATTGCATTGACTTGAATATGTGTGTTTTTATTAAGTGCAGATTCAATCATGCCCAAAAATTCTCAATGACAATGGTAAGAATGAGCATCTTGAACTTTGGCTGCTGGTGGATTTTGTGGTATGCATTGAATAGAAGTCTTGGTTTTATGCTGCTTGCATGCTTGGAAATTGGGTTTTCTTATGAATTCATACATGCTCTTCTTGACTACCTTGAGGTTATCTTTTCATCTTTTAGCTTCCCATATGCATGGCATTTAATGTTTTATTTGATGTTTTTAAGACCCCTCATGCATGTCATTTAATAGTATTGAATGGGGTTGAATGATGTTTAATAGGTGTTAATATTTTTGGGCTTCATTCATTACATATGTAATATAGTGCCCCAGAATTTATATAAATAATTTTTGGATTATAAATGGAATTTTTTAAAATTTATAAGGGCTAAATAGATTAATAAATGGGTTATAAGGCCCAATGGTGTTAAATAATTAGCCTAGCATATTCAATTAAGACTCAAAAGGTTTAAGGACCAAGCCCATTAAGTTTTCCCCATATTCTAGAAGGTTATTTAGCCTATCCATGAATTTTAAAGATAAATACTCTTTTATATAGATAATTAGAAGGATAAACGAATAAAAGAGTTTTTTTAAATTGAAACTCTGCACACGTTTGGTGTAACGGTCTATCGGGCGACCGCTACAGCATGTAACGCACTAGTCCTGATGCGTTACACCCTGTCAGTTTCGTGAATGGAAGAACTTGCAAAAAGATTGGATCTTTGGGATCCTATCTGCAACAGACCTAATTAGGAGAACATGTAAGGATACCAGGGACTCTTAGGGATCAGGTTCTGGCAAATTAAGGACTCTAGAATCGATCTAATCTTCAAACCCTAGCTAAAATTCTATAAATAGGACCCAGTTCTGAACTGAGCGACCCTTACTTTTGGCTCATGAAGAATCAAGGTAAGGAGATAGAATTTTGTGTAAGTTCTTTAGAAGATTTTGTTTATAATACATTAGACTAATAGCTCTCTAAATTTTGTGCTAGGAGATCAACCAACCAAGAAGATTGAAGCTTCCAAAGTTGCTGGTTGGGCCTTAGCAACCCAGGAAACTGAATGCAAGTCCCCTGAATATCAAGAGATTAGGACATCTAAACGAGATAATTAGAGTCCGATTATTTAGAACTTTTTGTTCCCCTTAGTTTCATCTTCTTACCCTTAGAATTTTACGTCCTTAGGTCAATAGGCTGAGGAGATAGGACAATGTGAAGTTGCTGAAAAATCCCAGGAAAGGAGAGATTAGGGTGTGTCTTGCAGTCATAAATTGGAAAGTTAAAGCTCAGTTGAAAGGTAGGTTATCTCAGGATTGGTAAAAACATATTGTTAGGGATAAAAGCCCTCTGATTGTGTTTGATTTCATGCACTATAGATCATGGATTTCATGTTTTAGTAGAGTCATGCATACATGTGTATTCTTAGCCCTAATTATATTCAAAAGGAACTTTCTTGTCAAATTCACAAAAAAACTATGCATACTAGTAGCTTAGCCTTCATTCTATCATGTGGAAGTTATATATGATTTCCAGACATGATGTAAGTTGAAACCTTAGATCTTTTTATCTATTGCTGTCAGCAGAATCTCTTACATATTAGGGTAGGACCGTCACAACACTGTAACGGCCTGACGATAAGCCGTCACACCCTCTGTTGCATTTTAATTGCTCTGTTGTCTATGACGCTCCATAACAGGAGCGTTACACTACTGTAACGGCCCCTCGATAAACAGTCACAAGTATTGTGATGCGCTCTTGTTAGACCGTCAGACCCATGTGTTCTGTCAGCCCGAGGAAGAATGATAACCAGTTAAGTTTACTTATAAATAAGCTTAGATAGCTAAGTTTGGATTTGTTATCATGACTTTAAGTTTAGCTACTAATTCATAATAGAAATTGCATGATTAAGGTATCTTAAGTTATTTTAAGTTATGTTAATTTCATGTGTCAAACTTCTATAGCTTTGTATCCTAAATCATGATTTTCAATGATGTGTTGACGGAGTTTTATCTTGGTTTCACGTTGCTACACATTCTTTCTATATCAATAGACTCATTTTCTTTAAATACATGGCATATATTCCGATATACGGCCATTAGTTTACACTTGTGCACTATAGGAACATATTCTTGAACTTGAGGACCTCTCTATTGGATATTCCTTTCAATGGACTAGGAAATCTTGTTTCAACGCCTCCGTAATTCTCTGCGAGCCTGGGATTCTCACTAGGACGTCGAGTTCGTTGTACCATGAAAGCCCAATCATTAGAAAACACTATCGATGGGTTCTAGTTTATGGACATGTAACGGATCTACATTGGACTGGCAGGCTCATATAACGGCCCAATATATGACCGTCACGTTTAACTGGATCCAATTATTGGTTCTGGATTCAGATCATTGTAACGGCCCAACACTGGAGCGTCACGTTATGTAACGGCCCAGTACAATACCGTCACAATTCTGTATTTCGTTAACCCGAGGTTTGACCAAAGGGTTGATATTCTAAAGTTCCTAGATGGATGATTGATGTTCTAGAATTTGTCATAATGATCAAGATACTTAATTTAAATTATGAATGTTAAAGAAATGTACCGTTATGCTGCCGAATTATATCCATGAGCATAACATAGTATAAGTCATTCTTGATCTCTCATATTCTAAATTGAAGCATTCATTCATTGATTATTGTCATCATGAGCTTGTTGAATTTATTACATTCTTGGCCATACTTTATTGTTACATGCGTGGAAATAGCTTGATTTATACTTGAAGATGCGATCGAGCACTGATTGTGTTCAAGGTCTCTATGCTAGTCCCCTCGGCTGATTACCGGAAACATACTATTATAAACCATGAGGTATGATGCTACTGGCGTCGCATTACGCTGGGAGTACTTTCTTTATAAATAAGTGAAAATCCACGGCATCATGGAAATACTTGTACATGACTATTGCTTGATATTCCACAGAAATTCACGAAGTACTTGCTCATAAGCAAAAGATGCTGGAGTGATGATTATGTGGTTTGCTAGTACATTCTCGATACATTCTTGTTCATGAAAGGCCATATCATGTTCTTGTGACGATCATCTTTATTACTTTGGTTATTCGCATGATTGATCGCGTTCGCATGATTTTACCTAAATTCTTTAGAGCAAACATATTAATTACTTTAATAGTGCTAATCATGTTGATGCGAAGATACCTACTGGGCAAGTGTGCTCATTACCTATTTTCAATCTTTTTCAGGAGATGGAAGTGATACAAATTCAGATTCGAGTTATACAAGTAGCGGGTCTAAGAGGGAATGAAAGTCATATCAAATTGAGTGTGAAGACTTAGGAAAGTCTACATTGTTTAGATTGAGTCTAGGTAATTTTCCTATTTATTGAGTCTAGTGTGATGGAAGTTGAATTAGTGGTTGTACTTGAATACTTGATTATTAATAAAATAAAGTTGAAGTTGAGTAATTATTGTGCAATTGCATTATGTGTGATTGTCTTACGCTCTGATCGTTCTTGCTTGCAAGAGGCTTACCATGCCGGCTGTTCACGTTCCTCGAGCGAGTCTTCCGCTGTAATAAAGGCTCGGGGCGTGACAGTTAAGTTGGTGTCAGAGTCTAAGTCTCAAGACTTAGGGAGAAGAGTTATGTCGTAGGATAAGTCCATGGTTAAAGACCCCTACCTATAAATTAAGGAAGAAATTTCCCATACCCATGTGAGAATTTGGTAGAGCCTAGGATAAGATAGTTAATTAGCTTTAAGATTTATTTTCTTCCAATTTCACGAGAAATAATAAGTTATTATATTTCACTCAGGTACCCTCTTATTACCATGGCTCATCGCGTAGATTGGAATGGCATGCAACACACAGTTGTCGGCCTTACTCAAGCATTACAAACCATGGCTCAAGCTGACGCAGGGGCAAGAGCTGGTGATTTACATCGCAATTTTCGGAGTTTAAACCCTCCATGTTTCTATGGTTCTTCTAATCCGGATGAAGCAGAGAACTGGATTGATGAGATGAACCGTATATTTGACATCATCCAATGCACCGATCAAGAGAAGGTGCATCTTGCAGCTTTCCAACTCAACAAGGATCCCCGTACGTGGTGGAAGTCGGTTCCGGCACCTCCGGCAGATGCACCTCATACATGGGATGGTTTTCTCACCTTGTTCCCTGCCAAGTATTTTTCCGAGCACGTAAAGGAACGAAAGGCTATGGGGTTTGCCTTTCTTCGACAAGGAATGATGACGGTTGCAGAATATGAACTACAATTCTCAAGGCTAGCACCTTATGCACCTCACCTAATCAGTACCGATCTATTAAAGGCTAATCGGTCTATGGACAGGTTACGTCCTGGTTTCATTTAGCAGCTCGGGACCCAAAACATCCATACTTATACGGAGATGGTTCAGCGGGCGTATTTATGTGAAAGGACCTTAGAGAAGGTTGAGAAATTGAAGGGGAAAGGAGAAGAGTCCAGTGGACGATCTGATCAGCGTTATAAGAAAGAAAGGTTAAGTATCACGGAGCCTCACAAAAGCCGTGATAGTAAGAAGCGATCCAAAAGTGGGAACGGTGGAAGTTCCCAGAAGAATAAGAAGATTAAGGAGGAGGAGCAGGTCGCCACAGCTTGCACTTTTTGTGAAAAATTTGGCCATTCGGCTGAAGAATGCTGGAAGTGCCTTGGCGCTTGTTTACATTGTGGAAGTAGGGAGCATCGCATGCCAGATTGCCCCCTTATGAAAGACAAGCCATCTGGTGAAGGACGTAGGAGACAAGCTCGCCTCAATGCCGTTTTAGAAGAAGAGGAAGCGCCCAGGGATGGTGGGCTTATGGAAGGTACTCTTCAATTTTATTCTCGTCCCGCATTTGTGCTATTTGATACTGGTGCCTCTCATTCTTTTATCTCCACTACTTTCGCAAAAATATTACCAATTACATCAGTTCCCTTACCTTCAGATCTTGCTATTACCACACCCATAGGTTCTGGAACAAAGCTTACCCACTATTATCCTGATAGCGAAGTGATAGTAGAAGGTCATAATCTCCCCGCAAATTTAGTATGCCTTAATATGAAAGGTTATGATGCCATTTTAGGGGTAGATTGGCTTGTAGATCATGATGCTTATATCAATTACTAAAACAGGATTATATCATTCCGAAAACTCGGTCTTCCAAGATTCTCTTTCCTTGGCATCAAATACAAGAAACACCCCACTATCATATCTTCTCTTCACGTTTGCAAACTCATCACGCAAGGATGTGAAGTTTTTCTTACTTCTGTCATTGTTACGAAATCCAAGAAAATTATCATAGCAGACATCCCTATTGCAAATGAGTTCACAGATGTGTTCCTATCCGAATTACCCAGTTTACCACCCGAAAGGGAAGTGAACTTCACTATTGAACTCATTTCAGGAGCAGCATCTGTTTCTATAGCCCCTTATAGGATGTCCCCCACAGAACTCAAGGAACTAAAGAGGCAGTTGCAGGAACTCCTAGATAAGGGCTTCATTAGACCTAGCACATCCCCTTGGGGTGCGCCACTTCTATTTGTCAAGAAGAAGGATGGTTCTCGTAGGCTATGCATCGACTACCGACGACTAAATCAACTTACAATCAAAAACAAGTACCCGTTGCCGCGTATTGATGAGCTCTTCGATCTGCTTTCGGGAGCAGAGTATTTTTCAAAAATTAACCTCGAGATCGGGATATCATCAGCTTAGAATTAAAGAAAAAGACATCTATAAATCGGCTTTTTGAAGTCGTTATGGCCACTATGAATTTGTGGTAATGTCGTTCGGGTTAACTAATGCCCCAGCAGCATTTATGCAACTTATGAACATTATTTTTCAACCATATATGGACCAATTCATCGTCGTCTTTATCGATGACACCTTGATATATTCCAAGACAAAGGAAGAACATGAAGAACATTTGAGAATAGCTTTGCAAACACTTAGGGAACATAAACTTTATGCAAAGCTTAACAAATGTGAATTCTGGCTCAAGGAAGTTTCATTCCTAGGCCACATTATTTCCAAGGAGGGTATCGCTATGGATCCTTCGAAAGTGGAAGCTGTCAGAAATTGGAGCCGGCCAACGACTATATCAGAAGTGAGAAGCTTTCTAGGTCTAGCTGGTTACTGTAGGAGGTTCATTAAGGACTTCTCAAAGATTGCTGTTCCTTTAACAAGACTCACGAGAAAAGAAAACCCTTTTGTTTGGTCCAAGGAATGTGAAGAGAGTTTTCAGACACTTAAGAATCATCTTACTACGGCTCCTATTCTATCACTACCAATGGGAGGTGGTGGATTCGAAGTATATACAGATGCGTCTGGTATTGGCTTAGGATGTGTCCTCATGCAAAATGGAAAGGTAATATGTTATTCTTCAAGACAATTGAAACGTCATGAGGAAAATTATCCCGTGCATGATTTAGAACTAGCAGCTGTTATCTTCGCCTTGAAAATTTGGCGTCATTATCTCTATGTAGAGAAATTCACGGTCTATTCGGACCACAAAAACTTGAAATATTTATTTTCTCAAAAAGAGTTAAATATGAGGTAGAGGAGATGGTTAGAATATCTCAAGGACTTTGATTTTGCTATTCAATATCATCCGGGCAAGGTGAATGCTGCAGCAGATGCACTCAGCAAGAAACCAATGGGAATGCTATCAAGTCTAATGATTAGTATGACTAACCTTATTCCTCAATTAGCTCAGTTGAACTTAGAAATTTACATGAAGAAAGAAGATTGTTTCATAGCTCATATCCGAGCCCAACCTACATTGATAGAGCATCTGGCCAAGCTGCAAAATGATGATCCCGTACTACTTGAGATTAAAGCCAATATTGAACAAAGATCGGATTTCTCTATTTCCAATGATGGAAGATTGCTATTTAAGGGCCGAGTATGTGTACCGGATCATGAAGATACGAAGAAATTGATCTTAGAAGAAGCACATAATTCCAAGTCCACCATTCATCCAGGTGGTACAAAGATGTATCAAGATCTTAAAAGAAATTTCTGGTGGCCCAATATGAAGAGAGAAATAGCTGATTTCGTGTCCCGTTGTCTCACTTGCCAACAAGTAAAGGCAGAGCATTTTAGGCCCGCAGGTAAATGGCACCCCTTGAATATTCCCCAATAGAAGTGGGAGAGTATAGGGATGGATTTCATCATGGGTTTACCTAAGACCAGAGGAGGACATGATGGTGTATGGGTAATCATAGACCGATTGACTAAATTTACACATTTCATACCAATCAAAAGTCGATGGTCTGTGGATATTTTAGCAGCCTTATACATAAAGGAAATTGTCAAATTACATGGTGTCCCAGTCACTATTGTATCTGATAGAGATCCTCGATTCACATCACATTTCTGGAAGGGTCTACAACATTCACTAGGGACTAGATTGAATTTTAGTACAGCATTTCACCCACAAACTGATGGTCAGACTGAAAGAACAAATCAAGTAGTAGAAGATATGCTCAGGGCTTGTGCTATCGATTTTGGAGGAAGTTGGCATGATCACTTGCCTCTGGCAGAATTAGCATATAACAACAATTATCAAGCTAGCATACAAATGGCACCCTTTGAAAAATTATATGGAAAAAGCTGTAGATCACCAATATGTTGGAATGAAGTAGGGGAAATGTAATTTCTAGGCCCCGACATTATCAGGGATTCTCCAGAAAAGATCAAGCTCATTCAAGAAAGAATGAAGATGGCGCAAGATAGGCAAAAGTCTTATGCCGACAATCGGAGACGTGACTTGGAGTTTCAAGTGGGAGATCATGTTTATCTGAAAGTTTCTCCAGGTAATGGTATTCGAAGATTTGGCATTAAAGCAAAGCTAACTCCAAGATTCATTGGCCCATTTGAAATTCTTGAAAGGGTCGGTGAGGTGGCTTATAGACTGGCTTTACCTCCACAATTAGCAGGAGTTCATGACGTATTTCACGTCTCTATGCAGAAAAAGTATGAATATGATCCTGACCATGTTATCCCTTATGATAATTTGAAAATTCAGAAGGACATGACGTACGAGCAAACACCATTAAAGATTCTGGAATGGGAGGTACATCAACTAAGGAATAAAGTTATTCCTATGGTCAAGATACAATGGAAGAAAACATGGCTATATGAAGCAACATAGGAAACTGAAGAAGCTATGCGGAAGAAATTCTCAGAATTATTCAACTGTAAGTACACTCTCCATAATCCATGTATTGAATTTGGGGACCAAATTCTTTTAAGTGGGAGAGGGTGTAGTGCCCCAGAATTTATATAAATAATTTTTAGATTATAAATAGAATTTTCTAAAATTTATAAGGGCTAAATAGATTAATAAATGGGTTATAAGGCCCAATGGTGTTAAATAATTGGCCTAGCCTATTCAATTAAGACTCAAAAGATTTAAGGACCAAGCCCATTAAGTTTGGCCCATATCCTAGAAGGTTATTTAGCCTATCCACGAATTTTAAAGATAAATACTCTTTTATATAGATAATTAAGAAGGATAAACGAATAAAAGAGTTTTATTAAATTGAAATTCTGCACATGTTTGGTGTAACGGTCTATTGGGCGACCGCTACAGCATGTAACACACTAGTCCTGATGCGTTACACCATGTCAGTTCCGTGAATGGAAGAACTTACAAAAAGATTGGATATTTGGGATCCTATATGTAAGAGACCTAATCAGGAGAACATGTAAGGATACCAAGGACTCTTAGGGATCAGGTTCTGGCAAATTAAGGACTCTAGAATCGATCTAATCTTCAAACCCTAGCCAAAATCCTATAAATAGGACCCAGTTCTGAACTAAGCGACCCTTACATTTGGCTCGTGAAGAATCAAGATAAGGAGATAGAATTTCGAGTAAGTTTTTTAGAAGATTTTGTTTACAATACATTAGACTAATAGCTCTCTAAATTTCGTGCTAGGAGATCAACCAACCAAGCAGATTGAAGCTTCCAAAGTTGCTGTTCGGACCTTAGCAACTCAGGAAACTAAACGCAAGTCCCCTGAAGATCAAGAGATTAGGACGTCTAAACGAGGTAATTTGAGTTCAGTTATTTAGAACTTTTTGTTCCCCTTAGTTTCATCTTCTTACCCTCAAAATTTCACGTCCTTAGGTCAAGAGGCTGAGGAGCTAGGACAACGTGAAGTTGCTGAAAAATCCCAGGAAAGGAGAGATTAGGGTGTGTCTTACAATCATAAATTGGAAAGTTAAAGCTCAGTTGAAAGGTAGGTTATCTCATGATTGGCAAAAATATATTGTTAGGGATAAAAGCCCTCTGGTTGTGTTTGATTTCAGGCACTATAGATCATGGATTTCATGTTTTAGTAGAGTCATGCATACATGTGTATTCTTAACCCTAATTATGTTCAAAAGGAACTTTCTTGTCAAATTCACAGAAAACCCATGCATACTACTAGCTTAGCCTTCTTTCCATCATGTGGAAGTTATATATGATTTCCAGACATGATGTAAGTTGAAACCTTAGATCTTTTTATCTATTGCTGTCAGCAGAATCTCTTACGGATTAGGGTAGGACCATCACAACACTGTAACGGCCTTACGATAAGCCGTCACACCCTCTGTTACATTTTAATTGCTCTATTGTCTCTGACGCTCCATAACAGGAGCGTTACACTACTGTAATGGCCCCTCGATAAACCGTCACAAGTACTGTGACACACTCTTGTTAGACCGTTAGACCCGTGTGTTCTGTCAGCCCGAGGCAGAATGGTAACCAGTTAAGTTTACTTATAAATAAGCTTAGATAGCTAAGTTTGGACCTGTTATCATGACTTTAAGTTTAGCTACTGATTCATAATAGAAATTGCATGATTAAGGTATCTTAAGTTATTTTAATTTATGTTAATTTCATGTGTCAAACTTCTATAGCTTTGTATCCCAAATCATAATTTTCAATGATGTGTTGATGGAGTTTTATCTTCGTTTCACGTTGCTACACATTCTCTCTATATCAATAGAGTCATTTTCTTTAAGTACATGGCATATATTCCGATATATGGCCATTAGTTTACACTTGTGCACTATAGGAACATATTCTTGAACTTGAGGACCTCTCTATTGGATATTCCTTTCAATGGACTAGGAAATCTTGTTTCAAGGCCTCCGTAATTCTCTGCGAGCCTGGGATTCCCACTAGGACGCCGAATTGGTTGTACCATGAAAGCCCAATCATTAGAAAACACTAACGATGGGTTCTGATTTCTGGACATGTAACGGATCTACATTGGACCGTCAGGCTCATATAACGGCCCAATATATGACCGTCACGTTTAACTGGATCCAATTATTGGTTCTGGATTCAGATCATTGTAACGGCCGAACACTGGAGCGTCACGTTATGTAACGGCCCTGTACAATACCGTCACAGTTCTGTATTTCGTTAACCCGAGGATTGACCAAAGGGTTGATATTCTAAAGTTCCTAGATGGATGATTGATGTTTTACAAGATACTTAATTTAAATTATGAAAGTCAAAGAAATGTACCATTATGCTGCCGAATTATATCCATGAGCATAACATAGTATAAGTCATTCTTGATCTCTCATATTCTAAATTGAAGCATTCATTCATTGATTATTGTTATCATGAGCTTGTTGAATTTATTACATTCTTGGCCATACTTTATTGTTACATGCGTGGAAATAACTTGATATATACTTGAAGATGCAATCGAGCACTGATTGTGTTCAAGGGCTCTATGCTAGTCCCCTCGGCTGATTGTCGGAAACATACTATTATAAACCATGGGGTATGATGCTACTGGCGTCGCATTGTGCTGGGAGTACTTTCTTTATAAATAAGTGAAAATCCACGGCATCCTGGAAATACTTGTACATGACTATTGCTTGATATTCCACAGAAATTCATGAAGTACTTGCTCATAAGTAAAAGATGCTGGAGTGATGATTATGTGGCTTGCTAGTACATTCTCGATACATTCTTGTTCATGAAAGGCCATATCATGTTCTTGTGACGATCATCTTTGTTACTTTGGTTATTCGCATGATTGATTGCGTTCGCATGATTTTACCTAAATTCTTTAAAGTAAAATTGTTAATTACTTTAATAGTGCTAATCATGTTGATGCGAAGATACCTACTGGGCAAGTGTGCTCATTACCTATTTTCAATCTTTTTCAGGAGATGGAAGTGATACAAATTCGGATTCGAGTTATACAAGTAGCGGGTCCGAGAGCGAATGAAAGTCATATCAAATTGAGAGTGAAGGCTTAGGAAAGTCTACATTGTTTAGACTGAGTCTATGTAGTTTTCCTATTTATTGAGTCTAGTATGATGGAAGTTGAATTAGTGGTTGTACTTGAATACTTGATTATTAATAAAATAAAGTTGAAGTTGAGTGATTATTGTGCAATTGCATTATGTGTGATTGTCTTGCGCTCTGATCGTTCTTGCTTGCAAGAGGCTTACCATGCCGGCTATTCGCGTTCATCGAGCGAGTCTTCTGCTGTAATAAAGGCTCGGGACGTGACATGTAATACCCCGATTTCTTTTAGAAATTAATTAGAAATTTATTAATTAGAAATTCCTTAATAAATTGAATAAGCTAAATTTTGACCATTTTATAAAAATCCAGAAAAATTATATTCTTGTAGAGGATAACACGTTTAACAAACTTGTCTTTTGTGGCCAACCCAAATAAAATATGTATGTAGGCCGAATTAGTGGATTATGCCCAAATTGAACACTTAGTTAACCATACCTTGAAACGCCAAATTCGAGCCCAATACCACATCAATTGAGCCCAAACCAATGGCAAATGAAAGGTGAGGATGAGAGGATCATTTCTCCTCTCTTAATCTCTAGAAACATTAACCCTAGGAGATACAATCGGTGGAGATTGGATCGCGTCAACAATTACGGCGGCGTTCACATTAACCTAACTCGCGTGGACGAATACTCCGCGCATAGAAACCTCTAGAAAGTGTATGACCTATAAAAATGAAGCTCTCTAACCCTAGAATCGTTTAGAACCAATGGCGGCTGCAGAGGAGTTGGATCAAGGGAGATCTCCAACGATTAGTGGCTGCGTGTACCAGCGTCTTGGGTTTTCTTTCACCTTCCTTCTTCAATCAATTCAGGTAGGTGATAGCAAGCCAAACCCTACAAATAATATATGGTTGGAAGCATCATTGTGTCAGCTTTTCATTGATGTAGAAAGCCTTAAATTTTATCTAGTGTGCAGCGAGAATTTTTGGTTTTAGTAGAAGCATGTCAGAACTAGGGTTATAATTGTTCCCTTTCGATTAAGTAGTAATTTCAGGCTGTAAACATAAAATTGATTCATACATCTTGTAGCGTTTTTCGTGCTTTTTCTATTGGTAGTAAAAGCCCCAAATTTAATACTTTATATCGTGCGAATTCCATGTTTTAGTCTAACCCTAGAAACCTCGCCGGAGTCGGGCAAGGCGAAAGGCGTAGCGATCTATCTGGACTTATATGGCCACACGATAGACCGCACAACCAAGACAGGCGGCCTGTTGTTGACCGTTTATATGTTTCTATCTATGATCATTTCCCTGGAACGTGCGGCGGAACCCTAACCGCATGACTATCCTGCAGCCAGTTCCAGACCGCACATCCCTTCCAGCGGCACACGACCGACCGTCCATCTCCAGCAGGCCTTCGGACTTGAAGGGGCATGTGCGGCCTGTCTGTGACCGTATATGGCAATGTAAGGTCCAGAACCGACCGCACATATATAACAAAACAGATTAATTGGTCATTACAGCATGTTATGTAAGTAGATTAGTGGTTAATGGCATGTTAGCAACACACTTAATAAACCGTAATTCATGACAGTAAATGATTCTTGCTGATTTATTTAATTAGAGCTTGATCTTGATTCATCGTTCCAATGAATGTCAATCTAAATTGTGAATCATTTATAATTGAAATGGCTATTAGGGTTATACTTATTAACCTTAGATCTGAACCGTTAATTTTGAATCATTTTTATTCTCTAGAATCGAGCTTGGACTCAATCGAATTGTTGTGATTTGTGTTAGTCCGAATTGGACTAGCAAGGACATGTGCGGTTGATAGTCGACCGCATATCTCCCTGAACGGCCCCGTGGCCACCGTTCATCCCTGGCTAATGCCAATTAGTCTTAGCCGATTATCCTTGATCTATCTTCGGCCAATTCCTGATTTGATCAGCCCAGTAGACCCTAGGCCGACCAGTAGACAGTGGGCTGGAATCTGGTTCAGTTCCACCCTACCTATGGCAGCCCGGGAGCCCACTTGGGCAAATTTTTAGATTATTGTTAGGCCCTGTGTTGTGCGGACAGCAATGGACCGTACATCTGACAGGCGGCCCTGAATGGACCGTTCAACTGATGAGCAGCTCTGTCAGGACCACATATCCCGTCTTCGATTTTGTAAACTTCTGGCCTTGAGCGGCCCAATACTTACCGTTCATATAGTAGAGCGGCCCTTTATCAGCCGTTCAACCTTGACCTCCCGAGGGCTAAACCTGTAACACCCGGTAATTTTGAAGGCTAAAAAGGGAATACATATATATAAATATATTTAGATTTCGAAAAGAAAAATAACATATACATGATGATATCTACATATCTCTATAAATAGTTAATAAAGTAGCCATTTAATACACAACATAATTTTAATTGAATTGAGAATCATTAAATCTTGAAGAAAAAGGTCAATTTATATTTATACTAATTTATCAAATGTAATATTCCACATTTATTACATTATAAAGGAGGATATATATAAATTTACGTGTAGACTTGGCATTGTGTAGACTTTACAATGTGCAGACTTAGATGTTGAGGCTTGTGGAATGTATAGACTTGGATTACATGGATGTACAGACTTTGAGGAAGAATGCGATGTATAGACTTTGGACTGATGTACAGACTTTATGGATGAAGGAATGTGTAGACTTTGAAGAATGAATGGATGGATGTATAGACTTTGGATGAAGGAATGGATGTATAGACTTTGGATGAAGGAATGTGTGGACTTGAGTGGGTAGAATGTATAGACTTCAGGAATGTATGGACTTCAAGAATGCAAAGGCTTTAACAATGTATAGACTTGTGTAATGGAATTGGTGCGGACACCCGAGCAGTTGAGCGGCGCGACACGCCGAGCCACTGGTACCGCACACGGAGCACGACTCAAGCCACCTCAGCGTCCATCTGGCTCGGAGATAGCCTGGAGACTCCGCCTTGAGCCTCCCCATTTATCATATTAGTTAGACTTTATTTGTGTGTAATTAGTGTTTATTTCATTGTATTCGGTTTGCTATTTTGATTGTAATAGGGGCTTATGTGCAATTTGGACCCCGTGGACCCCACGGGCCCCTCAAGCCCCATCCCATTGAGCCACCTCAGCCTAGGGTCCCATGTGGGGTCAGTCAACCTTCCACATGGAGGCTTCTAGAAGGGTGGGCCAAGTGGGGGGACATTGGAATACAAATGTCAACAAAATCCACCCATTCCCACCTACCATGTCCCCTTGACCCACCCTAGTCAATGCCCCCCCCCCTTAATTTATTTATTGTATTTTATGTGTGTGTCTCACACTCAATCAAGGCCACCCATTCCCATCCCCTATATCCAACGGTGGACAATGGATGTGAGATGTAACACATAAATACTTGTAATTTCCCATTTTGAGGAATTAATGCCATTTGAACTTGGAAAGTTGCTTGAGCAAAGGCCCAGGCCGCCCCTCTCTCCCCCTTGGAGCTGTGAAGGCTTCCCTATAGAGGTGTGACTCCTCCCCTTATCATTCCGGTCGCCGCAGCCGCCGCCACGACCCGCCATCGCATCACCGTCGAGATCGCCGGAGTTCTGCCTTCATCCGACCACAGCAGCTTCCACGAATTCTCTGTGTCAGCCACGAGCTCAGATCGACCTGGGCATTTTAGGGGATGTTCCAGAGGTGTCAAGCACATCCCAAAAATTTTGGTTGATCATAAAGATCCCATTTGATATTTTTTTAATTTCGTCCAACCTTAATTTTAAGATCTGTCTGCTTACTGTTTCAATTTCCACCCGCCATGTGTTTCCCCTGTTCGGACCTCTTTCCGATTTTTGTTAGAGCTTCCAATTTTACTGAGCGTTCTGTCCATCAACCCCACCGTCCCCACATTTCTTGAATTTTTGTGAGGCCATCCCATATTTTTCAAAAATCGATCTCAGAGGTAGCTACAGTGATGTCCACATGTTCCCAGATCCGACCACCTTCCAGTAAACAAATCATAACAAATCACAGCCACCTCCAATCAGTCCACAAAAAATATTCTCGTTCTCCTTGTTTAAAATTCCACAAGTTTGATGAAGAGCTCAGGAGCTGAATCGAACATATTCCTCGTGGTCAAAGGCAGTCTTCAGACAACTCACCTGTAGATCTGAGATTTCAGTTACTGTACAACAGGGACTTGTAAATTCAATAAAGTTCTGATCCGACCAGATCCAGCAGATCGTTCTGGCTCTAGATTGAAACTTTTGAAGAGAGCTTTCCAACGATAGCTCATGCGTCCCGATCCGACGTCGGGATTGATCGCAGCGGCCGTTTTTGCCGGAGCGCGCGCCGGAAGACAACAACCAAAATCCGTGGGAAGTTAGTTCCAGAATTGGGAATCGGGGCCGATCGACCCCCGATCGGTGTTCCCAGCCGACCGCCGTCCGTGGAGGCGCGCTACCAGGGGTCCCCATCACAGTGGGTCCCACCCCCACAGATCCGGAGGACAGCGCCATCCGCGGGCCCCACGGGTCTGTAAAACCCTCCACTCGGAAAGCACGAAAACGCAGAGTTCGGCATCGCCGGGCGACATCAAGATGCTGCCCGTCAACCCGATTTGCGCGATTCCCGGACCCCACATGTGACCTTTTACCTCCCTGCGTGGAGTGGGTCGACTTAGTGTATTGTTGTAATCATTGTTAACCGGGAGTCCGTAATTCAGCCGGGGTTGTCTTCGCCACGCCGGGTGCGTGGAGGTAATGGTCTGAACTTCTTGGCGTTCATTTTCTTAGCTAGTATATGGTCTTTGCCGCTGTCGAGAGCGATAGGTACTAGCCCGTGTGTTCATTTCACCGCTGTGAGTGTGAGAGTGACCCGTCCCGCGACTCGATCCGAGTCCGGAAGTGAGTCTGACTACCTTGAACTCTGCCGGTTCTTCAACCGCGCACGATCCGCATTTCCCTCGCTTGGGACGACGAGTGAGCTTGCGTTCTGTTGGAGACGTATAGCCCATAGGAGCTCTCCGTGTCGGGCCTAATGTCTCTCCCATCATGTGTTGCTGGTCGTGTCCGCGTCTAGAGTCCGAGGTCCATAACACGTAGAGTCGGTCCCCGTGTCCGTCCCGCATCAGTTTGGTATCAGAGCAGGTTGAGTCTAGGGTAGTCTTTGCATAAGTCTTGCATGCATCATGGTCTAAGTCGAGTCTAGAACCATCATTACTTTCAAAATAAAAAAAAAGAGTGTTTTCAAATTGCATTTCACCCAATAGCCCGGTATATTAAAAGGCGTTGCCCGAACATTAGGTTATGCCTATCGGGAAGGTAGCGTACTTGCGCGAGTGATCTTCGGATTGCTTATCTCCGCCACGTACCGGATATTGGTTAGGTCTACGTGCATCATTTTTTTACATTAGTGAGTGTTTGCATTAGTCGGTGTCTTCTAGTTCGTGTAGTCCTATAAGAGTCAGTCAGTCTTGTCCAAGTGTCGGCATGTCTAACTTGTAGTTCCCCAATTTCTCATGGAGTCCCAATCACCCGGGCGATATGACCGTTGGCCCACCCATGGGCTTGGCAACCATCCTCTTCGAGGCCTGAAGCCTCAGATTTTTTTGGCTCCAATGGCCCGGGCGACTACCTCAAGTGGGAGGCCGCCATGGACACTTACTTTGATTGTTATACTATGTCCGAGGCAATGCAATTCTCTTTCGCCAAAGAGCGGCTTCTTCATGAGGCTGCCGAAAAGTGAGATTACATCGAAAGAATGAGAGAGGTTAGGGGGCAATGGCCCATCGAGTCATGGTGGGACATGAAGAGAGAGCTTAGGAAGATCTACGTGCCCCAACCGGTCACCTCCAATCGCCCCACCCAATCACTTCCAACCAAGTGGGTCATAGTCGGAGGCAAAGAGCCCCACACGTAGATGAGCCAAGACCCACTCCTAGGACGGTTGACTACGTGCGAGTCCACAAGGATATCCCTATTCCAACCCACTCCGTTGCCGAACTTATGCAAATGATTTTAGACCGGTTGGATGGGGTGGCTAGGACACGTACTCCTAGTGATGTACTCCTACCAGAGCCTAAAGAGGTCATCGCCGGTAGTCTTAACCCGGCCCCATCAACGGAGTCCCCAATCCCTCTCCCCATCATAGTTGTCACGCCCCGACGCGGAATATCGGGACGTACAGTCGGGAACGAGCTGGCAAGAGAGAGATCTATCTAAAATAATACACAATGCTACAAAATGGAAATACTAAATGATCATTAACCAACCACAACTGATACAATAACCTCAAATTCAACTTAATACAACTGGAATTTCAACCACTAAAACTCAATAATATAACTGAAACTAAATGCTCTCCAAAACACAACTAGAAGTAAGATAACACACTGCTAACACACTAGAACTGACACACTCATGACATCACTCCTGCCCTTCCCCGTCGGTAAGCGCGTCACCTGAAAAGCCTGGAAAGGGGGGAAAACACAACTATGAGCAGACGCTCAGTAGGAAATAACAGGCAATTTACGTGATTAACAAGTTAATTACATTTTCATATGCAATACTAAGAAAGAAATAAATGACGATAATGATATAATGAAACAACGTAATAACAAGATCTTGCAAGGTCAAGAAATATGTGATGTCAAGAATTAACAAGATAACAAGTACAAGAATTTACAACAGGAGATATAACAAGAGACAATAGTAAAGAATTGGCCACAAGTAAGTAATATCAATTCATTCGCGATCAAGTAACAAGTAACAAGAGATGTTTGTCATAGACGCAACAAGCAAGCAAGTATTTCGGTGTAATGCCCCACCATGTCATTAGCATCCCATGGGCTCAGTAATTTTTTGGGCGCTCTCCCCAGGACCAGACCGGGCCCGTATGATGTGATGGCATTTATTTTTATGGGCCCAAAGTCCCACACGTCCAGACATTCAGTCAATTTTAATGGCCAATTAATCAGAGGAATTTCTGTCAAGAGTATGAGTTTTTAAGGACTAACATGTCCTTGGATTCCAGACAAAAACTCGGTTGATACGGTCACCTCGGTGCCGCTTTACAAGAACTGGACCAAGACTTGGTCCACGGGGTCAAGAAAGAACGGCTGACAGTATACCGTTCAAGTGTGTAAGTAATCCATTCTACTGGAATAATAGGGCCTAAAACAGCAACTTAACAATCAATTTAATCCTAATTACCAAGTTAATATATCAAGGATTATCCATTATCATTTGCATTAAACCAATTTGACAAAGGATGATTCAAGATGATAAGGTAAAGGAACAAGCTCGTATAGGAATGAAATAGCATGCATTAACAGAGATTTAGTTTCACCATTAACCACTAATTATGTGGGTTTCTATTTAACCATTGTATGAAGATGATAAATGGCATGTTTTTACACTACGTTTGCATGTAGGGACCAATGTTAATTGAAATCAAAGGGGTACATGAATAGGTTACTGGTTCTTCAAGAATATACTTTTCAATTGGTCTAAGTTAGATGGGTCGATCCCCTAATGATCCGGATCGATCCTCGGGTCGAAGAACGACAAAAACTGGGTTTCTGGTACACGGGTCGACCCCTGGGGTCGACCCCTGTAAAAATGGGGTCTGCCAGTGAGATGGGTCGACCCCTAGGGTCGACCCCCACAAATCCTGCAGAATGGGTCGACCCCTGGGGTCGACCCCCACACTCTGGCTGTATGGGTAGACCCCAGGGGTCGACCCTTGCTGGGTGCTGGATGGGTCGACCCCTGGGGTCGACCCTCGGGCCTGCCAGGGCTCCCAGAAAACGGGTCGACCCCAGGGGTCGACCCCTGCAAGAACAAAAATGCCGAAAACGTATGAACTCACCCAATTGAGATCCAATTGAGTTGGGATCTTAACCACATGATCTATGGCTATTAATATACATACTAGGGTCATAAAACAAGCAATTTGAAACACTAATTTCAACATAAATCCAATAAATCTTAACCTATTCTATGATGCACACATAAAAACCTAATTCTTGACATGCTTCTACTAAATCATGAAATTCTCTCAATATACATAACGAAAATTGGGGCTTCTTATGTCAAAAGAAAGCTAACTTGATGCTGAATCCAACCATATATGATAAGCTATATGTGGATCAAGTTTAATAACTCAAAATCAGCCCGCAATCAAGCTCTAACTCAAAGGGTCACAATATAAATCAAGTTCTAGACATGATCTCACTAAAAATCAAAAATTTTCCAAGCATTCTCAATGAAAATTGGGACTTTCTACGTTAAAAGAAAGCTAACAACATGCTGATTACATCATATAAGTTAATTAGAGTTTGGCCTGATAAACCTACCTGAATCGAAGGTTGAAATAAGATGCTAGAAATGAAGAACGAACTTGCTAACCCTTCACAAAAGCCTCGATAGCTCTCTAGATACCTGATAAAAATTGGGGCTTTCAGTCCCACTGGATAGATCTCGTCGAGAGGAACAAAATCATATATTCATGATCGAATTTTGGTTGAGAATTCCTACCTCAATTGAAGAAACAAAGAAGGAAGAAGGAAGCTGACGGCCTGCCGACACACCTCCACAAATCAAGCAAGATCTTCCTAGATCTGAAACTCTAACGAACCCCACAGCCACCAAAAGAAACTAGACTCGAAGAGCTTTCTATCTATAGCTCACACATCTTCTGGAGAGTTCTGAGCTAGGAGAATTCGACGGAATAAGAGACGTGTTAAAAACGGTGCCGAAATAGTTGACTCAACCAAACTCGGCCGGCTGCGCCTTCTAGGGTTAGATTTGTGTCGAATTGATTGAGGGCTATTAATCCTTAGCTCATGGCCGTTCATTTGCCTCTGATTTGAGCTAATTTGGTCGAGTATTAAGCCTCAATTTCGTGTTTTAATCCAAGGTTAGGTAAGGGTCAAAAAGTGTGCACTTAAGGGCTTAATCTCCAATTAGATCTAACCACGGATTTATAATGTCTTAATGCCAGAAGACAAAGTTGTTGTCTACATCGACCTTAACCTGTTTACTATTTTTATGGATTTTTATAAGGTAGTCGGATTTTTACTTATACTATTTCTAACGAATTAAATATTAATAAATCTGAAATTCAATTATTAATTCAATAGGAATTCAATTCTTAATTAATAAAAGCTTAACAAATATATTGGGCTCAATTAAATAATTCGGGGTCTTACACCCTCCCCTACTTAAAGGAATTTGGTCCTCCAAATTCACTGCACTAAAACTGAGAGTAGGGAATGAGATCGCTCACCTAGAATAAATCGGGATACCGCTTCCGCATAGTCTCTTCAGACTCCCATGTAGCTTCTTCGGTCCCACGCCGACTCCGCTGAATCTTGACCATCGGTATCGAACGATTCTGGAGTTGTTGTTGCTTTCGGTCCAGAATCTTGACAGGTCTTTCCTCATAAGTCAAATCTTCCTTCAGTTCAAAATCCACTTGCTGAATGATATGAGTGGGGTCGTACACATATTTCCGTAACATAGACACATGGAAGACATTGTGTACGCCAGACAAATACGGTGGTAAAGCCAGTCTGTATGCCACCTCTCCCGCTCTATCTAGAATCTCGAATGTACCAATGTATCTCGGACTCAGCTTGCCATTAATGCCAAATCTTCAGATCCCTCTCGTCAGAGAGACCTTTAAGAACACATGCTCGCCAACCTGAAATTCCAATGCTCTTCTTCTGTTGTCGGCATAACTCTTCTGTCTTGACTGGGCTACTTGTAACCGGTCTCGGATAATACGTATGTTCTGTGATGATTCTGAGACAAGATCCGGTCCAAGCCACTATTTCTCACCTACCTCATCCCAACATAAGGGAGAACGATAACTCCTACCATACAATGCTTCAAAAGGAGCCATCTGTATACTGGATTGGTAACTGTTGTTGTAGGCGAATTCAATCAATGCCAAGTGATCACTCCAACTGCCTCCAAAATCAATCATGCATGCTCTAAGCATATCTTCCACTATCTGGTTGGTTCTTTCAGTCTGTCCATCTGTCTGCGGATGAAAAGCAGTACTGAAATTCAGACGAGTATCAAGAGACTCTTGCAGTCCCTTCCAGAAATGTGAAGTAAATCTGGGGTCTCGATCAGACACAATGCTGACTGGAATACCATGGAGTCTCACCACTTCCTTCAAATACAATGCAGCCAATACATCAATCGTCCACTTTGACTTAATTGGTAAGAAATGAGCCGACTTTATCAATCGGTCAACAATCACCCATATCGCATCAAATCCACCACGAGTCCTAGGTAGACCCATAATGAAATCCATGCCAATACTTTCCCACTTCCATTGGGGTATGTCGAGTGGTTTCAATTTCCCTGCCGGTCTGAAATGTTCGGCCTTAACTTGTTGACATACTAAGCATCTACTCACAAAATCTGCAACTTCTCTTTTCATATTCGGTCACCAAAAGGATCTTTTCAAATCTCGGTACATCTTAGTGCCGCCAGGATGAATAGTATATCTGGATCTATGAGCCTCCTCCAGAATCTTGTTCTTTATTGCGGCTTCGTCAGGTACACAAGTTCTGCCTTTGAATAATAATCTTCCATCGTCAGTCAACATGAAGTCAGCTCTGCTGCTCAAGCTTCCCTTGATCTCTACCAGCTCGGGATCATTATATTGCAAGGACTTGATTTCCATCAACAATTCGGGCTTAAGTTGGATCTGAGCAATCATAACCCGATCATTGTCAATATTAAGATTCAGACTAGACAATTGTTCCAGTAACCTCCATTCTTGTAACATAAGACTTGACAATCTAGCTACCGGCTTCCGGCTTAATGCATCTGCCACAACATTACCCTTGCCAGGATGATACTCAATCGAGAAGTCGAAGTCCTTCTAGTACTCCAACCATCTACACTGCCGCATATTGAGTTCCTTCTGAGACAATAAATACTTCAAACTCTTGTGATCTGAAAATACCGTGAAAGATTCTGATGCGCACCGACTAGTGTCATTAAGAAAGTCATTCCACAATTTCAAAATGTTCACACTCACTCACTTTAAAAGATTGGAAAATCAAATTATATAGTGGTAAGCGGAGTCGATCCCACGAGGAGGAAAAATCCTTATTTTATCAAGTTGGAAAAACACCTTATGCTTTGAAAATCGAATTTTGAGTGAGATTAATCTAAGGAAAGACAAATTGCATGAAAACTATTTAAAGAATATGAGAGGGTTTAAGAAGAGAAATTGGAGGAGATAGAGAGAGAAACACAATTTCACAAATGATGAATTTCATTAAGATGATAGTGGAAAGTCACACTAGAAAAATAAGAATTACAACATGGGAACATCAAAGAGAAAAGATAAGAAAATATAGCCAATGCATGAAGAATAACGCCGCCTCCTTGCCAAGCCTTGGATGAAGATCGCCTCGCCTTGGATGCCGACGCCGTGAGCAGACTAATAGATGAAGATCCGCCTTGGGATATGAGAGGAAAAAAGAGGAAGAAAGAAATAGATGGAAGAAATTTGAAAACAATGCAAAAGAGTGTGTTTGTGTTGGTGTGTTTTGAGAAGAAACAGTGAAAAACTAGATTGAAAACAGAGAGTGATTTGGAGGAAGAATAACTTTAAAATCAGAAGGAATTAGGAAAAGTGAAAAACATAAACGTTGTAGAGATTGAGAAGATGAAGAATATTGATGAAGACTTCAGAGTTTAAAAATGAGAGGAAGATAGAGAAAACGAAGGGTAAACAGAGATAGGTCACGGATGAATAGTGCAGAAAAGACACAGGATAGAACGTTAGAAAAATGATTATAGCTTCAAAACCAGGAAGAATCAGAAGCAGGTGAAGAAGAAGAAGATGTAGATCATTACAAAACGAAGAACTTTGATGAAGACAACAATCTGAAAAGAGGAGAGGAAGAGGGTGAAAAACTAAGAAGAACAGGAGGTGGTGCATGGATGAACAGTAAACTTAAAAACTGAACTTTGAAAAACTGATTGTAGCTTGAAAACGGTGACGATTTGGAAGAAGTGGTAGAAGAAGAAGTTGAAGAACTTTCAAAAATGCACAACTATTGTGAAGACAGCAGAAAGAGATGAGGATCAGAAGAGGGAGAAAAATGATAAAGAACAGAAAGTATGAAAATTGGGTGAACAGTAAAAACCGTAGGCAGAGCTTTGAAAAACTAATTATAGCATAAAAACGAGAAAGAATTAGGAGAAGAGGAAGAAGAAGAATTTATAGAAGACTGGAACACGAAGAACTTTGATGAAGAACTTAACTGCAAAAGATGAAAAGAAAAGCTTCAAAATTAATCCCTAAGGCAGATCTCCAAACTGTTCTCTTCGTAACCCTGCGACCATGGCATCCTTTTATAGGGTTTTTGGTCTCTCACGATCGTGGACTTCCCAAATCCACTCAAATCCAAGTTTTTAGCAATACAACTTCACCCAATTAGACTTATTTCCATCCTTGGAGTCCTCTTTTTCTTGAATATGACTTGGATAAGCTTGAAAATTGGAAGGAGACTTCGATCGGGAAACTGTAGTTGCCATATCTGGTTGAACTTAAAATAGCGACTTCATCTGGGGCGTCCTTTCTTTAAATGACACCTTAATCTATGGTGTCCTTTCTTGAAGTAGCGACTGCATCTAGGGCGTCAGTTTCCTTAATTCCTCATTTGCTATTTTCTTTATTTTTCGTAAAATAGGAATTGACGACCTTCACTTTGGGCGTCCTTTCAATGATTAGCGACCTCCTCTCGGGCGCTAATTCTTTTCTCTTTTTTTTTATTTTTCCACTTTCTTTTATCAACTGAATTGACGCCCTTGGAGCTGTCGCTTCTTGCTGAAGACGCGCTCTTGCATCTGTCGTTATTTAAATAGCACCTTGATCTAGGTCGCTTTTTTCTGAAAATTAAAATATCAATCTATTTAATTCCAAAATAATTGTGCAAATATTTAAATATTTCTCACATGGTCTTTTAAGCTCAAAAAGATGATAAAATGCATGAAGACTCAAATAATGCGTGAGAATGTAATTAATGCTCATGTTGCACAAATATACTCAAATTATGCTTAAAGATGATGGATGTGATGTAAATTATGATGTAAAATATAGCACTTATCACACCCCCCAACTTACTCATTGCTAGACCATTAGCAATGCAATTAAATTAAAATTTAGGACCAACAAGAGTTCACAAAGATCATACTCTTATATCCAGCTCTCCCTTCATAGAATCAACTGAAGATTAGGAATCCAGAATCATTAATGCTCATATTAGCCTTAGATTGGAAATTAAAGCACCTGACTTAAGAATACAAATCAAAGTTCAATAGCACTTGTGCATGTGTAATTCTAAATCTGCAGTTAAGACAATTGCATCCCCCATTTGTTATTCCAAGTAAGTACCTTTCAACTCTGCACCTCTCAGATCAGAGCATTTAAGCATACTAGCTTTTGTCTGCCTTTTTCTTTTGTTCCTTTGGAACTTTTTTTCTCATTTGCACAACCATAATGCTGCACTACCCTTCACCTTTTTGGCGAACCTCAACACATCTTAGGTGAAGCAGGCCCGGTTACTCAGATCAGGAGCATTTTTCATGGCGTGATCTTTCTATTTCATCATTTCTTTCTTCTTCAACAATATGCCTTTGCATTTTCTTTTCTTTTTTCTATAAAACTTGGCAGAAAACTTTTTCTTGAAATAGATCTCATCCTCAAGAAATGTATAGTATCAGATACAGTTTCCAAAATAACAGAGGGCTTATCTTATTTTGCTTCATCAGAGTGCATAGTGAATATTTTCTAATAGTGCGCATGAACTTTAAAAAGATTCTTATATCAGTTTTCCATGGCTAGATCGAACTTAATTTTCCTTCAACCTTCTCCCTAGCCTTTTCTAATCCAGAATTACTTTCAATTCAAGCATGAAACAATAAAACTCAGTCGAGAATTTCATCTTTTCATTTTCATGCAAATTTACAAAAAATGATATGCCAAATCCCTACCAGATTGTACTATATGCAATGATGAAAAATTTCTCTCCCCCCCCCCAACTTAAATGACATGGAAAGTTGAAATGCAAGAACAATGTAATAATAAAGTTTGCTGAGCAGGAAAGAGACAACCTGGTGTGCGGGGCAGAATCTCCTTTGGCGACAACTTCCTCTCCTTGGCTTGAATCTAATAACTAAAACACACTGAAACAAAAGCATCAAATAACAAAAATCTTGGGTTGCCTCCCAAAAGCGCTAAGTTTTCCGTCTTCAGCCAGAGGCATGAAAAATCTTACTCCAGATCACTTAAAGCAATTGATTCTTTTAACAGCTGCTCACTTTCCACGTAAGGTTTTAATCGTTGACTGTTGACAGTGAAAATGTGACCATTTTTAAGATCCAAAATCTTAACAGCACCATGGTCAAAAACTTTAACAATAATGAACGATCCATCCCATCTGGACTTTAGCTTACTGGGGAACAAACGCAGCCTTGCATTAAATAGCCAAACCTTTTGATTTTCTTGAAAACTCTTTCTGTGAATGTGTTTATCATGAAATGCTTTGGTTTTAGCTTTATAAATCTTCGCATTTTCATAGGCTTCGTTCCTTAATTCCTCCAGTTCATTAATTTGTAGAGCTCTTTGGGCACCAGCTTGATTAAGATCAAAATTAACTTGCTTAATGGCCCAATAAGCTCTATGTTCCAATTCTACGGGCAAGTGGCATGCTTTACCAAAAATGAGACGGTAAGGGGACATGCCAATAGGAGTTTTGTATGCAGTTCTATAGGCCCACAATGCATCATCTAGTCTCTCGGACCAGTCTTTTCTATCCGGCCTAACAGTTTTATGCAGAATATTTTTAATCTCCCGGTTTGACACTTCAACCTGGCCACTAGTTTGGGGATGATAGGGGGTAGCAAGCTTGTGAGTAATACCATACTTACGAAGCAAAGCTCGAAATTGAAAATGAGTGAAATGAGAACCCCCATCATTAATTATAGCCCTAAGATAACCAAACCTAGAAAAGATATTCTTCTTCACAAACTTCATAACCACCTTATGGTCATTTGTCCTAGTAGAAATGGCTTCAATCCATTTGGAAACATAATCGACCGCCACCAAGATATATTCATTACCGAATGAAGATGGAAATGGTCCCATAAAATCTATTCCCCAAACATCAAAAATTTCAACCACCAGAATGGGATTTAGCGGCATCATATCTCTCTTCGAATTATTGCCCACAACTTGGCATCTCAAACATGATTTAGAAAATTCATAAGCATCCTTAAATAACGTGGGCCAATAAAATCCACTTTGTAGCACTTTTGCCGTTGTCTTCTTTCCAGAGAAGTGTCCCCCACAAGCTAAGTTATGACAAAAATTCAATACTGATTGCTGTTCTTCTTCAGGGACACATCTTCTAATGATCTGATCGGGACCCATACGAAACAGCTCAGGGTCCTCCCAGCAATAGTGTTTTACTTTAGAAAAGAAATGATCCTTCTCCTGCTTAGTCCACCCTCCCGGGATCTGATCTACTGCCAGGTAGTTAACAATGTTAGCATACCAAGGAGTTGAAGAATGAGAGAGGGAAAGAATCTGTTCATCGGGAAAAGAATCGGACATTGGAGTTCTTTCAGGGATCACTATCCTAGATAAATGATCAGCAACTACATTGGCCAACCCCTTCTTGTCTATAATTTCTAAATCAAACTCTTGTAATAATAGAATCCATCTAATGAGACGGGGCTTAGCATCCTTCTTGGAAAGTAAGTATTTTAAGGCAGAATGATCGGAGTAAACAATAACCTTAGCCCCTAAAAGATATGATCAAAATTTTTCTAGGGTAAAAACAACAGCTAGAAGCTCCTTCTCCGTGGTGGTGTAATTCATCTGAGCATCAGCAAGGGTGTGACTTGCATAGTAGATTACCACGGGCTTCTTATCTATCTTCTGACCTAAGACAGCTCCAACAGCATAGTCCGAGGCATCACACATTATCTCAAAAGGAAGCGACCAATCTGGAGATTGAAGAATCAGAGCTTGAGTAAGGGCCGCTTTCAAAGAATTAAAGGCCTTGAGACAAGAATCATCGAAATGGAATGGAGTATCTTTAGCAAGCAACTGTGTGAGGGGACGAGCAATGGTGGAGAAGTTCTGAATAAATCTGCGGTAGAATCCCGCATGGCCAAGAAAGGATCTGATTTGCTTGACAGATGTAGGGGGAGGGAGATTGGAAATCAAATCTACTTTGGCTTTATCAACCTCTATTCCCCTTTCCGAAATCACATGGCCTAAAACTATGCCTTCCCTCACCATAAAGTGGCTCTTCTCCCAACTTAACACAAGATTAGCATCAATGCACCTCTTCAAAACCTGAGTCAAATTTTCTAAGCACCCCTCAAAAGAATCACCAAACACCGAAAAATCATCCATGAAAACTTCCAAAGTCTCCCCCACCATGTCAGAAAATATCGACATCATACACCTTTGAAAAGTAGCAGGGGCATTACACAGTCCAAACGGCATCCTTCTAAACGTAAACGTGCCATAGGGGCATGTAAAAGTGGTTTTTTCTTGATCCTCCGGATAGATAGCAACTTGATTATATCCGGAATAACCATCCAAGAAACAAAAATATTTTTGTCCAGCCAGCCTTTCCAGAATTTGATCAACAAACGGGAGTGGAAAATGATCTTTCTGTGTTACTGAATTTAATTTCCTCTAATCAATACATACCCTCCATCCCGTCTGTAATCGCGTGGGCACCTCTTCTCCTTTTTCATTTGTAACCACTGTCAGCCCCGACTTCTTAGGAACCACTTGTGTCGGGCTAACCCATTTGCTATCAGAAATAGGATAAATTATCCCAGCATCTAACCACTTAACAACTTCCTTCTTCACCACCTCTTTCATATTTGGATTCAGCCGACGTTGCATCTCTCTACTCGGCTTGGCATTGTCCTCCAAATAGATATGATGCATACAAACATCTGGACTTATACCCTTCAAATCTGCCACAGACCATCCTATCGCCCCCCTATGCTCCTTAAGAACATCTAAAAGTTTAGATTTCTGAGCAGAGGTAAGATTAGAAACAATGATTACAGGCAAGGTATGATCCGGACCTAGATAAGCATATTTCAACGAGTCCGGTAGAGGCTTAAGTTCCAAAACGGGCGGCTGATCAAGAGATGGAAGAACTAGTTCAGATTGAAGTGGAGGGAGTGGTTCAACTCTAGAATAGGGTGCATAAGAAAGAGGTGAATCTTGAAGCAAACTACCTTCTTCAATCACATACTCATTCATATCCGCATTTTCTTCAATTATTTCATCAAAAATATCAATGACATTACATTCTCCCTCATGATCCGGGTATTGTGAAGCTTTAAAAACATTCAGTGAGACCTTCTCTCCTCCAAAGGTAATATCCATCATCCCTGTGGCACAATTAATATTGGCCTTCGTCGTAGCCAAAAACGGGCGTCCCAAAATGATTGGTGTATGTTTTAACTCTTAGGATGAGGCCATATCTAAGATTAAAAAGTCCACTAGGAAATAGCATTCATGAATTTTCACTATCACATCCTCCAACAAACCCTTTGGTGTTTTAACAGACCGATCCGCTAGTTGAAGGATAATAGAAGTGGGCTTTAATTCCCCTAAATCAAATTGCTCATAAATGCAGGTGGGTAACAAATTAACACTTGCTCCAAGATCTAGCAAAGCTTTATCAAATGTCACCCCACCTATATCACATGAAATTAATGGAGCACCAGGGTCCTTCAACTTCTTTGGTAAAGAATTCATTAAAATAGCACTAACATCCTCAGATAGACGGATCTTCTGTGTTTCCGCCTTCGGCTCCCTTCTTGGTGTACAAAGCTCTTTTAAAAATTTGGCATACGCCGGTACATGTTTAATACCATCCAAGAGTGGAATCTTAATATTGACTTGTTTAAATAATTCCAACATCTCTTCTTGTTGGGCCGGCTTCTTTTGAGCTTTTGGCTTTAATGCATCAGAAAAAGGGACCTTAGAAACATATCCTTGAAAACCTTCATCAACCTTGACCTTTCATTTGTCCATTGTCTTCTCCTCCCCATCCGGCTTCTTTTTCTCTTGAACAATTATCGGCTCTTCTTCCTCATTATCACTTTCCTCTCGGGCATCTTGGCCCGAACTACTACCCACATCCTTAGCATGATATGGATCATTAAGAACTTTCCCGCTCCTAAGGGTAGAGATAGCTTTGGCATTCTCGAATTGAGGAACGATAGGAGGGGGAGGTTGAGGTTGGTTGGGCTGATTTGGAGGGGGAAGAATAGGAGCTCTTTGTTGAAAACCCGGAGGTTGTTGATTGCGGGGATTAGCTATCGGTTGACTAGGTAGCTGCCCGACATCTCTCCTCATATTACTAGCCGCCAACTGACCTATTTGACCTTCTAACTTAGCAATTGATTGTTGTTGAGAGAGAATAAGTTGTGGAAGTTGGTCAAATTTATCCTCAAAATGAGGCTGAGGGGGTTGAGGAGGCGGTTGATAAGGAGCTTGAAACGGGGCTTGAGGTTGATAACGATGTGATGGAAATTGATTATATTGGCCCTGAAATGATGAAGCTTGTTAATATGGGGCCTGAGCATGACGGAATGACGATGGCTGAAATGGAGGTTGTTGTTGTTGATTATGTTGAAAAGGATTTTGAAGATGTTGGTGAGACTGGTTCGGAACTTGAAAAGATTGTTTTGGAATTGAGGTATTGACTTGAGTAGATGGTCCTTGTTGTGATTTCCAAGAAAAATTTGGATGATTTCTCCAGCCCGGATTGTAAGTATTGGAATGTGGATCATAATTAGGCTTTGAGATTCCCTGAGCAGCAAAGACTTGTTCTTGAATGAACGGGGGAAGTTGGGCCGCTGTAGGGCAATCAATGACAGCATGATTTGGGCTAGAACATAGAGCACAAAGTTCCTGAAGGTTGGAATCTGAGAAAGATTGATTTTGTTGGATAGAAGGAAAAGAAGGTTCTTGTTTATTCATGGATAATAATCGATCAAGTTTTTGTGCTACCAAATCTACCTTCTCCATCCTTTGTGCCAACAAGTCCACTTTATTCAACTTTTGAGTAAGCGCATTAATATCCATCCTATTCTCCAACTCTCCTTGACTTTTGACTTCATATAGCCCACCCTTCATAGCAGGTCCAATCATCCTTTCATAAGAGGAAAGTGAAGCATGACTAATAGAATTTTCACTTAATATCTCAAATAAATCATAAGCTTCATCCTCACTTTTACACATGAAAGCACCCCCACATGAGGCATCTACCATTTGTCTATAATTTTCTGTTAATCCCTCATAAAATGCTTGCACAATTTGCCATCTAGATAGGCCATGATGAGGACATTTTCTCAATAGATCTTTCAACCTGTCCCAAGCCTCATGAATTTGCTCCCTAGAATTTTGTGTAAATCCAATGATGGCCCTTCTCATGGTATTAGTCCTACCAATGGGGTAGAATTTCTTCAAGAACTCTTTTTGCATCTCTCCCCATGTGTCAATTGTTCTACCCAAGGCTCCCAACCAATATTTGGCTTTATCCTTAAGGGAGAATGGGAAGAGAGTAAGCTTAAGGGCATCATCTGAGAAGTTTTGAATTTTGACAGTTGAACATATCTAGAGAAACCCATCAAAATGTTTATATGGATCTTCATTAGTATTACCATAGAAGGATGGCAATATCTGGATGGTACTAGATTTGATCTCATAATGAACCGCCTGGTTCTGAGGTGCTTGAACATAGAAGGATGGTTGATATTGGTTCGGTATGAAATAATCCTTCATTTGCTTGGGGGCTTGTTGCACTTGTTGGTTTTGATTTTGATTCCCCATGAGGTTAGGTTGGGGTTGTGACTTAGAATGCACTAACCTTTCAACTTCACTAATGGGTCCTATCAAATGAGGGTGGAGGGATCTCCTACCTTGCATGCAATGCAAAGGGCCCAAAAGGTAATGATGCTTTTTTTTTCAAAATACAATGAATCCCTATATGAATGAGTTATGCAAGGATTAACTATATGAATGCAAGAATGATGATTTTTTTTACTTTTTTTATTTTTTGGAAAACCTTCTAAGGGCACTCTAACTCCAAGGTGCTTCGTGGTACAACCTGCCCGGCGTCCGTGAGGGAATCCACGGGTACGGGGACTTATGGAGGTCTTATAAATGGAATTTCAAGTCCAAAGAGACGGAATGCTCAATGGAGTGTCCTTCCAATCCAAGAGGGGTGTAAAGATCCTAATGCCCTTAAGGAGGGGAAATAGATGAGAAGAGAATTTTTTTTTCAAAAGATGTTGTAAATAAAAAATGAAAAATAAAAAGAGCAACTAAATGCACAAATGCATGAAAGTAATGCAACTAAGATGGAGATATGCTAGCATGATGATTTTTTTTTGTTTATGTTTTCTGATTTTTATTTTATTTTTAGAGAATTTTTTAGATTTTTTTTCAATTTTCAAATAGAGATATGAATGAAATAGTCTATAAACTAAAAATACCACACAATATGCAAAACTACTGCAAAATAAAATCTAAAAGCAAGTTTTTTTGTGTTTTCTGGATTTTTGACATTTTTTTGAAGATTTTTAAAATTTTTCTGATTTTTTCAGAATTTTTCAGAAATTAGCAAAACATGAGCTTTACCTACGTTTCTGACCTTTCAGCGACACTTGATTTTCTCATATTTTTCTGAATTTCTGGTTTCTGTGACAGATCTGGGCTTTAGCGACGCTTCCTGTGACAGATTTTTTTCCTTGGATTTTCAGGTCCGAATTTTTTTGAATTTTCTGATTTTTTGATTTTTTTTGCTTTTTCCTGCAAAGTAAAATAGAAAAATAAGTAAAACTATATACAAATCAAACACAAGGAATTTTCCAACATAAAAATTAATTTCCTCCCCGGCAACGGCGCCAAAAATTGATGCGCACCGACTAGTGTCGTTAAGAAAGCCGTGCCACAATTTCAAAATGTTCACACTCACTCACTTTAAAAGATTAGAAAATCAAATTATATAGTGGTAAGCGGAGTCGATCCCACGAGGAGGAAAAATCCTTATTTTATCAAGTTGGAAAAACACCTTATGCTTTGAAAATCGAATTTTGAATGAGATTAATCTAAGGAAAGACAAATTGCATGAAAACTATTTAAAGAATATGAGAGGGTTTAAGAAGAGAAATTGGAGGAGATAGAGAGAGAAACACAATTTCACAAATGATGAATTTCATTAAGATGATAGTGGAAAGTCACACTAGAAAAATAAGAATTACAACATGGGAACATCAAAGAGAAAAGATAAGAAAATATAGCCATTGCATGAAGAATAACGCCGCCTCCTTGCCAAGCCTTGGATGAAGATCGCCTCGCCTTGGATGCCGACGCTGTGAGAAGACTAATAGATGAAGATCCGCCTTGGGATATGATAGGAAAATAGAGGAAGAAAGAAATAGATGGAAGAAATTTGAAAACAATGCAAAAGAGTGTGTGTGTGTTGGTGTGTTTTGAGAAGAAACAGTGAAAAACTAGATTGAAAACAGAGAGTGATTTGGAGGAAGAATAACTTTAAAATCCGAAGGAATTAGGAAAAGTGGAAAACATAAAAGTTGTCGAGATTGAGAAGATGAAGAATATTGATGAAGACTTCAGAGTTTAAAAACGAGAGGAATATGGAGAAAACGAAGGGTGAACAAAGATAGGTCACAGATGAACAGTGCAGAAAAGACACAGGACAGAACGTTAGAAAATTGATTATAGCTTCAAAACCAGGAATAATCAGAAGAAGGTGAAGAAGAAGAAGATGTAGATCATTAAAAAATGAAGAACTTTGATGAAGATGACAATCTGAAAAGAGGAGAGGAAGAGGGTGAAAAACTAAGAAGAACAGGAGGTGGTGCGTGGATGAACAGTAAACTTAAAAACTAAACTTTGAAAAACTGATTGTAGCTTGAAAATGGTGACGATTTGGAAGAAGTGGTAGAAGAAAAAGTGGAAGAACTTTCAAAAACGCACAACTATTGTGAAGACAGCAGAAAGAGATGAGGATCAGAAGAGGGAGAAAAACGATGAAGAACAGAAAGTATGAAAATCAGGTGAACAGTAAAAACCGTAGACAGAGCATTGAAAAACTAATTATAGCATAAAAACGAGAAAGAATTAGGAGTAGAGGAAGAAGAAGAATTTATAGAAGACGGGAAAACGAAGAACTTTGATGAAGAACTTAACTGCAAAAGATGAAAAGAAAGGCTTCGAAATTAATCTCTAAGGTAGATCTCCAAACTGTTCTCCGTTGGGTTCGATGCAGTATTCAGAGGGTGGGGTGAATGAATATAGCCCTTTTAAAAAAAACTTTCACCCAATTAAAATATGATGCTCACTAGAATTACTAGTTCGCAAACTAGACAAGCTTAAAAGCTAATAATCAGTTGCAGAGCAAAACAAGCACACAGTGAGATCACTAGAATGCTAACTAGGTTGATTTAGACAAAGAATCGCTCAACTAGAATTTCGCGCTCTTGACAAATTAAAACACTCTAAGAAGACTAATTAACTCTTCTTCTCAACCAAAAGCCAAACACATGGAGCGCCCCTATGCATTCATCTAGCGGAAGCACAATAGAACAAAACAAACCACAATGCACAAGGGGTTTTTAGGTGGTTCGGTCCAGCAGACCTACATCCACCCCACACTCAACCCGAGTGTGGATTACTGCTGCGCAACACAGCTTGCGTCCGCTGGGCAATACAGCTTAGCCTACAACCGCTGGGCCTCACACCTTGTCATCCAGTGGAATCCACCACTACAACCGCTGGGGATTACAGCTTACCCGTCCAGCGGAAACCTCCACTGCCCGCTGAGCAACACAGCTTGCTGTCCAGAGGAGTCCTCCTCTGCAAACCGCTGACTAACAGCTTGACAGAAAATGTAAAATAGAAAACAAAAGACAAGATAACAGCATCGGAAAGCTGTAAACGTAAAGCACAATGTGGCTCTTAAAGAGCTGGATGGCCTGGATTTGATCCACGGTCCATCAAGAACAGATCTCCCTCGATCTCACTCTCTTTCTTCACTCACTCTCTTTCTCTTTCTTCTATGCTGCACTTCTCTTCTTCTCTCGATCTCTGTTCTCCTTTTCTCTCTTTCTCTTTTTCTTTTCTTCTGCTGGATCGTGGAAGCTCTCTCTTCTTTTTCCCTTTTTCATCTCTCAGCTTCTGCTCTCTGACTTCGAGCACGATCAGTCTTCTACAGAGGATGAAGACTCGTATATATAGCAGCAACAGCAGTAGCTAGGGAGATAGGGCGTGTGCTTCCCACGCCTTCCGTCCAGAAGATTCCTCATCGGATCACGTGCTCAGCACCCACCTCGGATCACGTGTCAGGTGCCAACTTTAGGTCACGTGCCCATTCATCAGTACGCTCAGCAACTGGAGTTAGATGGCGTCAACCCACTTGCTCCAAGGAGTTGACGCACCCTTCAGAGATCTTCAACCCTTTTTAACTGCTGCGTCGACGCTTCCAACCCGTGGCGTTGACGCATTGATGTGTTCCAGTGAGCAGGTCTTCAGCAGATAGACGTGCTGCGTTGACGCTCTCAACATGCTGCGTTGACGCATGGAGCTGCAGCGTCGATGCTGCCAATGTACTCCAGAGGCTGCAATAAGGGATACTTGAACTGCTGCGTCCATGCTACTTGATCAATGTGTTGACGCACCAGAGTAATCCACAAGCTTCTTTCTTGATTGTTTGAACTACTGCGTTCACGCCACTTGATCAAGGCGTTGACGCATTGGTGTGTTCCAGCAGCGAAAATTGGATGGCTTCAGCCCTCTTGCTTTAAGGGGTTCATTAGCCTCTTCAGTCCCTTACAGACAGATGAAATGAAGTCATCAGTTCTAAGTTTATGCATTGCATTGTATAAACTTTTCTGTGAAGGTAAAGGCTAAAGCAACGTACAGACTTTATGATACTTAGATGAAAAATAGGCGAAAGCAATGTAGATACTTCAGACTGCAGGAACGTGTGAACAACCAATGTGTAGACTCTTCAATCGACAGGCTTTGAAGCACAAAGGCAATGTACAGACTTTGCCTTAAAACGAATGTAAAGACTTAGAATCAAAGAGGCATTGTGTAGACTTTGAACCAGTGTACAGACTTGGAAGCTTGAGCCAATGAATAGACTTGAGATGCTTAAGGCGATGTACAGACTTGTTGAGGCTCAAGCGGTGTACAGACTTCGAAGTTCCACTGTGGATGTACAGACTTAATGTGTAGCTGAAGCCTTGAACGTAGGAATAGGCTGGAGTGTATAGACTTCAGGCTTCAGAACCGAATGTTCAGACTTCGCCTAAGAAACGTAGGGAAAGTCCCCAGTGTATAGACTTTGCCTTGAGCGAAAGGTAAGTGATGAATGTATAGACTTTCATGATGTGTAGACTTGAATATGTGAAAGCTACAGTGAAAGAGTGTACACACTTGACCAATTCAAAGGCGAGTCGAGTGTACAGACTTAATGCGTTGACGCTGTAACATGAGCCAGTGAAATGCGTTGACGCTGTACACACTTAGCCTAAGATATGCATGAACTGTCGTTGCATATACTTAGCCAATGCAATGCACTATGAATGTATGGACTTACATGAGATGCTCATTGAGACGCTCAATGTATACACTTCAAGCCCAGTGTATAGACTCTCAGCCATGAACAAAGCGTGAAGCACACTAATGCAGGAATGTATAGACTTGAAAGTCTATGTGCATGACAAGACCAATGTATAGACTCTGAAATGTAAGCGATGCAGCAATGCCTAGACATTGGGCTTTACCCTGCACTGTATAGACTTTGCTTCCCAAACAATCAATGTTCTGATGGGTCGACGCATCAGCAAGGGTGGGTCGACCCACTACTGTTCAGACTGTAGATACATGCAGAGACATGATATCTGACAGAATACAATGCATATATATAAAGAACAAATGCCATCAATGCTAAACATCATCATTCATGTTGCTATCATATGCAGAATGCTCAAGAATAAGAATGCACAGAAATGCACTTTGTTTATTGCAATCATCAAAACACAATAACATTGCTATCATCAAAATACAATATCAAATGCACTCACTGTCTTACTATCATCAAAACCAAATAGCATTGCTATCATCAAAGTAACATAGCACATGCTTGTGCCTAAGAGGCACAACATTCTCCCCCTTTTTGATGATGGCAACACAATGTGACAGTGAGTCACACACAAGATTTTCTCCCCCTTTGAGATGATCAAAAAGAGAAAAATAGTAAAAACAAGAGTGCAAAGTGCATTATGCATGCAAATTCCTCTAGAACATTCTCCCCCTGAATGTAAGACTCCCCTGAATTATTTCTCCCCCTAAATAATAGCTCCCCCTTTGAGAAGGAATATGAACAGATAAATAAGGAAGAGAAGGTAGGAGGGTCACTTGACAACAGCTGAATCATAGGTTCAGAAAGAAAGCATGATTATAAACAACTGTTAAAGTATAAGAATCAACAACATATAACTTTCAAAAATTCAGGTTTAACAGTGATAAATCTAGAGTAAAACACTGACCCCTGAAAAAGAGTTTATAGACTCCATTTATAGCAATGAATCTAGGGCACATGGTATTAATAGATAAGTCAGAAATAATACCATTTTATGATTAAACAAGGAAATTCAAGAGAGGCAACTTGAACATGTATTGATAAAAACAATTTTCACTCATTGACTTTTGATTTTTTGAAAGGTTACATCAGTTTGATTTTCACTTTTGAATTTTTCAGAGCCTGAACTAAGTAAATAGATCAGTGGCGTTTATGCTGTTGACATTAGGTGTACACCTTGATCAGAGGTAGGTACCCCTAGTTACTAGGCATAAACTACTATACCTATTTCAGATCAAAACCCACAAAGAATAGTCTTCACTTTTGACATTAAGGGTACACCTTGATTAGAGGCCAGTACCCCCAATTACTTGGTGAGAACTCCCCCTATAGATTTGACCCTTGAACAGAGATATTTTGAAGCACTTCATGACTATGAGTTCTCCTACTTCATTGGAGGAGATCACAATTTCTCAGTGCAATTCAGCCATTGCTTTGTCACTATGTTCAGTTCATAGCATTTATGATCTTATTTACTGCTGCCCTTAATTCTCTTAGAGTGATTGTTTGAAAAATAGTACACACTCTTATTCACCTTTTCTAGAAATTTCCAGATCAACACATTAGGCATTACAAAAACTTTTTCTAATCTTACCATGAGACAAAGATTAAGAGCTATAAAAGTTTTTCTTTTATCTCAGATTCTGAAGTGCAGACACTTGACTCTCCAATTTATAAAGGTTAAACCTTTAGTTCCTTTAAATTTGTAAGTGCGATTCTTATAAATGAATAATTGCAATAATCACCATTCAATGTACTAAACCAGATGTAAAGCTGTTGTTTAGTGAAAATGATGGGGAAAGGATGGCAATTGGCAATATGAATCATTTGAATGAGAACACTGAGAAGTGAATAGGATTCAATGAATTGATTAGAACTCTCAGCTCCCCCTGACATCATGATGCAAGAGATATGCTATGCAACATACTGTCCTACATACAGATTATGCACCAAGGATACATGACACAAGTATGCAATCAATTCAGATTTATGCATCCAAGTTATAAGCATTTTCATCCTTTTTCAGATTTTTCAACATATGATGCAGTGCAAATCAGCCCTATTATGCATTGAAAAACATGTAGTCTATGACAATAGGCAAATGACAATCATGCAAATCAGTTCTATATGCATTGAACAACTTCATTATCAGTCATGCAAATAATGTATGCAGACATTAGACACATGCAATGACTGTGGGCACTAAGTGATCCATACAAGTTCAGTGCAAGTTATGCATTTAACAACAAGTTTGTTGTGCAGAGCATCAAACATCCTATATATGTAGTGCAATAAGTGCAAGAGAAGATCATCATATATGCAAAATTAAAACTCAGTAGCTGAGTCTGGAATACAGACCGATCAGCTAAACAAGAAGAGGCATTAGAATTCAAACAGACAGTTCAACAATTTCAGATAATGAAATTTAAACACAGAGTTTTGGAACTGACCTGAAAAGTTCAATCATGGGGTTTTCATTCTTGAGTGCCTTGGTTAACCCCTCTTATTCATTTCCAAGGCACACCTGCAACAACTGGATTATATTGATCCTGCAGGAACCCAAGAAGTCTTAGGTCCTGAATTAATTGTGACATTCCTAGTAGGTATGGTAGCCAACTTCTGTGCATGAAGGTCATCAATTCTCATCACATGACAATCATTCATTGAATGACCTATCTGACCACAGTAGTGGCATGATGCAGCAGTTCTGAATTTTATTTTGTGCACATTCCTATGAGCAGGAGTTCTAAATGCATATGCATGGAAATTTTTGTTAACAAAATTGAATTTCTGTTTACCAAAACTAGTCTGGCTTTGGTATCCTGCCAGCCAACAGGTTGCAGCCCTGTGACCTGGCTTTCCACAGTTAAAGCATGCAATATGCTGAACTTTTGAAACAAGAATATTTCCATGAGAAGGATTGTTTACAAGGAATTTATTGTAACCAAAACTATTTCTGTTTACAGGGAATTTAATAAATTCAGAGTTAGATTTCTTTCCCTAAGCATGCCAACAATTTTCAACCATGTGGCCCAATTTGCCACAATGAAAACATTGAATGTTCTTTTTATGAGATGCATGATTTTTAGCATGGAACATTTTATCATGCATTTTTCTAGCAGAAAGGTCATCATGTTTCATTAACCTGCATTCATGCATGATATGACCTTCTCTGTGACAGTAAAAACATTTTATTCTTCTCTTTTGATCATGAGAAGGTTTCTTCGATTTAGAATTCCTAGCATGAATTCTATCTGATTTCAATTCATCCTTTCTCATGACAAAGCAAACATCCATCTCATGGCTAGATTTACCACAGTAGAAACATTTCACATTCTTTCTTTTAACATGAGACAGTTTGGCCTGAGAATTTTCAGCATACAAATTTTTATTCTGTTTTGTTTTCTTTTGTTTTTCTATCTGATTAGCAGGCATACATGAAGGAGACGCTGAAGTGCTAGCTAACTCAAAGCTACGCACAAAGGTTGTATACATTCTTTTTCTCTCTTCCTGTTTGCTACCTCCATCAGAGACTTTCTTCTTAGAAGCAGCCTTTGAATTTTCTTTATTTTTAAATGACTCAGACAAAGAATTGTTCAATTCAGTGATTTCATTTTTGAGAGAGGAAATAAGAATTTCAGAATCTGTGATCTTTTCATTAAGTAAGACATTAATGGCTTTGTAGCTATCAATCTCTTCTATTAATGTAGTCACTCTCTCACATTCATTTTCAATTGAACTTTTCCCTCTTTCAAGCATTAAGAGTCTCTCAGACATAGCAAAATTAAGCAGCTTCAGTTCTTCATTCTCCTTTCTAGTTTGTTCATTCTGAACTAGTTCATTAGTTAAGATTTGATCATTTCCTAATGAATTCAGCTTATCTTCAAGTTCAGAAATCTTGGCAGTGAGTTCATGATTTTTGTTTTCCAAAACAGAACTTTGTTCCTTACTCACATTCAGATTAGCTAAGCACATTTCATGAGATTTTCTCAGATCTTGGCATTTTTCACAATGAGCATTCGAATTAATCTGATCACATTTCTTTTTCAGCTTTCTATTCTCAGATTTTAGTTTCTTGGATACTTTGAACAAATCTTCATACATCACTATCAATTCATCAAAGGAGTATCCATCTGATTCACAGCTTACCTGAGATGAGATCTCATCTTCATCATCCCGGTTGGCCATCAAGCAGCTATCACCTTGCTGATTATGCGCAGAAACGACTCTGTCATATATTTCCTTTCCAGATGTGCACCTGAGAGCAAAAGGGTACATATCAGTATTGATTGCAGCTCTTAAGATGTTAAGGATTATGACATTGTCACGGTTCTTTATACTGTCCTCTTTAGACCACTTGGTCTCATCATGAGGCAGTTTGTGTGGGCCTTTAGATAGTAGCCTCCACAGTTTGGGATCTATGGAGTCTACGTACACACATAGCCCTCCTAGCCAACTATCAAAGTTAGAACCGTCATAAACCAGAGGTCGACCCATTTGAGTAAGAGGCAACCAGATTCAGCACAGTAGACCAGATGACAGGGAATGCAACATAACCAGATGAGCAAAGCAATGCACAAGTCGATGAAACAAAATACCGAGCACTGAAAACACACTCTGAAATGCACCAAGGACTAGCAGGATCCTCTGTAGATTGTTAGATCTATTTAGTCAGAGACCCGCTCTGATACCAATTGTTGGGTTCGATGCAGTATTCAGAGGGGGGGTGAATGAATATAGCCCTTTTAAATAAAACTTTCGCCCAATTAAAATATGATGCTCACTAGAATTACTAGTTCGCAAACTAGACAAGCTTAAAAGCTAATAATCAGATGCAGAGCAAAACAAGCACACAGTGAGATCACTAGAATGCTAACTAGGCTGATTTAGACAAAGAATCGCTCAACTAGAATTTCGCTCTCTTGACAAATTAAAACATTCTAAGAAGACTAATTAACTCTTCTTCTCAACCAAAACCCAAACACATGGAGCGCCCCTATGCATTCATCTAGCGGAAGCACAATAGAACAAAACAAACCACAATGCACAAGGGGTTTTTAGGTGGTTCGGTCCAGCAGACCTACATCCACCCCACACTCAACCCGAGTGTGGATTACTACTGCGCAACACAGCTTGCGTCCGCTGGGCAATACAGCTTAGCCTACAACTGCTGGGCCTCACAGCTTGTCATCCAGTGGAATCCACCACTGCAACCGCTGGGGATTACAGCTTACCCGTCCAGTAGAAACCTCCACTGCCCGCTGAGCAACACAGCTTGCTGTCCAGAGGAGTCCTCCTCTGCAAACCACTGACTAACAACTTGAAAGAAAATGTAAAATAGAAAAAAAAAGACAAGATAACAGCATCGGAAAGCTGTAAACGTAAAGCACAATGTGGCTCTTAAAGAGCTGGATGGCCTGGATTTGATCCACGGTCCATCAAGAACAGATCTCCCTCGATCTCACTCTCTTTCTTCACTCTCTCTCTTTCTCTTTCTTCTCTGCTGCACATCTCTTCTTCTCTCGATCTCTGTTATCCTTTTCTCTCTCTCTTTTTCTTTTCTTCTGCTGGATCGTGGAAGCTCTCTCTTCTTTTTCCCTTTTTCTTCTCTCAGCTTCTGCTCTCTGGCTTCGATCACGATCAGTCTTCTACAGAGGATGAAGACTCGTATATATAGCAGCAGCAGCAGCTAGGGAGATAGGGCGTGTGCTTCCCACGCCTTCCGTCCAGAAGATTCCTCCTCGGATCACGTGCTCAGCACCCACCTCGGATCACGTGTCAGGTGCCAACTTCAGGTCACGTGCCCATTCATCAGTACGCTCAACAACTGGAGTTAGATGGCGTCAACCCACTTGCTCCAAGGAGTTGACGCACCCTTCAGAGATCTTCAACCCTTTTTAACTGCTGCGTCGACGCTTCCAACCCGTGGCGTTGACGCATTGATGCGTTCCAGTGAGCAGGTCTTCAGCAGATAGACGTGCTGCGTTGACGCTCTCAGCATGCTGCGTTAACGCATGGAGCTGCAGCGTCGATGCTGCCAATGTACTCCAGAGGCTGCTATAAGGGATACCTGAACTGCTGCGTCCACGCTACTTGATCAATGCCTTGACGCACCAGAGTAATCCACAAGCTTCTTTCTTGATTGTTTGAACTACTACGTTCACGCCACTTGATCAAGGCGTTGACGCATTGGTGTGTTCCAGCAGTGGAAATTGGATGGCTTCAGCCCTCTTGCTTTAAGGGGTTCATTAGCCTCTTCAGTCCCTGTCAGACAGATGAAACGAAGTCATCAGTTCTAAGTTTATGCATTGCATTGTATAGACTTTGCTGTGAAGGTAAAGGCTAAAGCAACATACAGACTTTATGATACTTAGATGAAAAACAGGCGAAAGCAATGTAGAGACTTCAGACTGCAGGAACATGTGAACAACCAATGTGTAGACTCTTCAATCGACAGGCTTTGAAGCACAAAGGCAATGTACAGACTTTGCCTTAAAACGAATGTAAAGACTTAGAATCAAAGAGGCGTTGTGTAGACTTTGAACCAGTGTACAGACTTGGAAGCTTGAGCCAATGAATAGACTTGAGACGCTTAAGGCGATGTACAGACTTGTTGAGGCTCAAGCGGTGTACAGACTTCGAAGTTCCACTGTGGATGTACAGACTTAATGTGTAGCTGAAGCCTTGAACGTAGGAATAGGCTGGAGTGTATAGACTTCAGGCTTCAGAACCGAATGTTCAGACTTCGCCTAAGAAACGTAGGGAAAGTCCCCAGTGTATAGACTTTGCCTTGAGCGAAAGGTAAGTGATGAATGTATAGACTTTCACGATGTGTAGACTTGAATATGTGAAAGCTACAGTGAAAGAGTGTACACACTTGACCAATTCAAAGGCGAGTTGAGTGTACAGACTTAATGCGTTGACGTTGTAACATGAGCCAGTGAAATGCGTTGACGCTGTACACACTTAGCCTAAGACATGCATGAACTGTCGTTGTATATACTTAGCCAATGCAATGCACTATGAATGTATGGACTTACATGAGATGCTCATTGAGTCGCTCAATGTATACACTTCAAGCCCAGTGTATAGACTCTCAGCCATGAACAAAGCATGAAGCACACTAATGCAGGAATGTATAGACTTGGAAGTCTATGTGCATGACAAGACCAATGTATAGACTCTGAAATGTAAGCGATGTAGCAATGCCTAGACATTGGGCTTTACCCTGCAGTGTATAGACTTTGCTTCCCAAACAATCAATGTTCTGATGGGTCGACGCATCAGCAAGGGTGGGTCGACCCACTACTGTTCAGACTGTAGATACATGCAGAGACATGATATCTGACAGAATGCAATGCATATATATAAAGAACAAATGCCATCAATGCTAAACACCATCATTCATGTTGCTATCATATGCAGAATGCTCAAGAATAAGAATGCACAGAAATGCACTTTGTTTATTGCAATCACCAAAACACAATAACATTGCTATCATCAAAATACAATATCAAATGCACTCACTGTCTTGCTATCATCAAAACCAAATAGCATTGCTATCATCAAAGCAACATAGCACATGTTTGTGCCTAAGAGGCACAACATTCTCTTCGTAACCCTGCGACCATGGCATCCTTTTATAGGGTTTTTGGTCTCTCACGATCGTGGACTTCCCAAATCCACTCAAATCCAAATTTTTAGAAATACAACTTCACCCAATTAGACTTATTTCCATCCTTGGAGTCCTCCTTTCCTTGAATATGACTTGGATAAGCTTGAAAATTGGAAGGAGACTTCGATCGGGAAACTGCAGTTGCCATATCTGGTTGAACTTGAAATAGCGACTTCATCTGGGGCGTCCTTTCTTTAAATGACACCTTAATCTATGGCGTCCTTTCTTGAAGTAGCGACTGCATCTAGGGCGTCAGTTTTCTTAATTCCTCATTTGCTATTTTCTTTATTTTTCGTAAAATTGGAATTGACGACGTTCACTTTGGGCGTCCTTTCAATGATTAGCGACCTCCTCTCGGGCGCTAATTCTTTTCTCTTTTTTTTCTTTTTTCACTTTCTTTTATCAACTGAATTGACGCCCTTGGAGCTGTCGCTTCTTGCTGAAGACGCGCTCTTGCATCTGTCGTTATTTAAATAGCGCCTTGATCTAGGTCACTTTTTTCTGAAAATTAAAATATCAATCTATTTAATTCTAAAATAATTGTGCAAATATTTAAATATTTCTCACATGGTCTTTTAAGCTCAAAAAGATGATAAAATGCATGAAGACTCAAATAATGTGTGAGAATGTAATTAATGCTCATGTTGCACAAATATACTCAAATAATGCTCAAAGATGATGGATGTGATGTAAATTATGATGTAAAATATAGCACTTATCAGATTCTCCGTACAGGTAATGCCTCCAAATCTTTAAAGCAAACACCACTGCTGCTAATACCAGATCATGAACAGGGTAATTCTCCTCGTGCTTCCTCAACTGCCTAGAAGAATGGGCAATCACCTTCCCATGCTGCATGAGCACACAGCCTAAGCCAGTACCTGATGCATCAGTATATACGACAAATCCTCCTTCACCAGAAGGTAAAGCCAATACAGGTGCAGTAAACAAACACTCCTTCAAAGTCTGAAAGCTTCCCTGACAATCTTCGGACCAATCAAACTTGTTCTCCTTGCGGGTTAATCTTGTCATAGGTACCGCAATCTTAGAGAAATCCTGGATAAAATCTTCGGTAATAGCCTGTCAGGCCTAGAAAACTTCTAACTTCTGTCACACTGGTAGGCTGTTCCCAATTCTTCACTGCCTCAACCTTCGAAGGATCAACAGAAATACTGTCCTTCGTAATGATATGTCCGAGAAAGGACACCTCTTGCAGCCAGAATTCACACTTACTAAACTTGGCATAAACTTGATGATCTCTCAATAACTGCAATGCCATCCTCAGATGTTCAGCATGCTCCACTTCACTCTTGGAATAGATCAAAATGTCATCAATAAAGACCACGACCCATTGATCAAGATAGGGCCGAAATGCATTGTTCATCAACTGCGTGAAAGCTGCTGGAGCATTCGTTAGACCAAAAGGCATAACGACAAATTCAAAATGACCATACCTGCTGCGGAAAGCTGTTTGATAGATATCCTCTTCCTTAATCCGCAACTAGTGATATCCAGATCGAAGATCGATCTTAGAGAAATATTGAGCTCCTGCTATTTGGTCAAATAACTCGTCAATCCTCGGCAATGGATATTTGTTCTTGACAGTCTGCTGGTTTATTTGTCGATAATCAATGCACAACCTCAACGAACCATCTTTCTTCCTGACGAATAATACAGGGGCTCCCCACGGAGAAGTACTAGGACGAATGAAGCCCTTCTCGAGTAATTCCATCAACTGCTGCTTCAATTCCCTCAGTTCCGCAGGAGACATACGATAAGGAGCCTTGGAAATAGGAGATGTGCCAGGAATAAGATCAATAGAAAAGATAACTTCCCGCTCAGGCGGAAGTCCTGGTAGTTCCTCTGGAAAGACATCAGGAAAATCTCGGATAACAGAAATGTCCTTAATCTCGATCTGCTGCTCGGGGGTTGCATAGACAAGGGCTAGAAAAGCCTTGCATCCTCGTCTCATTAGCTTATCAGCTCGAAGAGCTGAAATAAGTGATACGGAGTTATGGTGCTTAAATCCCACAAAAAAAAGTCCAGGGTGTCTAGTAAAAGACACAGAGCTAGAACTACAGTGAACATTGGCCTCATAATTAGCCAACCAATCTGCTCTTAGGATTACATCATAATCCTTCATGTCCATGCAGACTAAATCTGCTGGTAAGTTCTGTTCACCAATCATAACCGTACTAGAGGGATAGAAATACTGGATTGCTGATCTAGTACCAATAGGGGTTGATATTTCTAACGGAGAATTCATAAAAATAGGTTCCACAGCTAAAGACTTAGCAAATCTCTGAGAAATAAAGGAATGTGTTGCACCAGTATCGAAAAGAATAAATACCGGCTTGGCGAGTATAATGAGAGTACCTTCGACGAGTCCACCATCCTCGGCTGTTCCTGCTTCATCAGCATGCAGAGCTTGGAGCTTGCCTGGTGGTTTCTTGAAGACTTGTCGTTTTGCCGGGGTAGCTTACTCAGACATACGAGGGCAATCAGAGATACGGTGCTCCTTGCTTCCACATCATAGGCATGTGCCTAGCTTGCGCCAGCAATCCTCCACCCTGTGGCCAGGATTATTACAAAACTTGCAAACACCCATGTATGGAACGATAGGGCCAGGCTTCTTGTCTTCACGCTTCGGCATCTTGCCTTTCCATGATCCGGACCCGCTCCACGAACCAGGTCCACTAACAGGCCTCTTCTTGGTATACCCGGGTTTGACACTCCCGAAACCCGTAGGTTGTTCCTTCCTGGTGCCATTTCCACGGATTCTCTTCGTCATTTCTAAAGTATCCTCCAGAACTTGAGCTTTCCTTACCATCTCGGAATAATTGGAAATCTCCAATGGTGCCAGTTGATTAATATAATGTAGCTTTAGACCATTGAGAAAACGCTTCGCCTTCATTTTCTCGGTGGAAATAAGATGTGTAGCATAACGAGAAAGTCGTGCAAATTGAGCCTCATACTCTGCCACGGACAACCCTCGCTGTTTCAGGGCCGCGAACTCCGTCGCTTTCTTTTCTTGCACTCTATCAGAAAAATACTTGTTGTTAAAGAATTCCTCGAACTCTTCCCACGTAACCTGCCGGTCACCGAGAGTCGCCTTGATAGAATCCCACCAAGTACGTGCATCACGTTCCAGTTGAAATGTGGACAAAAGGACACGCTCCTGGTTGGTGCATTGCATAACTTCAAAGATTCTCCCCATCTCATCTAGCCTGTGCTCGACTTGGTCGGGGTCGGTCGAACCAGCGAATCTAGGCGGATTCATCCCGCGGAAATTCCAGTATAAATCACCGGTGCCATGCTGTGCTGCTCCTGCCTGAGCTACCTGTTGAAGGGCCTGAGTAAGGCCTTGAACCGTGCGCTGCAAATTCCTCCATTCAGCACGATCAGTTGCCATCTACACGAGAAATAGATTACTTAGGTTTAATCAAGATAAATAATTACACGATTAAGAAACGAACTTAACCCAAGTTTCTATCCATTCTCACCAGGTCAGGTCCTAGACTTTTACAAGGTTAGGGATCTAATGCACCTAGACACGACCAAAACTCGGTACCTGGCGGAGGTAATCGGTCCGAAGACCACTCCCGCAAGTGTGTGACCCTCCCGATAGGCGTAGCCTAACGTTCGGACATCACCTTTTGATATACCGGTTATTGGTAAACTTAAGAAACCTAGGAATGTGAAACCTAGGGCTCTGATACCAACTAAACTGTCACGCCCCGACGCGGAATATCGGGACGTACAGTCGGGAACGAGCTGGCAAGAGAGAGATCTATCTAAAATAATATACAATGCTACAAGATGGAAATACTAAATGATCATTAACCAACGACAACTGATACAATAACCTCAAATTCAACTTAATACAACTGGAATTTCAACCACTAAAACTCATTAACATAACTGAAACTAAATGCTCTCCAAAACACAACTAGAAGTAAGATAACACACTGCTAACACACTAGAACTGACACACTCATGACATCACTCCTGCCCTTCCCCGTCGGTAAGCGTGTCACCTGAAAAGCCTAAAAAGGGTGGAAAACACAACTATGAGCTGACGCTCAGTAGGAAATAACAGGCAATTTACGTGATTAACAAGTTAATTACATTTTCATATGCAATACTAAGAAAGAAATAAATGACGATAACGATATAATGAAACAATGTAATAAAAAGATCTTGCAAGGTCAAGAAATATGTGATGTCAAGAATTAACAAGATAACAAGTACAAGAATTTACAACAGGAGATATAACAAGAGACAATAGTAAAGAATTTGCCACAAGTAAGTAATATCAATTCATTCACGATCAAGTAACAAGTAACAAGTAACAAGAGATGTTTGTCATAGACTCAACAAGCAAGCAAGTATTTCGGTGTAATGCCCCACCATGTCATTAGCATCCCATGGGCTCAGTAATTTTTCGGGCACTCTCCCCAGGACCAGACCGGGCCCTTATGATGCGATGGCATTTATTTTTATGGGCCCAAAGTCCCACACGTCCAGACATTCAGTCAGTTTTAATGGCCAATTAATCAGAGGAATTTCTGTCAAGAGTATGAGTTTTTAAGGACTAACATGTCCTTGGATTCCAGACAAAAACTCGGTTGATACGGTCACCTCGGTGCCGCTTTACAAGAACTGGACCAAGACTTGGTTCACGGGGTCAAGAAAGAACGGCTGACAGTATACCGTTCAAGTGTGTAAGTAATCCATTCTATTGGAATAATAGGGCCTAAAACAGCAACTTAACAATCAATTTAATCCTAATTACCAAGTTAATATATCAAGGATGATCCATTATCATTTGCATTAAACCAATTTGCCAAAGGATGATTCAAGATGATAAGGTAAAGGAACAAGCTCGTACAGGAATGAAATAGCATGCATTAACAAAGATTTAGTTTCACCATTAACCACTAATTATGTGGGTTTCTATTTAACCATTGTATGAAGATGATAAATGGCATGTTTTTACACTACATTTGCATGTAGGGACCAATGTTAATTGAAATCAAAGGGGTACATGACTAGGTTACTGGTTCTTCAAGAATATACTTTTCAATTGGTCTAAGTTAGATGGGTCGATCCCCTAATGATCCAGATCGATCCTCGGGTCGAAGAACGACAAAAATTGGGTTTCTGGTACACGGGTCGACCCCTGGGGTCGACCCATGTAAAAATGGGGTCTGCCAGTGAGATGGGTCGACCCCTGGGGTCGACCCCCATAAATCCTGCAGAATGGGTCGACCCCTGGGGTCGACCCCCACACTCTGGCTGTATGGGTCGACCCTCGGGCCTGCCAGGGCTCCCAGAAAACGGGTCGACCCCAGGGGTCGACCGCTGCAAGAACAAAAATGCCGAAAACGTATGAACTCACCCAATTGAGATCCAATTGAGTTGGGATCTTAACCACATGATCTAGGGTTATTAATATACATACAAGGCTCATAAATCAAGCGATTTGAAACACTAATTTCAACATAAATCCATTAAATCTTAACCTATGCTATGATGCACACATAAAAACCTAATTCTTGACATGCTTCTACTAAATCATGAAATTCTCTCAATATACATGACGAAAATTGGGGCTTCTTATGTCAAAAGAAAGCTAACTTGATGCTGAATCCAACCATATATGATAAGCTATATGTGGATCCAGTTTTATAACTCAAAATCAGCCCGCAATCAAGCTCTAACTTAAAGGGTCACAATATAAATCAAGTTCTAGACATGCTCTCACTAAAAATCGAAATTTCTCCAAGCATGCTCAATGAAAATTGGGGCTTTCTACGTTAAATGAAAGCTAACAACATGCTGATTACATCATATAAGTTAATTAGGGTTTGGCCTGTTAAACCTACATGAATCGAAGGTTGAAATAAGATGCTAGAAATGAAGAATGAACTTGCTAACCCTTCACAAAAGCCTCGATAACTCTCTAGATACCTGATACAAATTGGGGTTTTCAGTCCCACTGGATAGATCTCGTCGAGAGAAACAAAATCATATATTCATGATCAAATTTTGGTTGGGAATTCCTACTTCAATTGAAGAAACAAAGAAGGAAGAAAGAAGCCGACGGCCTGCCGACACACCTCCACAAATCGAGCAAGATCTTCCTAGATCTGAAACTTCAGCAAACCCCACAGCCACCAAAAGAAACTAGACTCGAAGAGCTTTCTATCTATAGCTCACACATCTTCTGGAGAGTTCTGAGCTGGGAGAATTCGACGGAACAAGAGACGTGTTAAAAACGGCGCCGAAATGGTTGACTCAACCAAACTCGGCCGGCTGCGCCTTCTAGGGTTAGGTTTGTGTCAAATTGATTGAGGGCTATTAATCCTTAGCTCATGGCCATTCATTTGCCTCTGATTTGAGCTAATTTGGTCGAGTATTAAGCCTCAATTTCGTGTTTTAATCCAAGGTTAGGTAAGGGTCAAAAAGTGTGCACTTAAGGGCTTAATCTCCAATTAGATCTAACCACGGATTTATAATGGCTTAATGCCAGAAGACAAAGTTGTTGTCTACATCGACCTTAACCTGTTTACTATTTTTATGGATTTTTATAAGGTAGTTGGATTTTCACTTATACTATTTCTAACGAATTAAATATTAATAAATCCGAAATTCAATTATTAATTCAATAAGAATTCAATTCTTAATTAATAAAAGCTTAATAAATATATTGGGCTCAATTAAATAATTCGGGGTCTTACAATAGTGGATCCTCCTTCCCCACCCATGAGAGCTCCATCACACTCACCTTCCGATCTTAATTCGGAACCATCTCATTTGGAGCCACCAAAGCCCGAGCCACCCGTATTTCTAACGGGTACACTTTACATAGCCGAGCCGCTTCTTAGTTGGCTCAAGACGGGCTTGGTCCCACTTCCCTTCCCATCTCTGGAACCTATCCTACCTCTGGTGCCAATCAATTCATTTCACACCACTTTCCGGTCTAGTCACTATGTGGATACATTGGATGACATTCTTAAAGGGTTAGACCGACAGTGGACATTTACGCACTTGTTGGCTCCAGGCTTCGACCGACCCACAGGTCGTAGTTTCACTCATCCCGCTTTAGGGTCTATTACCTCCATGTACACCGTGGGTCATGTTACCACGGTGATTCTTCTACTCCTCCCTATGTCGGTCGAGTCCGACTTCATTCCCCTTTGCCCAAGGGAGGAATCTTACGTTCTACCTATGACTGTCGTCCCATCTCTCACAATGAATGAAGTTGATCATTTGCACCTCCCGGATTTCAAAATGTGGGATAGTGATTTGTGGAAGCCTAGTCCGAGGGGTCATACCTTCTTTGATCCCTTCGACCCATTCTCTTGTGGACCCCGTGACTGTTGGCACTCAAAATATGATCCTTTGGCAACCAAGCCGCAAAGATGAATGATACGGCCCACTGAAGCACAGAAGCCGATGAAGATCAACTTATCAGAGAACCCCTCAAGCTGACGGAGCCTCGAGCCACCTTGAAGGGAGCACCGGGGACTTCACCTTAGGAGAGTCGGAACGAACCCACAACCAACCGGCAACGCGATCAAGCCTGCCCAATGATCCGGCATCGACCTCGTCATGCCGCTATCCCACATCCGTCGCCCGACCAAGGACAACGGTCTACCCAATGACTCTTCTAAGGAGGAAAAACATCCTTGGCCGCCCACAACAAGAGGCCAAGGGTTCTGCCAACAGTGGGTCCCGATTACCCGACACGGGTTCGGCTTCTCGCCATAGTGGGCCCATTAGCGACCGATTGAGCGCCGTTCAAGGCGGAATTATCCAGGATGCAACACCATCCTGCAAAGAAGCTTTGAGCACGAGTCCGTCTCAACCAGGAGCACAAGTCACAGTGCCGAAGGCTGTACCAGCAGGACGTCCGTGTGCTCGGACCAGACACACGTGAAGGTTTGATCAAGGCCACTCGCCGTATCAAGAGCTTCGTCAACACCCCGTCAAGGCCCTCCGATGGCCAGGGCGAGAGGAACAGTCAACGGGAGCTTTCGGAATCATCTCCGGACCCACCGGCCGAGATGCGCCGAGCAAACGAGTTAAAACGGCGCGTGAAGCACGGACTCGGCGCCCCTTAATACGGCGCCATCAACCCGGCGCGCTAATGCCAATCCGGGTATCTCCCGACGCCGTCAATCCGGCGCGCCCCTCCCTGGGGCGCCGGATTAGCAAGAGGCTATATAGCCTGGCTTCGACAAAAGAAAGAGACCAGAGAGAAAAAAAAGAAGAAAGAGGCGGAATCGAAAAGAAAAAAAGGAGAATTAGAAAAGAAGAAGAGAGGTCCAGAGAGAGGGTTTTGCAGGGTTTCTTCTGTCGGTAGAAACCTCCGTCTGAGCCTCTCGACGGCCACCACCCTGCTCCACCCGAGCTTCCCGGAGTCGAAGAAGGAGATCATCTGTTTCTCATTTACTTAGGTGGGTTCCCCGTGTTTTCTCTCGGCGGATTCCCCCTTTTTGTTCTATCTTCGGTTCTCTCTAAACAATGTAAGTGAGTGAGGGGAGGGGCGATGATATGAGCCTGACCTCCCCTCCCTCACCAACATCTCTATTCTTCCTCTCCGTTTGTACTGAGTCCCTTATATTAATGAAAACGGCGGCCAGGCGACAACGCCGGCGCCGAAACGATGCTCTGTGCACTTCCTTTCCCTGTTGCTTATATCATGAATGAATGTTGCTTTCCTTTTCCTATAGACTTTTTTTTGTTTCCTCTTCTTCCCTGTTGCTCCTCTCCTTTCCCTGTAGCCGGTGAAGCGGCACCCGACAATGATGCCGACGCCGTGGAGGATGAACGCAAAGCATTGTGCATTCCTTTGTCCGAATGATCTTACTCCCGTTCCGTCTTCCCGACGCAATATGCCCTGCTATGGCAAGGGCTACATCGATTCCCCTCCCCGGGGGTTTTCTCTTCTGATCGAATGCCAGGAATTTTCACCGTGTGAGGTGGGTCAATACGTGGGTTCCTTCAACCTGTCTGGGCCGTCCTCGTAATACCCTTTCTGTTCTCGACCATGAACAGAGGGAAATAAGGGCGTCCCCACATTCCCGTTATTATTTTCTGAACACTCACTGATGAATATTGCTTTGGTTTGTAAACGTTCGAATGCATGTACGTATGCGCATCTACAGGCATTAGTTTTGGCATGCTGGTTATATGAATGATCTCACTGCGCCATTCTACTGTTTCATTAGTGTGGATCGGTAACCCGGGGAGGGGGAACATTCCCTTGATCTTTCGTCCTGACTGCTCGGTTCGAGGAATCCATTTGCCAATAATGGGTCTTCGAGGGCCAGGGAGCCCACAGAAATTGGGGTAACCCCAACACTACAAATCCACGGTCCTTAATGGGCATCGTGGTGGCCGTGGGTTGCGTGCCCCTCGTAGGCTTGCCCTAGGGGTTTCCCTCCCGTCTCGACCGTCCCGATTCGATTGTTGCGATTACTCGGGTCGCGTGCCCTTCGTAGGCTAGCCCTCGGGGTTTTCGCTCCCATATCGAGTCGCCTCATTCACTCATCAATGCCCACAGACTCGGTGCCCCTAGCAGGCCATGCCTCGGGGTCTTCCTCTCCGTACGGGTTTTTGCCGGCCGCCGTTGCGCCACCCGGCATGTAGGGGTTGCTTCGCCACGTGAGCATTCCCCGCTTCTCCCCGACAATCCTCTGGGATGGGGAGATGCTGTCGAAATTCTGGCTCGAACGAGTCTAAACTCGGAACAATCGTCACGCTCGAGTATGAACCTCGCGCGAGCCTGTGATTTGACCTTTGGATGGCGTGGGACCGATCCGATGAATAATCAACTCAAAAAAATTCTCAAAATCCTCCAAAACCTTTTTATAAATCCATAGATAAACCAACGAAACTCTGTTTCCACGAAATCGGGCTAAATCGGCGCCATAACACCTTAAAATGGTTCGCCCTTCCCGGCGCGCCCCAGCCAGCCGCGCCGTTTTAACAGGGCTTTTCCCTTTTACCTACGTTTCAGGGCGCCGTTTCAAGCGTTTTAGCCCCTTTCTTCGCATGCACTGCACCGGTCTCGTTCCGAATCGTGTCGTCGTGTCATTCCAACCCTTTTCCCACTTATGGGATGATTTCTTATGCTAATCATAGAAGGACACAAGCTCCTCGGCCAAATAAACTGAATAAAATTAGCATGTTCAAGCTTGAATAGATATGTCTCGAATCCTTGCCGTCATGCCATAGTCCAAGCATTCATATCGCATTAATGTATGCCTAAATATGGGCATCCTTGGTATATCAAATAATATTGCCAGAAGGTCAGGTTACGCCTGATTGGAAGCCTTGTTATGCGTGAAGGTGGCCTTCGAGCCTAAGTCCTCCGCCCTGTACCAGGGTCCACCCTAATAAACCGGGTGTAGTCAATCGCAGCATCTTGCATGATCACTCGCATGCTCTGTATCCTTTATTCTAGCTTTGACAGCCCGCTATCTCGGTAATTAATCAAAGGTGTTCCCTCCTCGTGGGGGATGTAATTAACGCCATAACCTTTATGGTATGGCGGACTGCTGGTCCCGACCGAACCTCACATTCGCCCGACATGGGTCAGAATGAGCGCACAATAAAATCGTCACTCATGTGACTGGCACGCCCGCATCGTCAATCGGTCAGTCGACTACCAGTTAGTCAAATGGCTGATCGATACGTGAAATAAGACACGTATATATGTACATATACACATATATACACGAAATAAGGTAAGAACGACAAGACGGTCGGATAAAAAAAAACGTCGCAAACAAGTCTGGCACGCCCGGTGGGACCAGTGTCACCTTTCATCTCTTTGCGGAGATATTCGGGCTTTGAAGCCCTCTCAAAGGCTACTGATTATTTCCCTGTTTGTCTTTGCAGGCAGATCAATGACGATCCACGGGATAACTGGCGTCGATTTCGATCATTCGATCGTTGCTGGACACGTGCAAGGGTACCTGGCGGTACCCATGGAATTCGGCAGCTTCCCTACCGCTGTAGGCTTCCGCAACTTTTTGGGGTTAGCCTTCGTCGATATCCTGGAGGTTGAAGCCCCAGAACCTGCCGAGGAAGTCGCGGAGAAGATGGAGCCTCTGAAGGTCCCCTGCTGCAAAGACTTGCCTGAAAGCCCGGCCCCGGCCGCTAGCTGCTTGGTGCACCACGTCATACGTGGGACCCACCCCAGTGTCATCAACAAGCACCCTGGAGGACGCCAGCATCGCCAGGTCCGCCAGAATGCTGCTGCAATCACCGGAACCCTATCACAGTCTGAGAAATCTATGCTTGTTGGAGGCATGCGCGTCTTCCTCGACGGACGCACGGCCCGGGTGACCCCAGACCGAGTCATCCCCAACATCCCTGTCCGTAATACCTATCAAGCCCTCGCTGAAAGGAGGGCAGAAAGAGAAGAAGCCGGCCCCTATGGCCAAGGAAGCTCGGCACTCAAGCCAAAAAAGCTCAAACGGGTGTGGGTTCCCAAGCGGACCCGACCTGCCTACCATCTAACATCCATCCGCCGCCGTCCTATGAACGGCAAGGCGAGAGTGAGAAGAGAAAGGGGCTTGTCCCCGAAGAATGAAGAAGAAGTGGTTGCGGATCCCCCGCGTCGCAGAAGTTTCCGGGCTGCAGCCCGCCAAGCCAACGTCCCAGTCACGGGACGAAGATTCCAACATCCGGCCGACAGAGCTCGGCTGGCCTATATCCCTCCTACCGGAGGTCGACAACTATCCCCCGTACTCTATCAAGAGCGGGGTCAAGAGGAGGTAACCTGTCTGATCAGGAACTACTTTCGAGGGCTGCGCAACCCCTCGCTGGGTCAGCAGCGACTAATGCAGACAGTCGCCACTGACGAAGACTACTTCCCGTCAGTGGCGGATGAAGAAGATATGGAAGATAGAATGATGGTGTCGTCAGTCGACGACAATGGGTACAACGACAGTTTCGAGATCGAAGCTGATGAAGCCTTCCCCGAGCGGGAAGAAGAAAGAAGAGTTTCTGTGTTCGAGAGGCTGACCTTTCCGCAACAAGCCAGACGGAGGGTCCATCGACAGAGAGGAAGGATGCAGGTCTTTACTTGCAACATGGCTGGTATATCCAGCCGATATGGGGAGCTTCCTGAAGACTCCCAAGAACTGGCTCAATTGGCCGTACGGCCCGGGCCAGCTACCCGCAGAACAGAAGCGGCAAGAGAGCTTCTGGCGACCATGAGAGGGAAACAACTCCAAGTCTATCCCCGCTGGGATGATAAGGCCCCCGTCTTGACCGCTAATGTGGTGACAACGGAAGAAGAAGACGACGTCCTCCTCGACATCCTGCCTGAGGGTACGTCCGGGGAAACGACAGAGGGTATCCCCACCACTATAGATCCATCAGTTCTGATGCTGCTGCAAAAATATCAACGGGAGATAGATTCTCTGAAGAAACAGCTGATAGAAAAGACTGAGCATTCATCAGCTTCTAAACCACCCGAAGTCCAGGGTGAATCATCCCGGGGAGCGGTTCGTCGTGACGACCCTCCACCGCTCTATACACTATCCCAGCCATCAGAGCCAAGCATGGCGACAGCGCAACAGCGGCCGCCACAGCCTCAGCCGTTGCTACCTCCGGTGCTCCCCCAGGCGCATCCGACACCCCCGCTGCTGCATCCTCCCCAGGTGACCACCCTGGTCACCCCATACCTTCAGCCAGCGCACTTCTATCCGGAGCCAGTCGACCCCACGGTCGTGAACCGGATGATGGTGGAAAGGATGATCGAGCTGAAGCTTGTAGAGAAGAGTGAAGGCGACTACGTCGCATTCGATGCCTATCGGGTGCCCTACCCACAACACCATGCGGCTAAACGGCTTCCCCTAGGGGTCAACAAGTCTCCCAAATTCGACAAATTCAACGGGAAGGGGTCCCCTAAAGAGCATATTGCATATTATATGACCGTTATGGGTGATCTGGCCACCGACGAGTCATATCTGCTGAAGTTCTTCGGGTCCTCGCTGACGGGGCTCGCATTTGAATGGTACTCCAGCCTCTCGGCCGGGTCAATTAATGATTGGTCGGATATGCAGAAAAAATTCAGAGAAAGATTCCATGTCACAGAGAGGGAGGTCACAGTGGCCGAACTCTACTCAACAAAACAAAGGGCGGATGAGACAGCCCTTGATTACATCAAGAGGTGGAGGAACCTCGGAATGAGGTGCAAGCGGCCCCCGCATCAGGAGGACGCTGTGCAAATATGTAAACAAAACCTCAGGAGGGAGGTCCTGGAAAAGATGATTGGTATGGAAATTCGGTCGTTCGATCGGCTGAATAATGTGGTGGCTGAGGTGGAGGCTTTTCTAGCCAAGCCTGTCCCGACGTCGACTGCCAGCACAGCCCAGAAAGGTAAGGCCGCGGAACGGCGCCCCACACCTAAAGAAGCGAATGCGCTTGATATCAAGGTGTTCGAACAACAAAAGGAGAAAGGCAAGAAAGCGGCTCCCCCGCAACCTGCGAAAGCTCCAAATTATAAAGAAGGTCCTTCGCTGAGGGACAAAATGAAGAAAGCTTATTCCTTTCCAAAAGACAAGACCCGAGTCCTGTTTGACTGGGTAACAGAATACAACATGGTCACTCTGCCCGAGCCAAGGAGGCCGGAGGACCTGAAAAGAAAAGACAGTCCGAGATTCTGCCCCTACCACCAGATGTTGGGACATCCAATCGAAGACTGCTATGTTTTCAAAGACGTCATCGAAGGGATGGTGAAGAAGAATGAAATAGAGCTGGGAGAGTACAAAGTAGACCCTCCCCAGCCATATGAAGCTCCTCCCAGAAGAGCAGCAGTCAACATGGTCTCCCTCTACCAGGCACTGCCTGAGGAGATCTCTGAAGCAAGCACACGGAGCACCTACGAAATCCATTTCCTGGAGCCCGTGAAAGAACAATAGGGGTGGCAGTGGATCCCTGTAAAGCACAAGAAGAAGAGGGCACCCCGCCCAAAAGAGGGGGCACATATCCGTGGCATTACACTCCGGCCTGCTCCGCCAATGGTAGTACCCGTATGGGTCACTCCACCTACAGCTGTCAGAATACATACGCCTAACAGGAGGAGACAAACTCCGCTGCCAATAATCAAGGAAACCAATCCTGGAGTCCTTCGACTGCAACACTTAATTGAAGGGCTAGATGAATATGTGCAGCCCGAACTGAAACCTCTGCTGGTACGGGACCACGTCCCAAGGCGAGAGCTGGAGCAACTCTCACTCAAGCAAGGGGAGGAAGCTGAAGTAGCACCACCTCAAGAGAGCAACCTGTTCTGGGGGCAAGCACCTGCAGAAACCAAAAAGAAGAAAAAGCAAAAGAAGAAGAAAAGAAAGGCCGCTGGGGCCCATAAAACACAGGTCGTCTCCTGCAATACCCTGTCAGCACTCTTCAACCTACCCGGAGAAGAGGAAGAAGAAGAAATTTGCTTCACACCCCATGCTGGGGGAGGCAAGGCCGAGGCCGCAACTGCTGCGCATGCCACTCGGTCAGGCCGAAAATGGGGGCGCCAGCCACCACCCAATCACAACATTATGTTCACAGGGGAGCAACCCTACAAGACGCCTCCGCCGGAAGTTAAGGGAGTCCAAATCCCTCCTCCGTCAGGCCTATACAACAAGAGTGGGGGCAAGGCAGTCCCTTCATTCTTTGAATTTATGAAAATGTCAAAAGGGAAGCAGCCCTGCCAAGATGCTAACCCTACACCCGGGGCCGTTCACCCGCAGCCAGCACAATCTACTGACGATGCAAATGCTGATGGAGCTTGCCCTACAGCAGCTAATAAAGAAGACCCGACAGCCGGTGCCAGTCAAGAGGGTGCCAAGTCCGAGGAAGATGAAGCAGGCCCGTCTGGACCCACAAATCAAAACCTCCCCAAGCCCAGATGGGCTGAAGAGATGAAGCTCTCCAATGTCCGGGCTGGGAGCCAAATAATGAAGTTGCTCAAGAAGCTCCCCGCTCGATTTACGATCTGTGAAATTCTCTCTTTGAGTGAAGAAACTCGACATGCGATCATCACTGCTCTGTAGACGCCTGCTCATTTTGAAGCCTGCACAGCTGAGGTTATACCAGAAGCCAGTATGACCTTCTCTCCAGAAGACATGCTACTACCTACTGCCAGCCACAACAGGCCGCTATATATGAAAGGGCACCTGAACGAAAGAGAACTGAACCGGATTCTGGTCGATCCTGGTGCAGCAGTCAACATCCTGCCATATAGAATATACGAGAGGTACCACTTTAATGTACATCTCGAGAAAGTCGGGGATATGCGTATCGCTAGCTTCAACCAAAAATGTGAAGTATCTATGGGAGTGGCAGAGTTCACACTGACCCTGGCAGATTTCACTACAACGGTGCAGTTTCATGTCATTGACTCTCGCACCTCCTACAAAGCACTGCTCGGCCGCCCATGGCTGCATGAAAATATGGTCGTGCCCTCCACGCTCCACCATTGCATTAAATACAGCCTCCAGGGGAAGGAGGAGAGGATATTTGTTGATATCCACCCATTCGAGGTGTTTGAATGCCACTTGGCGGACGCCAACCTATATACGGGGTCTCCCCGGAAGGTTTCTGAACCTGAATCCCCCGTAGGGGCGTCGAAGAATAGATCGGGTGACGGTTGGTATCCACCACCGCCGTGCGGATATCTCAAGCCGAAGGTGGTCTCCCACATTACGGCTTCTGGAAATGTCGGCAGGGTGACACCCCCAGCATTATACCCCAATGCTAAGGAAGTACAGGTCGATCGTCAGCACGACTGCATCGGAGTCCCGGCCGGCCTCACCAAGCCAGTCTCCGACCTCAATGATCCCACTGTCGAACCTTTCGAAGCCTGGGAGGTGAAACATGAAGATGGGTCCAGTAACTTGTTCTATACAGCTGAGGAGCATCCCACTCAGGAAGACACCGACTGCAGCCTCCCTGAGGATCTAGCCAACCCGCGGGTTGTTGTTCAGGGCCTGGCATTTACAACTGATCGAATGGCCAGGATGTTTCAAAAGCAACACATCCCTCCCGATCAGTCTCAAAAACGCAAGGAAGCTTTCCAGAAGATGTGGTATCCTACAAATCTGGATAAGGAAATGAGACATGTCTCTCAACATCCAGGGTTGGGCTTCACCATGGAAGAATATTATTACAGTGGGCGGTACGAGGTGGATACTGTCTCCGCCTTCTATCCTACTGAAGATAGCCCTCTGAGGGCAACCTTTGATGAGTATCCGACGGAAGCCGAATATCTTGAACTCGCTCAATCCCGAAATCAAGAAGCAGAAACCTCGGCCCCTTGCCGATGCTGGGAGCAAGTTCATCCTGAAGAAGCTGCCTTTCAAGCCGAATTTGATACGGCTAGCAGCAGCGAAGCCGAAGACATTCAAGAAGTAGGAGTCTCTCCCTCTACAGGGGTCCTACTAATGACAACTTCAACACCCTTTCTGCCAATCAGGGAGGCCTTGGTCAACTCCAATCAAGGGGAGCCAGCTACCAGAGAAGAAAAAGCAACTTCTGCGGAAGATACAACTGTCCCGGAAGGTGAAACTTCCTCAACTTCTGCTGCAAAATCAGCATGCTGTCTGGGCCTGGCAGTGAACGGTCACCAGCCTGTCATGGCTGTAATCTCATCTGCAAACACCAAGGCTGCTCTTTCATCCTTGGAAGCTGCAACGGCAATGGATCTGCTAATAGAACAATCCACCCAGCCGCTAGCACAAGAGATCAAGAAACCTCAAGAAGCTTTGGCGGTGTCTGACGAGGAAGTCGAAGTACTCGACCCTCAAGATGGCATTCCAGACTTCGTTGACCTCCAACCGGCACCTTCGGAGATAGAAGATGGAGGCCAAGCCACAGTCGATGAACTGATAGAAGTCAACCTGGGAAATGAGAAGGACCCTAGGCCTACCTTCCTCAGTGCCCAACTGTCCCCAGAAGAATGGGAGCTATAAATTCAACTACTGCTAGAATACCGGGATTGCTTCGCCTGGACTTATAAAGAGATGCCAGGTCTAAGCCCCACTGTCTCACAACATGAGCTGGCAATCGATCCTGAAGCCGAGCCGGTGAAGCAACCACCGCGGCGCATGAGGCCAGAGCTCATCACCCAAATTTGTGCTGAAGTCGACAAGCTCATTGACGTGGGATTTGTTGAAGAAAACCAGTACACCACATGGCTGGCGAATATCGTCCCCGTGAAAAAGAAGAATGGACAGATCCGGATATGTGTCGACTTCCGAGATCTAAATAAAGCCTGCCCCAAAGATGACTTCCCGGTGCCAATAACCGAGGTCATGATCGATGCTACAACCGGCCATGAAGCCCTGTCATTCATGGATGGGTCTTCCGGCTACAATCAGATTTGGATTGCGGAGCATGACCGAGTCCATACTGCTTTCCGAACTCCTAAAGGCATTTATCATTACAAGAGAATGCCATTCGGACTAAAGAATGCTGGCACAACCTATCAGCGTGCAATGACCAAAATCTTTGATGAATTGCTCTACCACAAGGTAGAGTGCTACATAGATGACCTGGTGGTCAAAACCAGAAGAAAAGAAGATCATCTGCAAGACCTCCGGATTGTTTTTCAGAGGCTGAGGCAGCACGAGCTAAAAATGAATCCTATGAAATGTGCGTTCGGAGTGTCGAGTGGAAAATTCTTGGGCTTCATCGTCCGATATCGGGGAATCGAGATAGACCCCGCAAAGATCAAGGTGATTCAGGGGTTACCTCCACCAAGGAACATCTCCGAGCTGAGATCACTACAGGGCCGTTTGGCTTATATCCGGCGTTTCATTTCCAATTTGTCAGGGCGGTGCCAGCCTTTTCACAAGTTGATGATGAAAGATGTCCCCTTTTATTGGGATGAAGATTGCCAGGCAGCCTTCGACAAGCTAAAAGACTACCTGAAAACCCCTCCAGTGTTGGGCGCACCGGTGAAAGGGTGACCATTGATACTGTATATAGCAGCTACACACAATTCTCTGGGGGCAATGCTGGCCCAGAATAATGAAGAAGGGAAAGAACAAGCCCTCTATTACCTCAGTCGGAGACTGGTCAGAACTGAAGAGAAATATACTTATATTGAGAAGATCTGTCTGGCACTGGTCTTCGTAGTTAAAAAGCTCTGACACTATATGTTGTCGCATGAAATCAGCTTGGTATCCAAAGAGGATCCCCTGAAGTACATTATGTCTCAACCGGTCCTCAAAGGCCGCCTGGGCAAATGGGTGGTAATCCTTATGGAGTTTGATATCTCCTACGTGCCGCGCAAGGCCGTCAAGGGCCAAGCTATTTCAAACTTCTTCGCTGAGCACCCAGTGCCCGGGGATCGCCCGTTGGAGCCGGAGCTTCCTGAAGATGAAACCCTAGAAGCTGTGCAAGTACAGCCCTCCTTATGGCAACTATACTTTGATGGCGCTTCCATAATTGACACCTCTGCCACCGGGTCAGCCAGGGTCAGAGCAGGAGCAGGCATAGTCCTGAAATCCCCAGAAGGAGAAGTGGTATATACATCCTGTTCCATAAACAAGCAATGCACAAACAATGAAGCAGAATATGAAGCCCTGATAATCGGGTTGCAAATTGCTTTGTCCATGGGAAATCAGATGCTGGAAGCATTCAGAGACTCCATGCTAGTTATAAAACAGCTGGAAGGAGAGTTTGAGGTGCGAAAGTAAGAGCTCCTCCCCTATCACCAGTTGGCAACTCGCCTGATGTCAAGATTTTACTTCATCAGCATCAAGCACATCAACCGAGGCCGGAATGCTCAGGCGGATGCCCTCGCTAAGCTGGCTAGTTCATTGGCGGTCCAGCCAGACACAAGCCTGAATATAACAATGATCAACCGCCGACAGGTCCCCAGCGTAACAGAGGTCCTGACTGACGAACAAGAGATGGAAGTAGCAGTCGTCGAAGGGGTTCAGCAGCCCGATTGGTGAGAGCATCTCCTACGCTGGTTTCAACACCAGCAACTTCCAAAAGAAAAGGAACAGAGAATGAAGCTCTTGAGGATCAAACATTCTTACGAGATGAGAAGCGGGACCTTGTTCCGAATTATGGCAGATGCCCGAAGGAAAGTCCTACTCCGTTGCTTGTCTTTAGCAGAAGCAGGACAGGTGATGCAGGAAGTCCATGCAGGATCAGCTGGAGCACACTAGGCTGGCCCGAAAATGAAAATTAAGATAAAGAAGCTGGGTTACTATTGGCCCACTATATTTGATGATTGCTGCAAGTTTGCCAAAGCTTGTCAAAAATGTCAAGAACATGCTAATGTGGCAAGGAGACCACCAGTGCCACTGCATCCCACCCTGCCGAGCTGGCCATTTACTCAGTGGGGCACGGACGTGGTAGGGCCACTGCCAACATCTTCATCAGGGTGCAAATACATCTTAGCGGCTACAGACTACTTCTCCAGATGGGCAGAAGCAGTATCACTAAGAGATGTGACGGGAGAACTAGTTACAAGATTCTTCCGGCAGAATGTAATATTTCAGTTCGGGATCCCCAGCCGAATCATCTCTGACAATAAGCACTTTGGGCCTATCGTACTGTCTACAAGACCCCAACTGGCTGTTCCCCCTTCTCCCTTGTCTACGGGTCAGAAGCTGTGGTACCAATCGAGCTTGAGGTTCCTTCATTGCGAGTTGCCATCCAGCACAGACTAGTCAATGGTGAGCAGACCAATGCAGAAAGAAGATTGGAAGAGCTCATTGAGCTCGAAGGAAAACGCCTCCGGGCGCAGCAAAACATCCAGCTCTACCAAGCTCGCATGGCCCGTGCTTTTGACAAGCTAGTCAAGGGTCGAGAATTCAAGAAAGGAGATCTGGTAATGGTCAAAAGAAAAGAAGTGATGGCCTCCAACCCCAAAGGGAAGCTGGTCGAAAACTGGGTCGGGCCGTATATTATCCGCCGAGTATATGAAGGGGGTGCCTACGTCCTGGTAGACCACAAAGGGGTTATCCAGTTCTCTCCCCTCAACGAAAAGCATATTAAGCTGTATCATGCAGTGCAGCCAACATTCCCCGAGTGATCAGTCGGAATACCTTCTCCCTTGGTTTAATGGCATTCCGCCTTAACCGAGCTACCCTTCCCTTGGTTTAGTGGCACTCCGCCCTAACCGAACTACCTTCTCCTTAGTTTAGTGGCATTCCGCCCTAACCGAGCTACCTTTTCCTTGGTTAGCGGCATTCCGCCCTAATCAAGCTACCCTTTACTTGGTTAGCGACATTCCGCCCTAGTCAAGCTACCTTCCCGTGGTTAGCGGCACTCCGCCCTAATCAAGCTACCTTTTCCTTGGTTAGCGGCATTCCGCCCTAACCAAGCTACCTTTCCTTGGTCGGCGGCATTCCGTCCTAACCGAGCTACCTTCTCCTTGGTTAGCGGCATTCCGCCCTAACCGAGCTACCTTCTCCTTGGCCAGCGGCATTCCGCCCTAACCGAGCTACCTTTCCTTGGCTAGCGGCATTCCGCCCTAATCAAGCTACCTCTCCTTGGTTAGTGGCATTTCGCCCTGATCAAGCTACCCTCTCTCGGCTCGCATTCCGAATAAAAAGAAAAGAAAGAAGGAAAAAGAAAAAATGGGGTTAAAAATAGAGATACCCCGCCAGACTTGCTCCTATATTAGGTCAAGTGCAAAAATGGCTATAACCCAGCTGTGGCGAAAACCCGGAAGGGCGCTGCGGGTAAAATCGGGTACCCCGCCACGTGAAAACCCGAAAGGGCGCGTGGGCAAAAGCAAGAGGGGGCTGGCTTTGGCGAAAACCCGAAAGGGCGCTTAAGTCAGTAAAGTGTTTGTAGACACGCCATTTCTGACGTTACGATGAGTAAATCCCATATTGTACTATAATGCCCTGAAGTGGCTTACATTTTCTTTTATTTGAGTGATTTTCGTAATTATGGTTAAATTGCATTATTTTGTGAAAGGGAGAAAATTAAAATATGTGTACATATAAATAAATAAAAGAGAAAATGAAATCCAAAAAAATGCGTGTGTAATTATGTAATTGATTTTCTTTAATAATAAATTTATTTTTGTAAATGTATATATTATTGATTACTATATATATAATTGATAAAATATATTTATTAAAGGATAAAAGATATGATAATTATAAAAATAATAATAATAAACAAAAATAAACATAAAAGCAAACAAAAATAAACAAAACAAACAAACATAAAATATAATAAATAAAAAAATAATATTCCCTACCCCATCTTATTCTCTCCCCATCCCTTTCTTTATTTCTGTTTTCTTCCCTATCTCTCACGTAATCCCCTCTCGTTTCTCTGCTCACTTCCCTCTCCACCAAGGCATACACACGTACTCTCCCCCTCTCCCTCCTCCACTCTCTCGACCGTCCCCCACTTCTCCCCCTCGGCCTGCATACACACCTAGCCCCAGCAACCCTCTCTCACCCCCCTTCTTTCTTTGTTAACAGCTCACGAACCCCCCTGCAGGCAGCCACTCCCTCTATCTCCACCTTATGGCCCTCTCCTTTTCCCCCGTGCGACTCTCTCCTCTGCAAGACGCACACCCATTCTCTCCGTTCCCAGCCGCAACCTCCCTTCTCTCTCGACCACCTCCCTCCACCTTCCGCCACTGCCGAGCCCGAGTGCCTCAGCCACAGCCACCTCCCACAAGCCGCACTCCTCCTTACTCTCCCTCTCTCCCTTCTACACCCTTAGCCACCCCGTCGACAGCCAACCGAACGGCCCTCCTCACAGCTGCATGCGCGCCACACTCCCCCTTCCGGTCGTCTGCACCTCGTACGCACGCCCGTCGGTGAGCTCACGAGGTCGCCGTGAAGCCGCACCGCCGGACACCGTTGCCGCGACCACCTTCGGCCAAACCCCTTCCTGCATGCTACCACCTCCACCGCCGTGAAGCTCCTGCCGCAGACGCCACCTGCCAGCATGCTCCGTACGCAAGCTGCCTAGCCGCCGTGAGGCCCGACCGCCGCCCCAGCCCGCCTGCACCGCCCCTCCGGCCACGACGTTGCCGCCTCCCCTTGTCGCCCTTTGCACCGACGCCCTCCGTCTCCACCGCCGTTAACCACCCCGGCCGCCTTCACCGTCCGACGCACCCCCCCTGCATGTAAGCCCGACGCCGAGCTCGCCGGCCATCGTCGCCCCGACCCTCCTTTGCAGCACCCCTACGCCAACTCCACGACCCCGGACGCGAGCACGCCCGTCGCCGGCCACGTCCATGCCGTCCGCCTCCCTGCACACCAGTTGTAGGACCCTCACCACCTCATCTCCAGCTCCCCTCCACGAGCCCCTGCCGTGAAGCCCACTGTCTCCACCGAGCTCCCGCCGCCGTGAAGCACGCACCGTCCGCCTCCAGCCCCGCCTGCACCGCGGCCTCCCCCACCTGCACCTCCGGAGCACCCGCGTCCCCGCCAGCACCGGCTGCCACCTCCGCAAGCCCAGCCTCCCCTCCACGAGCCCCCACCTGCACCGCCGGTCGCCACCACCGCTGCCGTCTCGCCGTGAACCCGTCGACGCCGCTACCACCGGAGCACCCTGCTGTTGCCGTCGTCGTCCACCGTCTGACCGCCGGTCGCCATCGCCGTTGTTGCCTGCCGGGAAGCCCGCCTCTGCCGCTGCCGCAAGCAGCCTCCCCCTCTCTCTTACTCCCTCTCTGCACTCCCCCTCTCTCCCTCTCGTCTGTCTCTCTCTCTCTCCTCCCGTTCTCTCTCTTTCTCCCTCTTTCTCCCGCCAGTCCTCTCTCTCTCTCCCGTTCTCTCTCTTCCTCCCTCTTTCTCTGCACTCCCCCTCTCTCTCCCGTCGTTTCTCTCTCTCTCCCTCTCTCCATTTTCTTTCTCTCTCTCCCCCTCTCTCCCGTTTCCTCTCTCTCACTCTCCCTCTCTCTCTACTCTCTTCTCTCTCTCTCTCTCTCTCTCCCGTCGTCTTTCTCTCCCCCCCCTCTCCCGTTCCTTCTCTCTCTCCCTCTCTCTCTTCTCACCGCACCCCCCCTCTATCTCTATCTCTTTGCTCTCTCTCTCCTCTTCATCCCACCGCCTCTCTTCTCTCTCTCTTGTTCTCCCCACTTCTCTCTCCCTCTCATATATAAATATATCACATATATATATATATATATATATATCTTATTCTACTTTTTATAATTTGATGTTTTATCTTCCTTTTAGTCTTATATTTTCTTTCTTTTAAATTAAAAAAAAATTAAAAAGCAAAAAAAGTAAAAGAAAAGAGAGTCCTTTTATCTTTCTCATATTACACACACATATATATATTTCAATCATAAATAACCTCCTCCTCACACGTATATATATTAGCTATATATATCTTTTCCTTATATTTTCCTATATTTAACTCTATATCTTTTCCCATCATGTATATACACATATAACTATATACATCTATCATACACATGTGTTTGTGTTCCCTGTTTAAGCAGTTTTTGAAGTCCATTTTGAAGGCCCTCGGTCGTGATGTGCTCGTGTTACTGAAGCTCCCCCAAAGCCCGTCATCGGCACTTCCCCGATAAGCTCTTCTCCCTTTTTAATTTTAATCAGTCAGTTAATCATGTTCCATGCATCATTTAGCATATGTGCCATGCCTTTCTCTCGAGAGGGCCTAGCTTGTGAGTGTCTTTGTGTTTGTGCATTTCATCATGTCATTCTCCCACCCTTTTAGTTCTAAAGGGGTTTTAAACACACCAACCAGGTACGTGTTCGTTTATGTTATTTACAGTTTTATTATCTAAGGATTGGTACTACACCCCGTCGTTCTCACAACTAGTTCTTCTCTGTTTGTTCTTTGTGTAAGGGGTAACCAGTTAAAGGCCCTCTTCTTCGGCCTGTCGAAAGAAGAGGAAGTTGGAGCCCGCATAACCTCGTGTCGAAGGCGAAAGCGATCAATTCACTCGGGACCCTCGGTCCCTGGCGATCACAAAACTCCTAACGCGCGCTTCATTTTGATCATCTTTGTTTTAATAACACCCGCGGAGAGTTACTTCCCGCAGCGGTTACTCTTGTGTTTTGTCCTCACCCGCGCGGAGGATTATTCCCCGCGGCGGTTTCCTGTCATTTACTTTCTGTATATCTAACTCCTAACTGGTGCGGTGGGTCACCTCCCGCGACCATTTCCATTTCAGCATTTTATTTTTTGCACTTTACTTTCTAACTCCTAACTATTTAATTTCAGCATTCCCCTATCATCACTTTAAAACCCCGTGGAGATCAACATCTCGCGGCGGTTTATTTGATCCCTTTTCCTTTCCTGTCACATATACTTATATTATAGTAAAGACCCCTCAGAGGCCACAGTCTCGTGGTGGTTTATATATATTATATATATATATATATATATTTATTTATTATATTATATTATTTATGTCGCATTAAAGACCCCTCAGAGGCCACAGCCTCGTGGTGGTTTATACTTATATATATATATATTATTTATATTATTTATGTCGCATTAAAGATCCCTCAGAGGCCGCAGTCTCGTGGTGGTTTATATATTTATATACTTATACTTATTATTTATGTCATAGTAAAAATCCCGCAGAGACCGCAGTCTCGTGGTGGTTTATATATATATATATACTTATACATATTATTTATGTCACAATAAAAACCCCACAGAGGCCACAGTCTCGTGGTGGTTCATATATTTATATACTTATATTTATTATCTATGTTATAGCAAAAACCCCGCAGAGGCCAATGTCTCGTGGTGGTGTGTATATATATTTATATTTATTATTTATAATGCATTAAAAACCCCGCAGAGGCCAATGTCTCGTGGTGGTTTATATATATACTTTTATTTATTATTTATATTGCATTAAAAATCCCGTAAGGCCAATGTCTCACGGTGGTTTCTAGATGTACATATATTAATTACTGCTCATATTGCAATATTGTTGTTAAAACCCCGCAAAGACCAATGTCCTGCGGTGGTGTGCTTTTATTCATATTGTTCTTGTAACTGTTCGGGGAGTGATATATCGTTACAATTTCTGAGTCTACGTGTCTTCCCGTCTATGAAATTCTGTTACGTAGAGTCCCAGGACTCGAATTCGGTATCTGAAAAGCTGCTCTCGGAACGGTGGGTTACGCCTCCCGGGAAGGGGTTCAGTTTGCGCGAGAGGGTCTTCGGACCCCTATCTCCGCCACGTACCGGAGTTCGGTCAGTCTAAATTCACCATGTCCCCACTGTTGTCATCTGTAGGTCGTACTTGTCCACCGTTCATTCCATATCCCTTATAGCGCGCGTTTCGATTGTTTTGTCCTCATTTCTTTCACCCTTTATTACTCAGAGAGGGAGAAACCCCATCTCTCTCTCTCAGTCCACCACGTGACGCGTTCACATCTCTGGCGATCACGGTGGGACCTGCCTTTTGCTTTTCTGGTTACCCACAAGCTTTCGGCACCCACGTGTGCCCCTCCTTTTGACACCCACGCGTGTCCCTCTTTTCGGCACCCACGTGTGCCCTTCCTTTTTGCGCCCCCGTGTGCTCACTCCCCTCGTGCACCTCGTGCACTCCCCCGGTCCTTTGTGGTTACTTGAGAGGATAACGTTGTCTCGTGCACCACGTGCATTTCCCCTACCATTCGGCACCCACGTGTGCCCCTACCATTCGGCACCCACGTGTGCCCTCCCTATCATTCGGCACCCACGTGTGCCCACCCTACCATTCGGCACCCACGTGTGCCCCTACCATTCGGCACCCACGTGTGCCCCTTCTCCTCCATTCGGCACCCTCGTGTGCCCCGCCTCCTTGTTCCCCTCTATTTGGCATCCTCGTGCCCCACCTCCTTATTGCGCCCACGTGCGCTACGTCATTCCCCTCGTGCACTACGTGCACCCTTAGAGCCCCTTTCTCTTCTTCCAGGTGATCTACGTGTCTCGGAAAGAGGAACGGTTGTATCCTACTCCATCTGTTTACTGCTTTTATATCTCTGTTATATCATTGTGACTATCTCTGTTCTATTTGTGTGTTTATCTCTGGTATTTGTGTGTTATACATCTTTTATTCAGCACTGCATTTCATGCATTTACCCCTTTTCTTTTCTTTCTTTTACTTATTTAAGGATTAACCCCTCTCGGTGAAGGAAGGACTCTCCGTCGGGAATTCCTCTCGACGGACTAGGATCTCCTCCATTGAGACCTCCGTAAGTCCCCGATAGCGAAGGATTCCCTCTTCGTTCACTGGGCTGGTTGTACCACTGAAGTACCCCGGAGTTAGTTACCTATTCGTGGTGAGACGAGTGCCCCTAGCTGACACGGCGGTAAAACAAAGTGCAATTAGGGTCCCTCCTACTAAGTGTGAATTTTATATTTGTTAAAATCAAAAAAAAGAAAAAAAGAAAAAAAAATTAAGTAAATCAAAACACAAAAAAAGGTTAAAACAAAACAAAAAAAATGGCGTAAGATCATCCACTTGTCTGTTAATCTCTGATACTTGTTTGCTAGTGTATGCATTTACGTTCTGGTAAAATTACAGGAATGGCTCAACTCTTTTGAAGAGAATCAATCGGGTCGTGGTCAGTAAGTTGACGCACGCGTCCATGCAATGGACTCAGGCCCTTCCCGTGAGACCCCACAGGAGGTCCCCACTGTTCCACGGGAAATTTCTCCACCACAGGACATCTTCTCCCTGTTGGGTGTCCTCGCCAGTACACAGCTCAGCCCTGAGCAAATTCTGGTCTTTCAGGCTATTTTAAAGGGGAAATCTGTTTCTCTCCCTTCTCAGGAGTCGACTCCGGCTCCTACATCCTACCAACAGCCGCTCCAGGCTACTGCATCCCCATCACATGTATATGTCACTCCCTCTTCTTCGCTTCAAGGGCAGGCGAGTCAACAGTCCGCCTCTTACCAATTTCCCCCTCCACAATCTCAAGCCCCTGTCATCCTTCATACGGTACCCCAAACGGGTCTGTCCACTGGTGGGCCGTCATACCCCTCTAGTTCAGGGTTCCTTTCTCAAGCCTCAACGAGGCCTCTTTCGCCTCAGTGGCAGGCCCAACCTTCGCCCTCTTTTCCTCACCCCTCATGGCCCCAAAATTTGGCTGCCCCTCCTACCCTGGCTCAATCGAGTCACTCTACGGGAGAGCCTTACTCCACTTCTTTTTCAAGCCTTCCATGTCAAGCTGCCCCTCCAATGCCTCAAGGCCAACTCTCTACTTCACGAGTCGCACCTCTCCAACAAGCTCTCATTCACAAAATGGATCAAATGAAGGAAGAGTTAAAGGAGTTCACAAGTCGGCTATCGCCCCCTCCTCCTCAAGTCAACCCCTTCACGCTAAAATCGCTGAAATAGATAAGGAGTGGAAGAAGGCAAGAGATGAGTATGAGCAAGAGCTTCTTTCAAGTCGTTACGATCAAATGGATGTCGTCTATCCATCACCCATTCACCACACTAATTCATATGGCCCTCCGCCTTCACATCCACATCCATATACGCAAAATCTTCCTCCCCTCATTAATACGCATTCCTCACGGCATCCATTTGAACTTCATGACTATGGAGAAGTGGAAATGGCACATGATGAAATTTGTCAAAACTTTGAAGATTTACCCACTCCGAGGCTTCTTCGTTCCTTCCCTCTTCCACCACCACCAGAAGAGCCCTTTGATCAGGATGAAGTCACTGCTGTACCTATTTCTAGTTTTCTTCGTTCTTTCCCTCTTCCACCACCACCAGAAGACTCAAATGCTCAGGATGAAGTCACTGATTCTACCCCTATCTATGAGACATCATGGCATTATGACGATGGGTCAATGCTCCAGCAACCCACGTCAACGTACCATGAGTCTTTTACTGATTTTACTCCCACTTATGAGACATCATGGTATTACCACGATGAGTCCATGCTTCAGCAACCTACGTCAACGTACCATGAGTCTCTTACTGATTTTACTCCCACTTATGAGACATCATGGTATTATGACGATGGGTCAATGCTCCAGCAACGTACGTCAACGTACCATGAGTCTCCTACTGATTCTACCCCTACCTGTGAAGCCATATGGTGTTACGATGATGGGTCTGTATCCCAACAACCCGCATCAATACACCATGAATCGCCCCCCACTTTGAACCCCTCACGTACCACCAAAACTCGACGCTTCCTACGCACCAAGTCTCCTACTGTTACCCCTCTAACTACACAAGTAACCCCCATACTATCAGCCTCCATTGAGCCTCCAGTGAACCCTTGTCTCCAACCCAATAACCTTCCACTGCTCTCACCTAAGGCCTCCACCATCCCTATAACCCCTTGTCCCCAACCTATTCATGTTCTTCCACGTGATCCCTTACCTAAACCCGTGATTAATCCTGAGCAGGGTTCATCTATTTTTGCACCCGAGCCAACCTCATCTGCTTCCGAGCAAGGGGAGAAGTTCGTCGTGTTTCAACCTTCACCTACCTTTCCTACAATCCCTTTCATTGAACCTTTATTACCCGTTGAGCCCATTGCCTTCATCTCGCCTCCGTCACTTAAGGCTTCCACCATCCCTATAACTTCAAACCTAACCCCTCTTACTCCTCCACTTGACCCCTTACCCAAACCCCTGATTAGTCCTGAGCAGGGTCCATCTATTTTTGCACCCGAGCTAATCTCGTCTGCTCCCGAGCAGCAGGAGAAACTCGTCGTGTTTCAACCTCCACTTACCCTTCCTATAGCCCCCATCATTGAATCTCTATTACCCGTTCAATCTGTTATTTCCATCTCACTTCCTTCCATCACCTCTCGGAGTGGGTGTATTCCTATAAATATATGTGCCAAAGATGATGATCAAGAACCGGACAAGAAGAATTTGGTTACGGCTATGCCATTCAAAATTCAAGATTTTATATGCCGAATGCCGATTCGCGTTCTTGTGTCGGTTATTTTTGAGAAGCCCGAATCTCCATCTCCACCAATATTCATCAAAAAGGACTCTCAGGAATTGGTGCTAAGTAAATCAACGGCCATGACCATAGTGGTCACATTACTCATGGGCCAACATTCTTTTAAGGCTCTCATTACCCCTTGCTCGGTCATAGTTCAAATGGCCAATCAAAAGAAGGGGTTCTCCTCATGCATAGTAATGACACATTCTACTGCCGAGGAGATGATGAATTCTATGCTCAAGGTCGGGTTAGGTCACTCTTTGCTGGATGTTTTTGACGTTTTGTCTACTCCCTACCAACTTCCATGCAAGGAGCGAACACCTATGTTACCAAGCATATTCACACACGATATTCCAATGTCCTTGAGCAATGCATCAAATAAGAAGCTCCTTATGTCAAAGGTCAAACTCCCAATGATAGATACCATCCATTTATCAAGGGAGTTATTTCCAAAAGAGTCATTCCATGTTAAGATCCCTACTACACAAGCAGGACTCTCAAACTTTTGCTATGATTATTTGCCAAGAGAGTTACCGTTCATTTTTGAACGTCCAAGGGATCTTGTTACATCAAATGAGAGCTTGTGGGCCCTGAGTGCACCAATTGATCCAGTTGGTCAGAGAAGGACCATGCCGTCTTTTGGGGTGCATAATCGGGAGCGGCTTGCAAGGCCAAGAGGCCAAGAAGCTATATTGAAGGTTGAGAGGTCACCCTGTGAGAGAGTATCCACCAGGAAGAAGGGAAAGCATAAAGTGAAGCTTAAGGGCGAGAAATCCCATGTGAGGAGCCATCTGTAGCTCATCTACTTCATATCCCTATTCCATCACTTGCTTGTGCTGTTATTCATCTTCTTTTTATGGGAATCTATTGGCTAAGGGGACGCTTTCCATCATCTAGATCTACGCAATCAAGCACTTCCTCTGTCCTAGGGTCTTTGGACCCTCACATTCAACCCCCTCCGGAGCCTCCGGATCCTTACCTTCCACCTCGTCCGGAATCTTCGGACCCCTATATTCATCTTCGTCCGGAACCTCCGGACCCCTCCCTGTTTAATTCCACGTCTTTATTCACCTTCTATCCTCGTCCGGAGCCCCCGGACCCCTCCATGTTTAATCCTCTGTCTTTATCCATCTCTCATCCCCTTCCGGAGCCTCCGGACCCTTACCTTCCACCTTGTCCGGAATCTCCGGATCCCTATATTCATCCCTGTCCGGGACCTCCGGACCCTTCCCTATTTAATTCTATCTTTTTATCCATCCCGTATCATCGTCCCCATCCGGAACCTCCGGACCCCGCTCTGTTTAGTTCCTTGTCTTTATTCTACCCTCACATTCCACCCCGTCCGGAACCTCTGGACCCCTCCATGTTTAATTTCTTATCTTTATCTGCCTCTCATCTCCCTCCAGATCCTCCGGATTTCTCATATCATTCTCCATCTCTCTCAGGGCATTGCACCCTTCCTTTTTATATCCCTCCGGAACCTCCGAATTTCTCATCTTGTTATCCATCCCTCCTAGGGCATCGTGCCCTACCTTTTCATATCCATCCGAAGTTTCCAGACTTTTCCTTCTTCCGATTTATCCTTTTATTTTTCCGTGGCATTGTGTCCTTTGTCCTTTTCATCCCTTTAAATTACCTTTTTGCATAGCTCTTCCCAGGGTATCGCATCCCTCATCATGTTCCTCCGGAACCTCCGGATCCATTCTCCTCTAATTCTCTTCCTTTACATCCGGACCCTCCGGATCCGTCTCCTTCGATTCATCAATTTCTAATTCCTCCCGATCCTGATCCTGAGTCGGCCTCGATTCTTGCCACATCAACTGCCTCGGGTATCTCCCTATTCTCACACTGCTTTCGAGGCTTTAGTCCTCACTCTTTTCTTTGATTTCTTCTCACTCTGTAAATTCTTCTAGGCATCTTCCACCTCATCCTGGTTTTGTTATCACTCTTTCAAAATAAACACACTAGTTGGAGGGTTGCTGTACAAAAGAAGCCTCACTGGTGTTCTTCTGAGGTGTCTTGATGATGATGAGTCCTGGAAGTGTGTAGAGGAAGCACACTCAGGTGTGTGTGGTGGCCATGTGAACAGCCAAATGCTTGCTAAGAAGATCCTTCGGCAAGGCTTTTACTGGCCCACCATGGAAGAAGACTGTGCTGTCTATGTCCGTAGGTGTGTCAAGTGTCAACTTCACGCCGATAAGATTCATTCCCCATCTTCCTCTCTCCATCCAGTATCCTCCCCATGGCCTTTCTCCATGTGGGCATTCGACATCATCGGTCCTCTTGGTGATCCTAACTCCCTTATTAAGTAAAAATCCTTCATCCTCACTGCAACGGAGTACTTCACCAAATGGGCTGAAGTCGAAGCCTATGCAGAAGTCAAGGCATCCACAGTCTGCAAGTTCATCATGAAGAACATCATCGCCAGGTTCGGCATTCCAAGAACTATCATCACCGACAATGGGCCACAATTCATTTCTCAGGACCTTCAGGACCTCTGCCAAAGGTATAAAATTACATTGCATCATTCGTCACCATATTATCCACAAGGTAATGGCCAAGCGAGGCCACTAATAAAACACTGATCAAAATCATAAAGAAAACTTGTGAGTCTAGCAGATTCTCGGATTGGCCAGAGAAGCTTATCGAAGCTCTATGGGCCTATCGCACTTCAATCCGAACTCCTACTGGGCAAACTCCGTTCGCCCTCACTTACGGGATGGAGGCGGTAGTTCCATATGAGATTCTGATTCCCTCTCTGAGAGTACAATTGGACAAGGACCTTCCCCTCGACGAACGTCGTGATTCTCTCCTTGCCCAGTTGGAACTCTTAGACGAGAAACGTCTGGTTGCTGCCGAGCATGCTCGCGTCTACCAAAATAGACTCGCACGTTTTTACCAGAAGAAGGTTATTGAGAGAAAGTTTAAAGTTGGTGAAATGGTAGTAAAAAGAATTTTTGTAAAACCTGGCGGGCCGCGTTCTTAGCTCCAACCCAATTGGGAAGGACCATACGTGGTTCAGGCTGTGCATCCTGGCAACGCCTACAGGCTAGTCAATGCTGAAGGAGTTGAGTTATCCCACCCTTGGAATGGGGTTTACCTTAAGAAGTATTACCCTTAGATAGGTGTACATACTGTCAAAGACAAAAAAAATTGAAAACAAAAACAACAAAAAAATGAAAAAAATAATGAAAACCACAAAAATTTGTGTATAAAAACAAAAAAAAGAAAGACCAAAAAAATGAAAAATTCAAAATGCTTGTAGATCACCATGTAGTTAAGTTATTGCATCTAATCTCCATGTTAGGAAAGGGCCCATTCAGATTTGGTAGGTCTCAAGTCTTGGTTTGCCAGAACCGTGGAGACCCCTGTCCGGCCAGTTCGGCCTATGCCCCCTCAAAAGAAGACAACATGTATACACATCTGTGTTATAAAAAATTGATAGCATCGCTTATGGTAGGGCATCACTCAAAAGGTCTCCAAGAAAGCTCGAATCTTTATTCTCTTCTTCTCGACCGAATGAGACAGTCGGTGCCCTTAAAACGCTGAGCATGGGAAACATGAACATAACCCCTACGGTGAGAGTAGGATCCATTTCTTCGAGCATGAATCAGAGCACGAGAAGAGGTCAGTGTCCCCGCAGGCATCCAAGAGGGATTCCATAATGTCAAAATACTATGTCCCTCCCAAAAAAAATCCATCAAAAGAATCAGAAAAAGAAAAGTAGGAAATCAAAGTCAAAAGAAAGGCCTGGCCGTCACCGTGTCTGATTCCACTAAATGAAACCCCTTTGACTGAAAGTCAAATTCTATACAAAAGGGGTCATGAGATGTAAATGCTCGAGAGTTAGTCCGAAGTTGCCCGAAATGGGAGAGTTAAATGGACCTTTATTGGCTCGCCGAGTTAATGGTTTTGCCGGTCCCCTCAGGAGGTTTACCCCCAATACTCTTCCTTCTTCCCCAGAAGATAAAGGCTCAATGGAGTTCCCGAAGGGTGAAACTCACCAAAGCTTGCAAACATATGGTTGTCCATTTTGAAAGCAGAAGTCATTATCGTGAAGGAGTCTCCGTGTTTCTGGCTGGCCAAGACCTTTATCTACCACCTTAATGTCTTCTTAGTTTAACCTCGGGCTTAGACCAATGCAAGCGCGTCACCTATAGGTGCGACGGCGTCTGATTCCGGGTCAGCGTCGCGCGGTTGGTCATTTGGGTTCCAGGGTGTTCCATTACATACCATCTAGAGTTGTGAGGAAATAGACCCGGGTCGGGCAAATCATTTACCTCGAATATTTTTTGGGTGAATCCCTGTGGTCGGAAGCAACTGGGAGCCTAAGCATGGCATGACGGTATTGTCATCAGGATAAGTCTTAGCCGGCGGGATTATCATTCGAGGAGTCTAGAGGCCCAAATCAACCTAGATGTGCACTTAGGATACCTGGGAGGTTACCAAGAAACCCTCGTCCTCGTGCAACTTAAATGTTATATGGGTTGGTCATCATGCATTAGTAAAAAACAAAAAAATAATAAATAAGCCAAAACTAAACAAAAAAATGACAAAATCAAAAAAAATCCAAAAAAAGGGGGAGAAAAATGTATATGCACAAAAAAATGGAAATGTAAAAGACCAAAAATAATAATAAAGAAACAACAAAACACAAAAAAATTAATATACACCTACAAAAAAACAAAGATCACATCTTTGCATGATAGCATTTGTATGCAGCATTCATTTTAAATTCTCGTTTGCATCCGTGTGCTTGTCTGTCGCATTCATTATCCTTTATTATTGCCTTTGTTAATAAGGGCTTGCCCCTTGACTCGTTATCAAGGATAGTTCAAACTTCGTTTGCTTGTTGAGCAAGGGGCAAGTCAGAGCAGAAATACTGACTTGTTTGCTTAGGTGTGTGCAGGAATTTGAGAGCTCAGGAAGAAGCAGAGAATTAAAATCAAACACAAAACACTTTATTTCACTTCTATTCAAAATAAAAATAAACAATAAAGAGATTACATCAGATTTCACCTTCTCTCTCCACATTACTTGTCCCGCCACCCTCCGGACGAGACACTCTTGAGGGGGCTATCCAATCATGGAATGCGGTCCTTCTACCGCCTTGTGGGCCTCTTTCTATCTCTACTCCCCGGCGCCGATCTGCGGGGGCACCAAAGAAGCTGCTGACACGAAAGCCACGCTCTCGTGCTCTTCGGTAGCGTTCCTCACCGTCCTTTAGCCACTGCTCGGCGAGGCCGAGACTGGTCTTCAATTCAAATAATTGGGCCTCCAGGGCCCTCTTCTCCTCTTTCTCGGCCGACTTCTTGGCCTTCTCTCTTTCCTTGGCCTTTTCCCTCTCAGCACGTTCTCTCGCTCTGTCTTCCCTCTCCAGCTGAAGGGTGATCCTCAGCTCTATAGCGTCCCTAGAAAAGTCATCACCTGGACGACGCTGCAGTTCCTCTTCTAGCTCGGCTATTCTAGCTTCCTTCTGGGCGGCATGTGCGAGTGCCTCCTCCGTTTCTTTCTCCTGCCAGACGTTTCATCTCAGGCTTCTGGTAACGCTTGAACAAGGGATTTTAAATGGTGAGGCTCTCACCTGTACAGAAAGCATCCCTTCTGCTTCCGCAGCCCGCTGTGTGGCATGAGCAAGTTGCTCGTGTAGTGAATCTAACTCTGAAGTGGGAATCCATAGACTGGAAGAAACGCCGTCTGCCCCCATCGCCGATGAAACTACATCGAGCTGGGCACGCTGCGTACACATACGAGAGGTGACAGTTAAATGGTTAACACCATGAATTTCAAATCATGCCAGGAGTATGTATATATACACTTACTGATGAACCCAGAGCCGCTCGGGTATCAGTTAACTCTTGCTCCATGTCCGCCAAACGAGCTCGTAAGTTCGTTATTATGGTGTCACGGCCATCCTACAGCCATGGCTCTTGAGTTCACAAATAAAAATCAAAAAAAATGGAAATTATAAAAGATAAAAAAATGGTGTTTTACTTTACCTTTATAAGCCCTCCAAGCTGGAGCCTCTCCACATACATTGCCCTATAGAGCCGTAGGTAATCTTCACTGTCTTGTGCTTGTGATTCTAGGAGCGTGCCACCCCGCTGCCAATCTTCATACTGTTCGGGGAAGCGCACCCTCCAATCAACGCAGGTTGCCGGCCCACGCGTCTTCTTCCCGACGCTGGGTAAGGAGGTTATATCCACCCATTCCTGGGCAAGCCCGAGGGTTCTCATGACTAATCGTAGCCTTAGAGGCTCAATTTCATTCAAGCGATGGAGCCAGAGGTCCCGTCCGAATCGGGCACGGCTTCCAATTACCCATGGCTGGTCGACATCGACCATATTCAAGTAAGGCCTCCAGTTCACCTATGTTGGGTTGTACATATCTTCGTGGTTACTCAAAAATATAAAAAAATAATAATAAATAAAAAATATATATAAAAAAGAGAAAAAAGTATCCTACCATCACTGCAGGGAACTCTTGCAGCTCCCGTCTCGATACCATCAGCTGGTAGGATAATGGTGCTGTACTCATGATGGGTTGCCACCGCCTAGCCAACGGGATCGTCACTGGCCGACAGTGTCGAGCTCTCCCCATTGGAATATAATAGTAGCTCCACAGCTACACCATCACGTGTCATTGGCACCAACAAATACAAGAAAAAAAGCATAAAATGAAAATCACAAAAAAAATAAATTTTTTTTACCTGGATGAAAGGCGTAAATCCATTTATTGTAACCTCTCGGCCTGTCCTTTGCGACAGACCTGTAAATAGATGTGCCAGCATGGCAGCACCCCTGGCGTACTGTCCTACTCTCTCCAAATCTACAAGCAGCTCCAGGAAGCGGCAGTGTATGTTGTCTCCCTTGGAGCCTAGTAGCAGCCTACCCAGCAGAAAGAGGAGGAACCTCCTCAGGTCCATGTTGGTCCTCTCCCAGTTGCTGGCATCTGCACAGTATACAGCATAGGCACCTCTCTCTGCCCTTTCCATAAATTCCTCCAAGGACTCGTCATCCCGTGGACGGATGTCAGTAAGCCCTAACACCTCCATGATCGATGTCTTGGCTACTGACCTGTTCTTCCGTCCATCGAGTTCCAGTCCTAACAGTTTCTGGGCACCTTCTCGGTAATCCGCATAAGTGACGTCGGTCACTGCCTCTCCATCCACTTTGAGGCCCGTAATGCGGACCATATCTTCCAAACTGGGTACCATGTGCCCCCAAGACATCAGGAATGCCCGACTCATCGGATCCCATCTTTCATGTAATGCTTGGATCAGGGCAAGGTCGAGCTTTATCGGCTCGATTCGGAGGAAGGCACCGAACCCCATCACGTCTAGCCTGGCCTTTTGGAAGTCCGGGAGACCTCGATATGCTGCCACTACGAGCTCCCAAGAGATGTGCGAACGCATCATGCTCTGCACATATACAAGAAGTGAAAAGGGGAACATTGCTAAGCAAGTAAGGAGAAGAAAAGGATGAAGGAAGGAAACCAAAGAAGCCACTTACAAGCTGTGATCGGGTCCTCTCACTCAGTTGTCCTTCAACTTCTGAGAGTCTCCTGGAACTGCTACCTGATCTGCTCCTCTTCGAGGAGCGGGAAGACTCACCTTCTGCTCTAAAGCTGGATTCAGCCTCCATCCTGAAAAAGTGAGCAACACTCGCAACCTCCCTTCCTTACAAATTTGCACTCCTCAAGTCTGCTCTCAGGACTTCGGTGTTTCCAAGTCGAGCGAAAGGGGAGGTATTTATAGGATTGGAAAGAAGGTGGTCTGGATCTATCACCATCACCCCAGTAACGTCCTTTACGACAAGTCACCCTCTCTTTACTCTCGCATGTCACTCTGCCATCTGGAGTGATCAATTCGGAGGCGTGATTTGTTGACTTGCCCTCCCCATGCGGTCTAAAGATTCCCCGTGTTTATTGTCCCGTTGCGACTACTTTTAGCGCAAAGAAGAAAGTGGGGGACATTTATACGGGAAAATAGGACCAGGGACCGATGTTGTTGAAATTGGTGGTAGATTCCTTTGAAAGTCATGGCCACGGTACACTCGCGTGCCACTTTGCCATGTGAATTAAATGGAGCAGAGCTGTGATTTGTTGACCCGCCACTCCTATTCGGTCCAAAGATTCCGCGTGTCCCTTGTCCTATTGCGACTACTTTTAGCGCAAACAAGGAAATAAGGAACATTCACGTGGGAAAAGAGTACCACGGGCCGATATTGTTGAAATCCGTGGATGATCCCCTTGAAAATCATGGCTATGGTGAGTCACCGCCCCGTATTTTAAGGAGACATCTCGTCGAGCATACTGCGCGAGAACCCGTGTGTTGGAGACGAAGCGTAGAGCAGAAGGAACATATCCAGGGCGAACCAGTCATGTTCAAACCAAGCTATTTCACTCACACATCTATATAAGGGTTTGTGCCCGTCACGAGAAGGGAGTGAGTGAACAAGCCACTCACTAACCCTCATCACCCTCCTGGTCGCTTCTCTTCTCTCTCCCAAGGTAAGAAGTCCTTCGGAGGCCTTCTATAGTTCCGTGACGCAGCAATCGCTTTGTCGCGCCATGCGTTCCCACCTACTCTTCGGCAGTGCTCCTCACCGTCCTTCTGTCCCTCTCGCTACCCTGATGGTCGCGAAGCTCTTGAAGCCGAGGTCGCTGGCTGAGCTGCCCTCTACTTTGTCACTGGAGACTCTATCAGCTCCAGGAGTTCCTCCACCGTGAGCTCCAACTCTCCTCTAATCTGCAGAGATCCTGAGGGAATGACGTGTCTGAATCTTCTTTCTCCCGGAGCTCTATCACTCGGGACTCTAGTGCATTTCTCCCGTCCCAATCATGGTGCCGCTTTGCCTCTCTCTCTCTCTCTCTGCCTGCATCTCACCTTGCCAGCTGAAGAGAAACTCTCAGCTCCAGGACGTTTTGGGCAGTTCCTCAACGATGTATCGTCGTCACTCCTCCTCCGACTTTGTTGTTCGGGCACCACGCTCTGTTCAAGTGACGCGCTCCTTCTCCGCTCAGACCGCGTGAGCTAGCCCGCCTTGGGTTTCTACCGCTTTCTCGATCCAATCATCCCACATGGTCAGAAGAAGTGAGTGAAGTGTGTAGTTGAATCTCAAACCAAATCACGCTCACCTAAGCTACGAGCTTATGCTCGGCCCCTTTGGCACAAGCCACTGTGCCGCAAAGTTGCTCCTGGAAGGACCTGACCTTTGAAAGAGGAGCTTAGGAACCAGAAGAGGACATGTCGGCCATCCCTTGCCACATGTTGGGCACACTGAAAGTAGAGGAACAAATGCCGAGTAATGATTGTACACTAGGAATCCAAAACAAAAAAAAGAGGAAAAGAATAAAACAAACAAAAATGAGTTGCCACAGATGAACTATGCTTTCTATGTTTCCCCTGCTTTTCTAAATTGTTGTGACTGGTTGATATTCTGTACAGATGAGTGTAATATTATTTCTTATGAGATATTTATGTTTTACTGTGCTTACTGATGAATGCAGGTTTCAAAAGAAGAAAAAAAAGAGAAAAAGAAAAAGAAAAGAGGATCATCACCCCCCACTGTAAATCACCTCCGCACTGTGTCTTGCATTGTATTATATGATATTTACACTACTAGAGTTTGTCAAGGACCTTACGCCTTGAACGAATCTGGGATTTGAGTTCCCCTTCAACAAAAACAGTGATGATTTCGGAGGAGATCAGGACGTACGGATAGGCCGTTAAGTCGTGATAGAATGGGGACGATGGTTCCGTCCGATGAGTCGGTACGTGGATAAACGGGCCCCGGCTCAGTATCAGCTCATTGGATCGGTATCCTGACCCACTCTCCACAGCTTAGCAATATTATCCTTTGTTAGTTTCTATTTTCATTTGTTTTAATTTTTCTTTTAAACCCAGCATGCATTCATGTAGGACTTTGAGTTCATTGTGGAAAATCATTCACTTACTTTGATTGTGTGAGCCACTGTGCTTAATTGCTTAAATATGGGATATTCCTTTCCGAGTCGAGTACTGAGTTTCCTTGAGGTTGCCTTGGGATGTTTCTCTGGATGAAACCATTGTTTGGATTTGTCTCCAATCATCTGTTTATTTCCCTCGGACCCACCTTGGCTGCAGCACTTCCACAATGGCTGGTAACAGCTCTCCAATGGTGAAACCTGAGGTTTACGACCCAGGTACTTCCGCGCCATGAAGTTGGTCCTCTTAGTTTGTTTGTGCCCCAATGCACACAATGTCCTTCCTAGTTTGTTTACCATCCAAACAATCGTTGATTTCGGAGGACCTTCCTCAAGGTTGCTTTGTTGAAACTCGGGAAAGATTCTCGTCCTGTGACGTTAGAAGCATGTCTCATCACACCTTGACATCGACTTTTCAGTCCACTCCATTTCACTCCAATACACTTCATTTTATTCCGTTACACGCCCCTCCCCTACAAAGTGGATGCCAAGGCGGGGCAGCTGTAGACACGCCATTTCTGACGTTACGATGAGTAAATCCCATATTGTACTGTAATGCCCTGAAGTGGCTTACATTTTCTTTTATTTGAGTGATTTCCGTAATTATGGTTAAATTGCATTATTTTGTGAAAGGGAGAAAATTAAAATATGTGTACATATAAATAAATAAAAGAGAAAATGAAATCCAAAAAAATGCGTGTGTAATTATGTAATTAATTTTATTTAATAATAAATTTATTTTTATAAATGTATATATTATTGATTACTATATATATAATTGATAAAATATATTTATTAAAGGATAAAAGATATGATAATTATAAAAATAATAATAATAAACAAAAAAAACATAAAAGCAAACAAAAATAAACAAAACAAACAAACATAAAATATAATAAATAAAAAAATAATATTCCCTACCCCATCTTATTCTCTCCCCATCCCTTTCTTTATTTCTATTTTCTTCCCTATCTCCCACGTAATCCCCTCTCGTTTCTCTGCTCACTTCCCTCTCCACCAAGGCACACACACGTACTCTCCCCCTCTCCCTCCTCCACTCTCTCGACCGTCCCCCACTTCTCCCCCTCGGCCATCTCCCTCTGCCTGCATACACACCTAGCCCCAGCAACCCTCTCTCACCCCCCTTCTTTCTTTGTTAACAGCTCACGAACCCCCCTGCAGGCAGCCACTCCCTCTATCTCCACCTTACGGCCCTCTCCTTTTCCCCCGTGCGACTCTCTCCTCTACAGGACGCACACCCATTCTCTCCGTTCCCAGCCGCAACCTCCCTTCTCTCTCGACCACCTCCCTCCACCTTCCGCCACTGCCGAGCCCGAGTGCATCAGCCACAGCCACCTCCCACAAGCCGCACTCCTCCTTACTCTCCCTCTCTCCCTTCTACACCCTTAGCCACCCCGTCGACAGCCAACCGAACGGCCCTCCTCACAGCTGCATGCGCGCCACACTCCCCCTTCCGGTCGTCTACACCTCGTATGCACGCCCGTCGGCGAGCTCACGAGGTCGCCGTGAAGCCGCACCGCCGGACACCGTTGCCGCGACCACCTTCGGCCAAACCCCTTCCTGCATGCTGCCACCTCCACCGCCATGAAGCTCCTACCGCAGACGCCACCTGCCAGCATGCTCCGTATGCAAGCTGCCCAGCCGCCGTGACGCTCTACCGCCGCCCCAGCCCGCATGCACCGCCCCTCCGGCCACGACGTTGCCGCCTCCCCTTGTCGCCCTCTGCACCGACGCCCTCCGTCTCCACCACCGTTCACCGCCTCGGCCGCCTTCGCCGTCCGACGAACCCCCCCTGCATGTAAGCCCGACGCCGAGCTCGCCGGCCATCGTCGCCCCGGCCCTCCTTTGCAGCACCCCTACGCCAACTCCATGACCCCGGACGCGAGCACGCCCGTCGCCGGCCACGTCCACGCCGTCCGCCTCCCTGCACACCAGTTGCAGGACCCTCACCACCTCGTCTCCCGCTCCCCTCCACGAGCCCCTACCGTGAAGCCCACTGTCTCCACCGAGCTCCCGCCGCCGTGAAGCACGCACCATCCGCCTCCAGCCCCGCCTGCACCGCGGCCTCCCCCACCTGCACCGCCGGAGCGCCCGCGTCCCCGCCAGCGCCAGCTGCCACCTCCGCAAGCCCAGCCTCCCCACCACGAGCCCCCACCTGCACCGCCGGTCGCCACCACTGCTGCCGTCTCACCGTGAACCCGTCGACGCCGCTACCACCGGAGCACCCTGCCGTTGCCGTCGTCATCCACCGTCTGACCGCCGGTCGCCATCGCCGTCGTTGCCCGCCGGGAAGCCCGCCTCCGCCGCTGCCACAAGCAGCCTCCCCCTCTCTCTTACTCCCTCTCTGCACTCCCCCTCTCTCCCTCTCATCTGTCTCTCTCTCTCTCCTCCCGTTCTCTCTCTTTCTCCCTCTTTCTCCCGCCAGTCCTCTCTCTCTCTCCCATTCTCTCTCTTCCTCCCTCTTTCTCTGCACTCCCCCTCTCTCCCGTCGTTTCTCTCTCTCCCCCTCTCTCCGTTTGCTTTCTCTCTCTCCCCCTCTCTCCCGTTTCCTCTCTCTCACTCTCCCTCTCTCTCTGCTCTCTTCTCTCTCTCTCTCTCCGGTCGTCTTTCTCTCCCCCCCCCTCTCTCCCGTTCCTTCTTCTCTCCCTCTCTCTCTTCTCACCGCACCCCCCTCTCTCTCTCTATCTCTCTGCTCTCTCTCTCCTCTTCATCCCACCGCCTCTCTTCTCACCGCGCCCCTCTCTCTCTCTCTTCTCTCTCTCTCGTTCTCCCCACTTCTCTCTCCCTCTCATATATAAATATATCATATATATATATATATATATATATCTTATTCTACTTTTTATAATTTGATGTTTTATCTTCCTTTTAGTCTTATATTTTCTTTCTTTTAAATTAAAAAAAATTAAAAAGCAAAAGAAAAGAGAGTCCTTTTATCTTTCTCATATTACACACATATATATATATTTCAACCATAAATAACCTTCTCCTCACACGTATATATATTAGCTATATATATTTTCCTTATATTTTCCTATATTTAACTCTATATCTTTTCCCATCATGTATATACACATATAACTATATACATCTATCATACACGTGTGTTTGTGTTCCCTGTTTAAGTAGTTTTTGAAGTCCATTTTGAAGGCCTTCGGTCGTGATGTGCTCGTGTTACTGAAGCTCCCCCAAAGCCCGTCATCGGCACTTCCCCGAAAAGCTCTTCTCTCTTTTTAATTTTAATCATTCAGTTAATCATGTTCCATGCATCATTTAGCATATGTGCCATGCCTTTCTCTTCGAGAGGGCCTCCCTTGTGAGTGTCTTTGTATTTACGCATTTCATCATGTCATTCTCCTACCCTTTTAATTCTAAAGGGGTTTTAAACACACCAACCAGGTACGTGTTCGTTTATGTTATTTACAGTTTTATTATCTAAGGATTGGTACTACACCACCGTCGTTCTCGCCAACTAGTTCTGCTCTGTTTGTTGTTTGTGTAAGGGGTAACCAGTTAAAGGTCCTCTTCTTCGGCCTGTCGAAAGAAGAGGAAGTTGGAGCCCGCATAACCTCGTGTCGAAGGCGAAAGCGATCAATTCACTCGGGACCCTCGGTCCCTGGCGATCACAAAACTCCTAACGCGCGCTTCATTTTGATCATCTTTGTTTTAATAACACCCGCGGAGAGTTACTTCCCGCAGCGGTTGCTCTTGTGTTTTGTCCTCACCCGCGCGGAGGATTATTCCCCGCGGCGGTTCCTGTCGTTTACTTTCTGTATATCTAATTCCTAACTGGTGCGGTGGGTCACCTCCCGCGACCATTTCCATTTCAGCATTTTATTTTTTGCACTTTACTTTCTAACTCCTAACTATTTAATTTCAGCATTCCCCTATCATCGCTTTAAAACCCCGTGGAGATCAACATCTCGCGGCGGTTTATTTGATCCCTTTTCCTTTCCTGTCACATATACTTATATTATAGTAAAGACCCCTCAGAGGCCACAGTCTCGTGGTGGTTTATATATATTTATATATATATACATATATATATATTTATTATTTATATTATTTATGTCGCATTAAAGACCCCTCAGAGGCCACAGCCTCGTGGTGGTTTATACTTATATATATATATATATATATATATATATATATATATATATATAATTTATGTCGCATTAAAGACCCCTCAGAGGCCGCAGTCTCGTGGTGGTTTATATATTTATATACTAATACTTATTATTTATGTCATAGTAAAAACCCCGCAGAGGCCGCAGTCTCGTGGTGGTTTATATATATATATACTTATACTTATTATTTATGTCACAGTAAAAACCCCGCAGAGGCCACAGTCTCGTGGTGGTTCATATATTTATAAACTTATATTTATTATCTATGTTATAGCAAAAACCCCGCAGAGGCCAATGTCTCGTGGTGGTGTGTATATATATTTATATTTATTATTTATAATGCATTAAAAACCCCGCAGAGGCCAATGTCTCGTGGTGGTTTATATATATACTTTTATTTATTATTTATATTGCATTAAAAATCCCGTAAGGCCAATGTCTCGCGGTGGTTTCTAGATGTACATATATTAATTACTGCTCATATTGCAATATTGTTGTTAAAACCCCGCAAAGACCAATGTTCTGCGGTGGTGTGCTTTTATTCATATTGTTCTTGTAACTGTTCGGGGAGTGATATATCGTTACAATTTCCGAGTCTACGTGTCTTCCCGTCTGTCAAATTCTGTTACGTAGAGTCCCAGGACTCGAATTCGGTATCTGAAAAGCTGCTCTCGGAACGGTGGGTTACGCCTCCCGGGAAGGGGTTCAGTTTGCGCGAGAGGGTCTTCGGACCCCTATCTTCGCCACGTACAGGAGTTCGGTCAGTCTAAATTCTCCATGTCCCCACTGTTGTCATCTGTAGGTCGTACTTGTCCACCGTTCTTTCCATATCCCTTATAGCGCGCGTTTCCATTATTTTGTCCTCATTTCTTTCACCCTTTATTACTCAGAGAGGGAGAAACCCCATCTCTCTCTCTCAGTCCACCACGTGACGCGTTCACAGTGTTAACTTCCAAATTCCTCTCCTATTCACCACCTAATAAAACTCCGAAAGGGACAATCATCAAAGTCTCACCGGAAATCCTTTAACACATCCTCTTCGACCCTTGTCATCATCGGCGAGATCGGTCGATCTCTACCCTCAACTTGGACCCTACGTCCATGTTGACAACCCCATCCTTGTTTTGGCAGTGACATATGCCGACAAACAAATCCTTTTCGACCCTCGTCATCATCGGCGGGATCGGGCGATCTCTACCCTCAACTTGGGCCTTACGTCCCTGTTGACAATCCCATCCTTGTTTCGACAGTGACATATGCCGACGAACAAATCCTTTTCGACCCTCGTCACCATCGGCGAGATCGGTCGATCTTTACCCTCAACTTGGGCCTTACGTCCCTGTTGACAATCCCATCCTTGTTTCGGCAGTAACCCATGCCGGTAAATAAACCAACATTCGACCCCCACCATCATCGGCGAGACCGGTCGATCTTTACCCATAACTCGGATCTTACATCCTTGTTAATAAACCATATCCCTTGCTTCGACATCTAGCCGGTGTCGACAAACTTAAACAGGATTTGAGCCTTGTCATCATCGACAAGGCCAGCCAACATTCTCGCGGTCGAGTTCTTCCGCATCCCGTAAAAAAAAAAAAGAGAAAGAGAAAAAAAAGAAAAGAAAAATGGGGTTAAAAATAGAGATACCCCGCCGGGCTTGTTCCTATATCAGGTCAGGTGCAAAAATGGCTATAGCCCAGCTGTGGCGAAAACCCGAAAGGGCGTCGCAGGCAAAATCGGGCACCCCGCCGCGTGAAAACCCGAAAGGGCGCACAGGCAAAAGCAAGAGGGGGCTGGCCTCGGTGAAAACCCGAAAGGGCGCTAAGGTCAATAATGTGAATAAAAAATGAATGATGAATAGTGATGAACCATCATCTGTCCTGAAGGCCATTTACGAGGTCGGGGCGAGGGTTTCCATCCCATATCCCACTTATACACGTCCAGTGTCTACCCTTTTCGACCCTTGTCATCATCAGCAAGATCGGTCGCTAACCTTTTTCGACCCTTGTCATCATCGGCAAGATCGGTCGCTACCCTACCTGGTATTTGCCATCATCGGCAGGACCGTCTACCTTTTCGACTCTTGTCATCATCGGCAAGATCGGTCGCTACCCTACCCAGTTTTTGCCATCATCCATAGGACCGTCTACCTTTTTGACCCTTGTCATCATCGGCAAGATCGGTCGCTACCCTATCCGATTTTTGTCATCATCGGTAAGACCGTCTACCCTTTCGACCCTTGTCATCATCGGCAAGATCGGTCGCTACCCTACCCAGTTTTTGTCATCATCGGCAAGACCGTCTACCTTTTCGACCCTTGTCATCATCGGCAAGATCGGTCGCTACCCTTTCCGGTTTTTGTCATCATCGGTAAGACCGTCTACCCTTTCGACCCTTGTCATCATCGGCAAGATCGGTCGCTACCCTACCTGGTTTTTGTCATCATCGGCAAGACCGTCTACCTTTTCGACCCTTGTCATCATCGACAAGATCGGTCGCTACCCTTTCCAGTTTTTGTCATCATCGGCAAGACCGTCTACCTTTTCGACCCTTGTCATCATCGGCAAGATCGGTCGCTACCCTACCCGGTTTTTGTCATCATTGGCAAGACCGTCTACCCTTTCGACCCTTGTCATCGTCGGCAAGATCGATCGCTACCCTACCCGGTTTTGTCATCATCGGCAAGACCGTCTACCTTTTCGACCCTTGTCATCATCGGCAAGATCGGTCGGTACCCTTTCTAGTTTTTGTCATCATCGGCAAGACCGTCTACCCTTTCGACCCTTGTCATGATCGGCAAGATCGGTCGCTACCCTATCCAGTTTTTGTCATCATCGGCAAGATCGTCTACCCTTTTGACCCTTGTCATCATCGGCAAGATCGGTCGCTACCCTATCCAGTTTTTGTCATCATCGGTAAGATCGTCTACCCTTTTCGACCCTTGTCATCATCAGCAAGACCGGTCGCTACCCCCTAACCTGGGCCTTCCACCCTCATCGAGCAGCAAAATGATTTTACGACGATATTCGACCCAGGTCGATGGTTATAACACACCTCTCGTCACCAGCAGCAAGGTTAGCTAGGTGCGTCTGCCTACGCTACCTATGTCCCACCCTGGCAAAGGTCATGTTCCGGGGACGGCTGCACCGCGGTGGAGCGAACACCTCACCCCATCCCTGAAGGCGTGAGCGCTCTCCTGCGTCATTGGCACACATCCCCAAGTTCGGGTGATCAGCCAGAAGGGAGAAGGGAGGAAAAGAAGTCGTGACCAAGACGACGAAAAGAGATGCTTTCATTTAATAAGAATTGGCGGAACACATTCTTTTGCCCAGGACATTCCCCAGGGGTACACAAGCTCTAAAGACAAAAAGGAGCAGAACTTCCAAAAGGAAAGGAAACAAAAAGCAAAAGCGAAGTTACGGCAAGGGACGCCGGAAGATATCTGCCAACTCCAAGAGGCCCAATGAAGAGTGTCGGGTCAATTCTTGCAGCCGGGCCTCAGTAGCTGTCAGCTCTGATAACCTTTCGCCCAATGAGGCAAGTTGTCCTTCGGCCAGATCGGCTTCTTCTCTTGACCGGGTTTCGAGACGTTCGCCTTCCTGAAGTTCGGCTTCGACCTCGGCAAGCTCAGCACGCAGCTCCGCCTCCCGTGCCCTGAGGAGCAGCTGGCGTTCTGAAATGTCTGCGGCAGCGTTTCTCAGCTGTTCCGCGGTAGCCCTCAAAGAAGAAGCAGCAGTGTGGCAATCTGCCCTCTCCAGCTTCACGGCCGTCAGCTGATCAGAGACCTCGCGGCTCAGGAACTCCCGCCTGTTGGCGTGCTTTAACAGCATTACGACCCGCGGAGTCCAATCATCCATGGGGCAACCAAATGCTAATAGCGACCGGGAGAGGTGGTCCACCAAGCTTCTCAGCTGCACATAAGTCAGATCCGGAGAAGCTGACATGGCCCGCTGGAGATTATCCAGAGACTGCCACACCATGTCTCCAGAGAATTGTAGGCCCAATGGCGAAGTCTCGGGAAGCTGAAAGTCCACTCTGCTATCTACATCGGCCCAGATATCGTCGGCCACCCCGAGGGACGTCGACGGCATAGTTTGCACAACGCTCACACCCGGCCCGACTATTGTAGCTACAGCAACTACAGGGACCCCCATAATGGCAACTTCCTTGCCCGCCCTTTGGGGTGAGGCTACAGCAGCCGTATCGGCAACGGAAGGCGCTTGCTCCTCTTGAGTAGTCTCACCGGCCGCCAGAGGAGGAGAGCCCTCTATGACCGACAAGGTCTGAATGACATCCGCCTCGTCTGTAATAATTTCTCCTGCTTCTATATCCAGAAGACCGCTTGGCAACAGCAATGATTCTGCACCGGTCGCCAAGGCTTGAACCCTTGCAACCTCGGTCGGAGCGCTAACTTCGGCAGTCACGCCAGGCTCCTTTGAGACCGCTGCAGCAGCATAGGTCCGTGGAAGCCGCAGGGCAATGGGCCGTACAATAGGCGGGAAGGCTGACTAACCCACATCCGCGCCAGGAAGGGGTATGCGGATCATTATAGCTGGCAGTACCACCTCAGCCTGCATTGCATATGTGTACCTCAGCCAGTTGGCTTGGAAATAAAAAGAAGTGTTGCAGGCGGGAATCAAAATGCTTCCTACCTCAATCGGCACTATATTCAGGCCTCCAAGAGTCGCCCCTGAAGATTCTGGCCCTTCTCCTGCAGTCGGGTAGGATGGCCCGTGCTCGGCTCCCAATAGCCTCGGAGGGCTAAACGTTGGCAGGTCGCTCTCATAAGCTGAAGAAGCCCCGGCGTCCTCAGCCTCGGTGTCCGCCATCGGGAACCCCTCGTCATCGCCGGAGCCGCCACCATAATCAACTTGTTCAGAAGAGCATGATTCTTCTGCTTGTTCTCGAACCTCCAGTACCTGAGCGGGAACTAGGCTGCTAGGAGGAGGCCCTCTATCCAGAGCCTCCTCAGCGATCTCCGCCTCGAGAGCGTCCGTTGGCGGAATATCTAAGGGCTGGTCCCTCGGAAGCCCTCGCTCTCCGATGATAACCCCTGCCGAGGCACCGACCTCAGGGAGCAGCGTGGGTCGAACATCGACTGGAATGGAAAGATAATAAATAGTCAAGACCCGACTGAAACCACAACATGCCGTTAAGCTCTATAAGCATGCTGCAAATTACCTTCAATGTCTTGATGAGGTGTCGGTGAAGGCAAGTCACCCTCAGCCGAGGCCGAGGGGGCTTCCTCCTCTCTCTCCCCAGCAGTAGCTCCGGTTGCCGCCTCCAACCCAACAGCGGCGGAGGTAGTGCCAGCAGCCACTAAAAGGAAGGATGATCAGCCAGGGCGGGGGAAAGAAACAAACAAGCCATGCAAGAATAAGAAGTCACCTTCGCCCTCGGGCCCTTGCATCCAGGCGACCTCAAATTCGGAGAATGACGGAACCCGAGGAAGGGGAACCGTAGACTCCTCTTCAGCAGCCTTCCTCCGACGTGCTCGAGTAGCACGGGACTCTGCCCTCTTGGCTTTCTTGGCCCTACTGATGGCCTCCCTGACCTGGGACCTGGTCCGCTTCCGCGAGTCCCCAGGGGGTAATGGTGTCGTGGTCGGAGTCGGCTCTGGAATATTAAAATATGAAGGCTTCTGCGCCTTAGATATCAACTCCCTACAGTGTCGGGTCGCTTCCATAGAAAGGCGAGCTGCAAAAACACATAAGTAAGAAGATGCACACTGAATATAAAAGAAGCAGCTGCAGGGCTGAAGAAGAAGTCACGCATTACCTGGCAGCCCGGTGTATCGGGGACTAAGCGGCCAGTAAAGCAGTGCTGGCATCTTATCCCGAGAAGCCGCCTCGTGGATGAGCCAGCACACATCACCGATTGTTTCACTTTTCTCCGTCAGTTGAGCCAAATCCTCATGGCCACGGGATGACAAGTGATGATATAAGCTCAAGTGGTCGAAGCCCCAGCTGTCGACATACTTAAAAGATATGAGGAGCTGATGGTCCCGGATGGCTTCTAGTGGATCAGAAATTGAAAGCCCATGGGAATGAAGCAGGGCGAATATCTAGGGGGTGTTGGAATATAAGTCAGCCCGCCTGTCTTCCCTCCCGATGAAGGTCCGATAGGGATGAAAACGGTCGATTTCTGGGTGCCAGCTCACCACACTAGGAAGGGGTTCTTCCACCAAAAGTGGGATTGTCTGAAGAGCAATCTGGTCACTGCTAACCCGGTACAGCCCCCAGAGAGTCTTGATATAATCATCCCTCTGGATCTCTGGCATCTTCGGGTCGGCTCGGGACGACTTGCCCTTCGCAGCTTTCCTGGCTTCTACATATGCCATCACCTCGGTGTTGGACCAGGATTTCATCCTCTTCAAGTAGGCTGGATCAACATCCAAAACAGGCTCCCGCTACGAATCTAGGAAACGACGCTCGACGCTATGCCAGCAGTCTTTCCGGAAGTTCCGATAGAAGCCCGTTCGCGCATTCCACCACTTGATGAAGTCTGGAGTCACTCGGGGCAGACGGGCCAGGGTTGGCACCCTGAATGACACGTCCTCCCGACGATGGAAGTACTCCCACCATCCACGGGCTTCATCCATAGCCGTTTGACCAGCCCGATGTCTATTCGGCAGATTGAATCGGGCTGAAGAAGAAGGAATTTGCTGGTCGTACCCAAAATTCCGGCTGAAACGAAAGGAATAGTACGGCTCCAGCCACAGCAAGCCGCTCTTCCTGAAGATAAGAACACTGGGACGAATAGACAGCGCCCACTCAACCAGTTCCGGCTCCAAGATGGGCCTTGTGCTCTTCGACCCGGTCAGCTGATGAATAAATTCCTCTGTCTCAAATAATCAGCATTGCCGCATCCTGTTGACAAGAAGGCTAGAGCTGGCAGCCAAGCTCCAAAAGTGCAGAACGCCAGGGGAATCTGTTGGAACTGTAGTCAACTTCCCCCGAATGGCGAAAAGTTGATCCGCCAGTGAGGACGGTTCGGCACTGGCAAATTCGATCATCCGCGGCAAAGGATGATCTGACCGCATTGACCGGGGAGCTGCTTCGGGAAATAGGGTGCAGACCCAGGCATTAAAAAAGTGGATGGGACCAACTGTCCGTGAATTTCTGGGAATGCGCGACTTGTGCAAATCTCCCAACATTTTATATATGAGGCACAGAGCCACAGGGCATAGGGACAGCTTCGTCCCCCAGGCCATTAAGCAGGCATGGTAAATAGCCTCCGGTCTGATCACTGTCTCGTCTCCTTGAGGAAGGGTGAATGAACAAAGCCAATATGTCAAGTACGCAGCACAGTGTGTAACTGCGTCAACTCCCGTGGGATTCGGGCCGACCTGCCGCCCTCTCCCTGAGACAGCAGGATATGTTGCTTGGCGTCGAGCCCTCTTCTTTCGCGCCACCGCTATCGGAACCACTGTGGGGAAGTCCTCATAGTGCTACTCCCCACCGAAGAAATATTGGAGCCACGTGCCCATCCGTACGCGCCTCTTTTCGCCAGGCTTCCGCGCTTCCCGCGAGTCAAGTGTCAGGCGCAGCAGGGTGCGGTACGCCTTCATCAGATAATGGTAGGCGAAGCCCATGAAGTATCTGCCTTCACCATTCGTCTGGTCCTTCAGCCAGTCTGGGAAGCAAACTTCTTCATACGGCTCTCCATCTATCGGCAGGCCGCTCAGCTTAGAAAGGCTCCATAGATCCAATGAAGTCTCACCTTCTGTAGTGTAGAAAGTGTTGTACTCTGGGCAGAAGACTTCAATCATCCCGCAACATAGACCTCGGGAGATCGGGTATCTATACCGGAAAGCGTATACGCTCTGATAGACTCCGGCGTGCACCAGCATGGGGGCGTATTGCCGCAACACAAAGTCTGTAAATTCAACCGCTCCCGGTCTGAAGGCGTGAGCATCGGTGGCTTTGAGCTCTCCAAACCACCCCACTAAAATCTGATGTTTGAACCGGACCGCCAAGCAGTCCAAAAGAAAAGGCTCGTCCCGGTATCCCCAATGGAGCGGTGCGAGGAATAGACCATATACGGGCTTCTCCCTGTCAACGCGGCCGGCGGTTTCATTCCAGCGAGCTGGTGTATACTGCGGCGCTCTCATCAGCATCCCGGCCTCGGGGGATAATTCCTGCACTCCGAGCACGGCCCCCCATTTCCTGGGCTCCCCGGGGATGTACATGGGCATACCATAGGTGACTGACTCAGTCAGGCTGTCTCGCTCCGCCAATAGGGCTCCTTCAGCTCGGCAGACCAGAATTAAATCACGCTTCCCGCCAAGGTTGAAGCGCTCCAGGAATGTCATCAGGTGCTTATCTTTGGGATGGTCCCGTCTGATGTCGTCCCCTCGATCATACCTGAACTGGTTACCGTCAAGAATCAGTAGGCGGCTAGTGTCGACAGTGTCAGTCTCCGAGTCCGAGGACTCAGCCACCACAGCTACATGTCGAAGCCCCCGATCAAGGGAATGCACATTCCCCCAGGTCACAGCAACCCGGGATGTAGAGGAAGATGATCCAGCTGCCATATTGTCTGCAAAGCAACGCCGAGAAAGGAACAAAACAAAAGTCAGAAATCAGTGGATCAAAACAATATTTCTGACAAAATTTCGACAACATCTCCTCAGCTCGAGGGTTTGCCAAAAAGAAAGCGGAAGCCGTCCACAAAGGGAGCAGCCCCAAAAAGCAGCTATAAGCACTAAGCCGAGGCCGAATGGGACACCCGAGGGATCTAGCTCCGAGGACAAGTCCTACGAGAAGCCTCCCGGGGCCCGGAAGACGGGTTTAAAACCCAAATGAAACACTGCTCAACTCACCCGCTCACTCACACGGCGAAATCGCCCGAACCCAATCGCCACTCGGCGCCGCGGGAAGAGGAGAAAGGGAGGAGAGAGAAAACCTTTTTGCAAATGAGAGCTTGTGAAGAAAAAATGAAGGGAGGAGCTGTTTATAGGGGGCTCCACCCCTGTTAAAACGGCGCGCCCAGGGGCGCGCCATTTTAAGCGGTTTGCGCGCCGGGAACCCCGCGCCGTTTTAACCTGCAAAAGCTTCAGGCGCGCCGGGTTTGGCCGCGCCGTTTTAACAATCACGCCGTTTTAAACAACGCCGTATAGGCCTCCTGCCTCGCCGGATTAACGTCCGAAGCTGGGGTTAAGTGCCGTTCGCACTTCCGTCACCAAAGGGAGCTCATCCGTAGGCATTGCCGCATTCCTGTCTCACTTGCACCGCCTACGTCTGGGGGGCATTTGTTGGCACTTAAAATATGATCCTTTGGCAACCAAGCCACAAAGATGAATGATACGGCCCACTGAAGCATAGAAGCCGATGAAGATCAACTTATCAGAGAACCCCTCAAGCTGACGGAGCCTCGAGCCACCTTGAAGGGAGCACCGGGGACTTCACCTTAGGAGAGTCGGAACGAACCCACAACCAATCGGCAACGCGATCAAGCCTGCCCAATGATCCGGCATCGACCTCGTCATGCCGCTATCCCACATCCGTCACCCGACCAAGGACGATGGTCTACCCAATGACTCTCCTAAGGAGGAAAAACATCCTTGGCCGCCCACAACAAGAGGCCAAGGGTTCTGCCAACAGAGGGTCCCGATTACCCGACACGGGTTCGGCTTCTCGCCATAGTGGGCCCATTAGCGGCCGATTGAGCACCGTTCAAGGCGGAATTATCCAGGATGCAACACCATCCTGCAAAGAAGCTTTGAGCACGAGTCCATCTCAACTAGGAGCACAAGTCACAATGCCGAAGGCTGTACCAGCAGGACGTCCGTGTGCTCGGACCAGACACACGCGAAGGTCTGATCAAGGCCACTCGCCGTATCAAGAGCTTCGTCAACACCCCGTCAAGGCCCTCCGATGGCCAGGGCGAGAGGAACAGTCATCGGGAGCTTTCGGAATCATCTCCGGACCCACCGGCCGAGACGTGCCGAGCAAACGAGTTAAAACGGCGCGTGAAGCACGGACTCGGCGCCCCTTAATACGGCGCCATCAACCCAGCGCGCTAATGCCAATCCGGGTATCTCCCGGCGCCGTCAATCCGGCGCGCCCCTCCCTGGGGCGCCGGATTAGCAAGAGGCTATATAGCCTGGCTTCGACAAAAGAAAGAGACCAGAGAGAAAAAAGAAGAAGAAAGAGGCGGAATCGAAAAGAAAAAAAAGGAGAATTAGAAAAGAAGAAGAGAGGTCAAGAGAGAGGGTTTTGCAGGGTTTCTTCTGTCGGCAGAAACCTCCGTCTGAGCCTCTCGACGGCCGCCACCCTGCTCCACCCGAGCTTCCCGGAGTCGAAGAAGGAGATCATCTGTTTCTCATTTACTTAGGTGGGTTCCCCGTGTTTTCTCTCGGCGGATTCCCCCTTTTTGTTCTATCTTCAGTTCTCTCTAAACAATGTAAGTGAGTGAGGGGAGGGGCGATGATATGAGCCTGAGCTCCCCTCCCTCACCAACATCTCTATTCTTCCTCTCCGTTTGTACCGAGTCCCTTATATTAATGAAAACGGCGGCCGGGCGACAACGCCGGCGCCGAAACGATGCTCTGTGCACTTCCTTTCCCTGTTGCTTATATCATGAATGAATGCTACTTTCCTTTTCCTATAGACTTTTTTTTGTTTCCTCTTCTTCCCTGTTGCTCCTCTCCTTTCCCTGTAGTCGGTGAAGCGGCGCCCGACAATGATGCCGGCGTCGTGGAGGATGAACGCAAAGCATTGTGCATTCCTTTGTCCGAATGATCTTACTCCCGTTCCGTCTTCCCGACGCTATATGCCCTGCTATGGCAAGGGCTACATCGATTCCCCTGCCCGGGGGTTTTCTCTTCTGATCGAATGCCAGGAATTTTCACCGTGTGAGGTGGGTCAATACGTGGGTTCCTACAACCTGTCTGGGCCGTCCTCGTAATACCCTTTCTGTTCTCGACCATGAACATAGGGAAATAAGGGCGTCCCCACATTCCCGTTATTATTTTCTGAACACTCATTGATGAATATTGCTTTGGTTTGTAAACGTTCGAATGCATGTACGTATGCGCATCTACAGGCAGTAGTTTTGGCATGCTGGTTATACGAATGATCTCACTGCGCCGTTCTACTGTTTCATTAGTGTGGATCGGTAACCCGAGGAGGGGGGACATTCCCTTGATCTTTCGTCCTGACTGCTCAGTTTGAGGAATCCATTTGCCAATAATGGGTCTCCGAGGGCCAGGGAGCCCATAGAAATTGGGGTAACCCCAACACTACAAATCCACGGTCCATAATGGGCATCGTGGTGGCCGTGGGTTGCGTACCCCTCGTAGGCTTGCCCTCGGGGTTTCCCTCTCATCTCGGCCGTCCCGATTCGAGTGTTGCGGTGACTCGGGTCGCGTGCCCTTCGTAGGCTAGCCCTCGGGGTTTTCGCTCCCATATCGAGTCGCCTCATTCACTCATCAATGCCCACGGACTCGGTGCCCCTAGCAGGCCATGCCTCGGGGTCTTCCTCTCCGTACGGGTTTTTGTCGGCCGCCGTTGCGCCACCCGGCATCTAGGGGTTGCTCCGCCACGTGAGCATTCCCCGCTTCTCCCCGATAATCCTCTGGGATGGGGAGATGCTGCCGAAATTCCGGCTCGAACGAGTCTAAACTCGGAACAATAGCCGCGCTCGAGTATGAACCTCGCGCGAGCCTGTGATTTGACCTTTGGATGGCGTGGGACCGATCCGATGAATAATCAACTCAAAAAAATTCTCAAAATCCTCCAAAACCTTTTTATAAATCCATAGATAAACCAACGAAACTCCTGTTTCCATGAAATCGGGCTAAATCGGCGCGATAACACCTTAAAACGGCACGCCCTTCCCGGCGCGCCCTTATCGGCGCGCCCTTCCCGGCACGCCCCAGCCAGACGCGCCGTTTTAACAGGGCTTTTCCCTTTTACCTACGTTTCAAGGCGCCGTTGCAAGCGTTTTAGCCCCTTTCTTCGCATGCACTGCACCGGTCTCGTTCCGAATCATGTCGTCGCGTCATTCCAACCCTTTTCCCACTTATGGGATGATTTCTTATGCTAATCATAGAAGGACACAAGCTCCTCGGCCAAATAAACTGAATAAAATTAGCATGTTCAAGCTTGAATAGATATGTCTCGAATCCTTGCCATCATGCCTTAGTCCAAGCATTCATATCGCATTAATGTATGCCTAAATATGGGCATCCTTGGTATATCAAATAATATTGTCAGAAGGTCAGGTTACGCTTGATTGGAAGCCTTGTTACGCGTGAAGGTGGCCTTCGAGCCTAAGTCCTCCGCCCTGTACCAGGGTCCACCCTAATAAACCGGGTGTAGTCAATCGCAGCATCTTGCATGATCACTCGCATGCTCTGTATCCTTTATTCTGGCTTTGACAGCCCGCTATCTCGACAATTAATCAAAGGTGTTCCCTCCTCGTGGGGGATGTAATTAACGCCATAACCTTTATGGTATGGCGGACTGCTGGTCCCGACCGAACCTCACATTCGCCCGACATGGGTCAGAATGAGGGCACAATAAAATCGTCACTCATGTGACTGGCACGCCCGCGTCGTCAATCGGTCAGTCGACTACCAGTTAGTCAAATGGCTGATCGATACGTGAAATAAGACGCGTATATATGTACATATACACATATATACACGAAATAAGGTAAGAACGACAAGACGGTCGGATAAAAAAAATTGTCGCAAACAGTGACCCACCATATTTACTCCACCTTTTCGAGAGAGTCCACCATCATACCCCCACCGTCTCATCTCCCTTCACGGATGAAGGTGACCATCAACACCTTCTAGAATTCCACACATGGGACCTTGAAATGAGGGAATCCATATCGAGGGGTCACACATTCTTTGATCCCTTCGATCCCTTTCTTCATGGGCCCTTTGGCCCACAACCTTCATTCCACTGCTTTAAGGAGGTCCACTATCACACCCCTCCTACTCGGGCCTGGCAACCTTCACATGGCAATAGGTCCGAACCGTCATTTGAGGGTAATGAAGACTTTGGTTCACCCGGCCCACCTAAACCACCCAAACCTCCCGGACATCCCACATCAAAACCCAATGTCCATGACTGGTGCATCGTAGGATGTCTAGGAGTCCACCATGACATTAACCTCCGGTTATGTCAAATGCATGCATGGCACACATTCGGATGTCCTGGCCCACCTTGCACATGATTGCGTTTTACTAACTGTAGGGTTATTTAGGGTCGTGTATGCATCTGTATGTTTTTCTTTTTGCTAAGCATGTTAGGAGTTTGCATGACGACGTCCGTCGTCACTTTGAGGTCAGCAATGCACGTTACAAGGAGTTAGCCAATGCCCACTAACACCACCGAGAGTTCCAATAGGGCAAATATGTCATGCTCAGGGTAAAACCTGAACGGTTTCCCTCTGGAACTGTTAAGAAGTTGCAAGCTCACGGAGCCGGTCCATTCAGAGTGTTGAAACGCGTTGGATCCAATGCGTACGTTGTGGACTTGCCCGAGGAATACGGTATAAGCTCTACTTTCAATGTATCGGATCTAGTTGCATATAGGGACCCAGCGGTGATCCCTAGTGAGCCTTTCGAGCCATCTCCTCCCCTTGTGAGTGACCCCACACCTGAGTGTCCACCTCTAGTCCCGTTGTCACGGCAGCGTGAGCATATAGATCATATACTGGATGAGCAGGTGACAGTTACCAGGAGTGGATCCTACCTGTGCTACCTAGTGCGATGGAGAGGACGGCCCGCTATCGAGGACACATGGATCACGCATGGCGAGTTGCAGCGGATCGATCCGGACCTTCTGGAGCGATACAGGAGCGATGCAGACCCTTACTCGACAGGGTCGAGTTTCTCCCACCCGGGGAGAATTGGTGCGGACACCCGAGCAGTTAAGTGGCGCGACACGTCGAGCCACTGGTACCGCACACGGAGCACGACTCGAGCCACCTCAGCATCCATCTGGCTCGGAGACAGCCTGGAGACTCCGCCTTGAGCCTCCCCATTTATCATATTAGTTAGACTTTATTTGTGTGTAATTAGTGTTTATTTCATTGTATTCGGTTTGCTATTTTGATTGTAATAGGGGCTTATGTGCAATTTGGACCCCGTGGACCCCACGGGCCCCCCAAGCCCCATCCCATTGAGCCACCTCAGCATAGGGTCCCATGTGGGGTCAGTCAACCTTCCACATGGAGGCTTCTAGAAGGGTGGGCCAAGTGGGGGGACATTGTAATACAAATGTCAACAAAATCCGCCCATTCCCACCTACCATGTCCCCTTGACCCACCCTAGTCAATGGGCCGCCCCCCCCCCCCCTTAATTTATTTATTGTATTTTATGTGTCTGTGTCACACTCAATCCAGGCCACCCATTCCCATCCCCTAGATCCAACGGTGGACAATGGATGTGAGATGTAACACATAAATACTTGTAATTTCCTATTTTGAGGAATTAATGCCATTTGAACTTGGAAAATTGCTTGAGCAAAGGCCTAGGCCGCCCATCTCTCCCCCTTGGAGCTGTGAAGGCTTCCCTCTGGAGGTGTGACTCCTCCCCTTATCATTCCGGTCGCCGCCGCCGCCGCCACGAGCTGCCATCGCATCACCGCCAAGATCGCCGGAGTTCTGCCTTGATCCGACCACAGCAGCTTCCACGAATTCTCTGTGTCAGACACAAGCTCAGATCGACCTGGGGATTTAAGGGGATGCTCCAGAGGTGTCAAGCACGTCCCAAAAATTTTGGTTGGTCATAAAGATCCCATTTGATATTTTTTTAATTTCGTCCAACCTTAATTTTCAGATCTGTCTGCTTGCTGTTTCAATTTCCACCCGCCCTATGTTTCCCCTGTTCGGACCTCTTTCCGATTTTTATTAGAGCTCCCATTTTTACTGGGAGTTCTATCCATCAACCCCACCGTCCCCACATTTTCTTTAAGTTTTTTGAGGCCATCCCATATTTTTCAAAAATCGATCTCAGAGGTAGCTACAGTGCTGTCCACCTGTTCCCAGATCCGACCACCCTCCAGTAAATAAATCATAACAAATCATAGCCACCTCCCATCAGTCCACAAAAAATATTCCCGTTCTCCTTGTTCAAAATCCCACAAGTTTGATGAAGAGCTCAGGAGCTGAATCGAAAATCTTCCTCGCGGTCAAAGGCAGTCTTCAGACAACTCACCTATAGATCTGAGATTTTGGTTACTGTACAACAGGGACTTGTAAATTCAATAAAGTTCTGATCCGACCAGATCCATCAGATCTTTCTGGCTCTAGATTGAAGCATTTGAAGAGAACTTTTCAACGATAGCTCATGCGTCCCAATACGACGTCGGGATTGATCGCAGCAGCCGTTTTCACCGGAGCGCGCACCGGAAGACAGCAGCCAAAATCCGTGGGAAGTTAGTTCTAGAATTGGGAATCGGGGCCGATCGACCCCCGATCGGTGTTCCCGGCCGACCGCCGTCCGTGGAGGCGCGCCACCAGGGGTCCCCATCATAGTGGGTCCCACCCCCACAGATCTGGAGGACAGGGCCATCCGCGGGCCCCATGGGTCCGTAAAACCCGCCACTCGGAAAGCACGAAAACGCGGAGTTCGGCATCGCCGGGCGACATCAAGATGCTGCCCGTCAACCCGATTTACGCGATTCCCGGACCCCACATGTGACCTTTTACCTCCCTGCGTGGAGTGGGTCGACTTAGTGTATTGCTGTAATCATTGTTAACTGGGAGTCCGTAATTCGGCCGGGGTTTCTTCGCCACGCCGGATGCGTGGAGGTAATGGTCCGAACTTCTTGGCGTTCATTTGCTTAGCTAGTATATGGTCTTTGCCGCTGTCGAGAGCGATAGGTACTAGCCCGTGTGTTCATGTCACCGCTGTGAGTGTGAGAGTGACCTGTCCCGCGACTCGATCCGAGTCCAGAAGTGAGTCTGACTACCTTGAACTCTGCCGGTTCTTCAACCGCGCACGATCCGCGTTTCCATCGCTTGGGACGACGAGTGAGCTTGCGTTCTGTTAGCGACGTATAGCCCATATGAGCTCTCCGTGTCGGGCCTAATGTCTCTCCCATCATGTGTTGCTGGTCGTGTCCGCGTCTAGAGTCCGAGGTCCATACCACGTAGAGTCGGTCCCCGTGTCCGTCCCGCATCAGCAATGTATGGACTTGAATGGATGTATGGACTTAAGAATGTATAGACTTCAGGAATGCAAAGACTTTGACAATGTATAGACTTGTGTAATGGAATGCATGGACTTGAATGGATGTATGGACTTGTGCATTATATAGTTATAAAAATAATAGGGATATATATATACAATATTAGTCTTTTGAAGGGTAAGTGAAAATGCAAAAAATGAATTGACGCCAACGTATGCTTGCGTCAATTGCATAGAAGATGACTTTGAACAAGTCGTCATTTCAAATAAAATGAATAGTGCCGATTTTTCTACTAAAGAATTTTGGAAAACTAATTATATGGAAAAATAGAGAAAAATGGAAAACTCATACCCCTAAAAGTTTCCAATAAGATCACATCAAGAAAAAAAGATAAAAATCATGAAAGATCGTTACACCTTAAATTAACAAAATAGGAAAGGTGAATGACGCCTTTGTTCAAGTCGTCAATTAAGGAATTGACGACTGTGTATACAAGCGTCGTTTATGAAAATAACGCCCCAACCTGAGGCGTCATTTCCAAACAGGTTCCGTTGGTCTTAGGTTCAAACTAGGATGATAACTGGGCAGGTTTTAGATTAAGGAAAGGATGAATACGAGGAAGAGTTAAAGTATAATTGATTCTAAAGAAGGAAGTTCTAATCCTAATCAAATTCTTAGAACCTATTAGGATTCTTCTCCTATAAATACCCCTCCCATCGAGCCAACCTAAAGGCTCTTCTCTTCATCAAAACTTGTTGCTGCTGTCGACCGTGGAGTTTTCTCCATCCTGTTAGTGTTACGAAGAAGGGGTGTTACGTGAAGAACTTAAAGGGTTCTTCATCGGCTTCCTCTCCTTCCTGGTTGGTTTGTGGAGGAGAAAGTCGTTGCCTTCTCTACTTCATCCTGTTGCTGCCACTACATGGAGGGATCAAGAGCGACTGCTCTTATTATCAGCTTGCTCTTCCTCCGCGGTTCGGGTGCAACGAGAAGACACTATGTTGAAACAGAGTATCGTTTTAAGGAGATTTACATCCTTTATCTTCACGTTCTGTCAACCAAACCAATCCACAAGGTAGGTTATCTCAAGATTACGTAGCCCAAACCATCATAAATCATGATATTACTATATATTAGTTCATGCATATAGTTTCACTGAGATTTGAAGAAGTTCTGTGAAATTTTGTAAGAGGCGACCCTCGTCAGGGCACCAATTTTACTTCTGACGACCGGGAGAAGGGTCGTCAATTTCGAATGAATTAATAAATACACATGTTAAAATTTTAATATCTATCTAAATAGTAATCTGATTTAATGCATGATCACATATTTCGAATCCTACTATTTTTCTTGACCTGTCCATATACTTGTTTTCTGGAAAATATTTATCTTTGAAAAATGCTACATTTGATAGTGAAATTCTGGAAAAAAGGAAAAGACGACCCTCATTATGTCGTCTATATTGTATATGACGCCCCTGACTAGGGCGCTATTTACCAAATAGAAGACTTAATGGAAGTTGACAATTCCTTAAATACTGAAATTTAGTTATTTTCAGCAAATAGAAATATGAATTGGACGACTGTTTTTGCAGTCATCAATTGTTGAAATGACGACCCAGTCATAGGCGTCAATTTCCTATCTTGTTATTTTCCTGTGTTTTTCCTTTGAACCGTGGATTTATATACATGTATACGGCACTATATTCCAAATCCGTGAGTATAGTCCCACGTCTTTCGGCGTTTTATCGATTGCCCCTATTTCTCGGTGATAGATGAACTCTCCATGGGACATTCCGTTCCTTTGGACCGGTGACTTTATCATAGAGACCTCCATAAGACTCCGCTAGCCTTGGATGTCACGCCCCGAACAAGGCAGAAATATCGGGACGTACAGTCAGAGGCAAGCAGGAAAGAGAGAGAACTAATCTAAATATACACAAGTGCTATGGAAAGGAAATACTAAATGATCATTTAACAACCAAACTGATACAATAATCTCAAAGGCAACTTAATACAACGTGGAATAACAATCACTAAGACTCAACAACATAACTGAAACTAAATGCTCTCCAATCACAACTAACAATAAACACACTGCTAACACACTAGAACTGAAACACTTAAGACATCACTTCTGCCCTTCCCCGTCGGTAAGCGCGTCACCTGAAGAGCCTGGAAAGGGGGGAAACACAACTATGAGCTAACGCTCAGTAGGAAATAATAGACATGTATAAGTGATTAACAGTTTAATTACATTTTAAAAATGTCATGCTACAAATGATAATGCAATAAAAAGGTAATGATGATATAATGAAACAACGGTAATAACAAGATCTTGCAAGGTCAAGAAATATATAATTGATAATGATTAATAAGAATAACAAATACAAGAATTTACAACAGGAGATATAACAAGAGATATAACAAGAGATAGTAGTAAGGAATTGGCCAACAAGCAAGTATTTTAAACATTTAACCAAGTATGATCAAGTAACAAGTAACAAGATACTTTTGTCATAGATGCCAACACTCAAGCAAGTACTTCGGTGCAATGCCCCACCTTGTCATTAACATCCCATGGGGTCACTAACTTTTGGGCGCTCTCCCCAGGACCAGACCGGGCTCTTATGATGCGATGGCATTGATTTACTGGGCCCAACGTCCCATCCGTCCAGACATTCAGTCAATTTTAATGGCCAATTAATCAGAGGAATTTCTGCCATAAGTTCAGATTTAAAGGACTAACCTTGTCCTTGGATTCAAGAGTACAAAACACGGTCAAACTCATCTTCAAGAGATGTGCGGTCATAACGGAGCCGCTCGATGGGTATATACGGTTCATACAGGACCGTACGTACAGGAACTGGACTGAAACTCAGCCCGTGAAGTCAAGAAAAGAACGGCTGACAGTGGGCCACCCTAAGGTAAGAACGGTGCAATATGGGCCGCTCATGTCTAAAAGACAGTGAGGCCCAAGAACAAGATATACGGTCCATATTGGGCCTGTATAAAGATATGCGGTCACGATCGGGCCGCCGAAGAGGTTATGCGGTCAAATACTAACCGCGCATGCCTCGGGTCGTCCGATTTGATCCAAGACTTAACCCAACGGTTTAAACTCATAAAATAAGGTATGCTGGTGTTAAACAGATTCTAATCATGATTATAATGATGTTCCAAGATGACGGTAAGACCGCCGGAGAGAGTTTCTGGGGTAGAACCGAGACTAGTACGCTAATCGGCCAATCGGCTCGTGCAAAGTCGGAAAGTTAAACATGCTGTTCCACTGTACTACAGCAGATAATCAGCAAGCTAAACAGTCATATTAATCCTAATGCCAAGCCAATTTAATAGGGATTTGGTTATATATTAACCCAAGATGCCAAGAAAAGTAATTTAAGATGATAACGAGTTCGCGTAAGTCGCGTAAGCACGAATAAGAAGCAATAATCGTAACTTTAGTTGCATATTTAATTAGTTATTAAATGAGTTTCTATTTCACTAATTATCATTAATGACATTCAAATGAATGCCTTAGAACAAGTATTAAGTCCCTCTCTGAAAGGATAAACGGTTCTATATGGACCGCACATATAACTGGGCATTCAGGGGCCGAACAGGGGTCACCCTGTGACACAGGGAGATGGGCGGCTCTCCCTGGGCCGCCCAAGGGTTTGGGCGGTTCCTCCTGGGCCGCCCAAGGGGTTGGGCGACTCTGTACCAACCGCCCATCCCCTGGGATGTGCGGCCAGTGTAGGGCCGTTCAATGATATGTGGTCTGTCAGGGACTTTTCATCCAGATATGTGGTTCCTGTGGAACCGTTCATCCTGGGATGAGTGGTTCTTGAAAAACCGTTTATATAAGGGCATGCTAGGGTCAAAATTGGTCAAAAGATGGGCTGGAGTTGGACGGTCTATCGTAAGACCGCCCATCTCTGGGTCATCTCCAGTCATCCCTACCGCGTCCGGTGAACGCCGGGAACAAGGTGATTGCTAGGGTTGCACTAAAACGTTAATAACTACTAGGATTGAGCTCCAAATAAGGGGATTTTGGTATCAATGGAAAGCTAATACAAAACTCTACCTGTCTACAAGGTCAATTGCATGATCAATTGCTGGAATCGAGATCTATTAAGTCAAGAACACATGAAACCCTAATTCTGACATGTTGTGACTAAAACGTTAAATTCTCTCTACATACAGAATGGAATTTGAGGCTTCTTGGCTCAAATGAAAGCTACTTCGATGGTGAATCCAACCATATAAGATATAGTTCATGAGGATTAAGATTAATACTTTGAAATCATAAATCACTTCGGATGAACACATCGAACTAGGTCTAAAACATGCTGTTACTATAAATAGAAATTCTATAAGTATGCTTCATGAAACTTAGGGCTTTCTACGTGAAATGAAAGCTAATATCATGCTTATTACATCATATAAATTAATTAGAGTTTGGTATGTTACACCTACCTCAAATCGGAGAGAGAAAACTCAAACCCTAGGATGAAGAACACTTGGACAGCACCTCACAAAAAGCTCGATTTCTCCACGGATACCTAATGAAAATTGGGGCTTTTGCCACCAATGGATAGAGCTCGATGAGAGGAACAATTTGCTATACTCATGAATAAAATTTGGTTGAGAATTCCTACCTAAATCGATGGATCAAAGAAGGATGAAGGGAAGCCAACGGCCTGCTGACCCACCTCCACAATTCGAGCTAGATCTCCCCAGATCTGAAACTTCAGTGAACCCCACAGCAGCCAAATGAAAGAAGACTCGTAGGGATTCATTTTGATAGCTCATAGAGCTTCTAGAGCCTTCGGAGTTGGGAGTATTCCCTGCTGCAAGCTACATGTTTAGAAACAACGCCGAAATCTTTGACTTGACCAAACTATGTCGGCAGCACGTGTTGGGGCTAGGTTTACCTCAAATTGATTGAGGGTACATGTTCCTTACATTGTGGCCTTCCATTTGCCACTGATTTCAGATCATTTGGTTGAGTATTGAGGTCGAATTTCGTGTTTTAATCTAAGGGTTAGGTATGGGTCAAAAGTGTGCACTTTTGGGTTTAAACTCTAAATAGATCTTCTCATGGATTTACAATGGCCTAATGCCAGAAGGAAAAGTTGTTATCTACCTCGACCTTAATCTGTTTACCATTTTTCTGGATTTTTATAAGGTGGTCGAAATTATCACTATTCTAATTCTAAGGAATTAAATATTAATAAATCCGAAATTCAATTATTAAATCAATAGAAATTCAATTCTTAATTAACAAGAGCTAAATAAATATATTAAATCTAATAAAATAATTCGGGGTCTTACATTGGATTCCCTCAAGGCAGTCGAGCAGGTTGTACCATTAAAACCCATGACACTACTTGATTTCCATGTCACTCTAAAGAAACATGGTAAACCGGCCCTCATGACATGCTATGTGGATGTCATGAGAATATCCTTAAAATTATGGAATGGGAAACCATGCCATCAATGTTCTTAAACAATGATGTGCCATACTTATGGACATTAATTCTATCTACATTATCATGTACAAAGAACAAGCAACGCTATATGAGTGCTTATTCTTGATATCATGATCTCCACCCAGTTTATCGACATGTCATGGTTTCTATGCTTCGCGTATATTTTTACCGCAAGTTTGTCCTGGCTCAAGGGCCTTGCCCTTGAATTCCATAGAAATCTTACCTTATCATTCTATTAAAACTTGTTCTTGAAACTCCTTATTGGCTATAAACTATTGTGGATGTCTAGATCTATCTTTAAATGCTGTGCATATAGGGCCCGATCTGGTCCTGGGAGGAGCGCCCGAAATTACTAGTGCCCATGGGAATTGTAATGATCGCGGTGTCTTGCATTGCACCGCAGTACTCGTCTCTCTTGATCTTTGGCATTCCACACTCTCTCTCTCCCTCTCTCTCGTGATGTTACTTGATATTGCTTGCGTGCGTGACTTGACTTGCGTGACTCGACTAGCGTGGCCCGGAATGGGCAAGTACTTGCGTGAAATAGCCAATATTCTCTAAATCTCTCTTGATGTCTCTTGCTTGAAAGTTTTTGCACGACGTTGTTGATCTCTTGCTAGTTTTGTTTCACTTGCTCGGTTAATTCTACATGCATAGCCTTACTGCATTTACATGTAAAAGATGTAATTACTTAAACCAATTGCTTGTTCTTGAGATATAATTCCTACTGAGCTTTCGCTCACTCAGTTTATTCCAACATTTTTCAGGTAATCAGGTGGCTAGCGAGACCGTGACTCACATGGGAGGGATAAGTGTGCAAGCGAGCTTCGAAAACTAGTGAACCTTTGTCTTTTATCTTTCTTGAGTCTAGCATGATGTCTCTTATTTAGTTATCTTGTCTAAGTCTATTAGTGCGTCATCTCTTTTTCTTTCATAGTGACGTAGTTGAGTCTTCAAGTTCTTGTAAGAGATTTATATTTGAAATAAAATATTTTATTGTTGTTCCAAATTATTTGGTCTCATGCCATTGCTCTTGATCGTTCACGACTGTTTAACTGCCATGTTCCGAGCAAACGACACGTTCCGCTGCTATCGGTTCGGGGCGTGACAAAACCTCAGCCCAGTTCCTGTTAGTGCGGCCCATAGTCGATCGCACAAGTCTTGAGCGGCCCAGTAGTGACCGCATATCATCAAAAGACTAGTTTTCTCCGTGTTTTATGGTTTTGAATCCAAGAACATGATGGTTCTTGATAACTTGAACTCCTAGATAGAAATTCTGGACAGTATCTCTTCAACTTAGCCTTGGGATGTTCCGCGGTATGTTTATACTTGATTATAATTGGCCATTTTAACTTGATTAAAGTCTAGAGGGAACTTGAGATCTTGGATCCAATAAATCAATGCCAACGCATCATAGGGGCTCGGTCTGGTCCTGGGGAGAGCGCCCGAAAAGTACTTGTGCCCATGGGAGTTTATAATTAAATGGTGATGCATTGCACCGAGTGCATGACTAGCGTGATGTCTATGACAATGATCTCTTACTTGAATCGTGTTTGACTTGGTTATATATTCTTACTTGTTGGCCAATTTCCTACAATTTCCTGTTAATTCTATTGTTCATAATCTTGCTATTCTTGTAGTTACATCATTATGTCATATTGTTATTTCATTTCGTTCTTAGCACTTTCTTTTTTTGTTGTTTCATCCGTTCGTCATTTCTTTTCTCCGTTTCATATAACATGTAATTAATTGGTTAATTACTTACACTTGTATGTTGTTACCTACTGAGCGTTCGCTCATATAGTTGTTTTCCCCCTTTCTAGGCAGCTCAGGTGAAGATTCACAGATGTATGGGAATGGGTAAGAGTGATGACTTGGAGTGTACCAGTGAGTAGATGTTGAGATTGTTATAGTTGTTTTACATCTAGCTAAGCCTTAGAGCTTGTGTTAGTCTTTGTAACGGAGTCGAGTAGATGTTATGCTTGATTATGTTTAAGTCGGTTTGATGGCTATTGTAATAGATTTGGAGTTATTTCTGTTAATGGTGTTATGTTAATTCTTAGATTAGTTTGTTATCTTTACTAGCGTTTTCTACTATCGGTCCTGATATTCCGCGTCGGGGCATGACAGTTTGGTGGTATCAAAGCCTATGTTTTCTGATATTCCTAGGTTCTCTAAGTTCTAGGATCCTAAGTGATACCGTAGGACCTATAACCTTCTTATAAGTCTAAGGACCCAACCTGGTCAGATTTGGGTAGAAGACTGGGGTTGAGTTAATAATCTAATTACACGATTATCCCTTCTTAATTGAACCTAACATAACCTATTCCACGTGTAGGCTTTTGCAATGGTAGGAGAACGTGCGGAATGGAGGAACTTGCAGCGTACGGTTCAAGGACTTACTCAGGCTTTGAAACAAGTGGCCCAAGGAGGAGCTACAAACCATGGCACTGGCAACCTCTATCGAAACTTTCGTGGGATGAATCCCCCGCGATTTGGTGGCTCGACTGACCCCGATGAAGCCAAGCACTGGCTTGAAGAGATAGGGAGAATTTTTGAAGTGATGCAATGCAGCGATCAAGAACGTGTCCTCTTGTTGACCTTTCAACTTGAACGTGATGCGAGGACATGGTGGGACGCAGTGAAGGCTACCCTTGGTGATAGACAAGTCACATGGGAAGAGTTTGAGGAATTCTTCAATGGTAAATATTTTTTGGATAGAGTACAAGAGAAGAAGGCGGCTGAGTTTGCTGCTTTGAAGCAACGAAATCTACCTGTAGCTGAATATGAAGCTCAGTTCTCTCGGCTATCTCGTTATGCTACTCACTTGATATCTACCGAGAAGATGAAGGCTAAGCGCTTTCTTAATGTGCTGAAGCTGCAGTATATCAACTAGTTGGCATCGATGAAAATTCAAACTTATTCCGAGATGGTGAGAAAGGCTCAAGTGTTGGAAGATACTTTAGAAATGACAGAGAGAATCCATGGGAAGAGTGTTAAGATTGAACAACACCATACTGGTTCTGGGAGTATCAAGCCTGGTCATGGCAGGAAGAGGCCCATTAGCGGGTTTGGTTCATGGAAGTGCAAGATGCCAAAGATTGAAGACAAGAAGTCGAGCCCTATTGTTCCATTCAAGGGCGTATGCAAGTATTGTGACCGTCCAGGTCACAAGATAGAGGAGTGCTGGCGCAAGCTGGGCGCCTGTTTACATTGTGGCAGTAAGGACCACCGTATTCCCGAGTGTCCCTTTTTATCTGAGCGAGCTACCCCGGTGAAACTGCAAGGAGTCAAGAAGCAACAAGGCAAGCTCCAGGCTCTACAAGAAGATGAGACAGGACCCGCCGATAAGGGTGGACTCATCGAAGGTACTCTTATTATACGTGACAAATTAGCTTTTATTCTTTTTGATACTGGTGCCACTCATTCTTTTATTTCTCAGCGATTTATGAAGTTCTTAGCTGTCAAGCCAGTTTTGATGAATTCTCCGTTAGAGATTTCGACCCCTATTGGTTCCGGATCAGCAATTAAGTATTTCTATCCTTCCAGTAAGGTCTTGATCAATGAACAAAACCTGCCAGCTGATTTAGTTTGTATGGACATGAAGGATTATGACGTAATCCTAAGAGTAGATTGGTTGGCTAAGTATGCGGCCAATGTTCAATGCAAATCTAGTTCTGTGTCTTTCACTGGACACCCTGGACTTTCTTTTATAGGAATTAGACACCATAAGTATGTTCCACTTATTTCGGCTCTTCGAGCTCATAAGCTGATGAGGAGAGGATGTAAGGCTTTTCTAGCCTTTGTTTTTGTGACCCCTGAGCAGAAGATTGAAATTGAGGACTTTTCTGTCGTCCAAGATTTTCCGAATGTCTTTCTTGAGGAACTGCCAGGACTTCCTCCTAAAAGGGAAGTTATCTTTTCTGTTAATCTAATTGCTAGTGCGACTCCTATTTCCAAAGCTCCTTATCGTATGTCTCCTGTGGAGCTAAGAGAACTAAAACAGCAGTTGATGGAATTGCTTGAGAAAGGGTTCATTCATCCAAGTACTTCCCCGTGGGGAGCCCTGTTGGCACTCAAAATATGATCATTGGTGACCAAGTCGCAAAGATGAATGATACGGCCCGCTGAAGCACAGAAGCCGATAAAGATCAACTTACTGAAGACTTCTCAAGCTTCCAGAGCCTCAAGTCACCCGGGATGAACGCCAGGGACTTCGCCTCAGGAAAAGTTGAGATGAATCCACAACCAACCGGCAATGCGACCAAGCCTGCCCAATGAACTGGCATCGACTCCGTCGTGCCGCTACATTACAGCTGTAGTCTGAACAAGGACGACGGCCTACCCGGTGGCCTGCCACCTCATGAAGGACTCTCCTGAGATGGAAGAACTCCCTTGGCTCTTCAGAACAGAGGACCAAGGGCTCTATCAGTGGAAGATCCTGGCTACCCGTCACGGGTACAGCTTCTTGCCAAGTTGGGTCCATTAGTGGCCGAATGACCGCCCGGCCTGGACGGAACTATCCCGGGTGTCACCCCACCCTCCAAGAAGCTTCGAGCATAAAACAGGCCGAGCCAACAGCACGAATCCTAGTGCCGAGGGCCGTGTCAGTGAAAAGCCTACGTGTTCAAGCGAAAGATGTTCGAGGCTCCGAGAAGGGCCACGCGTCATCCTGAGAGCTTCGACGACGCGTCCCGTCGAGGTTTCAAAGAACTGTGGCAAGATGAATGTTCACAGCGATTCCCGAAATCATCTCCGGACTCACCAGCTAGCCCATGACGAGCGGGGATGCTAAACCGGCGCGCCCCCTTTATCCGGCGCCCTCTTATTCCGGCGTGCAAAAGCTTCAAAGGACCCTCTCCCCGGCGCGCCATTCTCCACGCCGGATTAAACCTCGAACGGCCCCTGTATAAATGGCCATGTTTCGAAACAAAAAAAGGAGGAAAGGGGGCGAACCAAAAAAATGAAAGAAAAGAATTAAAGGAAAAGGAGAGGGAGTCTGAGAGCCAATTACCTGACTGAGAGAGATGGTTTTCTTACGAGCGAGGCAGGGTCTCGCTGAAGGTGCTTCATTGCTACCTGCCCTCCTCTGCCTGAAGCCTTCCGGAGTCGGAGAAGAAAGGAGAGCCCGATACTCTATTCTTAGGACAGGTGGGTTGTCTGCATTTTCCCATCCGTCCTACAATTTGTTTCCTCTCAATCGAGTGTAAGCGAGAGGGGGGGGATGGCGATGATATGAGCCAACCTCCCCTCCCCACTTCGCCATCTTTTTGAGTTGTTCTTCTGTGAGCCTCTCTCTAATTAGAATACGGTGGTTGTGCCATGATGTCGGCGCCGAATCTGTATCATATGTGTTGGCCTCCCTCGTTGATGGGATGACGGTATGAATATATGAATGTGATGGCGGATTGAATGTTCAATGCCTTCTCTCTCTCACCTATTTCTATCCTAGTCGATGTATATGTCAGTTTCCTCCCGTGCGTGATTTCCGATTCCGGCTTCTCCGACCCTGAAACATGCCCTGGGATGTCATGGGCTATAGAGACGACCCCTCCCCGGTTCCTTCACGTCGAGGTCGTGGCCGTGCCTCATCCGATGGTTTCTGTATACCATGTGGATAGAGCTGTGCCTGTGCACATGTCTCTTCCCATCTTGATACGAGGTCTGGTTGCCATTCCCTCTCCTATTTGCATTGCTCTATTGCCTAGAGGAGTTGGAAGCCGCCTCCAGAACGGTGAGACCCGTCTTGTGATTCTGCGTTCTAGCCATTCGTGTATATGCGTGTGTGGGCAAATCGTCCTAGATGCATATCGACTGCCTCTTTCCGGACTGCTGTTTGCATTCTCTTCTGTGGACGGCAACCCAGTCTCGCGAGCATCAACACCTTAGCCCTGTGAGTGGTGATCTATCAATGCCGAATGTCTTCATTCCTCTCGTCCGTGGTTTGCAGCCACTGAACCATTCGAGTTCCGTTGTTTTGGTCTCAGCCACTCGGGGAGGCGGATATTCCCCACCGTTTCACAGAACTGTCGATCGGCCAAGGGAACTCGAGTTTTGAGTGATGGATGTTTCCCATGAGTCACAGAGCTAACATCAACTGGGGCCCCAGCCCAACAATTCCAAACCCACAGTCCTTCGGGACCATGTGGTGACTAAGGGACAAATGCTCCTAGTAGGCTAGTCCTCGGAGCCGCTCTCCCTAATGGTCTCTCTCTAGCGGATGCAGTGCATGCTATAGGTTGCCCACCCCTTGTAGGCCAGTCCTCGGGGTGTTGCTTCCGTCACTAGCAGCCTCGTTCCTCTGTTTCCACCCACGGAGCTATGGTGCCCCTCGCAGGCTTGTCCTCAGGGCATCCTGTCCGATTGGGGTTTTGTTGGCTGCCACCATGCAGACCGGTTGTTTAGGGGCTTACTCCACGAGTGAGTATGACCCCGTTTCTCCCCTGCAGTCCTTCAGGGACGGGGGAGATGCTGCCCAATTTTTGGCAGAACTCTTTTAACTGATAAGAGCACTTGTATGAACGGCTCCAATAAAACACTTGTTCTGAGATAAAGGACCCTAGTGCTCGAGTATGGACCTCGCACTAGCTCATCATGTCATTCTGGAAGGGCTCTGGACTTCAATTAAACAAGCAATCAGCCCAATTAACTTCAAAAACCTTAACAAAATCTCAGTAAACTTAAATAGTTTCTAAATTCATCAAAAATCAGCTAAGGCGGCGCGGCCCTAATCCGGCGCGCCTTAATACGGCGCGGTACCCCCCCGCGCCGGAATAACCCTACACTCCTGAAAAATTGTTTTCAAGTGGCTCGTTCTCGGCGTGCCCTAATCCGGCGCGCCCCAAGCCCACCATGCCGTTTTAACATTTGTTAAGGCCGCGCCGGATTAAGACCATTTACCCACGTTTGGTCGCGCCGGGAAAGCCTATCCCTACGCGTGGTCGTGCCAGTTTTGAACCATTATGATGTTTTAATCACTCCCTCACCCACAGAGCGATCCTCGTCTCCCGCGGTCGAGATCAATGACCCTAATTAATAATAAATTGAATAAGAAAGGGGCTATGCAAGCCCGAGCCATCTTGCTTTTACTACCATGTCCAATAGCACTATGCTTTCATTACTATGCTTATGCTGCCACTTTCGTTCCCCCTTTGGGAAGGCTAATAATTTGGTTGATCACTGATCATTATTATAACTCTACTGCCATGTTTAGCATAATCATGAGCATCATGTGTGCATGCCTGCATAGACCCTTGGGTATATCAAATGGCATTGACGGAAGCCCGTGTTACGCCCGACCGGAAGTCTTCGCTATGCACAATGTTGGTCCTCGGACCTATGCCCTCCGCCATGTACTAAGGGTCTTCAATTTGATGAACCATGCTTCTCTTGCATGATAGATAGAAACATCTCATGTGACCTCGTCACGTTCACACCTTTGCATCTTCATTCCGGCCTCGACAGCCCACTATCTCGACAATTAATCAATGGTTTTCCCTCCTCGTGGGGGATGTAATTAACGCCACAGCCTTTATGGTGTGGCGGACTGCTGGTCCCGACCGAATCTCACTCTCGCCCGGCACGGGTCAGAACGAGCGCATAATAAACTCGTCACGTACGTGACTGGCATGCCCGCACAACCAATCAGTCAGTTAATTACCGGTTAGTTAATTAGTTGATCGACGCGCAAATAAACCAAATAAACCCAAATGAAATAAAAATAATAATACAATAATAATAAAATAAAAACAAGATTCCCATCGCAAATAGTCTGGCACGCTCGGTGGGACCAGTGTCACCTTTCATCTCTTTGTCGAGATACTTGGGCTTCGAGGCCCTCCCAAAGGTTGATGATCGTTGGTTTGTTTATCTTTGCAGGCGAACTATGACGACAACTAGGCTGACTGGCGTCGGCTTTGGCCCTTCAATTGTTGATGATCATGCGCAAGGGTACCTGGCGATGCCCATGGTGTTCGGCAACTTCCCTGCCGCCGTTGGCTTCCCCAACTTCTTGGGGTTAGCCTTCGTAGACATGCTAGAGGTGGAACCCTCAGAGCCTGTCGAGGGAGCTACGAAGAACACGGAGCCTCTGAAGACTTGATACTGCCACAACTCGCTCAAGAGTCCAACCTTGGTCGCCAGCTGCCTGGTGCACCATGCTGTCAGTGGGGTCCACCCCGATGCTGTCAACAGGAACTCCGGAGGACGTCAGCGCAAGCAAATCCAGAGGAGTACTACTGTGGTTACCAGAACCCTCTCACAATCCGGTAAATCTATGATGGTTGGTGGCATGCGCGTCTTCCTCAACAGACGCGACGCGCGGATAGTCCCGGATCGGGTCATCCCTTCCATCCCCGTCCGCAACTCATATCAAGCCCTTGCTGGAAGGAGGGCGGAAAGAGAAGAAGTCGGCCATTACGGCCAAGAGAAGTTGGCCCCCAGCCCAAGGAAATTTAAATAGGTGTGGGTCCCCAAGAGGTTCAAACCCGTTCATCAAGCTGCACCTGTCCGCCACTGCCTTGCTCACGATGGAGCGGAAGGAAGGAGAGAAAGGGGCCTGGCCTCGAAAGAAGAAGAAGTTGTTGCGGACCCTCCACGCCGTAAAAGTTTTCGGGCCTGCGCCCGCCAAGCCAACGTCCCTGCTGTGGGACGAAGGTTCCAGCAACCTGCCGACAGAGTTCGGCTAGCTTATACCCCTCCTACGGGAGGTCGACAACTGTCCCCCGTGCGGCATCAAGAATGGGGTCGAGAAGAGATGACCAACTTGGTCAAGAACTATTTTCGAGGGCTAGGCAACCCCTCGCTTGGGCAGTAGCGGTTGATGCAAGCAGTCGCCGCCAATGAAGACTACTGCCTAGCAATGGCAGTTGAAGAAAATCAAAGAGAAGGGATGATGGAGGCATCATCCACAATTCCCTTTGGCTAGGGTCTTCTTCACACTCCGGCATCGTTTGAGTTCGGGCCTCTCTCTATAAAGGCCCACTTATCCTTTTTTATGCTATTTACTTGAGTCATTTGATGTAATTTTTAGTTTATTTGAGTCATGTCCCTAGGTCTTGCATTTATTTTCCTAAGTAATGAGTGTCATTAGATTGTGTAATGTGCTATTGGGCCCAATTCTTCGGGCTTGGCCCATGAGCCCCCCCTACCCCTTCAGTTATTTGTTATTGAGTCTTTTGTAAGGGACTTATTGTAAAATGTGGGTTTTCTATATATAGGGCCCCATTTCCTTCATTTGGAGGTAATGAATGATTCAATACAAAAGATTTCCATTTGAGTATTCAAGTCTAGTTCTAGTGGAGTGAATCCTATAGTTGGGTGAGAAGCCCTAGGGGAGTGATTCCCCACCCCACCTCTCTCTCTATCCTTCTTTCTCTCTCCTAGGTTCGCCCCTTTCCTCTCTCCTCCTCCTCCCAACCACCTCCAACCCCCACCTACCTCCATTAAGGCCCCTCCACTTCCCCACACCCCATTTACTTCCCCCCTAGTTCTAAGGTAGAGCCCTCCCCATTCCAACACCATCTCCCCCATTCCAACCAAATCTTCCCCATTCCAACACAATCACCCCTCTTCCCCACACCATCTCCCATCTTCCAAGACCATTTTGAATTTGAATTCCCCTTCCCTCCAAGTCTTTGGCCGCCCCCCTCCCATCTCCATTAGGCTAGGTCGCCCCTTTCTCCACCCATTCTCCACCACCCTTGCATACCCCTCCCCTCTTCCTCCATCTGAAAACCTGCGACCTCCCCTTCTTCCTCCACCTCCCCTCTACCATTTGCACCCCTCCACACCTCCCATACCTCCCCTCCACCATTCTTCATCCACCCCTTCACCATATACTATCCCCTTCTTCTTCTTTTAGGGTCACTTGGAGGCTATGTCAAAGATGCTGTTTGCAGTCCAGAAGTAGCAGCTGAACCAGCAACTTGCAGCAGCCACCACGACCTCCTCCGGATGAGTTTGAAGACCCAAGAGCCACCGTTGGAAGCATCTATCCGTCTCCTTTTGAACAGAAGTGGTTTCGTCTTCATCCGAGTTGTGTGCTGCCCGGGGGCTCCATTCTCCCACGACTTCGTAGAGTTGGCTTTGCAGAGATCCTGATCCGGAGAGAAAACTTCACCACGACAAACCCCGGAGGAATCAGTCCAAGAGCTCTTATTCAAAGTTCTTCATCCCTAGTCTACTTCCATAATCAAGAAACAGAACTTCATTTGGCATTCGTGATCCAGAGTTCTCATTTTTCTCCCTCAGCTACACAGATCTGCTACCCACAGTCTTCACCGACCTGTCACCATTGTCCTGCATCCCATAGTCTTCTCCGACATTAGTTGGCTTTCCTGTCAGTTTTTCTTCCAAGAGGACACGTCCACGATTCCAACAACTCTGACGGCGCTTGATTCCGAGGTCGGGAGCTGCCGGGGCATTCTCTACAATCTGCTGTTAGAAGTCTGCCACTGCAAGTCCGAGAATATGAAGCTCTGTTCAAACCTCCATCCCGGTCAGCAGCGGCTCCATAAGAAATTAAAGAAATTCTGAGGCATTCCCTTCCCAGCTACGAAGATTTCCCCGCCAGTCTTGTCATCAGCGAAATTCCTGAGCGAGTTCTACAGTAGCAACACCGACTACCTGTTCCTGTTCGGAGAGAGCAGATAGAATCGGTGACTTCATCGTTCAATACTTTTAATCCTAGTTTCCCCTCCCCGCTTGGCCGGCTGAAGGCCCCTCCCTGTGTGGAGGTAATTTTGGTTGTAATACCCCATAACCCCCACCCCAAGATCCCCCTCCTGCGAGAGGTGTAGTGTTGTAATTTGCTTGGGCAGATCAAGCTACCCCGACGCAGCGTGTGGGGATCCACTCACCTCCCCGCTCGCCCTCGTCTCCGACCGGGACCGGTTTCTTCAAACCGATCGAGTAAGTGCTCAAACCATCACTCCATTTAGTGCTTGTCTTTGAATATTAGTTCTTAATCCCGCTGGTTATGCGAGTGAGAGCCCGATCCTCAAGCCCCATTGTCTTGAGTGATCAACGTGGGAGAAGTGCAACCGGTGCCTTTGGCACTTTGTCGGCCCCCTTGAATTGGGCCTCCACACCCATTGGGAATCCCATCTTGGCCTTGCTGGCCCTCTACCAGCAAGGGCCCAACCCCTCAACCTCACCTTGGCATTGCCAAGTTACCCCGGGCTTGGGTGAGTGTCGATAGAGCGGTGGCCTAATTCGGCCCATTTGAATGCGATTGTGCTTGCTTGCATTAGGTCCGAGGTTGTGTCACATCAATTGGTATCAGAGCAAGTCATTGACTTGTCTCTATCAAGTCTAAGTCCTAGGACCATTGCATTGTGTGTCCAACATCTTTGGCCCCTTGTCTTGCATGTCCACCCGTAGTGGTGCTAGTTACCGATCCGATCCTTCATCTTCAAATCCACCCATGGATCCCCATCCTCAACTCAATCAAGATGCTCCTAGGGAGGAACCTCAAGGTCAAATGAATAGGGTAGATGCTGCCCTTACCAACATTCTTGCCCAACTTGAGTTCTTTACCACTCGAATTGCTCGGCTTGAAGAGCATGAGTTCCACCCAAGGAATAATGAGCCTAGAGTCCACTTTCCACATGTTGAGCCTCTTAGGGAAGACCCTCATCCAAGGAATAATGAGCCAAGAGTTCATCCACCACATGGTGAGTTGCATAGGAATGAGTTCCACCCAAGGAACAATGACCCAAGAGTCCACCCTCCACATATTGAGCCTCATAGGGATGAGTTCCATCCTAGGAACCATAGACCAAGAGCCTATCATCCACATGCTGAAATTTATAGGGAGGACTTGGATCATGACCCTTACCATGACCATGAGAGACCCCGACACCATCCAATTCATGAAAGGCGTCCACGGGACGACCCGGATGACCCTCTCTTAAGGATGATTAAAGTAGAGGCCCCAAACTTTGATGGTTCCCATGAACCAAGTGTCTACTTAGAGTGGGAAACCGCCATGGACCAATACTTTGAATGGTACCCTATGTCCGACCAAAGGAGGGTAAGGTTGGCCAAAATGCATCTCATCAAATTAGCCAAAACTTATTGTTTAAACCAAGAGGGTCTAAGAAGGATTAGGCGGGGAGAGCCTATTGATACTTGGGAGGGTATGAAGAACCAACTTAGGAACAAATACCTTCCCCAATCCTACCATCAAATGCTCTTAGATGAATGGCAAAGCCTCACCCAAGAAGGGAAGACCGTGGTTGAATACATTGAGAAGTTTGACTCCTATCTTTTGAAGTGTGGAGTTCATGAAGACCCGGCCGTTACCTTGTCTCGCTTTAGGAATGGACTTCAAAGTCACATCAAGAGAGAGCTTTTTATGAGAGATGTTGATAACCTTAAGATAGCTTATCAAATAGCTAGGGATGTAGAAAGATTCTCTAGGATCCCTCGATTTGCTACTCCCCGACCGGTCGATCCCAAAAAGATGGGACCACGGCCCATTCCGGCCACTCCCATGAAAGCCCATAATCCAAGTGGGAACACCCCATTAAGGCCTTACAACCCTCCTCCCACCATCACTCCAAACAAACCCACCCCTAGTCACCCCCTCCCACGGAGGGAAGACATTCCCAAAGGCCCAAATGTAGGAACTACTACGGGTAGCGGGCGTCAACAATGCTTTAGGTGTCAAGGGTTTGGCCACTTTGCGGGGTAATGTCCATCCAAGGGATTATCTAGCTTTTTTATTGAGGAAGAAGCTCACCCACCCCAAAAGGAACTTGAGAGTGTTATTGAGGACCATGAAGCCTCACTAGATTGGGAAGAAGAGTATGAAGCCCAATACCTAGAGTCGGGTCTAGATCACTCCACTCCATCTACCAACTCTCATCTAGGAGTGATTAGATGCACCCTCACAAAACCCCAAGAAGAGGATTGGCGTCGAACTTCAATCTTTCACACCTTTGTCAAAATAGGGAGCCATGTAAGGAAAGTGATCTTGGATAGTGGGAGTTGTGTCAATGCCGTATCACCCGATACCGTCAAGCTTCATGGGCTAGCTATCACCCCTCACCCAAGTCCATACCGGGTCTCATGGATCAACAACAACTCCATCCCGGTCAACACTCAATGTCTTGTGCCCCTCACCTTCTCTTCATACCATGGTCAAATATGGTGTGACATCATACCCATGGAAGTAGGTAGTATCCTACTAGGAAGACCTTGGCTTTATGATGTAGATGCCACCATCTTGGGTAGGAGCAACAAATGCACCTTTGAACATGAGGGTAAGACTATCCGTCTTAACCCCTCCCCACCTCGTCCCATGACCAAGAGGGACACTCCCCCTCAAGGACAACACCCCACCACCATACAATTCTCGGGGAACTCCACCCCTCCAACCCCATCCCTCACCCAAACTCCCAAACAAAGTGGGACCTCGGGGTTGGCCAAGGGTCTTCATCTCATCACTAGGAAAGAACTTGAAGAGGAGATAGTTCAAGGAGTACCACTATGTGCGGTGGTCATTTGCCTAGGAGAGCCCACTCCCACCAATCCACATCCCATAGAAATCCAACAACTCCTAGAAGAATTCCATGATGTGTTCCCAACGGAGCTCCCGGACCAACTCCCTCCCATGCGGGATGTGCAACATGCGATTGATCTAGTCCCCGGGGCCACTCTCCCAAACCTTCCTCATTATCATCTCAATCCCACGGAACATGCTGAACTTCGGAGGCAAATAGAGGAACTCATTAGGAAGGGCTTCATTCGCATTAGCAAAAGCCCATGTGCCGTACCGGCCCTTCTCACTCCTAAGAAGGATGGGTCATGGAGAATGTGTGTGGATAGTCAGGCTATTAACAAAATCACCGTCAAGTATAGGTTTCCCATCCCTAGGCTTGATGACATGCTTGATATGTTAGCCGGAGCCACCATTTTCTCCAAAATTGACCTTAAGAGTGGCTATCACCAAGTTAGGATAAGGCCCGGGGATGAGTGGAAAACGGCTTTCAAAACCAAAGATGGTCTCTTTGAATGGTTAGTCATGCCTTTTGGGCTTTCAAATGTCCCAAGTACTTTCATGCGCCTTATGACGGAGGCCCTTAGGCCATTCATTGGGATCTTTCTAGTGGTCTACTTTGATGATATACTCATCTATAGTCAATCCCAAGAGACCCACCTTGACCACCTTAGGCAAGTTTGTACCATCCTTCGACAAGAGAGCCTATTTGCCAACTTAGGAAAGTGCCACTTCATGACCACCTCCCTCACCTTCCTAGGATTTGTGGTGTCCACCAAAGGCGTCTCCATGGACCCCGACAAGGTCCAAGCTATTCTTGATTGGCCGGAACCCCACACCCTTCATGAGGTCTAAAGTTTCCATGGATTGGCAATATTCTATAGGAGGTTCATTCGTGGATTTAGCACTATCACCGGCCCAATCACCGATTGTCTCAAGAAGGGAACTTTTGTGTGGACCAAATCAGCCTCTAAAGCCTTCCAAGAACTTAAGGAGAAGTTGACCCAAGCCCCTGTCCTATGCCTTCCTGATTTCTCTAAAGTCTTTGAAGTCACATGTGATGCATCCGGGATAGGGATAGGAGGGATTCTTAGTCAAGAGGGACACCCGGTAGCCTACTTTAGTGAAAAGCTATGTGATGCTAGGATGAGATACTCCACTTATGACAAGGAGTTCTATGCCGTGGTGCAGTCCCTCCGACATTGGAGGCACTACTTGTTACCCAAAGAGTTTGTCATCTTTTCCGACCATGAGGCCCTCAAATACCTCAACTCCCAACAAAAGCTAAATGCCTGACATGCCCGATGGGTTGAGTTCATCCAATCCTACACTTTTGTCATCAAACACAAAGTCGGGAGTGAGAATCGAGCGGCGGATGCCCTTAGTAGGAAAGTTTCCTTGTTATCCACTATCCAAGTGGAAGTGAGTGAATTTGATAGGATCAAGGATGAGTACCCTAGCTGCCCCGACTTTGGGCACATCTATACCACCTTGACCACCCAGTCTAGTAAGGAACATGAGGGATTTGTCATATAGGATGGATTCCTCTTCAAGGGACCAAAGCTTTGCATCCCACGGACCTCACTCCGCGACTTCTTGATTTGGGAATTACAAGCGGGAGGGCTAGCTGGTCATTTTGGAGTCCACAAAACCATTGCTCTAGTTGAGGGACAGTTTCATTGGCCAAGTCTCAAGAGAGATGTAGGCAAGATAGTGGGTCAATGCCGAACATGTGCTTCGGCCAAACTGGTGAAACAAAATACTGGCCTATATACCCCACTCCCCATCCCCGACCGTCCATGGCAAGACTTGAGTATGGACTTTGTGCTAGGATTACCCAAGACTCAAAAAAGGCATGACTCCATCTATGTGGTGGTTGATAGATTTTCAAAAATGGCTCACTTCATCCCATGCTCCAAAATATTCGATGCCTCCCGTGTGGCCCGATTGTTTTTTGATGAGGTTGTCCGTCTCCACGGGCTACCTAAGACCATAGTCTCTGATAGGGATGTCAAATTCACTAGCTACTTTTGGAAAACACTTTGGCATATGATGGGCACCCTCCTCAAATTCTCTACTGCCTATCACCCCCAAACAGATGGCCAAACCGAAGTTGTCAATCAGAGTCTAGGGAACCTTCTTAGGTGTATTGTTGAGGATCGCCCCGAAAATTGGTTTCTCATCTTACCCCAGGCTGAATTTGCATATAACAACTCCATCAATAAGTCCATAGGGATGAGTCCATTTGAAGCCGTGCATGGATACAAACCAAGAAAGCCTTCCGATCTCATTCCCCTTCCCCAGCATGCTAGAGTGTCCATTTCAGCCGAGTCTTTTGCACAACATATTAGAGAATTGCATGAAGAAATTCGTAAGTACATTAGCAAAAAGAATGAGGCTTATAAAAGGCTGGCCGACTCTCATCGGCGTCACCAATAATTCCATGTGGGTGACTTTGTGATGGTAAGGACGGAGAGGCTCTCCCCGGGAGGCAATTCTAAACTGAAGCCACGTGGGGCTGGTCCCTTCTAGGTCTTGAGGCGCATTGGTGCAAATGCCTACGAGCTAGATCTCCCTGAGGAGTATGGAATAAGTCCCACATTCAATGTCGCCGACCTAGTGCCATATAAGGGACTCACGGTGGTACCTAGTGAGGAGATTGAGCCTACTTCTTCCCTTGACAGAGCACCCACCCGTGAGGAGAGACCACCAGCCAAGAGAGCCCAGCGTGAACAAATTGAACAAATATTGGATGAACAAGTCACTTCCACTCGGAGCAAGGTATATGAGCGCTATCTTGTCAGGTGGAAGGATCGGACTCCTTTGGAGGATTCTTGGGTGAGTCGGGAGGATCTCCAGCGGTTGGATCCGAACCTCCTCGAGCAGTACCACAGCCGGATGGACCCCTACTCGACGGAGTCGAGCTCTTCACAGCCCAGGGGATTTGATGGAGGCATCATCCACAATTCCCTTTGGCTAGGGTCTTCTTCACACTCCGGCATCGTTCGAGTTCGGGCCTCTCTCTATAAAGGCCCACTTATCCTTTTTTATACTATTTACTTGAGTCATTTGATGTAATTTTTAGTTTATTTGAGTCATGTCCCTAGGTCTTGCATTTATTTTCCTAAGTATTGAGTGTCATTAGATTGTGTAATGTGCTATTGGGCCCAATTCTTCGGGCTTGGCCCATAAGCCCCCCCTACCCCTTCGGTTATTTGTTATTGAGTCTTTTGTAAGGGACTTATTGTAAAATGTGAGTTTCCTATATATAGGGTCCCATTTCCTTCATTTGGAGGTAATGAATGATTCAATTCAAAAGATTTCCATTTGAGTAATCAAGTCTAGTTCTAGTGGAGTGAATCCTATAGTTGGGTGAGAAGCCCTAGGGGAGTGATTCCCCACCCCACCTCTCTCTCTATCCTTCTTTCTCTCTCCTAGGTTTGCCCCTTTCCTCTCTCTGTTGAGTCTTGTTGAATCTTTACATATTTTGATGATGACAACTCTATAAGTCTTAGTGGTGTTCAAAAATATGTCTCTGTGAAAAATTAACAAAAATATTTTTCTGTGAAAGTTGAACAAAGAATATTTTTTATGAAGAATAAACCTTCATTTCACTTCAGGTATTTTTCAGGGACTGTATTCGTGTTGGTTGGCACTTCGTCTTGTTTGTGTATAACACCTCGTGTTGTACTGATTGTCTTCGTGTCGTTTTCGTTTTAGTACTATTTGTGTTTTCATTACGCCGTGTCGTCCTCTCGTACCTCGTGTTGTTCCTCTGCTTCCACTATTTCTTCTCGTGTTGTTGAAGACATGTCTAACTCATGACTTCGTGTCATGGTTGCTGGACCTCGTGACTTTTGTCTCTTTGTGACTTCACCTCGTGTCAATTCTTGTGTTTCATCTTCGTGTTGTTTTAGTGTTTTCGTCTTCGTGTTGTTTTCAACTCGTGTCGGTTACTGTTTCGTCTTCGTGTTGTTTTCAACTCGTGACGGTTACTGTTTCGTCTTCGTGTTGTTTTCAACTCGTGTCGGTTACTGTTTCATCTTCGTGTTGTTTTCAACTCGTGTCGGTTACTGTTTCATCTTTGTGTTGTTTTCAACTCATGTCGGTTACTGCTTCATCTTCGTGTTGTTTGTATTCATGATTTCGTGTTACTTTTGTATTCGTTCTCTTCATAGTGTTTTGGTTTGTTACAGTGACTTCGTGTCGTTCTCCTTGTTGTGCCTTCGTGTCGTTTTTGATCCACTGCGTGCAGAACAATGCAGCACCTCGTGTTGCTTTCTGTGCCACCTCGTGTCGTTTCTGTGTGAACCTCGTGTCGCCTTTCTCTGTCCTCTAGTTGCATATCGTGTCATCTTTTATGTCTTGCTTGTTGTTGCAACCACTTCGTGTCACTCTTCTTTTTACCTCGTGTTGTTTTATAACCTCACTTCGTGTCGTTCTCTTCGTTGTGTCTGTTCTGTCACAGTGTATCTCGTGTCATTTTTTCCTTACTTTGTGTTGTTTTTCATCTGACCTTGTGTCATGCTCTCTCTATCTCATACTGTAGTAATCTTGTCTACTTCGTGTCGTCCTTTTTCTACTTTGTGCTGTTCTCCTTCTACTTCGTGTTGTTTTCTTCCTACGTCGTGTCGTTCTCTTAGTAGTGCTCATTGTGTCACCACTGCATCTCGTGTCGTTCTCTGTTTAGTGCACCTCGTGTCGTGTCCACTTACCTCATGCAGTTCTAGTTCTTGTGGCACTCAAGGTTAATGATTCTTATCTCTTTACAGGTCCGAGGAAGAACATTCATCGATGTCTGGGTGCACATGATCCGATACTGAAGGAACAAATACGAAGGGGGCACGTGGCAGGAAGGTTCTGGATCAAGCGTGTGAAGCACACGCACTCTGTACCCCATCCTCCTGCTGGCTGCTGATATAAAAAGAACAAAGGCTGGTCGAGCAAGAGAGAGCATTGAAGCAAAAAGAGAATAGAGAAGCATAGATTAAAAAAGAAGAAGAGAGCAGAGGAGAAAGAAAGAGAGATAGAAAGAGAGAGAGAGAGCTCGTGGAGAAGAAGGAAGAAGCTGCTTGAAGATCTGTCTTCACTGGACCGTGGATCAGATCCAGGCCAGTCAGCTCCGTTTGGAGCCACATTGTGCATTTCGTTTTTCAGCGTTCTGTTTGCTGAAGTTGCTTTCATTTTGTGTTTTTGTTTTCTTCCATTTTCATCTGGTTATCTTGTCCTTCCGATAGCCCTGTTGGGGATCGGGTTCCTCCTGTTGGTTCAGGAGAAGGGAGATCTGATCTCCGGGCTGCAAGTGACAGGTTGTCACTTGTGGGTTGCCCTCTGGTTAGAGGAAGGGAGGCTAGTCCTCCAGTTCTGGGCTTGTGGTTGCAAGTCCAGTGGTCCCTCCTGGTCTGGAGGAAGAGAGGTCTTCGACCTCTAGTTTCCAAGTGGCTGGGAGTCACTTGGGTGTCCCTCCGATTGGGAGGAAGAGGGGAGGCTGTTCCCCTGGTCAAGCTATGTGGCAGCAACTGTTTGCAGACTGAGTCTGCTGGGTTCTAGCGTTTGCTAGTGAAGCCTCACTCCGGTTGGGAGTGAGGGGTGGATGTAGGTCTGAAGGACCGAACCACCTAAAAATCTATTGAGCAGTGGTTTGTTTGTCTGATTTGCTTCCGCTAGATGCCTGAATAGGCGCGCTCCATGTGTTTGTATTTGAGCTGAATCGAATAGGTTCTATTCTGTGTCCTTATCTAGCATCCTAGTTTTAATTTGGCCATTATTCGTAGAAGGATTCATTCACCCCCCCTCTGTATCCTGGCCAAGCACCCTAACAGTTGGTATCAGAGCGGGTGTCTGCATATAAGGTCCAGCGACCTGCAGATTCGATCTTGCGGTCTTAGGTGCTTATTTGTCTTTAGTGCATCTATATTCCTGTTGCATTGAATTTATTTGCTATTTGGTTCAATGGCTTGTCCACCCGTCTTCAGTGGTTTTTATTACAACCAGTGGCACAATGCTTTACGTTCTTATGTTAAATCTGTTGATCCAGACCTGTGGAAAGTGATTTCACATGGTCCTCATAAATTACCAAAGAAAAGGTCCAAATGGACTGACAGTCACGAATCAATGTATGAGGAGAATCAAACAGCTATAAATCTGATGAAAGCAGCCACTGACAAAGCTTTTCACTCATGTTTCCTTGATTGTAGATCTGCAAGGGATATGTTGGAAATGATGAAGAGAGCCGGGAAAGAAAATCAAACAAGCTGCATGATGGCCAACAGAAGCGATCAAGGCAGCAATCAAACTGAAGAAGATGATGATGATGAGGTAAATTTCTTCGAGAATTTCTCTCTAGAAGATTGGGAGAATGCTTACGCTGAACTAATTGAATCTCATGAACTGTTAAGAAAACAGTATAAAAAATTGAAGAAGGGTACTGGTTTAGATAGCTCAAGTTTTCCTTGTAGAAATTGTGCTGAACTAAAAAATGCTCTTGACGCTAGTATGTCTGATAATCTGATGCTGAAAGAATTTGAACGCGTTAAATCTGACTTAAACAAGCTGAAAAATGAGAATGACTCTCTCAGAAAGCTCTCTAAAGAAAATGAAGAACAATTAGAGAAACTTAAACGAGAGAATGATTTGCTGATTGAAAAGTTTAATGCCATAAAATATGTAAACATAAAACTACAGAAAGATTTTGAAAAACAACAAAAGGAATTGAGGGAGTTTGAAGCTAGGAGAGAAAGCATGGTTGACTCAGAAGATCAGCTTCTAATAAATGAGTTAATTCAAAATGATAAGCTTAGAGAAGAAGTTGAAAAATTAAAATTGTTAAACAGTGCCATGTCTGAAAGACTTCTCACATTGGAGAAAGGAAAAGTCATCTGTACTAACGAAACTGATGAAGTAGATGAGCTGAGAAAGGAAATTGAAGAATACAAAACAGCTAATAAGGTTTTGAATGAAACTGTCAATTGTAGTGAACAAGAGATCGCTAGTTATGAAATACACATTGCATCTCTTGATAATGAAATTCAGGATCTGAAAAACTCCTTGTCAAAGTTTGTGAGTGGTCAAGAAAATATGGACATGTTGTTAGGAATTAAGGTCAATACTCAAAAGGAAGGGTTGGGCTACAACAATGTCAATAAAAAGGTTTTTGAAAACAAGCTGACGACATCCTTTATCAAAGCTTCTGATATAGCCACAACCTCAGAAAATAAACAACCAAATGTTCAGAAGAATCAGAACCAAACTGAAAAGTTGAAAAAGGTTGATGGATCCAAGCTAAAAACTGTTTTCATTAAATCTTCTGAACAGGAAAAGCCTTCCACTTCATCTCCGATTCAGTACAAGGCTAAGAAAACAGGAAAACAAGATAAAAATCAGAAAAGGACTGAAAATCAGAAAATAAATAAAAAGGGTCCATCAGCATTTGCTGATCACAGTCCTCACACACACTCACATGCATCTAAAAGGAAGAATATCTGTCACTACTGTCATAAAGTTGGACATCTGATGCATGAGTGTAAGTTGATGGAGAAGGATGATAAGAATGATAGGAGATCTTATGATAAAAATCCATCACCTCAGAAAAGAAATGTCACATGCTCTAATTGTGGCAAATTAGGACACTCTATTGCTCATTGCTGGTTTGCTAGTGGTAAGAAAACCTTTTATTCATATCATGCTAAATTCCCTACAAACCAACATGTTTTTAATAAAAACAAATCTATTTCAATGAGCCAGCATATCATTTGTTTTAACTGCAACAAAATGGGTCACAGGGCCTCTGAATGCTGGTCAGGTCCTTTTAGAAGAAATTCTCTCATTTGCTCTCACTGTAGAAAGCATGGCCATACAGTCAAGGACTATTGGCATATTCAGGGTAGAAATGTGAATTTCAAACATGCTAAATTCCCTGTAAGACAATTTGCAAAACCTTCATGTCATCATTGTGGGAAGCTAGGTCACAGGGCTACAATCTGTTGGTTGGCAGGATATCAAAACCAAACCAGTTTTGGTAAACAGAATTTTTACCCTGTTAACAGAAAATCTCATGTGTATGCACATAGAATTCATGCTAATAAGAATGTGCATAAATCAGATCTAAAAACTACTCCTGGAAATGTGCTGAGAAAACCTGCTAGAAATAATAATGTCATGTCAGGACCCAAGACCTCTTGGGTACCTGTTTGTGCAAAATAAACTTTGTTTTGCAGGTGTGCCTTGGGACTGGAATAAAAGGGGTAATGATCCAAGGCACTCAAGAATGAAAACCCCACTCTCACACTGTTCAGGTAATCTCTCTGCATGTCCCATTTTGAAACCTATTGCATATCTGGTTCGATGTATTCTTGCTTATCCTGCTCTTAGTTTCATCTAGTGCATGCATATTGAATCTGTTCTTGCATATTCATTCATCATCTGCAAGTTGCATTATTTTCTGAACATGCACTTTGAAAATTCTGAAAATCTGAACTGAATGTGAATGCTAGTTGAAAACTGTATGTTGCATAATTCATGAAAATCTGAATTGCTTATAGGACTGTTGAGTTTACTCTGTTATTCATGACCTCTATGGTAAATCAAATGGTAAGCTACCAAAGGCAGGGAAATCTGTCCGGAGGTCCTTACTATGTGTGAGGTGGTCTTTCAGACCAAATGCTCCGCCTAGTACCATGAGTCATTCTGATGATCAGGGGAGCCTGTTTGTGCATAACTCAAACTCACATGTTTAATTTTCATGGCAAACACTGCATCCAATAATTAATTAATACCTCCAAGAGTCTTGTGTGAGATGTCCTTGAGTGGGCTGAAAAGGAGCTTGACAGGCCATTTGGTTTCTGAGGAATTGTGTCAGCTGATGCAGTTTATGTGGTGCTTAGATTTGTCATCTCATGAGGTTGCGTTTTATTTCCCAAGAGCTTCTCTGGATGTGAGACAGAACTTCTTCAAGAATACTATATTTGGATGTGTCCTTAGTGCCTAATGTCTTGAGTGATCTCTCACTTGTTGGCTTGCTGATAGGAGTGCTGCTCATCTCATCTCATCTCTCTCTATTCGGTCAGCCACCTTCTTATCTCTCTCCTATCACTCTTGGTTCAGATATTCTCTCGAAGAAATTGTGTTTTCAGTCTTCTTGCTCTTATCAGATGTGTTCTGTATACCTTAAACCACACAATATCTAGTGTAACAACTTACACCTGTTAATAAAGAACTTCAATGTTTGGGGGTTATATTTGGTCCTTGATCCTTCTAAGTTATCCTCTCAAGTGTTGGTCAACATATTATAAAACTTCCTGTTAAACGAGTAAAACTTGTTGAGGATCTCGACTTAACTGAAACTTATGTGGAGAGAGCTCTGAGATAAAAAATTGTGTTAAGTAAGATATCTGTCTTTTGTCTAAAATCATGAGAAGTGCTACCAGGGAATACGCCATTATTTGTGGCAGAGCAATGGCTTTTGTGGAGAAATAGACACTCTAGATCAGAGAAGTCCAGAGTTTCTGTCATGATACAATTAGCTATCTCTGTGTAGAAATGTTAAAATAAAAAAAGGGGGGGGGGGAAGTCCTCAAAAAAAATTTCATTGGCTTTGATTGGCATAAAGGTAGTCTGTCCTGAGTAACCAGGGTTTCTGGTGTCTGATAAACATGTCTCCTTGTGTAAAAACGGACTATTCTACCTTGTGCTCAACAAATTGGTTGACCCTGTATGCCTTCTCTTGTCCATTAAATGAAGAAATGAAATCTGCTTGACATCAATGTGTTATTTCGTTGCTTGACAAACATAAGGAGCAATTTAATCGTGACTCTCTCTAGTTTAAGCAACTTTAACAGCTAATTTTGTGATTATGCTGATTTAATATCTTGAGTTAACTGACCTTGGAATTTGGAAGAATATAACCCGTCCACATATTGAAGGGCTAACTTTAACAGGCAGTGGCTGCGTTACATCATGACTAAGGGTAATTTGGGTATTTCCAGAAAAAGTTTGATAAGAGTAAAAAGCAACCCGACAAAACCCTTCTTGTTTCACACGCCTTCAACCTCAAACCCTCATTTCCCCCTGCCGCTTCCTATTCATCCTCGTGCCGCTCCACCTTGAGCGTTTCTTCAAACTCATCTCCATCTCTTCCCGCTCACTTTCTTTCCCCACAGAGGTCTCTTCCTCTCTTGGGTCTAGCTTCACTTCCAATAGCAGCCTGCAAGAGAGAGTTGATACTCTGGAAGTCACGGCAGATGGATCAGCAAAGGTCAGCAGCTCCTGGTGAAAGGAAGAGGAAGGGAAAAGAAATAGTTGAAGAGCCTTCATCTAAGCAACAGAGATGTCTTGAACCAGAACCTGCTGCGGAAGTATCTTCAGAACAAGGTACCAGGATTTCTCAGTCTACCGTGTTCTTAGAAAGTGGGAAAATCATTCCTCCTAGAATAATAGATTTCGGAGATGAAACCATGGTCTCGAAGTTTCCAGAACTGTTGAAAATCTTTGAGTTTCAGGAGTGGAGAAATTTCTTAGAAAATCACCGTGTCTATTACCCTAGGCCGGTAATGGAATTTTACAATAAATTATCCTTGAGCCGAGACAAGTCTGCCTTGTTATCATCTGTTAAAGGGGTCGAGTTAACTGTTACATGTGACTCCCTTCACAAAGCCCTCGGTGTTACAGATAAAGGGGAGGTAGAGGGAAGCTTTCGATACAGTCTCCATGAATCTTTCTCAGTCATTACTGGTAAACCCAGTAATATTCATGATAAGGGGCAGTTGAAGCTAAAAGCTTATCAGACATCGTCATTTTCTCCTCTTCATAAGCTCCTTCAGAACGTCATTGCTTCCATTATCACCCCATAGACTGGGGCTAGAGGAAGAATTACAGACACACAAAGATTTCTACTATTTTGTCTGATTCAAAATGTAAAGATATGTCTGCCAGAGATCATTTTTACTGTCATGAAGGGATGCATTGGATCCAAGAGACACCTTCCCTATGCCGCCCATCTGACAGACATCTTCAAGCATTCAGAGATTTGCTTGGATGGAGAGGCCGCATCTGAAGTTAAAGCCCGAAACATATTTAATATGAATTTTGTTTCAGTGTTTTTGGGCTTAGAGGGGTCTTCTATGGTGGGGCAAGTTAAGGCCCAAAAGGTCAGGGAATCACATACTCAGGGGGAGCATTTGGAACAATTTCAAGACTTAGCCCAAACTGGTGTGCAATTAGTTTCTGAGATTGCTCAACAGGAAACACCAGCTGAACAACCAGAGTCTATTTTGCCAGCTGCACCCACCGAAGTACCTTTTTCCTTTCAGAGGCTAGTCGAGGTTGCATCTGAGGAAATCAGGTTGTCTGACGAAAGCATTCAGACTGATCTAGATGCAAATATTGCTGGTCTATTTGATTCTTTTGGGAAGACATCTGAAGAGGTAATAGTGCCTGAGGATCAGCCAGCTAAAGAGCAAGACTGTACTGATCAAGAACTTGCTGTTTTTGTTAATGTAATTTTAAGAGAAACTGTAAAGAGAAGCTTGGAAGAGGCTACCAACTTGGTTGCATCTGAAAGTCTTGAACAGGCATCTGTTGACAGCCCTGCAGATCAGGAACTCATGGAAGATAGAGGGGATAGCAGTCAAGAAAAGGTTCTTGTCATAGAAATAGATTCAGAATCTTCAAGTGAAGAAGAGGCACCTGAAGGTGAAATTCCTCAGAAAGAAACTCAAGCTGAAGATGAAGATCAGGTCCCAGCTGAGAGTAGTCAAATGCCAGTACAAGAGGAAGCAGCTGAGAGAACTGTACCTGGCAGTGAATTTTTTGGTACACCTCTAGGTCCACCTAGACTTCTAGTTGCACAGGCGCCCAACATTGAATCTACTCGGGCGCCCAACATTGAAGAACTTCTTATAAACCTGACTCAGCAGATGCAGAAACAAGATAAGAAATTAGATGACCTGCTCACATATGTCACCCTCAACATAAATCAGGTACATTCCAGGCTACTGAAGCTCGAGATATCTCTCCTCACTGAATGGAAATGATTCCTTCTCAACAAAAAGGCTTCAGATGATGCCAACAGATCCCTGATGCAAGGGTTGCAGGAGGTGTGTTCAAAGATAGCTAAAGCACTGAGTGAGTTGCAAGATGTTCAAATCTCCTCCTTCAAAATGTCTACCACCATTATAGATCACTGCTATGAGATCAGAACATCTTTAGAACTTTTGAAGAAGTCATCCAGTGCCCTAGGTCCAGGTATTCAGCAGGTCTATGATAAATTGGCCGCCTTCTTAACAGAAATGACACTTCAGACTGACAGATATGAAACTGTCAATGTTCGCCAAGACGACATCATTTCTGAAGTGGCACATGTCAGAAGCTCTGTGGTGTATTGGCTAGCTGAACTGTCAAATGACCTAAAGGAATTTCAGTCTACCTTGGGTTCAGCACCTGGTCAAGCTTCTTCCAGCAGAACTCCACCTCAAGAATATTCTTCTGCTTCTCCAAGGGGGAGACCACCTCATGGCAGGCCGCGTGGCCCTTCTAGCAGACAAGCCAGATACTTTTCTTGAAAAGACTATGCTCTGTATCTTGTTGCCCATTTTGAGGCTTTCTCTCTCATACTCTTGGACTTATTAATTAAAACTCATATTTACATTGTTGCATTCTTATTGTTTCATTCTTTTTGATGATGTCAAAGGGGGAGAAATCAGGCCTTTGCTAGCTCGTTGAAAATGTTTAATGTTTGTTATTCATTGAGAATGGCTATTTCAGCCTTGAAGAAATCAGGCTTTTGCGAGCTCATTGAGAATGTTTAATGTTTTTTTTTTTTTCATTGAGAATGGCTATTTAGTGTTTTTTCCTTCTCTGCAAAGACTCAAGACTCATAGTGTTGCCATCCATCAAAAAGTGGGAGATTGTTGAGTCTTGTTGAATCTTTATATGTTTTGATGATGACAACTCTATAAGTCTTAGTGGTGTTCAAAAATATGTCTCTGTGAAAAATTAACAAAAATAATTTTTTGTGAAAGTTGAACAAAGAATATTTTTTATGAAGAATAAACCTTCATTTCACTTCAGGTATTTTTCAGGGACTGTATTCGTGCTGGTTGGCACTTCGTCTTGTTTGTGTATAACACCTCGTGTTGTACTGATTGTCTTCGTGTCGTTTTCGTTTTAGTACTGTTTATGTTTTCATTACGCCGTGTCGTCCTCTCGTACCTCGTGTTGTTCCTCTGCTTCCACTATTTCTTCTCGTGTTGTTGAAGACATGTCTAACTCATGACTTCGTGTCATGGTTGCTAGACCTCGTGACTTTTGTCGCTTTGTGACTTCACCTCGTGTCAATTCTTGTGTTTCATCTTCGTGTTGTTTTAGTGTTTTCGTCTTCATGTTGTTTTCAACTCGTGTCGGTTACTGTTTCATCTTCGTGTTGTTTTCAACTCGTGACGGTTACTGTTTCGTCTTCGTGTTGTTTTCAACTCGTGTCGGTTACTGTTTCATCTTCGTGTTGTTTTCAACTCGTGTCGGTTACTGTTTCGTCTTCGTGTTGTTTTCAACTCATGTCGGTTACTGTTTCGTCTTCGTGTTGTTTGTATTCATGATTTCGTGTTGCTTTTGTATTCATTCTCTTCGTAGTGTTTTGGTTTGTTACAGTGACTTTGTGTCGTTCTCCTTGTTGTGCCTTCGTGTCATTTTTGATCCACTGCGTGCAGAACATTGCAGCACCTCGTGTTGCTTTCTGTGCCACCTCGTGTCGTTTCTGTGTGAACCTCGTGTCGCCTCTCTCTGTCCTCTAGTTGCATCTCGTGTCATCTTTTATGTCTTGCTTGTTGTTGCAACCACTTCGTGTCACTCTTCTTTTTACCTCGCGTTGTTTTATAACCTCACTTCGTGTTGTTCTCTTCGTTGTGTCTGTTCTGTCACAGTGTATCTCGTGTCATTTTTTCTTACTTCGTGATGTTTTTCATCTGACCTTGTGTCATGCTCTCCCTATCTCATACTATAGTAATCTTGTCTACTTCGTGTCGTCCTTTTTCTACTTTGTGCTGTTCTCCTTCTACTTCGTGTTGTTTTCTTCCTACCTCGTGTCGTTCTCTTAGTAGTGCTCATTGTGTCACCACTGCATCTCGTGTCGTTCTCTGTTTAGTGCACCTCGTGTCGTGTCCACTTACCTCATGCAGTTCTAGTTCTTGTGGCACTCAAGGTTAATGATTCTTATCTCTTTACAGGTCCGAGGAAGAACATTCATCGGTGTCTGGGTGCACATGATCCGATACTGAAGGAACAAATACGAAGGGGGCACGTGGCAGGAAGGTTCTGGATCAAGCGTGTGAAGCACACGCACTCTGTACCCCATCCTTCTGCTGGCTGCTGATATAAAAAGAACAAAGGCTGGTCGAGCAAGAGAGAGCATTGAAGCAAAAAGAGAATAGAGAAGCAGAGATTAAAAAAGAAGAAGAGAGCAGAGGAGAAAGAAAGAGAGATAGAAAGAGAGAGAGAGAGCTCGTGGAGAAGAAGGAAGAAGCTGCTTGAAGATCTGTCTTCACTGGACCGTGGATCAGATCCAGGCCAGTCAGCTCCGTTTGGAGCCACATTGTGCATTTCATTTTTCAGCGTTCTGTTTGCTGAAGTTGCTTTCATTTCGTGTTTTTGTTTTCTTCCATTTTCATCTGGTTATCTTGTCCTTCCGATAGCCCTGTTGGGGATCGGGTTCCTCCTGTTGGTTCAGGAGAAGGGAGATCTGATCTCCGGGTTACAAGTGACAGGTTGTCACTTGTGGGTTGCCCTCTGGTTAGAGGAAGGGAGGCTAGTCCTCCGGTTCTGGGCTTGTGGTTGCAAGTCCAGTGGTCCCTCCTGGTCTAGAGGAAGAGAGGTCTTCGACCTCTAGTTTCCAAGTGGCTATGAGTCACTTGGGTGTCCCTCCGGTTGGGAGGAAGAGGGGAGGCTGTTCCCCTGGTCAAGCTGTGTGGCAGCAACTGTTTGCAGACTGAGTCTGCTGGGTTCTAGCGTTTGCTAGTGAAGCCTCACTTCGGTTGGGAGTGAGGGGTGGATGTAGGTCTGAAGGACCGAACCACCTAAAAATCTATTGAGCAGTGATTTGTTTGTCTGATTTGCTTCCGCTAGATGCTTGAATAGGCGCGCTCCATGTGTTTGTATTTGAGCTGAATCGAATTGGTTCTATTCTGTGTCCTTATCTAGCATCCTAGTTTTAATTTGGCCATTATTCGTAGAAGGATTCATTCACCCCCCCTCTGTATCCTGGCCAAGCACCCTAACACTCTCCTCCTCCTCCCAACCACCTCCAACCCCCACCTACCTCCATTAAGGCCCCTCCACTTCCCCACACCCCATTTACTTCCCCCCCTAGTTCCAAGGTAGAGCCCTCCCCATTCCAACACCATCTCCCCCATTCCAACCAAATCTTCCCCATTCCAACATAATCACCCCTCTTCCCCACACCATCTCCCATGTTCCAAGACCATTTTGAATTTGAATTCCCCTTCCCTCCAAGTCTTTGGCCGCCCCCCTCCCATCTCCATTAGGCTAGGTCGCCCCTTTCTCCACCCATTCTCCACCACCCTTGCATACCCCACCCCTCTTCCTCCAGCTGAAAACCTGTGACCTCCCCTTCTTCCTCCACCTCCCCTCTACCATTTGCACCCCTCCACACCTCCCATACCTCCCCTCCACCATTCTTCATCCACCCCTTCACCATATACTATCCCCTTCTTCTTCTTTTAGGGTCACTTGGAGGCTATGTCAAAGATGATGTTTGCAGTCCAGAAGTAGCAGCTGAACCAGCAACTTGCAGCAGCCACCACGACCTCCTCCGGACGAGTATGAAGACCCAAGAGCCACCGTTGGAAGCGTCTACCAGTCTCCTTTTCAACAGAAGTTTTTGTCTTCATCCGAGTTGTGTGCTGCCCGGGGGCTCCATTCTCCCACGACTGCGCAGAGTTGGCTCTGCAGAGATCCTGATCCGAAGAGAAAACTTCACCACGACAAACCCCGGAGGAATCAGTCCAAGAGATCTTCTTCAAAGTTCTTCATCGCCCAGTCTACTTCCATAATCAAGAAACAGAACTTCATTTGTCATTCGTGATCCAGAGTTGTCATTTTTCTCCCTCGGCTACGGAGATCTTCTACCCACAGTCTTCACCGACCTGTCACCATTTTCCTGCATCCCCTAGTCTTCTCCGACATCGGTTGGCTTCCCTGTCAGTTTTGCTACGAAGAGGATGCGTCCACGATTCCAACGACTCTGACGGCGCTTGATTCCGAGGTCAGGAGCTGCCGGGGCGTTTTCTGCAATCTGCTGTTAGAAGTCTGCCACTGTAGGTCTGAGAATCTGAAGCCCTGTTCAAACCTCTATCCCGAAAGCAGCGGCTTCAGAAGAAATTAAAGAAATTCTGAGGCATTCCCTTCCCAGCTACGAAGATTTTCCCACCAGTCTCGTCATCAGCGAAATTCTTGAGCGAGTTCTACAGCAGCAACACCGACTACCTATCCCTGTTCGGAGAGAGCAGACAGAATCGGTGACTTCATCATTGAAAACTTTTAATCCTAGTTTCCCCTCCCCGCTTGGCCGGCTGAAGGCCCCTCCCTGTGTGGAGGTAATTTTGGTTATAATATCCCTTAACCCCCACCCCAAGATCCCCCTCCTGCGAGAGGTGTAGTGTTGTAACTTGCTTGGGCAGATCAAGCTACCCCGACGCGGCGTGTGGGGATCCACTCGCCTCCCCGCTCGCCCTCGTCTCCGACCGGGACCGGTTTCTTCAAACCGGTCGAGTAAGTGCTCAAACCATCACTCCATTTAGTGCTTGTCTTTCAATATTAGTTCTTAATTCCGCTGGTTATGCGAGTGAGAGCCCGATCCTCAAGCCCCGTTGTCTTGAGTGATCACCGTGGGAGAAGTGCAACCGGTGCCTTTGGCACTTTGTCGGCCCCCTTGAATTGGGCCTCCACACCCATTGGGAATCCCATCTTGGCCTTGCTGGCCCTTTACCAGCAAGGGCCCAACCCCTCAACCTCACCTTGGCATTGCCAAGCTACCCCGGGCTTGGGTGAGTGTCGATAGAGCGGTGGCCCAATTCGGCCCATTTGAATGCGATTGTGCTTGCTTGCATTAGGTCCGAGGTTGTGTCACATCAAGGGATGATGCTGTCGTCAGTTGACGACAACGGCTATGATGACGGCTTCGGGACCGAAGCCGACGAAGCCGCCCCTAGGCGGGAAGAAACAAGAAGAACTTCTATGTTCGAGAGGCTGACCTTCCCAGATCGGGCTAAGAGAAGGGTCTATCGACAGAGAGGAAGGATGCAAGTCTTCGCCTGCAACATGGCAGGCATATTTGGCCGATACAAGGGACTTCCTGAAGATCCCCGTGAGTTGGCTCAATTGGCTGCAAGGCCGGGGCCGAATACTCGCAGAGCATAAGCAGCAAGGGAGCTCCTGGCGACAGCTAAAGGAAAACAACCCCTGGGCTATCACCAGTGGGATGATTAGGCTCCTGTCTTAACCGCCAATGTGGTGACGGCGGAAGAAGAAGATGACGTCCTCCTCGACATCCTGCCCGAGGGTACGTCCGGGGAAGCAACAAGAAGTTATCCCCAGCACAGCAACTATGGACCCATCGGTCTTGATGCTACTTCAAAAATATCGGCAAGAGATAGACTTACTGAAGAAGTAGCTGATGGAGAAAACTGAACAGTCATCAGCTTCCAAACCACCCGAAGTCCAGGGTGAATCATCTCGTGGAGCGGTTCGTTATGTCGACCCTCCGCCGCTCTATACCTTGGCTCAGTCGTCAGAGCCGAGCATGGCGATGACTCAACAGCGGCGACCATAGCCCCAGCCGCTGATGCCACCGGTGCTCCCTCAAGTGCACCAGACCCCTCAAGTGCACCAGACACCCCCGCTGCTGCATCCTCCACAGGCGACCGCTCTAGTCACCCCGTATTTGCAGCCATCACACTTCTATCCGGAGCCAGTTGACCCCACGGTCATGAACCGGATGATGGTGGAAAGAATGATCGAGCTGAAGCTCGCAGAAAGGCGTGAAGGCGACTGCGTCGCATTTGATGCCTATCGGGTGCCTTACCCGCAACACCATGCTGCCAAGCGGCTTCCCCCAGGGGTCAACAAGCCGCCCAAGTTCGACAAGTTCAACGGGAAGGGATCCCCGAAGGAACATGTTGCATATTACATCACTGTCATGGGTGATTTGGCCACCGACGAGTCATACTTGCTAATGTTTTTCGGGTCCTCGCTGACGGGGCTCGCATTTGAATGGTACTCCAGCCTCCCGACTGGGTCAATCAGCGACTGGCCGGATATGCAGAGGAAGTTCAGAGAGAGATTCCATGTTACAGAGAGGGAGGTCATAGTGGCCGAACTCTACTCAACAAAGGAAAGGGCCAATGAGACAACCCTCGATTATATCAAGAGGTGGAGGAACCTTGGAATGAGGTGCAAGCGGCCCCCGCATCAGGAAGACGCTGTACAAATATGCAAACATAACCTCAGGAGGGAGGTTCTAGAAAAGATGATCGGAATGGAAATACGGTCGTTTGACCGATTGAACAATGTCATGGCCGAGGTAGAAGCTTTTCTGGCAAGACATGTCCCTACATCAGCTGCCAGCACAACCCAGAAGGGCAAGGCAGTTGAGCGGCGCTCGTCGCCTAAAGAAGCGAACGCTCTTGACATCAAGGCATTCGAACAACAGAAAGATGAAGGCAAGAAGGTAGTCACCCCACAGCCTGCAGAAGCCCTAGATGGCAAAGAAGGTCCCTCGCTACGGGACAAGATGAAGAAAGCCTATTCATTTCCGAAGGACAAGACCCGGATTCTGTTCGACTGGGTAACGGAATATGGCATGGTCACCCTGCCAGAGTCAAAGTGGCCGGAGGACCTAAAGAGAAGAGACAGCCCAAGATTCTGCCCCTACCACCAGATGTTGGGGCATCTAATCGAAGACTGCTATGTTTTCAAGGACATCATCGAAGGGATGGTGAAGAAAAATGAAATCGAGTTGGGAGAGTACAAAGTGGACCCTCCTCAACTGCATGAAGCCCCTCGGAGGAGGGTAGCAGTCAACATGATCTCCCTGTACCAGGCACAGCCCGAGGAGATCTCTAAAGCAAGTACGCGGAGCACTTATGAAACTCATTTATTGGAGCCCGCGAAGGAACAGCGGGGGTGGCAACAGATCCCTGCGAAGCACAAGAGAAAGAAAGCACCATGCCCGAAAGTGGGGGCATATATCCGTGGTGTTACACCCCAACCTGCTCCGCCGGTGGCAGCACCTGTGTGGATCACTCCACCTGCAACTATCAAGATACCTACACACAATCGGAGGAGGCAAACTCCGCTGCCAGTGGTCAAGGAAACCAATCCTGGTGTCCGCCGACTACAAAACCTCATTGAAGGGCTAGACGAGTACGTGCAGCCCGAATCGAAGCCTCTGCTGGTGCGGGACCATGTCCCATGGCAAGAACTGGAGCAGCTCTCACTCTAGCGAAAAGAGGAAGCTGAAGCAGCATCCGATAAGCAGGGCCGTCTATTCTGGGGGCAGGCGCCTGCAGATGCAAGGAAGAAGAAGAAACAAAAGAAGAAGAGATGGGCCGCTAAGACTGATAAAGTACATGTTGTTTCCTGCAATACTCTATCAGCACTCTTCAACCCACTCGGAGAAGAGGAAGAGGAGGAAATTTGCTTCACACCCCTTTTTGAGGGAGGCAGGGCTGAGGCCGTAACTACTACACATGCAACCCGGTCAGGCCGAAAGTGGGGGCGCCACCCGCCACCCAACCACAACATCATATTCAGGGGAGAGCATCCCTACAAAACACCTCCGCCGAAGATCAAGGGAGTCCAGATCCCTCCTCCGTCAAGCTGATATAACAAGAGTGGGGGCAAGCCAGTCCCTTCATTCCTTGAATTTATGAAGATGTGCAAGGGGAAGCAGCCATATCAGGAGGCTAACCCTGCACCCGGGGATGTTCACCCGCAGCCCGCACAATCTGCCGAAGATCCAAATACAGATGGAGCTTGCCCTGCAGCAGCTAATGAAGGGCGCCGAGGATTCGATACCAGCCAGAAGGGTGCCGAATCCGAGGTAGATGAAGTAGGTCCGTCAGGGCCCGCAACTCGGGACTCTCCCAAGCCCAGGTGGGGTAAGGAGATGAAGCTCTCCAATGTCCGAGCTGGGAACCAAATAATGAAGCTACTCAAGAAGCTCCCTGCTTGATTTATGATATGGGAGATCCTTTCTTTGAGTGAAGAGACTCGACAGGCGATCATTACTGCTCTATAGACACCTGCTCATTTTGAGACATGTTTGGCTGAAGCAATGCCAGAGGCTAGCATGACCTTCACTCCAGAAGATATGATGTTGCCTACCATCAGCCACAACATGTCGCTGTATATGAAGGTGCACCTGAATGGAAGGGAGCTGAACAGGATTCTGGTTGATCCTGGTGCAGCGGTCAACATCCTACCTTATAGAATATACGAGAGGCACCACTTCAACGTGCATCTCGAGAAAGTCGGGGATATGCGTATCACCGGCTTCAATAAAAAATGTGAAGTGTCGATGGGGGTGGCAGAGTTCACCCTTACCCTAGCGAATTTCACTACGACGGTGCAGTTCCATGTCATTGACTCCCGCACCTCGTATAAAGCACTGCTCAGCCGCCCATGGCTGCATGAAAATATGGTGGTGCCATCTACGCTCCACCAATGTATCAAATATAGTCTTCAAGGGAAGGAGGAGAGTATCTTTGCAGACCCCCACCCGTTCGAGGTATTTGAATGTCATTTGGCGGACGCCAACCTATATATAGGGCCTCCCCAGAAAACCTATGAAGCTAAGACCCATGTGGGGGCATCGAGAAGCGCATCCGGCGGCAATTGGTATCCACCACCGACGCGCGGATATGTCAAGCCCAAGGTGGTCGCCCATATCCCAGCATCTGGGGACGTGGGCAGAATAGCACCTCCAGCATTATACGCCGAAGCTAATGAAGTGCGGGTCGATCAGAAGCATAATCACATTGGAGTCCCGGACGGCCTCACCAAGCCAACTCCCGGCCTTGATAACCCTACTGTCGAGCCTTTCAAAACTTGGGAGGTAACACGGGAGGATGGACCCAACATCTTGTTTTATACAGCTGAAGAGCACCTTACTCAGGAGGACACAGATTGCTACCTCCCCAAAGATATAGACAATCCGTCAGTTCCTATCAAGGGTCTGGCATTCACAACTAATCGGATGGCCAGGATGTTTCAGAAGCAGCACATCCCCTCCGATCAGTCTCAAAAGCGCAAGGAAGCTTTCCAGAAAATGTGGTATCCCGCAAATCTGGATAAGGAAATGAGACACGTCTTTCAGCATCTGTGGTTGGGCTTCACCCTAGAAGAATATTATCACAGTGGGCGATACGAGGTGGACACCCTCTCCGCCTTCTACCCTGCTGAAGACAGCCCGTTGGGGGCAACCTTTGATGAATACCCAGCAGAAGCTAAATATGCTTACCCGGGCCAGCCCGGAAATCAAGAAGCGGTGACCGTGACTCCTTGCCGATGTTGGGAGCAAGTCTATCCCGAAGAGGCGGCCCTGCATGCCGAATTTGATACGGCTAGCAGCAGCGAAGCAGAAGGAGTTGAAGAAGCATGGATCTCCCCCTCCTGTGGAGTCCTACAAACAATGACCTCCGCACCTCTTGTGCCAATCGAGGAAGCCTCGACCAGCCCCGACCAGGAGGTATGTGCTGCCGACAATGGGACTGCCACCCCTATTGAAGATGCAACTGCCCCAGAAGGCGAGAGGTCCTCACCTTTTGCTACAAGACTGGGTTGCTATTCCAACCCAACAACAAGCAGTCACCAGTCTGGCACGACTACAACCCCATCTGCAAGGACTGAAGCTGCTCTCTTACCCTGGGAGACTGTAATGGCAGCGGATTTGCTGAAAGAGCAATACGCGCGGCCACTATCAAATAAAACAGAGGACTTCTGAGAAGCTCTGATGGTGTCAGATGAGGAAGTCGAAGTACTCGACCCTCAAGATGGTGTTCCAGACTTCGTTGAGCTCCAACCGGCACCTTCGGAGATAGAAGACGAAGGCTAAGTCACAGTCGACGAACTGATAGAAGTCAACTTGGGAAGTGAGGAGGACCCTAGGCCTACCTTCCTCAGTGCCCAACTATCCCCAGAAGAACAGGAGCTGTACACCCAGCTTGTCACGCGCCGAGCGCGGAAGGTACCCGGAGATGCGCGACGAGTTTATATCAATCATGTCAATCAGAGTATTAGTGTATTCGACACCAAAAAAATCAGAGATGCGCGAAAGTAAAGATAACCCAGTCCTTTATTCCTTCATTAGAAGATGTCTATTACAAACCTTGAAGTACTAACTAAAATAAAAGAAAAATACAAGGTTGACTCAAGAAAATATGAAAAAGACTAGATAACACGGAAGAAGCTCTATCTCTTTCACTCTTGATTTTCCCCATCCGTTTGAGTTCCCTCCTCGTCGGACTTACCTGAAAAGTAGGGAAACACTAAGTGAGCGAACACTCAGTAGGAAATTATATCTCATGATCTAGCATGGGGTTTAAGTGATTACATCTTTCATGAATGCACTATAGCTATGCATGCTCGCATAAAACGACAAGATAGAGAGAGTGTATAACAATAAGATAGCAAGAAGAACTAGTCATGAACTTTCAAGAACTTATATCAAAGATATCAAGATATTCAAGCAAGTGTATTCATCATGTCATGTTGGAATTTGGCTATTTTGTTTCAAGTCAAGCAAGTATGAAATTACCCTTTCTCGGGCCACGCAAGTCATGTAATATCAAGTCAAGTACAAGTACAAGATTTGTGGAATGTTCAATCAAGCTAGTCATGTACTTCGGTATAATGCCAATACCGTGATCAATCAACTCCCATGGATACAAGTACTTTCGGGTGCTCCTCCCAGGACCAGATCGAGCCCTATATGCGCAGGCATTAATCATGTATTTTAACATCCACTTTTGTGTATACCCAATATAGAATTTCAAGAATAAAGCTTGTAGACATGTAGGGTAAACTAGAGTAGAGTCCAAAAAGATGACACTTGACATAGAATGGCGATAATAACGGTACAATCATGATTATCGATAAAACTAGGTGGAATTGGTTCCCGAACTTGGGTACCATGATAAGCAAGTATGGACATTCTTTATATAGAATTGAGGTCCACATGAACAGCACATCAATGTCAAGACGTCCTCATTCTTACTATAGAATTGAGGTCCACAAGAACATCATGTTGAATATAGAATTGGGGTTTACAAGAACAGCATAACAATGTTGATATAGAATTGGGGTTTATAAGAACAGCATCAAATGGCATGATAACCTCATCCCATTAAGAGAATTCTCATGATACACACTTTGCATAACATGAGGGCCGGTATACCATGTTTCTTCAGAGTGACATGGCAAAATAGTGTAATGGGTTTTTATGGTACAACCAGCTCAGTCGGCCTTGAGGGAATCCAAGGCTGCGAGGAGACTTACGGAGGTCTCTATGACTAACTCGCTAGTCCAAAGGAACGGACTGTCCAAAGGAGAGCTTGTATGTCAATGAGAATTGAGAGGGTAATGCGATAAATCGTCGTAGAAACGTGGGACTATACTCACGGACTGGAATATAGTGCCGATATATATATATATAGATATAATGAAACTCTCGGTTAACAGTAATCAGTGAAACAGTAACGCAAAAAAATAGCGACTTTGGTAAAGCCATTTTTCATGAAATTAACGCCTTAATCAGGGGCGTTTATATTACATTTGACGACGTACATAGAAGTCGTCCTTTCAATATTTTTAATTTACAGAATATTAATAATCTGGAATTTTTAACAGAAACGCGCCCTAGACATGGGCATGTCTCTTCAATATGCGCCCTGGTCTGGGGCGTCAGTTAAACATGAGACGACCTGGACAAGGTCATGAATTCAAGAATTTATCAATTTTCAAATGATTAAATTTCAGGAGAGAGAGAGACAGGAAAAATAACAGGATTCCACGTGTATACTCATGCAATATATTTTATTCATGGTTACATTGATTATTAAACATGGGTGTTTATTAATTATGTGAAATTGATGACTCCTGTGAAGGGCGTCAAACAATAATTAGCACCCTAGTGTGGGTCGCTTCTTCAAACTAGCGCCCTGGTCAAGGGCGTTTCTTTTTGAAATTCTATAGAAAATATCTTGAAACCATAAAAGAACTATATGCATGCACGACCGATGATATTATTAAGATATTAAGCTAGTGTGGGCTACGATCTTGAGAAAACCTAACTTTAACAAGATTTTGACCGACGAACGGATGAAGGTTCAATAATAATGATGCTCTGATCTTCCGGAAGCAGAGGAAGATGATAAGGAAAAACTCCTCCGACACTTCGATAGTTTGAAGAAGATGTAGACGATGATGAAGACCCTTCGTTCTTCAGCACGTCAACCTACAGAACACATGAAGAATATTAGTATCCTTCATGACTAAGAATTATGGACAGAGGAAGAAAACGGTAAGAAGAACCACCTGTTCTTCACGCAGCAGCAACAGCTTTAGGGTTTGGTCGGATAGGGTTATTTATAGGATTTTTGGCATCCTAATAGAGTTAGAATTTGATTAAGGGTATTATTCCCTTGATAGAGTCCTTACTATATCCTACCCTCGACATAGTTATCCATAACTTGCCCTGGATAGACTCCTGGGTCGAACGAAACTCGAACTGAATTAACGTCTTAAGCGAGGGCATCAAATTTAAATTGACGCCTTGTCTAGCGTTGTTACTTATGTAAAACGCGCCCAGGTAGAGGGCATTTCATTTTCTTTCCTAGATTTTTATCTTTCATCGTTTGAAATTTGACGCCCTATTGTCTAGGCGTCCTTTTTAAATTAATGCCTTAGACAGAGGCGTTTCCTTTTGAATCAGCGCCTTTATAAAAGGCGTTATATTTTTTTTCCTTTGATTAATGATTTACTCATTTAGGCTCTTTGTCATCTATTCACTTATCTTTTATTTTTAATTTGATATATTTAAAAATCTTGCTTTTATCAGGGTCGCTACACCCTCCCCCACTTAAGAGAATTTGGTCCCCAAATTCAATAGTATATATAAGTGGAGCGTGTAGAGTATATACCTTAAAACAATTCTGGAAATCGCTTCCTCATGGATTCCTCGGTCTCCCATGTAGCTTCATGTTCGGAGTTCTTATTCCATTGTACCTTAAGCATGGGAATAGCCATATTCCTTAGGGTACGTACTTCACGATCTAGTATCTTCATAGGCTTCTACTCATATGTGAGATCTTTCTGGATCACTAGGTCTCCATGATCAATAATATGTGGTGGATCATGTACATACTTCTTCAACATAGATATGTGGAATACATTATATACATCAGACAGTTGAGGAGGCAATGCGATGCGATAAGCAACCTCGCCAACTCGTTCCAGTATCTCGAAGGGTCCGATGAATCTTGGTGTAAGCTTGCCTTTAACACCAAATCTCCGTATGCCACGTCCAGGCGATATTTTGAGAAATACATGATCTCCAATTTGGAATTCAAGATCTCTCCTTCTTGTATCGACATAAGCCTTTTGCCTAGACTGAGCAACTTGCAGTCTTTCTCTAATCATTTGTATTCTTTCAGTGGTAACCCTTACCATGTCTGGACCTAGCAGTTGTTTCTCTCCAACTTCGTCCCAGCATAAGGGTGATCGGGAACTCCTTCCGTATAAAGCTTCGAAAGGTGCCATTTGTATACTTGCCTGGTAGCTATTATTGTATGCAAATTCCACCAACAGCAAGTGATCATGCCAGCTTCCATCGAAATCAATGATGCAAGCTCTGAGCATATCTTCAACCACCTGATTTGTTCTCTCGGTATGACCATCCGTTTGAGGATGAAAAGCTGTACTAAAGTTAAGCCTTGTTCCCAACGAATGTTGTAATCCCTTCCAAAAATGAGAAGTAAAACGGGGATCTCTGTCAGACACGATTGAAACAGGAATACCATGTAATCTGACTATTTCCTTGATGTACAATGCAGCCAAAACATTAACTGTCCATCGGCTCTTTATTGGCAAGAAATGCGCCGATTTAGTCAATCGGTCAATGATAACCCATATTCCATCATGTCCTCCATTTGATTTAGATAAACCCATAATGAAATCCATGCTAATATTCTCCCACTTCCATTTGGGAATATCTAGAGGATGTAATTTTCCAGCAGGCTTTTGGTGTTCCGCCTTGACCTGTTGGCATGTGAGACAGCGCGACACGTAGTCCGCTATTTCCCTTTTCATGTTGGGCCACCAAAAATTCCTCTTCACATCTTGGTACATTTTGGTAGATCCAGGATGAATCGTGTACCTTGATCTATGAGCTTCATCTAATATCTTCTTCTTTAACTCGGGACAATCCGGTATGCAAGTTCTATTCCTGAACATTAATCTTCCTTCACAAGTTATTTGGAAATCAGATTGTCCTTCCAGTTTGCCCTTGATTTCCACTAATATTGGGTCATTATCCTGAAGTGCTTGTATTTCAGTTAATAGGTCTGGCTGAATGCTTATATGAGACAATGTGACACATTGAAAGTCTGTGTCCACGCTTATATTGAATTCAGAGAATTGCTCCAGCAACTTCCATTCTTGAATCATATAATTGGCTAACAGTGCTCTCGGCTTTCGACTAAGGGCATCTGCTACATGATTACCCTTTCCGGGATGATATTGTATATTGAAGTCGAAGTCCTTGAGATATTCTAGCCAACGTCTTTGCCTCATATTTAGTTCCTTTTGTGAAAAGAGATACCTGAGACTCTTGTGATCAGAGTATACAGTAAACTGTACTCCATAAAGATAATGTCTCCATATTTTGAGTGCAAATACTACCGCGGCTAATTCTAAGTCATGGACGGGGTAGTTCTCTTCATGCTTCTTTAATTGACGAGAAGAGTAAGCTATAACCTTTCCTTGTTGCATTAGAACACATCCGAGGCCAATGCCAGAAGCATCAGTGTATACCTCGAATTTCTCTCCTTCCATTGGTAATGCTAAGACAGGAGCTGTAGTAAGATGATCCTTGAGAGTTTGGAAGCTTCTTTCACATTCCTCACTCCATTCGTAACGGATCTCCTTGCGAGTTAACCTCGTAAGTGGTACGATGATCTTAGAAAAGTCTTTGATGAATCGCCTGTAATAGTCGGCATGACCTAAGAAACTTCGGATCTCGCTAGCATTGGTCGGTCTTTCCCAATTTCTTACAGTTTCAACTTTTGATGGATCTACTGATAAGCCATCCTTCGATATAACATGTCCGAGAAAAGTTACTTCCTCAAGCCAGAATTCACACTTGCTGAGTTTTACGTGTAATTGGTTTGCCCTTAATATTTGTAATGCAATCCTTAAATGCTCCTCATGCTCTTCCTTGGTCTCGGAATAAATCAATATATCATTGATAAAGACCACCACGAATTGATCCAAATAAGGCCTGAATATACTATTCATTAACTGCATAAAGGCAGCAGGGGCATTCGTTAGTCCGAAAGGCATAACAACAAACTCATAATGGCCACACCTGCTTCTGAATGCAGTCTTATGAATGTCCTCATCCTTGATTCTTAACTGATGATATCCCGACCTAAGATCAATTTTGGAAAAGTACTTGGATCCTGAAATTTGATCAAACAACTCATCGATTCTCGGCAGTGGATACTTGTTCTTGATAGTGAGATGATTCAACTGTCGATAGTCGATGCATAACCTCATGGATCCATCTTTCTTCTTTACAAATAGCACAGGCGCTCCCCACGGGGAAGTACTCGGTCTAATGAATCCTTTCTTAAGAAGTTCCATTAATTGCTCCTTTAACTCCTTGAGTTCGGCAGGGGACATTCTATACGGTGCCTTAGATACGGGACCCGCACCAGGAACTAAATCGATGGTGAAGGCCACTTCTCTTTGCGGGGGTAATCCAGGCAATTCCTCCGGAAACACATCCGAAAATTCTTGCACAACTGGGATATCTTCTATCTTAGTTTCCTGAGCCTCCTTAATCGTGACAAATGCAAGGAAAGATACACATCCTTTCCTTATTAGCTTGTTAGCTCGGAGAGCCGAAATAAGAGGTGACTCGCTCCGACTCCTAGGGCTAGAATAGACTAGTTCTAGAAAGTCTCTAAAGGTAACTTTGCTGTTATGGCAATCGACTGTTGCCTGGTATTTGGATAACCAATCCACTCCCAATATGACATCATACTCCTTTAGATCTAAACATATGAGATTGATAGGAAGATTTCTTCCCTTCACCAAGACTTCACAGTTTTGATAATGGTGAGTAATATCGGTTTCGTTTCCGAGAGAAGTAGATAAAATTATTTTCATCCATTCCGGTTCCATAGGTAGTGGGTTAGCAAACTTCCTGGAAATAAAAGAATGTGATGCACCCGTATCAAATAAGACATGTGCATACTTGGAACAAACTCTCAGTGTACCTTCTACTTGTCCGCCTTCTTCTTCTTGTTCGGTCTCCTTAATTGCGTGAAGACGAGCATTCTTGGTTACTGGGCGCTTCTCGTCACCGGTTTGATCATTAAGTAATGGGCAATCGGGAATCCGATTCTCACGGCTCCCGCAACAGAGACATGCTCCAAGTTTTCTCCAGCACTCTTCGGCTTTATGACCAGCCTTGTCACAATGCTTGCATATTATATTTGAAGGTGTAGTAGTGATAGAGAAGGGCTTGGTCTTCTTAAATTTTTGGTCTTGAGAAGAAGTACCTCCAGTGCTAGGCCTCTTCTTGAAGTTGGGTTTAAAGGAACCCGAACTTGTAACTTGTTCCTTCTTATCCTTCCCACGGATTCTATCTGATAGCTCCGTGGCATCTTCTAACAATTGAGCTCGGCGTACTATCTCTGAGTAGACCTGAATATCCATTGGCGCCAGCTGGGTAATATATTGGGGCCTGAGCCCGTTTAGGAACCTCCTAGCTTTCATCTTCTCGGTGCTAACTAAGTGCTTAGCATACCGAGATAATCTAGAGAATTGTGCCTCGTACTCCGCCACTGATAACGACCGTTGCTTGAGTGCGGCAAATTCGGTAGCTTTCTTTTCTTGGACTCGGTCTGAAAAATATTTATTGTTGAAATGTTCAACAAATTCTTCCCAAGTAATTTGGTCTTGATTTATAGTAGCTTCGACTGACTCCCACCAGCATCGGGCATCCCTTTCTAGTTGGAAAGTAGCTAATAAGACTTTATCTTGATCCGTGCACTGCATAACATGGAATATACGCTCCGTTTCCCTGATCCAGTGCTCTACGTCATCCGGATCAGTAGAACCCATGAATTTGGGAGGGTGCATATTCTTGAAGACTTGGTGGAGACTTCCGGCTCGTTGTGCACCTCCCTGTGCTACTTGTTGCAGCACTTGAGTCATGCCTTGAGGTGTACGCTGCATGTTACGCCACTGAGCACGTTCGGCAGCCATCGTCCTACAATTACAATAACTATTTTAGTATATACTCGCGTTAAGGGCTTTTAAGTTAACTCAACCCTTGGTTCTACCCAATCTCACTGGTTAAAGATTTGAACCTATCCTTGGACTTGGGTTTTTCCTAGGAATTGAATACCCTAGGCTTTGATACCACCCAGCTTGTCACGCCCCGAGCGCGGAAGGTACCCGGAGATGCGCGACGAGTTTATATCAATCATGTCAATCAGAGTATTACTGTATTCGACACCAAAAAAATCAGAGATGCGCGAAAGTAAAGATAACCCAGTCCTTTATTCCTTCATAAGAAGATGTCTATTACAAACCTTGAAGTACTAACTAAAATAAAAGAAAAATACAAGGTTGACTCAAGAAAATATGAAAAAGACTAGATAACACGGAAGAAGCTCTATCTCTATCACTCTTGATTTTCCCCATCCGTTTGAGTTCCCTCCTCGTCGGACTTACCTGAAAAGTAGGGAAACACTAAGTGAGTTAACGCTCAGTAGGAAATTATATCTCAAGATCTAGCATGGGGTTTAAGTGATTACATCTTTCATGAATGCACTATAGCTATGCATGCTCGCATAAAACGACAAGATAGAGAGAGTGTATAACAATAAGATAGCAAGAAGAACTAGTCATGAACTTTCAAGAACTTATATCAAAGATATCAAGATATTCAAGCAAGTGTATTCATCATGTCATGTTGGAATTTGGCTATTTTATTTCAAGTCAAGCAAGTATGAAATTACCCTTTCTCGGGCCACGCAAGTCATGTAATATCAAGTCAAGTACAAGTACAAGATTTGTGGAATGTTCAATCAAGCTAGTCATGCACTTCGGTATAATGCCAATACCGTGATCAATCAACTCCCATTGGCACAAGTGCTTTCGGGTGCTCCTCCCAGGACCAGATCGGGCCCTATATGCGCAGGCATTAATCATGTATTTTAACATCCACTTTTGTGTATAGCCAATATAGAATTTCAAGAATAAAGCTTGTAGACATGTAGGGTAAACTAGAGTAGAGTCCAATAAGATGACACTTGACATAGAATGGTGATAATAACGGTACAATCACGATTATCGATAAAACTAGGTGGAATTGGTTCCCTAACTTGGGTACCATGACAAGCAAGTATGGACATTCTTTATATAGAATTGAGGTCCACATGAACAACACATCAATGTCAAGACGTCCTCATTCTTACTATAGAATTGAGGTCCACAAGAACATCATGTTGAATATAGAATTGGGGTTTACAAGAACAGCATAACAATGTTGATATAGAATTGGGGTTTACAAGAACAGCATCAAATGGCATGATAACCTCATCCCATTAAGAGAATTCTCATGATACACACTTTGCATAACATGAGGGCCGGTATACCATGTTTCTTCAGAGTGACATGGCAAAATAGTGTAATGAGTTTTTATGGTACAACCAGCTCAGTCGGCCTTGAGGGAATCCAAGGTTGCGAGGAGACTTACGGAGGTCTCTATGACTAACTCGCTAGTCCAAAGGAACGGAATGTCCAAAGGAGAGCTTGTATGTCAATGAGAATTGAGAGGGTAATGCGATAAATCGTCGTAGAAACGTGGGACTATACTCACGGACTGGAATATAGTGCCGATATATATATATATAGATATAATGAAACTCTCGGTTAACAGTAATCAGTGAAACAGTAATGCAAAAAAATAGCGACTTTGGTAAAGCCGTTTTTCATGAAATTAACACCTTAATCAGGGGCGTTTATATTACATTTGACGACGTACATAGAAGTCGTCCTTTCAATATTTCTAATTTACATAATATTAATAATCTGGAATTTTTAACAGAAACGCACCCTGGACAGGGGCGTGTCTCTTCAATATGCGCCCTGGTCTGGGGCGTCAGTTAAACATGAGACGACCTGGACAAGGTCGTGAATTCAAGAATTTATCAATTTTCAAATGATTAAATTTCAGGAGAGAGAGAGACAGGAAAAATAACAGGATTCCACGTGTATACTCATGCAATATATTTTATTCATGGTTACATTGATTATTAAACATGGGTGTTTATTAATTATGTGAAATTGACGACTCCTGTGAAGGGCGTCAAACAATAATTAGCGCCCTAGTGTGGGTCGCTTCTTCAAACTAGCGCCCTGGTCAAGGGCGTTTCTTTTTGAAATTCTATAGAAAACATCTTGAAACCATAAAAGAACTATATGCATGCATGACCGATGATATTATTAAGATATTAAGCTAGTGTGGGCTACGATCTTGAGAAAACCTACCTTTAAGAAGATTTTGACCGACGAACGGATGAAGGTTCAATAATAACGATGCTCTGATCTTCCGGAAGCAGAGGAAGATGATAAGGAAAAACTCCTCCGACACTTTGGTAGTTTGAAGAAGATGTAGACGATGATGAAGACCCTTCGTTCATCAGCACGTCAACCTACAGAACACATGAAGAATATTAGTATCCTTCATGACTAAGAATTATGGACAGAGGAAGAAAACGGTACGAAGAACCACCTGTTCTTCACGCAGCAGCAACAGCTTAAGGGTTTGATCGGACAGGGTTATTTATAGGATTTTGGGCATCCTAATAGAGTTAGAATTTGATTAAGGGTAGTATTCCCTTGATAGAGTCCTTACTATATCCTACCCTCGACGTAGTTATCCATAACTTGCCCTGGATAGACTCCTGGGTCGAACGAAACTCGAACTGAATTAACGTCTTAAGCGAGGGCGTCGAATTTAAATTGACGCCTTGCCTAGCGTCGTTACTTATGTAAAACGCGCCCAGGTAGAGGGATTTTCATTTTCTTTCCTAGATTTTTATCTTTCATCGTTTGAAATTTGACGCCCTATTGTCTAGGCGTCCTTTTTAAATTAACGCCTTAGACAGAGGCGTATCCTTTTGAATCAGTGCCTTTATAAAAGGCGCTATATTTTTTTTCCTTTGATTAATGATTTACTCATTTAGGCTCTTTGTCATCTATTCACTTATCTTTTATTTTTAATTTGATATATTTAAAAATCTTGCTTTTATCAGGGTCGCTACACAGCTGCTGCAAGAATACCGGGATTGCTTTGCCTGGACTTACAAAGAGATGCCAGGACTGAATCCTGTAGTTTCACAGCATGAGTTGGCAATCAGCCCTGATGCCGAGCCGGTGAAGCAACCGCCGCGGCGCATGAGGCCAGAACTCATCACTCAAATTTGTGCTGAAGTCGACAAGCTTATTGACGTGGGATTTGTCAAAGAAAACCAGTACACCACGTGGCTGGCGAATTTCGTCCCCGTGAAAAAGAAAAATGGACAGATCCAGATATGTGTTGACTTCCTAGATCTAAATAAAGCCTGCCCCAAGGATGACTTTCCGGTGACAATAACGGAGGTCATAATAGATGCAACAACCGGTCATGAGGCCCTATCATTCATGGACGGGTCATCCGGTAACAACAACATATGGATCACGGAGCATGACCGGGTTCATACTGCCTTTCGAACCCCTAAAGGCATCTATCACTATAAGAGGATGCCGTTCGGACTAAAGAATGCTGGCGCAACTTATCAGCGCGCAATGACTAGGATCTTTGATCAGTTGCTCTACCACAAGGTCGAGTGCTACATAGATGATCTGGTGGTCAAGACCAGAAGAAAACAAGACCATCTGCAGGACCTCCGGATTATCTTTTAGAGGCTAAGGCAGCATGAGCTGAAGATGAACCTTATGAAATGTGCGTTCAGAGTGTCGAGCGGAAAGTTCTTGGGCTTCATTGTCCGATATCGGGGAATCGAGATAGACCCCGCAAAGATCAAAGCAATTCAGGAGCTACATGCACCAAGAAATCTCTCCGAGCTGAGATCACTACAGTGCCGCTTGGCTTATATCCGGCGGTTCATTTCCAATTTTTCAGGGCGATGCCAGCCTTTCCACAAACTGATGATGAAGGATGTTCCCCTTTATTGGGATGAAGATTGCCAGACAGCCTTTGACAAGCTGAAAGACTATCTGAAGACTCCTCCAGTTCTTGACGCACCGGTGAAAGGACGGCCGTTGATATTATATATAGCAGCCACACATAATTCCCTGGGGGCAATACTGGCCCAGAATATTGAAGAAGGGAAAGAACAAGCCCTCTATTACCTCAGTCGGAGATTGGTCAGAACTGAGGAGAAATATACTTATATTGAGAAGAGCTGTCTGGCACTGGTCTTCACAGCTAAGAAGCTTCGACACTACATGTTGTCGCATGAAATCAGCTTGGTGTGCAAAGAGGACCCACTGAAATATATTATGTCCCAGCCGGCACTCAATGGTCGATTGGGCAAATGGGCAGTAATCCTTATGGAGTTTGACATCTCCTATGTGCCGCGCAAGGCCGTCAAGGGCCAAGCTATTGCAGACTTCTTCGCTGAGCACCAGGTACCCGGGGACTGCCTGCTGGAACCGGAGCTTCCTGAAGATGAAACCCTGGAAGCTGCTCAGGTGCGGCCCTCCTTATGGCAGCTATATTTCGATGGCGCTTCCAGAATTGACACCTCTGCCACTGGATCAGCCAGGGTCAAGGCAGGATCAGGCAGAGTCCTGAAATCTCCAGAAGGGGAAGTGGTGCACACATCTTGCTCGATAAACAAGCATTGCACAAATAATGAAGCAGAGTATGAAGCCCTAATAATCGGGTTGCAAATTACTCTATCCATGGGAATTCAGATGCTAGAAGCATTCAGGGACTCCATGCTAGTTATAAAACAACTGGAAGGAGAGTTCGATGTGCGAAAGCAAGAGCTCCTCCCCTACCATCAGCTGGCAACCCACCTGATGTCAAGATTCTACTTCATCAGCATCAAGCATATCAACCGAGGCCAGAATGCTCAGGCAGACGCCCTCGCTAAGCTGGCCAGTTCTTTGGCGGTCCTGCCAGACACGAGCCTGAATATAACAGTGATCAACCGCCGGCAAGTCCCCAGTGTAACAGAGGTCTTAGCCGACGAACAAGAGATTGAGGTGGTAGACATCGAAGAGGTTCAGCAGCCCGATTGGCGAGAGCATCTCCTACGGTGGTTCCAACACCAGCAGCTCCCAAAAGAAAAAAGAACAAAGAGTGAAACTCCTAACGGTCAAAGACTCTTACGAGATGAGAAACAGAACCCTGTTCCGAATTATGGCAGATGCCCGAAGAAAAGTCCTACTTTGTTGCTTGAATTCAGCAGAAGCGGGGCAGGTGATGCAAGAAATCCATGCAGGATCAGCTGGACCGCATCAGGCCGGCCCAAAGATGAAAATTGAGATAAAGAAATTGGGTTACTATTGGCCCACTATGTTTGATGACTGCTGCAAGTTTGCCAGGGCTTGTCAGAAGTGTCAAGAACACGCCAACGTGGCAAGGAGACCTCCAGTGCCACTACATCCAACCCTACCAAGCTGGCCGTTCGCTCAGTGGGGCACGGACGTGGTAGGGCCACTACCAGCATCTTCATCAGGCTGCAGATATATCTTAGCAGCTACAGACTACTTCTCCAGATGGGCAGAAGCGGTCGCGTTAAGAGATGTAACGGGGGAACTGGTCGTAAGATTCTTCCGGCAGAATATAATATTTCGGTTCGGGATCCCCAGCCGAATCATCTCTGATAATGGCAGCCATTTCAGAAACCATAAGATTTATCAGCTAGCCAACAATTACATGATTGACTGGAGGACATTGTCCCCCTACAAGCCTCAAGCCAATGGACTTGCAAAAGCCTTCGACAAGACACTATGCACGTTGCTGGCAAAGACTGTCAAGTCTAATAAAAAGGACTGGGAAGAAAGGATGTACGAGGCGCTCTGGGCCTATCGTCCTGTCTATAAAACCCCAACCGGTTGTTCGCCATTCTCCCTCGTGTATGGGTCAGAGGCTGTGCTGCCGATTGAATTAGAAGTTCCTTCGCTGCGAGTCGCCATCCAGCATGGACTAGTCAGTGGTGAACAAACCAATGCAGAAAGAAGATTAGAAGAGCTCACCGAGCTTTAAGGAAAGCGCCTCCGGGCACAACAAAATATCTAACTCTACCAAGCCAGCACGGCCCGTGCTTTCGATAAGCTGGTCAAAGGTCCGGAATTCAAGAAAGGAGACCTGGTGATGTTCAAGAGAAGAGAGGTGATGGCCTCCAATCCCAAAGGGAAGTTGGTCGAAAACTGGGTCGGACCATACATTGTCCACCGAGTATATGAGGGAGGTGCTTACATCCTGGTGGACCACAAAGGAGTCATCTAGGATCATACGGCACAACCAACATTCCCTGAGTGATCGGAATACCTTTCCTTGGTCTAGTGGCACTCCGCCCTAACCAAGCTACCCTCACCTTGGTCTAATGGCATTCCGCCCTAACCGAGCTACCCTCACCTTGGTCTAGTGGCACTCCGCCCTGACTGAGCTACCTCCTCCTTGGTCTAGTGGCATTCCGCCCTGACCAAACTACCTTCACCTTGGTCTAGTGGCACTGCGCCCTAACCGAGCTACCCTCACCTTGGTCTAGTGGCACTCTACCCTGACCGAGCTACCTTCACCTTGGTCTAGTGGCACTCCACCCTGACCGAGCTACCCTCACCTTGGTCTAGTGGCACTCCACCCTGACCGAGCTACCCTCACCTTGGTCTAGTGGCACTCCGCCCTGACCGAACTACCTCCTCCTTGGTCTAGTGGCACTCCGCCCTGACCGAACTACCTTCACCCTGTTCTAGTGGCACTCCGCCGTAACCGAGCTACCCTCACCTTGATCTAGTGGCACTCCACCCTGACCGAGCTACCTCCTCCTTGGTCTAGTGGCACTCTGCCCTGACCGAGCTACCTTCACCTTGGTCTAGTGGCACTCCGCCCTGACCGAGCTACCTCCTCCTTGGTCTAGTGGCATTCCGCCCTAACCGAGCTACCCTCACCTTGGTTTAGTGGCACTCCGCCCTGACCGAGCTGCCTCCTCCTTGGTCTAATGGGACTCCGCCCTGACTGAACTACCTTCACCTTGGTCTAGTGGCACTCCGCCCTAACCGAGCTACCCTCACCTTGGTTCAGTGGCGCTCCGACCTAACCGAGCTACCCTCAACTTGGTCTAGTGATGGTTGGCCCCGACCAGACTCGCATAATATCTACAGTATTGCCGTTACGGGCCTTACGCCCGAATCGGCACAAATCTACCTTTTTGCGTCAGCATTGCCTTCTTGCTGATGAATAAACCCTTTTCTCGGTGCAAGACCTTGTGTCCTGGCCAACCTTTATACATCCTTGTCATTGCGGGCCTTATGCCCAAGTTGGCACGAGTCCATCCTTTGCGTTAGCATTGTCTCCTTGCTGACGAATAAACCCCTTTTCTTGGTGCAAGACTTCATGTCCTAGCCGACCTCTATACAACGTTGCCATTGCTGGCCTTACGCTCGAATCGGCACAAATCTATCCCTTGCGTCAGCATTGCCTTCGTGCTGACGAGTAAACCCTCTTTCTCGGCGCAAGACTTCGTGTCCTAGCCGACTCTCTCAATGTCCTTCTGTTACATGAACAAAAAGAAAAGAGAAAATAGGGTTAAAAATAGAGATACCCGCCGGTCTTGTTCCTAAATTGGGACAAGGGAAAAAATGGCTATAACCTGGCTGCGGCAAAAGCCCGAAAGGGTGCTGTAGGTAAAATCGGGTATCCCGTCACGTGAAAACCTGAAAGGGCGCGTGGGCAAAAGCAAGAGGGGGCTGGCTTCGGCGAAAACCCGAAAGGGCGCTCGGGTCAGTAAAGTGGTAATCTAAAAAAAAGTTCCTCTTTATTTTCCTCCTAATGAGACTCCCAAAGGACAATCATCAAGAGTCCCATCGGAGATCTCCTAACAAACCTATGTTCGACCCTCGTCATCATCGGCGAGATCGGTCAATCTCTACCCTTAACTTGGACTTTTCATCCCTGTTAATGAATCTATCCTTGCTTCGACATGTGACCCATGCCGATGAATAAATCTATGTTCAACCCTCATCATCATCGGCGAGATCTGTCGATCTCTACCCTTAACTTGGACCTTTCGTCCCTATTAATGAATCTATCCTTGCATCGACATGTGACCCATGTCGATGAACAAATCTATGTTCGACCCTCGTCATCATCGGCGAGATCGGTCAATCTCTACCCTTAACTTGGACCTTTCATCCCTGTTAATGAATCTATCCTTGCTTCGACATGTGACCCACGCCGCTGAACAAATCTATGTTCGACCCTCGTCATCATCGGCGAGATCGGTCGATCTCTACCCTTAACTTGGACCTTTCGTCCCTGTTAATGAATCTATCTTTACTTCGACATGTGACCCATGCCGATGAATAAATCTATGTTCGACCCTCGTCATCATCGGCGGGATCGGTCAGCCTCTATCCCTTAACCTGGACCTTCCATCCCTGTTAAGAACTATATCCTTTCCTTCGGCATTTAACCAATGTCGACGAACTAAACCAGGATCCGACCCTTGTCATCATTGACAAGGCCGATCGGCATGCTAGCGGGCAGGCTCTCCTATGTCCCGGCTTCTTCCTACAAAAAAAAGTAAAAAAAAGAAAGAGGGGGTTAAAAATAGAGATACCCCGCCGGCCTTGTTCCTATACTAGGGCAGGGGCAAAAATGGACATAACCCGGCTATAGCGAAAACCCGAAAGGGCGTTACAGGTAAAATCGGGTACCCCGCCACGTGAAAACCCGAAAGGGCGCGCGGGCAAAAGCAAGAGGGGGCTGACTTCGGTGAAAACCCGAAAGGGCACTTGAGTCAGTAATGTGATAAAAATGATGACGAATAAAAAATCAATCAAAAAAAAATGAATGATGAGATGATAATGTAGTAGTGAGGTTATCCTCGTTCATCATTCCACTTCCTTCTACCCTTTTCGGTCCTTGACACCATCGGCAAGACCGTCTACCATCCCGACCCTTGTCACCATCGGCAAGATCGGTCGCTACCTTTTCTGGCCCTTGTCACAATCGGCAAGATCGGTCGCTACCCTTTTCGGTCCTTGTCACCATCGGCAAGACCGTCTATCATTCCGACCCTTGTCACCATCGGCAAGATTGGTCGCTACCTTTTTCGGTTTTTGTCACCATCGGCAAGATCGTCTACCATTCCGACCCTTGTCACCATCGGCAAGATCGGTCGCTACCTTTTTCAGTTTTTGTCACCATCGGCAAGACCGTCTACCATCCCGACCCTTGTCACCATCGGCAAGATCGGTCGCTACCTTTTCTGGCCCTTGTCACCATCTGCAAGATCGGTCGCTACCATTCCGAATCTTGTCACCATCGGCAAGATCGGTCGCTACCCTTTTCGGTCCTTGTCACCATCGGCAAGACCGTCTACCATTCCGACCCTTGTCACCATCGACAAGATCGGTCGCTACCTTTTTCGGCCCTTGTCACCATCGGCAAGATCGGTCGCTACCTTTTTCAATTTTTGTCACCATCGGCAAGACCATCTACCATTCCGACCCTTGTCACCATCGGCAAGATCGGTCGCTACCTTTTTCAGTTTTTGTCACCATCGGCAAGATCGGTCGCTACCTTTTCCGCCCCTTGTCACCATCGACAAGATCGGTCGCTACCATTCCGACCCTTGTCACCATCGATAAGATCGGTCGCTAGTCTTTTCAGTCCTTGTGATGTGACACTGACTTTGTGAATGCAGCAACTAGACCGAGGGTCCTTGGACTTACCAAGCAAGCACAACGCACAAGAGTAGAGAATTACGCAAGTTGCCAAACCACCGTTGCGCACACGATTCCCGGGTGACTCGGCGATGCCGAGTGGAGGTAATGGAACAAAGCCCTTGCTGGTAGAGGACCAGCAAAGCTATGGTCGCCTTCCCGAGGGTACGGTGCCCACAATCAAAGGGCTGGCTAGGTGCCGAAAGGGCACCGGGTCACTCTCTCACAATCCCACGATGACCACTCGTAAACGGGGAGCTTCGGGATCAGGTGCTCTCTCACCGTCAACAGTGCAATTCCACGGATATTATATGAACAAACTACTGATATGAGAGCAAGGGATAGAGCTTACCCAGTTGGTTTGAAGAAACCAACCCCGTTCGGAGACGAGGGCGAGCGGGGCAGTGTGGGTTCCCCGCACACTGCGTCGATGAAGCTTGATCCCTACTAATTATTTACATGCACTACGCCTCACGCAGGAGGGTGGATCTCGGGGTGGGGAAAAGTGGATTACACACAAACACTACCTCCACACAGGGAGGGGCAGTAAGCCGGCCAGGCGGGAGGGGCGTGAAGCTAAGAACGGAGCCGGATTGCCCTCCCGGGGTTCTGTCCGCCGGTTCTGCCCGCTGACAGGCACTCGCTGTCGACTCCGTTGTAATCCCTCCTGGACTCGAAAGTGAACGAGACCAGCACCAAAATGTTGGTGACTGACCCGGGATGAAGCCTGAATGTTTTTGGCGCAAGAAGTTGTCGACGCTGGCCGGGACAGATGCTGGACCGGCGCTGCTCTACTCTGCCTTGGACTGAGTTTAGGTTGTTACAGCAGGTTGGCGACTTCACCACGATCGCTCCCATGATCCAATCGAGACGGGATCAGGACGGTTGCGAGCGTGGTCGAATCCTCTTCGATCGGAAACCAAGATGGGTACCAGAGGAGGTCGGAGAAGGGAGGTGGGACTCGAAGAGTGAGAGAGGGTCTGATCAGTCCCTGACAGGACTGACCTGCGCACCTGGGGAAAATAATTTGGAACGGGGAGCTCCGAACTCCAAAAGAGGTCCCGCTTTCTGTGTTGGACAGAGGACTATTGGATATTCGCCCCGGTAAAGTGGCGCACCATGTGGAGCACCGGTGTGGTCGCAGTAGCTTCTGAATTGCAGCTCTGGTTTTTGGCCGGACTGGTTCTGCGCAGTCGGTGAAGAATGGCTCTCCCGGACAGCTCAGAACTCGAATTGGGGAGGGATCACCTCGCCTGCGAAGATGACTGGAAGAGCTTTCTGGAAATGTATGATACGCCTCCAGAAGATGTGTAGTGAAAACGTGGTTGACTCTCCAACTCGACCCTTGACTGCTGCCTACGGACTGAGATGAATAGGGTGATGATAGGTGATGGGAGACGGAGTAGATGGGGCGGGAAATGGGGTGGATGGGTGTGGGGGTGGCACCTGACTATGTGGGGGTCTGTTAGGGGGTGATACAAGGTGTGGGAGGGGCAGAAAGGGGGTTGGGAGGTGGTCTAGCAAGTGGAGGAAGGGGGAGCTGCGAATTTGGGTTGGGAAGGAGAGAGGGAGGAGAGATCTCTCCTTTGGTTTGAATGGTGGGTTAATGGAGGGGTTAATGGGGGCCTAGGGAATGGGAAGGGTTACCTTGGGGAGGGGAAGGGGTGCTTGGGAGAAGGGAATCTCCCTTGGGAAAATGAAAGGTTGTATGGGGAAGGGGAAAGGTTGCTTGGGAGGAGGGAGAGGTGCCTAGGAGAAGGGGATTCCACCTAGGGGTTGGAGGGGAATTAAATGTTGAGGTATGGGGAAGGGGGAGGGGTCTTAATGAGAGGTGAATAGGGAGGAGAGAGAGTGAATTTCAAAATTGGGGGTGGGGAGGAGAGAGAATGGGGTTCACCCCCCTTCAGAGAGAGAGAGAGAAAGAGAGAGGGGAATCCACCCCTTAGAGAGAGAGAGACACACACAATTCTTGTGGAAATTTTCACTTAATACTTCATTCATTCATTCATTAGTTCTCCATGGAGGGATTGGGATCCTATTTATTGGAAACCCTCAATTTACAAAAAGTCCTTACCTTTTGGACTATTGACAAATGGCCAAGGGGGGGCAGGGGGCGCCCATGGGCCAAGCCCATTGAAGTTGGCCGTTAACCCACTAGGCCACCTAATGATACTTAGACTTAGATAGATGACTCACTAGCTTAGGTACTTGACTCAATAAAAGGAAAGTTACATGGTTAAGACTCAAGGAAAGATATGAAAATTACATAGCTAGACTCAGAAAATCAAGATGAACACAATGGCGAGCATCGGGACCCTTGGGGAAATGGGAAGCGGTAAGCGATGTCCCCATCATACTCCCGGGGTGCAGAGAACTCGACTCTGTCGAGTAAAGATCCATCGTATGCGGAGGGAGCCATGGAGGGGTTGCCCACAAGTCTACTAAAGGTAGCGCCCATACCCTTTGCCCCAGATGACAGTGACTTGTTCATACAATATCCGTTCAACATGCTCATGCTGGTCTCTCTGGGCTGGTAGACTTCTCTCAAGGGTAGGTGCTCTCTCAAGGGAGGGGATGAGCTCAATTTCCTCACTGGGTGTCACCGTGGGACCCATGTATGGCACCAGGTCAGCCACGATGAAAGTGGGGCTTACTCTGTATTCCTCAGGGAGGTCTAACACATAAGCATTAGTGCCGATGTATCTCAGGACCTGGAAGGGACCTGTTCCACGAGACCTCAATTTTGAGACGTTCTCAGATGATAGTCTCTCAGTCCTCACCATCACGGAATCACCAAACCAGAATTCTTGGTGGCAGCGGTGAGAGTTGGATAATTGTTTGTTCACCTCGTTGCTCTTGTTGATGTGCTTCCGAGGGTTGCCATGCAATGTCATAAATGATGATCCTGTAGGGATGAAGGGAGGGCCTGGACAACCAAATTTAGCCCTATCAAGTGTTACACTAATTTTGGTGGACTTAAGAGGGCCGGGGCACCCATAGATGAACCTATCATGCAAAGGGGTGTTGGATGTCGGGGGTCCCGGACATCCATGAATGCTTCCTTCATGCTTTGACCTCATAATGATTGACTTAGGGGGGCCAGGACATCCAAATGTGGACCAGCCATGTGTTGACGCCAAGAAGACTTTGATGGAATTGGGAGGACCGAGACATCCATAAGTGGACCTATCATGCAATGATGCCGTGTAGACTTTGGTGGACTTAGGAGGGCCTGGGCATCCATATGTAATCCAATCATGCATGGGGATGACAAATGCCGGGGGACCCGGACATCCATGAATGCTCCTATCATGCCTATGACCCATGATGAATGAAGGAGGACCGTTACACCCAAATATGGACCACTTATGTTTCCAACTTGACATGTGGGTGTTATGAATGAAAGGACCCAACCTACTAATCATGTCAAGTGGTGGGAGGTGCCAAGACAGAGGCATTCCTACTCCAAAGATGATTTCTATGTGAGGGGTTGTGGGATGACCTTTGAGCTTCCATTTGAGAGGATCGAAGGGATCTAAGAAGGTGGATAGCACGGAGTGAGACACTTCCTTAATCCCTATGTGAATATTGCCCAATGTCATGGCCCCTATGGTGTAACCCGAGTCTAGGAAGGGGTGGATTTGATCCATTATGGTTGGTTGGGGTAGGGAAAAGTGGGTGGTGGGTAAGGTGATTGGGCCACTTGGGTATCTGTACTCCCATTGGAATGGGTCAAAGGGATCATAGTAAGGGCTACCTAAAGAGAGGAACTCCATGTCCCTCAGGTCTTTACAAGGTGGTGAGTCATCCTCCTCCAAAGTGATCGGTCCAAGATCTCTAGTGAGTTGATCGTTTAAGGCATTTGGGGTCTCAATGGGTGGGGAGTAGACCAGAGTGGGTTCTTCCTCCAAGGGGAGAAATAGAAGAATCTCAATAGTGCAATGCCCACTCGTGCAAACGGAAGTGATGGAGCCAATGGTGGGGTGGGCAAAGTTAATGGTGCTAGGCTCCGAAGGTCCCATGGCAAGCAAGCCGGTCAAGTGGACTTGCCAATATAGGCAATCCACTAGGTCTCCCAAGTCTCCCATGAAGTATAAGGTTTGTAAAGTGACATGGGGAGACCGGGTGGGAACAATTTGGGATTGATATCCCAATGGTGGTGATCTCAGGAGGGTGGGACTTTGCTTGAGCCATTGGAGTATGGACTCATCTATGGTGACGGTGTGCGGCTCATGAGGACCTAGACTAGGAGGGGTGGGTATGTTTTGTGGCTCCTCCTCCTCAACGGTGTAGGCTTGGGTTTCCTCGAGGGTCGGGAGGGGGTCTAGGTCAGTCTTACTTCCAAGGGAAGAGGTGTTTACTTCCAAGGGATTAGGTGTTTGGATCATGGGCTCCTCTTCCAAGGGGAGGAATGGGTCTTTTGGTGGAGGAGTGGAGATAGCCGGCTCATGGCACTCCCGGGGTGGTGAACACGGACGGGCTTGGGTTGGGATTGATAGGGGAAGTCCTTGGGTTGGAGTTGGGGGTGGAAAAGTGGTTGGTTGAGGAGGTCCGGATTGGGGTGCAAAGATTTTTCTAAGATCGGCCCTCATTTCAACCCAAGATTCAATGGGTGCTTTCGCTTTGGCTTCCCTCAAACCTACAATGTACTCTCATTCTTTCCTAGCTTGGCGCCAGAGCAAACTCTTGGCATAGTTGACTTGGATAGGTCCTGACAGGGTAAACCTCCCAAAGTGTCGGTCTATGGGCTTCTCCCATTCTAGATATATGCTAGGGCGGGATCCATCAAACACAAAGGCATCTCATGGGCCTAAGAGTGGCGAATATGCCAAGTATGAGGTAGTCATGATGGTGGACAAGGGTGATGCATGCAATGGCCCCAGGACAAGACTTAGTAGAGACAAGTCTAGAACTTGCTCTGATACCAAATTGATGTGACACCGACTTTGTGAATGCAGCAACTAGACCGAGGGTCCTTGGACTTACCAAGCAAGCACAACGCACAAGAGTAGAGAATTACGCAAGTTGCCAAACCACCGTTGCGCACACGATTCCCGGGTGACTCGGCGATGCCGAGTGGAGGTAGTGGAACAAAGCCCTTGCTGGTAGAGGACCAGCAAAGCTATGGTCACCCTCCCGAGGGTACGGTGCCCACAATCAAAGGGCTGGCTAGGTGCCAAAAGGGCACCGGGTCACTCTCTCACAATCCCACGATGACCACTCGTAAACGGGGAGCTTCGGGGTCGGGCGCTCTCTCACCGTCAACAGTGCAATTCCACGGATATTATATGAACAAACTACTGATATGAGAGCAAGGGATAGAGCTTACCCGGTTGGTTTGAAGAAACCAACCCCATTCGGAGACGAGGGCGAGCGGGGAAGTGTGGGTTCCCCGCACACTGCGTCGATAAAGCTTGATCCCAGCTAATTATTTACATGCACTACGCCTCACGCAGGAGGGTGGATCTCGGGGTGGGGAAAAGTGGATTACACACAAACACTACCTCCACACAGGGAGGGGCGGTAAGCCGGCCAGGCAAGGAGGGGCGTGAAGCTAAGAATGGAGCCGGATTGCCCTCCCGGGGTTCTGTCCGCCGGTTCTGCCCGCTGACAGGCACTCGCTGTCGACTCCACTGTGATCGCTCCCGGACTCAAAAGTGAACGAGACCAGCGCCAACATGTTGGTTACTGACCCGGGATGAAGCCTGAATTTTTTTGGCACCAGAAGTTGTCGACGCTGGCCGGGACAGATGCTGGACCGGCGTTGCTCTGCTCTGCCTTGGACTGAGTTTAGGTTGTTGCAGCAGGTTGGCGACTTCACCGCAATCGCTCCCGTTATCCAATCGAGACGGGATCAGAACGGTTGCGAGCGTGGTCGAATCCTATTCGATCACAAACCAAGATGGGCACCAGAGGAGGTCGTAGCAGGGAGGTACGACCCGAAGAGTGAGAGGGAGTCTGATCAGTCCCTGACAGGACTGACCTGCGCACCTGGGGAAAATAATTTGGAACCGGGAGCTCCGAACACCAAACGAGGTCCCGCTTTCTGTGTTGGACAGAGGACTGGTAGATATTTTCCCCGGTAAAGTGGCACACCAAGTGGAGCACCGGTGTGGTTGCAGTAGCTTTTGAATGGCAGCTCTGGTTTCTGGCCGGACTGGTTCTGCACAGTCGGTGAAGAATGGCTCTCCCGGACAGCTCCGAACTCGAATTGGGGCGGGATCACCTCGCCTGCGAAGACGACTGGAGGAGCTTTCCGGAAATGTAGGATACGACTCCAGAAGATGTGGGGTGAAGACGTGGTTGACTCTGCAACTCAACCCTTGACTGCTGCCTGCGGACTGAGATGAATAGGGTGATGATAGGTGATGGGAGATAGAGTAGATGGGGCGGGAAATGGGGTGGATGGGTGTGGGGGTGGCACCTGACTATGTGGGGGTCTGTTAGGGGGTGATACAAGGTGTGGGAGGGGCAGAAAGGGGGTTGGGAGGTGGTCTAGCAAGTGGAGGAAGGGGGAGCTGCGAATTTGGGTTGGGAAGGAGAGAGGGAGGAGAGATCTCTCCTTTGGTTTGAATGGTGGGTTAATGGAGGGGTTAATGGGGGCCTAGGGAATGGGAAGGGTTGCCTTGGGGAGGGGAAGGGGTGCTTGGGAGAAGGGAATCTCCCTTGGGAAAATGAAAGGTTGTATGGGGAAGGGGAAATGTTGCTTGGGAGGAGGGAGAGGTGCCTAGGAGAAGGGGATTCCACCTAGGGGTTGGAGGGGAATTAAATGGGAGGTATGGGGAAGGGGGAGGGGTCTTAATAAGAGGTGAATAGGGAGGAGAGAGAGTGAATTTTGAAATTGGGGGTGGGGAGGAGAGAGAATGGGGTTCACCCCCCTTTAGAGAGAGAGAGGGAGAAAGAGAGAGGGGAATCCACCCCGTAGAGAGAGAGAGAGACACAATTCTTGTGGAAATTTTCACTTAATACTTCATTCATTCATTTTATTAGTTTTCCATGGAGGGATTGGGGTCCTATTTATAGGAAACCCTCAATTTACAAAAAGTCCTTACCTTTTGGACTATTGACAAATGACCCAGGGGGGGAAGGGGGCGCCCATGGGCCATGCCCATTCAAGTGGGCCCGTTAACCCACTAGGCCACCTAATGATACTTAGACTTAGATAGATGACTCACTAACTTAGGTACTTGACTCAATAAAAGGAAAATTACATGGTTAAGACTCAAGAAAAGATATGAAAATTACATAGCTAGACTCAGAAAATCAAGATGAACACAATGGCGAGCATCGGGACCCTTGGAGAAATGGGAAGTGGTAAGCGATGTCCCCATCACCTTGTCACCATCGGTAAGACCGTCTACCATTCTGACCCTTGTCACCATCGACAAGATCGGTCGCTACCTTTTCCGGCCCTTGTCACCATCGGCAAGATCGGTCGCTACCTTTTTCAGTTTTTATCACCATCGGTAAGACCGTCTACCATTCCGACCCTTGTCACAGCAAGATCGGTAGCTACCTTTTTCGGTTTTTGTCACCATCGGCAAGACCGTCTACCATCCCGACCCTTGTCACCATCGGCAAGATCGGTCGCTACCTTTTCTGGCCCATGTCACCATCGGCAAGATCAGTCGCGACCATTCCGACCCTTGTCACCATCGACAAGATCGATCGCTACCCTTTTCGGTCCTTGTCACCATCGGCAAGACCGTCCACCATTCCGACCCTTGTCACCATCGTTAAGATCAGTCACTACCTTTTTCGACCCTTGTCACCATCGGCAAGATCGGTCGCTACCTTTTTCGATTTTTGTCACCATCGGCAAGACCGTCTACCATTCCGACCCTTGTCACCAACGGCAAGATCGGTCGCTACCTTTTTCGATTTTTGACACCATCGGCAAGACCGTCTACCATTCCGATCCTTGTCACCATCGGCAAGACCGTCTACCATTCTGACCCTTGTCACCATCAACAAGATCGGTCACTACCTTTTTTGGTTTTTGTCACCATCGGCAAGACCGTCTACCATTCTGACCCTTGTCACCATCGGCAAGATCGGTCGCTACTTTTTTCGGTTTTTGTCACCTTCGGTAAGATCTTCTACCATTCTGACCCTTGTCACCATCGGTAAGATCGGTCGCTACCTTTTTCGATCCTTGTCACCATCGGCAAGACCGTCTACCATTCCGACCCTTGTCACCATCGGCAAGATCGGTCGCTACCTCTTTCGACCCTTGTCACCATCAGCAAGATCGGTCACTACCTTTTTTAGTTTTCATCATCATCGGCAAGACCGGCTACTCTTTCGACCCTTGTCACCATCAGCAAGGTCGGTCTACTCACTATCGATCCTCGTCGCCGTCTACTAGACTGACCGACTTTCTATCGACCCTTGTCACCATCGCATGGACCGGTCAACTTTCCCCCCTAACCTGGACCCCTCGTCCTCGTTAAGAGTCAACTGCTTTTGCTCCATATAAACTCTGTTAATGAATAAACCCTACCCTCAATTTCTGTCAGCATCAATGAATCCGACTGACAAGCCGTCTGTCCTTATTTCCTATCCCTGAATGGGCCTCTATACCATTTTGGTCCTTTGAACTCTTGGCCTGCACTAGCCGTTACCTGGTCCCGAGAATGGTCACGGCGCGGTGGAGCGAACACCTCATGATGGGGGCATCTCTCGCCCTTCACATTTTTTTCACAACTTTGATTGCTAGTCGGCATAGCTCCATTGTGTCCGTCATATTTTTCTGAATCGAGTCATGTAATTTTCATGTTTTATTTGAGTCATGTCATTGTAATTTTCCTTTTATTTGAGTCAAGTACCTAGGTCATTGCGTCATCTACCTAAGTTTGAGTGTCATTAGGATTGATTAGGTTGTTATTGGGCCCAATTCATTGGGCTGGCCCATGGGCGCCCCCCACCTTCCTCGGTTATTCGTCATTAAGTCAAATGGCAGGGACTTTTTAAAAAAATGTGGGTTGCCTATATATAGGACCCCATTCCCCTCATTTTGAACTAATGAATCAATCAATGAAAAAATTGCCATTTGAGAGTTCAAAGACTTATTTTAGTGGAGTGAATCCAATTGGGTGAGAAGCGCCTATCCCCCTCTCTCTCTCTACCTCTCTCTCTCTAATAAGTCATTTTCCCTCTCCTCCACTTTCTCTCTCTAAAACCTACGGCCCTTTCTCTCTCCTCCCCTCTCAACCACCTTTCTCTCTCTTCCCCCCCTCAAATAACTCATCCCCAACTCCCCACCAACCCACCTTAACTCCACCCCAACCCCAAGGGAGATTCCACCACTCCCCACTCCACCCTCCAACCACCCACTGCCCTTCCCCAAGCACCCTCTCATCTCCCAAGGGAGAATGCCCAATCCCCAAGCCCCCTTTTTACCTTCCCCACACACCTCTTCCCATCCCCCAAGACCAAAATTTAATCCCACCCTTAAACCCATTTTCAAATACCCTTTCCCTCTTACCCACCTTCCCAAATTCGTAGCTCCTCCTCCCACCACATGTTAGACCCCCTTCCAGACCCCATTCTTCCCTTCCCCCACCTTCGAACACCCCCTTCTAGACCCCCTCACAGCCCGGGCTTTCCCCACACTCATCCACCCCCATTTCCCCTCCCATATACCCCATTCCCCCCCGTCATCTTCAACCTACAGCTCTCAACTGAAGATCTGCAGAAGAGTAGCAGCTTGCAGAGACGACCACGGCTTCCTCCGGACGTTTATGAAGGATCAAGAGCCATCGTTGGAAGCGTCTCCCAGTCCTCTTCTAAACGGCGGCGGTCCCATCCCGTTCTGGGTTCGTGATCGCCCAGGGGAGCCATTCTTCCCCGACTGCGGAAAGCCTCCCTAGCAGAAGACCAGATCCGGAGTGGACGCCTGACTGCGACGATCCTTCTTGGAATCTGATCGAGAGTTCTTCTTCAAAAAGATTCTGCTACGAGTCTACTTTCTTCTCCAAAAAGAAGAGCTCAATTTGGCATCCGAAACCAAGAGGTATCAATTTTCTCCCCAGGGTGCGCGGTTCTACTTCCCCACAATCTGCACCGACCTCTCATCAGTGATCAGAGCCCACCAGTCTTCTCCGACATCGTTTAGCTTCCCCGCTAGTTTTGGTTCGAAGAGGACTCGTCAACAGTTCCAACGGCTCTAGAGGCACCTGATTCGGAGTTCGGGAGCAGTCGTGGCATCCTCTGCTTCCTGCTGCTGAGATCCTGAGATAGTCAGAACTGTTAATCTACTTCACTGTTCAAGCTCCTACTCCGACCAGCACCGGTGCCCAAAGAAATTATCAAAATTCAGACATCATCCTGGCTCAGCTACGAGCAATCTCCAAGTGGTTTCATCATCAGAAAAATTCTGGAGTGTCCACAGCGTCCAGAGAACCAACTGTCTATCCTGAAGCACAGAGAGTGGACAGCATCGACATCGGCTACCGTTCTTTACTTCTAGCTTGGTTTCTCCCCTCCCCGCTTGGCCGGCTGAAGGCCCCTCCCTGCGTGAAGGTATTGTTTGAGTGTAGTCACTGGATTCCCTTCCCCAAGGTCCCCCCCTTGCATGGGGTGTAGTGCATGTAATCTAAAATTTCAGGTTGAAGCTTCTCCGGCGCGGCGTGCGGGTAAGCCCACGCTTCCTCGCTTGCCCTCGTCTCCGGCCGGGATCGGTGTCTTCACACCGATCAGGTGAGCCACTAAACACTCCTCTTTGATGGATTCCTTTGCTTAATTAGTATTGCATCTTAGTGCTGTCGGCGTTAAGTGAGTGCCCGAACCCGAATTAGTGTTTAATTGTGTGGCTACCGCGGGTGAGTTGTGAGAGTGATCATTAAACCCAAGCCTTCGGCGTGCTGACCGCCTGTGAATTTGGACAACCCCTGACCCATAGGGGTCCTCCCCAAGCCAACTGTACCCTTGGAAACCTCCGGTCTAACCTCGGACCCTCACCCCATCGCCGGTCCACCTGCGGACCTGAGTGTGCCAACGCGAGTGAGTCCGCTTATGTGACATGACCAAATCATTGGGATGCTTGCAATTTAGGTCCTAGGTTGTGTCACATCAAATTGGTATCAGAGCAAGTCATTGACTTGTCTCTATCAAGTCAAGTCCTAGGGCATGCTTGCATTCTTGTCCGAACCGTGCATTGTCAACCCATCATTGTTAACATTGAGTCTTGGGTCACATGGCCCCTCTCCCAATCATATCCCATGCATGCTTACCTAATGGAGAGCCCGTAGAAATTGATTTCATTGACCTAGAATCTGAAAATTGGGTGTCCCCCGATATCATTACCTCTCTTTGCAGGATCGGACAAATTGTGCACAATGGAGACCAAGTCTTTATTGAATTCCATAAATGGTTCGGGAAGACTAAGTATTTGGATGGGGCTTGGTGTCAAAAGGGAACATTGGCGGGTCCATATATAATCCTAGGTAAGAAATGGTTAGATGAAAGGAATGCCGACATCGACCCAACACGTCGGACTGGCCTAGTGCATCCGCCACACCTTTCGGGAACCTTTAAATTCAACAACCTTGTATTCTCCCACCCGCGGGAATCCCGCCCTTGTTCACCACCCCGGGTGCACCATACTCCGGCCATCATCACCCCACCATCAAAGAACCTTCCCACTCCATTAGCTTTGGAAGAAGTAGTCCACCCGCTTTGCCACATGAAGACAAATACCCCTCGGGAACCTATCCCCTCCATGGACCCATGTCCCAATTGAAGAGGAAGCCTCGCACGAGGATCTTCACCCTACACCACCCCCTCTAGATAAGGCCGAAATCATCTTAGAAGAGTCCCTTGTTAGGTGGCTAAGGGAGAGCCTAATTATAGAGATCTCGGCCCATGTTTGCCCTCCCATAGAACAAAATTTTCCCCTAATGCCCTTCTTCTCCTATCACATCACAATCCAAGCATCCTATCAAGTGGAGACCTTAGAGGATTTTCTTAGGGGCTTAGCATAGAAAATTGAGTTCACTAGCATGTTGACCCATATGGCCGAACAACCTAGGAGCCTTGGCCTCCTACACCTATGCATTGGGTCTGTCACCTCGATTTGTACCATTGGTTGCTACACTAGCGACCTTCTTTTCCTTCTCCCTATGGTGGAAGAACCCATCTTGGTCCACTCCCCTACCATTGAGATCCCAAGTGCTTTGGTCGGCCAACCCACTAATGACCATGGCCCAATTATCTTGGAGGAGGATGACCCATATTTTTGGGGCTTTGAGGATGTGAAGTTCCTCTCTCTGGGTAACAATTTCCACGATCCCTTTGACCCCTTCCTATACCCATGTGGCCCAACCATCTTACCCACCACCCACCCTTTCCTACCCCCACCCACCATATTGGCCCAAACCCACCTCATCCATGACCCGGGTTACACCTTGGGAGCCATGACCTTAGGCCACATATCCCTATGTAATGTGGTTGTGCCCCACCCCATGATGACCACCTTCTTAGATCCATTCGATCCTTTCTAATGGGAGTTCAAAGGTTGTCCCACACCTATACACATGGAAGTTACCTTTGGGAAAAGTATGTATGTGTCTAGGCTTACCACACCACTTGGCATGAACACTACGTTGGGTCCATTCATTCATATCACCCACATGTCAAGTAGAAAGCATGAGTGGTCCAAATTCGGATGTAATGGTCCACCTTCACTCATCATAAGTCTTAAGCATAATAGGAGCATTCTTGGATGTCCGTGTCTCCCTGCATTTGTGACCCCCATGTATGACCGGATCACCTACGGATGCCCCGGCCCTCCAACCTTTGTTAGAGAGTCTATGCATGATAGGGCCACATTTGGTTGCCTCGGCCCACCAAGGCTCATCAAGGTCTATATGGCATCATGGCATGATAGGTCTATCTATGGATGTCCTGGTCCACCTTTATCCACACATATTTTCACACACCCACCGCCCCGTAATACATGTCATGTGCATCCAAGCAAGCAAGCCGCAACGAGCGATGAGGTTCATAATGAGCGGGCAAAAACTCACGAGTGCCACTTGGGATTCCAAGTAGGCAAACCTACGATGGTGGCTTTAGAATGGCTCAATCTTAGGGTCACCTCCAAATCGAGGGCACGAGGACTTGGACCTTCCATGTTCCGAGTGGCTTTGGCAACCTGGCTTACGGGTTGGATTTACCGATGGGATTTTGGGATATACCCCACTTATCACGTGGCGGATCTAGCACCCTCTAAGGGCACCGCGGTGGATCCCAGTGAACAGCTTGAGCCTACCCCAACCTTTATGAGTGACATCCTCGGAGAGCCTCCTTATATCAGCTTGAGAGTCCGACGTGTGCACACGGAGGCAATACTAAGCAAGCAGGGTACCATCGCCAGCAAGAGGGTGTGCCCGAGCCACCTTGAGAGGATGAAGAGCAGTCCCCGGCTAAGGACGCGAGGTTGAGTTTGGAGGTTGTGGCTCACCCAGAGCTGCATTGGAAGATCTCTTCCCCGGCGGACCTATACTCGACGGAGTCAAGTTATTCGCACCCCGGGGGCATGATGGGGGCATCTCTCGCCCTTCACATTTTTTCCACAGCTTTGATTGCTCGTCGGCATAGCTCCATTGTGTCCGTCATATTTTTTTGAATCGAGTCATGTAATTTTCATATTTTATTTGAGTCATGTCATTGTAATTTTCCTTTTATTTGAGTCAAGTACCTAGGTCATTGAGTCATCTACCTAAGTTTGAGTGTCATTAGGATTGATTAGGTTGTTATTGGGCCCAATTCATTGGGCTGGCCCATGGGCGCCCCCCACCTTCCTCGGTTATTCGTCATTAAGTCAAATGTCAGGGACTTTTTGTAAAATGTGGGTTGCCTATATATAGGACCCCATTCCCCTCATTTTGAACTAATGAATCAATCAATGAAAAAATTGCCATTTGAGAGTTCAAAGACTTAGTTTGGTGGAGTGAATCCAATTGGGTGAGAAGCCCCTATCCCCCCCTCTCTCTCTACCTCTCTCTCTCTAATAAGTCATTTTCTCTCTCCTCCATATTCTCTCTCTAAAACCTACGGCCCTTTCTCTCTCCTCCCCTCTCAACCACCTTTCTCTCTCTTCCCCCCCTCCAATAACTCATCCCCAACTCCCCACCAACCCACCTTAACTCCACCCCAACCCTAAGGGAGATTCCACCACTCCCCACTCCACCCTCCAACCACCAACCACCCACTCCCCTTCCCCAAGCACCCTCTCATCTCCTAGGGAAAATTCCCACTCCCCAAGCCCCCTTTTTACCTTCCCCACACACCTCTTCTCATCCCCCAAGACCAAAATTTAATCCCACCCTTAAACCCATTTTCAAATACCCTTTCCCTCTCACCCACCTTCCCAAATTTGTAGCTCCTCCTCCCACCACCTGTTAGACCCCCTTCCAGACCCCATTCTTCCCTTCCCCCACCCTGGAACACCCCCTCCTAGTCCCCCTCACAGCATGGGCTTTCCCCCACACTCATCCACCCCCATTTCCCCTCCCATATACCCCATTCCCCCCCGTCATCTTCAACCTACAGCTCTCAACTGAAGATCTGCAGAAGAGTAGTAGCTTGTAGAGATGATCACGGCTTCCTCTGGATGTTTTTGAAGGATCAAGAGCCATCGTTGGAAGCGTCTCCTAGTCCTCTTCTCAACGGCGGTGGTCCCATCCCGTTCTGAGTTCGTGATCGCCTAGGGGAGCCATTTTTCCCCGACTGCGCAAAGCCTCCCTAGCAGGAGACCAGATCCGGAGTGGACGCCCGACTGCGATGACCCAAAGCTTCTGCTACGAGTCTTCTTTCTTCTCCAAAAAGTAGAGCTCAATTTGGCATCCGGAACCAGGAGTTATCAATTTTCTCCCCCGGGTGCGCGGTTCTGCTTCCCCACAGTCTGCACCGACCTCTCATCAGTGATCAGAGCCCACCAGTCTTCTCCGACAACGTTTAGCTTCCCCGCCAGTTTTTCTTCGAAGAGGACTCGTCAACGGTTCCAACGGCTCTAGAGGCACCTGATTCGGAGTTCTAGAGCGGTCGTGGCATCCTCTGCTTCCTGCTGTTGAGATCTTGAGACAGTCAGAACTGTTAATCTACTCCCTTATTGAAGCTCGTACTCCGACCAGCACCGGTGCCCGACGAAATTATCAAAATTCAGACATCATCCCGTCTCAGCTACGAGCAATCTCCAAGTTGTTTCATCATCGAAAAAATTCTGGAGTGTCCACAGCGTCTAGAGAACCAACTGTCTATCCTGAAGCGCAGAGAGTGGACAGCATCGGCATCGGCTACCGTTCTTTACTTCTAGCTTGGTTTCTCCCCTCCCCTCTTGGCCGGCTGAAGGCCCCTCCCTACGTGGAGGTATTGTTTGAGTGTAGTCACTGGCTTCCCTTCCCCAAGGTCCCCCCCTTGCATGGGGTGTAGTGCATGTAATCTAAAATTTCAGGTTGAAGCTTCTCCGGCGCGGCGTGCGGGTAAGCCCACGCTTCCTCGCACGCCCTCGTCTCCGGACGGGATCGGTGTCTTCACACCGATCAGGTGAGCCACAAAACACTCCTCTTTGCTGGATTCCTTTGCTTAATTAGTATTACATCTTAGTGCCGTCGGCGTTAAGAGAGTGCCCGAACCCGAATTAGCGTTTAATTGTGTGGCTACCGCGGGTGAGTTGTGAGAGTGATCATTCAACCCAAGCCTTTGGTGTGCTGACCGCCCGTGAATTTGGGCAACCCCTGACCCATAGGGGTCCTCCCCAAGCCAGCCATACCCTTGGAAACCTCCGGTCCAACCTCGGACCCTCACCCCATCGCCGGTCCACCTGCGGACCCGAGTGTGCCAACGCGAGTGAGTCCGCTTATGTGACATGACCAAATCATTGGGATGCTTGCAATTTAGGTCCCAGGTTGTGTCACATCACCTCACCCCTTCGCTGAAGGCGTGAGCGCTCTCCTGCCCTAGTGACTCACATACTCGGACTAGAATTAACTGGCGAGTGGAAAGGGGAAAGAAAAGAATAATGAAAGAATGGAGTCGTCATTTAATAGCAAAATGAAGATTTTTCATTCCTATGAAATAAAAAGATACATGTTACGTGGGGCATTCCCCGGAATACATGAAGTCCATCAAAAAGGGGAAAATAGAAAAGACTATGGCAAAGGGCGTCAAAAGATGTCCTCCAGCTCTGGAATGCCCAAGGAAGGATGGCGGGTTAGTTCTTGCAGTCTGAACTCAGTGGCCTCCAGCTGAGATAGTTTCTCCCCGAGGGAAGCAGCTTGTCCCTCGGCCATCTCTGCCTCCTCCATATTCTGGACTTCTAGGCGCTCTACTTCTTGAAGCTCAGCCTCTGCCCTTGAAAGTTCAGACTGTAGCTTTGCTATCCGGGCTGTAAGGAAGCTTCGACGCTGCAAAGAGGCATTAGCATCGTTCCTCATCCTCGCCGCAGTCCCTTTCAAAGAGATGAGAGCTGCTCGGCATTCAGCTCGCTCCAATGTTATGGCCGCCAGCTGGTCAGCTACCTCCTGGCCTAAGAATTCCCTTCTGTTTACATATTTCAGAAGGAAAATCACCCGTGGAGTCTAGTCGCCCATGGGGCAACCAAAAGCCAACAGCGAGCGGGACAAGTGCTGTATCAAGCCCCTCAGCTGAACATAAGTCAAATCTCTGCTTACCGTTACGGTCTGCTGAAGGGTCCCTAAGAATTGCCACACAAGGTCGCTCGATGACTGGAGACCGAGCGGTGACGTCTCGGGTAGTTCGAACTCCACTCTGCTGTCCACAGTGGCCCAGATATCGTCGCTCGTCCCAGAAGATGACGATGGCATGATCTGCAGCGCACCTGTGTGGGGAACAACCGCGGTGACTGATATGGTAGCTGGAGTCTCAATGACGGTGACTTCCCTGCCAGCCCCTTAGGATGAAGCTGCAATGGGAACATCAAGAGCCAAGGACATCTGCTCCTCACCTCTAACTCGACTGACCCCCATATGGCCAGTTTTAGCGATAGGAGCCAAGGCCCCAGTGGTCCCGGCTTCCTCTTCGACAATCTCTCCCGCCTCTACCTCGGAGGGGCCACCTTTCTCCGAAGCCGACCGTTGTGCGACATCCAATGGTTAGGAGTCCTCGACTGCTACCAACTCGTCAGCCCTCACAAGTACTCTGGGTCCCGCTGGACCCGCTGCAGCTGCATAGTCCTTGGGATATCGCAGTGCGATAGGCCGCAAGTCAGGCAGGAAAGTTGTGCGACCAGCGCCTAGAGCCGGAAGGGGTATCTGCACCGTTATGGTTGGCAGCACCACCTCAGTCTGCACCAGAAATATGTACATTAGAAAGCTAAAAAGAAGAGAAAGGAAGGGCAGCAAACGCCGACCATGGGAGGGTCCTCACCCCAGCCGGTACTAGGCTCAAATCTCCAAGGGCAACCTCTGCGGCCCCAGCCCCTTCGCTCACGAGTGAGCCTGACGGCCCAGGACCACTCCATGACAACCAGGGCGGGCTGAAAGTCAGGTGATCACTTTCATAGGCCGAAGATGCCCCGGCATCCTCAGTCTTTGTGTCAACATGTGGGAACTCCTCATCACTGGAGCCACCACTGTAATCGACATGCTCAGAGGAAGTGGACTCCTCTGCTCTTTCGGGACGCTCCACCATTGGAGCAGGAACCTCGCCAGGAGGAGCATCACCTGCAGCAGGGACTTCCTCCATGCATTCCACACCAAGAGCAACAATTGATGGGATCTCAGGGGCAAGCTCGCCCTGCCCCTGGGCAATCACTTCCTCTGCGCACTCTGCCCCCAGGAGTAATGACGGTTGCATATCAACTGAAATTTACGGCAAGGAATAGTCAAGCCGACTGAAGGCATGAAGACTCGCGGTGGCATCGCGATTAAACTATAAATTACCTTCCATTTCCTATCTCAGCATTGGAGAAGGTAGGTCTCTCTCTACGGGAGCAGTAAGGATTTCCTCTGCCCCTTCCCTAGCCACGGCGCCTACCATCGCCTCTAGCCCGATGACCGCAATGACTGTGTCGGTAACTGTCAGCATGGATTAGCCAAGGCATCCAAAGTGAGCCAATGAATTCTCGAGAGATGAAAAGCCTACCTTCAGCTTTTGGCCTTTGCATGTGGGAAGCCTCAAACTCTTCGAAGGATACAACCGAGGGAAGAACGGTTGCTGGTTCCTTTTCTACGGCCTTCCTTCGGCGTGCCCGTGTGTTGACAGCTAAAATATGAACAAAGATAAAGATGGGACCAGACCAGCAACGAAGACTGGAAGATGCCTACAAAGTCAGGATTGAGGGAGGATCCTCACCACCAACTAATTGCCCGGCTAGGACCATCTCAGGCCTGGCTGATGTCCGGTGTTATCGTCATCGTTCAGATGGCAATACTGATAAAACCCCAGTTTGTTCACTGATGGAACCTCGAGATGATCTCAACAAAGCTGTGTCACTACTAAAGGGGCCTCTTTCGGTTCTGATAAAAGTCAATACAAAATAACTAAGAGAAGCCAAGGCAATTATGCGGCCTAAAAGCACTAAATGGGCCGGCCGATTGGGCTTCTGACCATGGCGCCGGGAACCTCAACGAAGGGCCGCTGGACGCGCCGGGAGCTGTGGCTAAGAAGCTGGCCACGCCGAATACCCTCCACCGAAAGGACAGAAGAAGGAGATCTATATAAACAAACCCCCTTTGAAAAGAAGGGGGGGTGGCTGGCGATCGATCAAAAAAAAAAAGAGAAGAAGCCCTACAGAGAGAGAGAGCCTCCTCCACTGAGAGAAAAGAGAAGAAACTAGCAGAAGCAGAAGGGAAGTCTTCAGGTGGGCAACCGGGGAGGGAGAGGAGTTAATGCTCCGCCCTCCCCCATGCTTTCTTTTCTTCTTTTTCTTCATGTAATCTCTTTAGAGTTTCATCTCGATTGATAGAGTGTATCCGGACAATCTCGGCCTCGATTTGTATCTCTCTGCTCCTCATTTCCCCCTTATGATCAATGTAAGTTTGGGAGAATGCATCGAAATGGAATGTTGCAGTGGCCTGTTTGGGTACAGATGGATTGAAATCGCTGTTATCTGCCTCCGATATTTCTTTTGCGTCCGCTTGTCTATTGCTTAGATGCTTCTGGTTTCCGGCTCGTGCTTCATATCTCGGAGTCGGTTCTCCTGCGAAGAATGAAGGCGGAACTCCAACCCTCGTTCAATGGGCTATTGGGCTCTGTCCCCTTCCTTCCCTCCCTCTGATGATGGATTTTCCCGCATGTCATGGACTTCCGCCGAGCTCCCAGCTCGTTCAGGGTCAGAGACATCAATCTCTTGATCGTCTGAGCAGCAGGCGACCAGAAAAACTCAACAGATCCCCCGAGGGTCTAACGATTGATGATCCCGCCTCTCGACGGATGTTATCCCTCCCTTCAATAGCCAGCCTCCATACTGATAAATCTTTCGAGCCTACCCTCCCATTTGTGCCAAAAACCACTTGAATCCATGCCTAAAACCATAGAAATCAAGAACAGAGTACCGTAAACCTCTGTTCGTATCTCGGCGCCCTCACATCTCTCGGCCCCGCATACAGTAAACTGGATGAACAGCTCTCGGCGCCATCCTTCAGGCGCCGAGAACCGTCTTGGTCTTCTCCCCTGCGCGCCGGGAACCCCTGCACCTTGGCGCGCCGGGAACCTCTCCATCTTGGCCGCGCCGGGAACCCCCTTGGCTGCTTTGCATCGCGCCGGGAAGCCCAACCGGCCTTCTCCCCTGCGCACCGAGAAGCCCCCCTGTCAACGATTGCCCTGGCGTGCCGAGAACCTCCCTAGTGCCAGCTTCCCGGCGCGGAAGTCCTACTCGCCGGGAACCCCCCTGGCTACTCTTCATCGCGCCGGGAACCCCCCTTTTCAAGCCAAAAACCTCCCTCAAGTCTTAAAACCCTTGCTGCTACTAAAAAACCCTAAAAATACCCTTGTGAGCTGCTCAACAGAACCCTACCCTCTGTCAAGGGATGCCTCGGGCCATCGCACGCACCTCGGGGACGACAACTAGTGGGAGCAACTCCCCTTTTTCTACGCGGTTTCTCGAACTCGATCGGCTTTTATAAACCCTCAGACCAAGGAAGCTCTGCCACTGCATAAGCTTCTACGGTCTCAAAAGGGATATCAAGATATTGCTCCAAGCATACACAGGCGCCAGGGGTTCCATACCCCTCTATTTTTGGCTTTCACCCCGACATTCAGTGGGTGATCGTCTATCATTCCCTGGCAAATGTTAAGTCCAGGGGAGATGCTGTCAAAATTCTCCCAGGATGCCAGAGATGACATGAAACCCATCCCCGGGACCTTATCTATCAGTGGTGACAGAGGCTCCTTATGCCCTATTGTTCCCCTCCCAATCTTTTTATGTTCCCGGCCTTCCTTGGGAACCTATACCAAAACAGGTCGAAGTCCAGTGAATTGAGCCATTTAATGCCCTAGGGCCCATTTGCCTCAACCCTAACCAATATGAAACCCAAAACAGAGTACTGTAAGCTCTGTTTCTTGTCCCGGCACCCTCATACCTCTCGGCCCAGCCTACAGTGAACCGGGTGAACAGCTCCCGGCGCCACTTCTTCAGGTGCCGAGAACCACCAGGAGTATCTCCTCTCCTGCACGCCGGAAGCCCCTACGCTTTGGCCTTCTTCCCTGCGCGCCGGGAGCCCTCTCTGCATCCTCATGCGCTGAGAACCTAACCCCCTTTGCATCCTCATGCGCCGAGAACCTAACCCACTGGCATTCTTCTGGCGCCAGGAACCTATATGCACATCCAATCTGCCTCAGGAGCCTACTCTTCCATATAATTGAACCCTCCCCCCCATTACTTTAACTCAGCCCATCCAGGGATGCCTATGAGTCATCATATCTGGCCCGGGGATAAATTTAAAAGGAAACTGGATTCCCTTATCCTCCGCCATCGGATTTATGAACAACCCCTCTTACTCGTGTGGATTCTGTCACTGCATGAGTCCCGCTAGCTTTCCGAAGGGAAGATCATACATTACCCTATAGTCCGTATATAGGGGTCGAGAGGCTTGATCTCTCTCTTTCTCTCAGCTTTCACCTCGGCACTCCGTGGGTGATAGCCTATTTCCCTCTGGGCGTAACCCAGATTAAGAGGAAAGGCTGTCGAAATACCGATCGAAGCTTTAAACCTATATCATGGTCATGGCTCTGCCTTTCCGTGGTGGACATCTTCTATCTCCTTGTTCCCACCAAGTATAACTGTTTTGAACCGCCAATCACACGATCTAGTCTGTTTCTGTGGTTGATGTTATTATCTTACCCGCCTCCCTGGCCCTGGTAGGAAGTTTAAAATTAAACATGTGAACATATGTTCGCCTTACGAGGCCTCCTACTTTTAGCGTTTAATCAAGGGTTGTCCTTCCTTAGAAGGACGTAATTAACGTCATAACGTTCATGGTATGACGGACTTCTAGTCCAGACACGATCACTCACAATCGACTGACCATGTCAGATCGAGCGCACAATAAAATTGTCACTTCGGTGATTGGCACGCCAATGAACCAATAAATAAATAAATCAATAAATGATAAATCAATTCAATAAAATAAAATAAATAAATATAAATAAAAATCCCGCGTCCACAAGTCTGTTACGCCCGGTGGGACTCAGTCTCCCTTCATCTTTACGCTAAAGTAGGAGGCCCGGCGGGCCCCCCTGAAACTTCTGATTCTGTGTACTTTCCTTATTTTTAGGAATCTACAATGACAGCTGGAATCATGTCCGTTTGCTTCGACCAGCAGCCGATTGACATGCATGTGCGCGAAGGCTACCTGGCAGTACCCCTCGCGTTCGGATCACTGTCGCCTGCCGTTGGGCTGCCCAACTGCTTGGGCGTCGTCTTCACTGACCTTCTACAGGTCGACGACAATGAGCAAGGCACTGCTGCAAGTGCCCCGGTGAAGATCCCCGACCAGAAGAACATCCTACCGGAGAACACAGCCCCCACGGCCGTCGCCTGCTACGTCCATCATGTCCAGAAAAGGGACATGGTCCCCGCTGCTGCTCAGAAGGGGAGGAGGACCAACCGGAGGAGCCGGTATGTCACTGCTGACCGTTGTCTTTCCAACTCCGGAAAGACCATGATGATCGGAGGGATCCGGACGAACCTCAACGGCCGCCCGAGGGAGGTCAACCCGGACGTGATCGTCCCGATGTGCCCACTGCCAACAGATTCCAAACTCTAGCCACCAGGCAGGCCAATTGGGAGGCTAATGAAAAGAAGCCGCTGGCGCCCAAGCCAGCAAAATACAAACAGGTCTGGCGGCCGAAAAAGATCCAAAGCTAGGCCCCAGCTCAGGACAGGGAGAACCTTACTGATATCACTATTGCCCGCCTCAGAGCAGGGGGCAGAAGGGAGGCGAAGAAAGATGAAAGAAATGCTACTGCTGTCTACCCCAGGACCCGGGGGAGGAGAGATGAGATTGAGGGTCAGGAAAGAGATATGACTGCTGTTCGCCCCATGATGAGGGGCAGAAGATATGAAACCAGGGAAAACTTCACCACCACCCATCCCATGGCCAGGGGAAAGAGATGGGAAGAGAAGATCCGCAATGCTGCTGCCAACCGCTGTCAAGTTGGCAATATGAGAAGAAGTGAACTAGTCACTATGATTACTGCAAGAAGATCAGGAGCCTATGCCAGACAGGCTGATATCTTCAAATATCCCAGGGCCGAGCATCTGAATGCTCGGGTGACAAGACTGGCCTGGCAGCAAAAGGGTCAAGACAGACTGATGCTCCAACCTGAGCCGCAAAGGCGCGACCCGGAGGAGACCAAGCAAGTAGTCCAAGACTACTTCCACTACCTAGGGAGCTCTGCCCTAGGTCAACAAAGACTATCCCGTGCCTTGGGCACCAGGGATGATGAAGAAGAAGAAACCTTCCAAGAAATGATGATCGGAGCCTCCTCCTCCGATTCGAATGACTATGAAGAAGGCCTCAGGGCCAGATATAATGAAGAGGACCTGCACGGGGAAGAAGACAAAGAAAGAATATCGGTCTTTGACAGGCTCAGATATCCTAGCCAAATAAAAAGAAAGGTCTACAGGCGAAAAGGAAAGATGCAAATCTTCGCCTGCAACATGGCTGGACTGGCCAGGGGGCAAGATATACTACCAACTCAGCCAGATGAATTGCTCAGGCTGGCAACTAGACCTGGTCCTGTCACAAGAAGAGGCCAGGCCGCAAAGGATAAAATGAAAATTGATGATGAAGCCCGCAGGATTACCACTATGACAGTTAATGTGGTAACAACAGAAGATGGAGATAACCCCTTCGTTGATGATGCTGAAGGGACTTCTGAAGATATACAAATCCCATCAACCATGGATCCCATGATCCAGATGATGTTCAGAAGATACCAACAGGAGATCAATGCTCTCCGAAGACAGCTCAATGAGAGACAGGAAGCTACATCAGTCTCAAAGCAAGCTGAACCTGTGGGGCAGACATCCAGCTCAGCAGAGACGGCTATTCCAGCTAACCCCCTCCTAGCTGATAAGGGCAAAGCACCAAGCCAACCTATTCCACAGCAGACAGTGACTCAGCCCTCCGTGTCCCAGACACAGCCTACCGCGCCCATCTTGCGCGCCACTGTGATGACAACTCCTCACAGCCAGCAACAAGCCCACTTCTTTCCAGAAGATATAGATCCAGCTGTAGCCCACAAGCAGATGATTGAAAGAATTATGGAAATGAAGCTTTCAGAAAAGACTGGAGATGATACTAGTGCCTATGATGTGTACAGGGTACCATATCCTCCCCAGTATGCTGCCAAAAGACTACCTCCAGGCATCAGTAAGCCGCCAAAGTTTGAGAAATTCAATGGCCAGGGCTCCCCTAGGGAGCATATAGCCTACTACACTACAATTATGGGCGACCTAGCAGTCGATGAAGCTTATCTGCTCAAGTTCTTTGGCTCATCCCTCACTGGGTTGGCCTTTGAATGGTACTCAAGCCTGCCAGCTGGGTCAGTGGCTGATTGGCCTGATATGCAGAGAAAATTCCGCGACAGATTTCATGTCACGGAAAGGGAAATCACGATAGCAGAGCTATATGCAACCAGGCAGAAACAAGATGAGACTGCACTGGACTACATCAAAAGGTGGAGGAACTTAGCCATGAGATGCCGAAGGCCTCCTCATCAGGAAGATGCGGTGCAGATATGCAAGCAGAGCCTCAGGAGGGAGGTGCTAGAAAAGATGATCGGTGCAGATGTCAGAACATTTGACCGAATGAACAATATAGTGGCCGAGGTCGAGACGTTCTTGTCCAAGCGTCCGACCGCCAATGCTCCCACTATGCTGAAGGGAAAATCCAATGAGCGACGGCCATCACACTCTGAGGCCAACACCGTCGATTTCAGAACCTTCGAGCAACAGAAGGGGAAGAAAGGGGCAGATGAAGCTCCCCCGCTGGCAGATACAGCAGAAAGGAAGGATAAAGTCTCTCTGAGAGACAAGATGAGAAAAGCATATTCCTTCCCGAAAGATAAGACGGCCGCACTATTCAACTGGGCATATAAGTTCAATAAGGTAACATTGCCTGAACCCAAAAGGCCAGCAGATGCAGCAAAGAAAGATGATCCGCTGTTCTGTCCATTTCACCGCGCGCTGGGGCACGCAATTGAAGATTGTTATGTCTTCAAAGATATCATGGAAGGAATGGTCAAGAAAGGTGAGCTGCAGCTGGGAGATTATCAGGTAAAGCCGCCCCATCCACATGAGCCTCCACCCTGGAGAATGGCTGCCAATATGATCTCAGTCTACCAACAGCTGCCCAAGGAGGCCGTTGAAGAATGCACCAAGAATACCTATGAAGCTTGCTTCCTCACCCCGCAGAAAGATCAGGAAGGATGGCAGATGATACCCATAAAAAGCAGAAAGAAGACTCCTGCAGCCAGTACCAGTGGAGCAGTTATTCGGGGTGTTACACCAAGGCCTGAGCCGCCTCCGATAAAGTCAATATGGCATACAACTGAGACTGGACCAGTCATCCGGATCCCTACTCACAACCGGAGGAGACAAACTCCCCTCCCTACACATAAAGAAGTAAGCCCTGCAGCCAGGCGTCTGCAGCAATATATTAATGAGCTCGATGAGTACGAGCAGAAGAAGCCCAAGCATCTGCTGATGAAAGACTGTATACTCTGGGAACAGCTCGAAGAATTGAAAATTAAAGAGCAGCCAGAGGCAGAACAAGAAAAAGCTGAAAATGAGCCCTTCTGGGGGCAGGAGCCAGCAAAGCCAAATTCCCAAAAGAAGAAGAAACGGCCCAAATCCAAGAAAGGAAAGAAGGTCACGACAGTACAATGTAACACTCTGTCAGTACTCTTCTCCTTGCCCGGGGAGGATGATGAGCCGGAAGCATCCAACGCTCCGCTAGAAGCTAACCATGCCGAAGCCTCTACCTCGGCCCATGCAACACGTTCTGGGAGAAGATGGGGGCGCCCACCACCAGCCAACCATAATATCATGTTCAGAGGGGAGCAACCCTATCAAATCCCGGAACCAGAGATACGAGGTGTCCAGGTTCCTCCCCCTGCCAGTCTGTACCAGGACAAAAAGAAGGCAGATGAAGCCCCTTCATTCCTGGAGTTCCTGTCCAGCTTAGAAAATGAGCAACCGGCTCATACTGCTCCAGATAAAAGCAATAAATGCCAGCAGACAGCGGCTGGAAAGCAGAAACAGCATGAAGAAGATGAAGAAGGTAACCCTCTAGCAAAACCAGGGGCAGTCGCTACAGAAGAAGCCTTCCGGGAGACCGATGAAGAAGATAAAATTGAAAATGGGCAGCAAAGGCCACAGGCACCACATGAACCTCCAAGACCCCGATGGGCAGAGGAGATGAGACTATCTAATGTCCGGGTGGGCAGTCGAGTCATGAAAATGCTGAAGAAGCTCCCTACCAGATTCTCCATCTGGGAAATTCTCTCTCTGAGCGAAGAAGCTCGCAAAGCAATCGTGGATGCCCTGCAGTCCCCGGCACAATGTGAAGCACTCCTGGCAGAAGTGAATGCTGGGCCATCAGTCACGTTCACGGAGGATGATATGCTAATCCCAAATTCGGCCATAATAGACCGCTGTATATGAGGGGTTCCCTGAACTGTCAGCCGATAAGCAGAATACTAATAGATCCAGGGGCTGCTGTGAATATTCTCCCATACCGCATCTATCAGAAATATTACTTTGATCTGCAGCTCACCAAGGTCAGAGATATGAAGATTGCAGGATTCAACCAAAAATGTGAAACACCTCTCGGGGTAGCTGATTTCAACCTCACACTGGGCGACCTCACTACCGTGGTACGATTCTATGTAATCGACTCCAACACCACGTATAAGGCCCTGCTGGGAAGACCGTGGCTGCACGAATATCAGATAGTGCCATCCACGCTACACCAATGCATAAAATACTGCCATGAAGGAAAAGAAGAAAGGGTGTTTGCAGACCTACATCCCTTCGAAGTGTTCGAGTGCCATATGCTCGATGCATCCTATTACACCGAGGTGTCACAAAGGGATAAAGGAAAAGAAACTGTGGTCAGCCAAGAAAAGCCGGCGACGAAAGCAAGAAATTGGTCTCCGCCGCCGCCAAAGGGCTACATTAAAAAGCATGGGGTGTCTCACATCTCTTATGCTGGTGATTTTGCTCGGATCACTCCTCCTGGCATACACCCAGATGATACTGAAGAAAAGATGAAAGAAAAATACACACAGGTGGAAGTTCCTCAGGGTCTAGTCAAGCCCATAGCCAGCACAGAATACCAGACAGTGCTGCCCCTAAAGACTATGGAAATCCCTCGCTTCGGCGAACCCCCTATCATATTCTACACCGGGGAGGCAGTCGAAGAAGATGATCAAGATTGCATGGCCCCTGAAGAAGCTGCAAACCTGATGGTACCAATTACGGGCCTGGATTATACTACCCAACGGGTTTCACAAATGTTCTCCAAGATGCAAATGCCATCGATACAGCCTGCTGCTCAGAAGAAAGCATTCAAGGAGTTATGGGATCCGCCTCGAGATAGCAAGGAGCTGAGGAAGATCACACAGCACCCGGGACTGGGTTATACCCTGCAAGAATACTATGAAGCCGAGGTGGATGTCATCTCAGCCTTCTACCCGAATGAAGATTCCCCAGAAGTAGGGTATGATCAATACCCCTTTGAAGATGAAGAGATTATGTATCAATCCATAACAGACAATGAAGCCCAAGACAACCAGCCGGAGGCAAGGATGTCTGATGAGACCAAGAAGGGTTGGTGCTGGGAGAATCCATCTTGCAAAGAGGATCTGTTCCAGGCCGAAGCACAATTTGACACGGAACCCCGGATGAAGACCAAGTAGCCAGAGAGCTGCAAGAGTGCCTGGAGTTTGGGCGCATTCTAGAAGAGTTCCGAGCTCTACATAATGATAACCTCTCAGGGGAGCCCACATTAGAAGAGCCTCTAAGCATGGAAGACTCCACTTCGAAGTTTTCCGCTGAGCCAGTCACGTCCTCGGGGCAGACTGACAGAATCCGGCCGTATTGGCCTTACACGATGCACCAGCATCTGCGGATGACCAGTCTGATGAAATAGAAAATCATGAGAAGCGAAGAAGATTATATCCCGGGAGGCTTTATTGATTTGCAAGAAGCCCCACCCGAAGTTGAGGACGGAGGCCAGGCCACCGTCGATGAGCTGATAGAAGTGAATCTGGGGTCAGCAGATGAGCCAAGGCCTACGTTCCTCAGTGCATTGCTGGAGCCAGCTGTCAAAGAACAGTATATTCAGTTTCTGAAAGAATTCCGAGACTGCTTCGCATGGACATATGATGAGATGCCGGGACTGAGTTCTGATGTGGCACAACACCGATTGGCGATAAACCCAGAGGCAAGCCCTGTGAAGCAACCTGCCAGGAGAATGCGTCCCGAACTGATAAATCAGATCAACAAAGAAGTCGACAAGCTGATCGATGTGGGCTTTGTTGAAGAGAACCAATATACTACATGGCTGGCCAATATAGTGCCCGTGAAGAAGAAAAATGGGCAGATCAGAATATGTGTAGATTTCAGGGACCTGAATAAGGCTTGCCCGAAAGATGATTTCCCAATGCCAATCACTGAAGTAATGATCGATGCAACCACTGGCCATGAAGCCCTGTCATTCATGGATGGATCATCCGGATATAACCAGATCTGGATTGCTGAAGAAGACAGAGTGCATACTGCATTCCGCACCCCGAAGGGGATATTTCACTACAAAAGGATGCCATTCGGCCTCAAGAATGCCGACGCTACTTATCAAAGAGCTATGACAAAGATATTTGATGATTTACTCTTCAAGAAAGTGGAGTGCTACATCGATGACCTGGTGGTGAAAACCAGCAGAAGAGAGGATCATCTGCAAGATCTGAGGATAGTGTTCCAGAGGCTGCGCAGATATGAACTCAAGATGAATCCTATGAAATGTGCCTTCGGCGTGTCCAGTGGAAAATTCCTTGGGTTCATTGTCCGTCATAGGGGCATTGAGATCAACCCATCCAAGATTAAAGCTATCTAGGAGCTCCCTCCACCAAGGAATCTCCACGAGCTGAGATCTCTACAAGGGCGTTTGGCCTACATCCGACGATTCATATCAAATCTGTCGGGGAGATGCCACCCTTTTCACAAGCTCATGATGAAAGATGTACCGTTCCTCTGGGACGATGGCTGTCAGGAAGCTTTTGAGAAGCTGAAAGAATATCTCAAGACCCCTCCCGTACTGGGGGCACCTATTAAGGGCAAGCCCCTGATACTATACATTGCAGCCACACACTGTTCCCTGGGGGCAATGCTAGCACAGATAAATGAAGAAGGCAAAGAGCAGGCTCTATACTACCTGAGTCGGAGGCTGATTAGAACTGAAGAAAGCTACACCTATATAGAAAAGACATGCTTGGCACTAGTCTTTGCCGTTAAAAAGCTCCGGCACTATATGCTGTCACACGAAATCAGATTGATATCTGCAGCAGATCCGCTCAAATACATATTGACTCAGCCAGTACTGAAAGGCCGGTTGGGCAAATGGGCAGTAATTCTGATGGAATTCGATATCACATATATACCCCAGAGGGCAATAAAAGGACAGGCCGTGGCCGATTTCTTCGCAGAGCACCCTGTGCCAGAGAATGATATGTTGGGGACTGAGTTACCCGATGATGAGACATTAGAAGCCTGCCAGGCTCAGTCGACTATGTGGCAGCTATTCTTTGATGGAGCATCTAGAACAGAGACGGACTCCGATGGAAAGACCAGAATACGGGCCGGAGCCGGTATTGTGCTAAGATCGCCAGAGGGGGAGGTTGTGCATACTTCCTGTTCTATAAACAAGCCCTGCACTAATAATGAAGCCGAGTATGAAGCTCTGATAATCGGGTTGCACATCAGCCTCAACATGGGCATCCAGATGCTTCAGGTATTCGGGGATTCAATGTTGATAATAAAGCAAATCCAAGGTGAGTTCGAAGTGCGAAAGCCGGAGTTGAACCCCTACCACCAAAAAGCTGTGCGCCTCATGGCGAAATTCTATCATATTGAGCTCAAGCATGTGGGCCGTGCACACAATGCCCAGGCTGATGCATTGGCAAAGCTAGCCAGCTCAATAGCAGTCCCGCCGGATGAGACACTGAACATTGTTGTTATAAATCGGCGGCAAGTCCCCAGCATGCTAGAAGGCTGCCCCGAAGAAAATGAAGTCGCCACGATCAGTACAGAACATGCATCTGATTGGAGACAGCACCTGCTACAATGGTTTTTACACCAACAGCTGCCACAGAAAAGAGAAGAAAAGATGAAACTTCTAAGGATCAAAGATTCTTATGAATACAAAAATGGAACTCTGTTCGAATAATGGCAGATGCACGCAAGAAGATTTTGCTCCGCTGCCTGTCCACTGAGGAAGCTTGGCAAGCAATGAAAGAAATACATGCTGGGACGGCAGGTGCTCACCAAGCTGGCCCTAAGATGAAGATAGAAATCAAGAAGCTGGGCTACTATTGGCCCACTATGTTTGAAGATTGCTGCAAGTTTGCGAAGTCATGTCAGAAATGCCAGGAACATGCTGTTGTGCCTAGAAGGCCACCTGCCGTTCTGCACCCTACAGTCCCTAGCTGGCCGTTTGCACAATGGGGAACCGATGTAGTCGGCCCACTACCGACCTCCTCAGTCGGACATAAGTACATACTGGCAATAACAGATTACTTCTCTCGATGGGCGGAAGCTATAGCATTACGAGAAGTGACTGGTGAGCTGGTTGCCAGATTCATCAAACAGAACATTATCTTCCGGTTTGGGATCCCCAGCCGAATAATATCTGATAATGAAGTCATTTCAAAAATCAAAAGATCTATCGGCTCGCCGAGAAGTATAAGATCGAGTGGAGGACTTCCACTCCTTACAATCCACAGCAAATGGATTGGCAGAAGCCTTCAACAAAACGTTATGCACCTTGTTGGCTAAAGTCGTCAGTTCTAATAAGAAGGACTGGGAAGAAAAGATGTATGAAGCTCTATGGGCATACCGCACTGTCTTCAAGACACCTACAGGGTGCTCGCCATACTCACTGGTATACAGCTCAGAGGCAGTAGTTCCACTGGAGCTGGAAGTCCCGTCACTCAGGGTGGCGGTCCAATATGACCTGGCCCGTGGCGAACAAACCAATGCAGAAAGAAGATTACAAGAATTGGCTAAATTGGAAGGGAAGCGCCTCCAAGCTCAGAAGAATATCCAGATGTACCAGGCCCGCATGGCCACTGCATTCAACAAACTCGTAAAAGGATGAGAATTTAAGAAAGGTGACCTCGTCATGGTCAAGAAAAGAGAAGTTATGGCGTCCAACCCAAAAGGAAAGCTGAATCCTAATTGGTAAGGTCCTTATGTGATATATAGGGTCTACGAAGGAGGGGCCTACATGGTTGTTAACCATCGAGGGGAAATCCATTTTTCACCACTCAACGGTAGACACCTAAAGCTATATCATGCTGCCCAACCAGTATTCCCCGAGTAATCAGGCTAAAAGTCACCCTTTTCCTTGGTCTAGCGGCACTCCGCCCTAACCAAGCTACCCTGCTCCCTTGGTCTAGCGGCGCTCCGCCCTGACCGAGCTACCCTGCTCCCTTGGTCTAGCGGCACTCCGCCCTAACCGAGCTACCCTTTTTCTTGGTCTAGCGGCACTCCGCCCTAACCAAGCTACCCTTTTCCTTGGTCTAGCGGCACTCCGCCCTAACCAAGCTACCCTGCTCCCTTGGTCTAGCGGCACTCCGCCCTAACCGAGCTACCCTTTTTCTTGGTCTAGCGGTGCTCCGCCCTGACCGAGCTACCCTGCTCCCTTGGTCTAGCGGCACTCCGCCCTAACCGAGCTACCCTTTTTCTTGGTCTAGCGGCACTCCGCCCTAACCAAGCTACCCTTTTCCTTGGTCTAGCGGCACTCCGCCCTAACCAAGCTACCCTGCTCCCTTGGTCTAGCGGCACTCCGCCCTAACCGAGCTACCCTTTTTCTTGGTCTAGCGGCACTCCACCCTAACCAAGCTACCCTTTTCCTTGGTCTAGCGGCACTCCGCCCTAACCAAGCTACCCTGCTCCCTTGGTCTAGTGGCACTCTGCCCTAACCAAGCTACCCTTCTTCCTTGGTCTTGCGGCACTCTGCCCTAACCGAGCTACCCTTTTTCTTGGTCTAGCGGCACTCCGCCCTAACCAAGCTACCATTTTCCTTGGTCTAGCGGCACTCTGCCCTAACCAAGCTACCCTGCTCCCTTGGTCTAGCGGCACTCCGCCCAAACCAAGCTACCCTTCTTCCTTGGTCTAGCGGCACTCTGCCCTAACCGAGCTACCCTTTTACTTGGTCTAGCGGCACTTCGCCCTAACCAAGCTACCTTTTTCCTTGGTCTAGCGGCACTCCATCCTAACCAAGCTACCCTTTTCCTTGGTCTAGCGGCACTCCGCCCTAACCAAGCTACCCTTCTTCCTTGGTCTAGCAGCACTCTGCCCTAACCGAGCTACCCTTTATCTTGGTCTAGCGGCACTCTGCCCTAACCAAGCTACCCTTCTTCCTTGGTCTAGCGGCACTCCGCCCTAGCCGAGCCATCCCTTATCATGATCTAATGACAATCTGACTTGTTACCCTCCCAAAAAGAGGGGAAGAGAGAATAAAAGAGTAAAAATAAATAAAAATGTGGTTAAAAATAGAGATACCCTGCCGGTCTTGTTCAGGTTTTCCGAGCAAGGGCAAAAATGGCTAAAACCCAGCTGTGGTGAAAACCCGAGAGGGCATTGCAGGCAAAATCGGGTACCCCGCCACGTGAAAACCCGGAAGGGCCCGTGGGCAAAAGCCAGAGGGGGCTGGCTCCAGTGAAAACCCGAAAGGGCGCTTGGGCCAGTAATATGGTGATCCTAAAGAAACCTCACCTCCCGTCATAAACTTCTCGTCGATCGGCCGGCACCTTGTCCGATCAACGGTCAAATCCACCCAGTACGGACCCTACGTCTGTCCTGATAAAAGCCCTCATACCTTGTCCCAGGTCCCACCGTGATGAAACCTGCTACTGATCAATGGGCACACTCACCCGATCAGCAATGAAACCTGTCCGGCTTAGACCTTACGTCTATGCCAATAAAACCAATGAAACCCTTTGCACCGATATAAACCCAATATCGATGATGAAACCTGCTGTTGATCGATTGGTACACTGCCCGATCAATGATGAAACCTGTCAGGCTTAGACCTTACGTCTATCCCGATGAAACCCCTGAAACCTTTGCATTGGTATAAACCCAATACCGATGATGAAACCTGCTGTTGATTGATTGGCACACTGCCCGATCAGCGATGAAACATATCCAGTTTAGACCCTACGTCTATCCTGATGAAACCCATGAAATCCTTGCATTGGTATAAACCCAATACCGATGATGAAACCAGCTGTTGATCGATTGGCGCATTGCCCGGTCAATGATGAAACCTATCCGGCTTAGACCTTACGTCTATCTCGATGAAACCAATGAAATCTTTGCATTGGTATAAACCCAATACCGATGATGAAACCTGCTGTTGGTCGATTGGCACCCTGCCCGATCAGCAATAAAACCAGCCCAGGGCAGACCTTACGTCTATTCTGATGAAGATTCATAAGATCCTTGCATTGGTGTAAACTCAATACCGATGATGAAACCCACCTTTGATCAATGGGCACCCTGCCCGATCAACAAAGAAACCCGTCCTATCAAATTTGCATATCCCTTTACGTCCCGCCGTGATGAAACCTACCATTGGTCGATCGGCACCCTGCCCGATCAATGATAAAACTAGCCCAGTGTAGACCTTACGTCTATCCTGATGAAACCTATAAAATCCTTGCGTCGGTATATACCCAATACCGATGATAAGAGCATGCACTAATGAAGCAGCGCGTCGCCTGATCCGTGCTGAAGTCCCGATTCAGGAAACATATGTATATATAAAAAAAATGGGGTTAAAAATAGAGATACCCCGCCAGACTTGTTCGGACATCCCGGATAAGGGCAAAAATGGCCAAAAACCCAGCTGTGGTGAAAACCTGAAAGGGCACCGCAGGCAAAATCGGGTACCCCGCCACGTGAAAACCCGAAAGGGCGCGTGGGCAAAAGCAAGAGGGGGCTGGCTCTGGTGAAAACCCGAAAGGGCACTTGGGTCAGTAATGTGGTAATTTAAAAGTTCCATGTCAACCGGCACGCTACCTTTACCTCCCTTCTATTGATGAAACCTTCCGTCGGTCAACTGGTTCCACGCCCCACCGATGATAAAACCTTTCCAGGATAGACCTTACGTCTGTCCTGATGAAATCTACGCACCCTCTTTCAAACGTCCCACCGACGATGAAACCCATCACCATTTTACTAAAGCCTATCCAGTTCAGACCTTACGTCTGTCCTGATAAAACCTATGCATTTCTTGGCAAAGCCCCACCTGCGATAAAACCTATTGGAATAAACCTTACGTCTGTCCTGATGAGACCTACACCTTCACACACTTCCCACCGTTGGTCGATTGGCACCTCGCCCGATCAATGATGAAACCCTATCCAGTTTAGACCTTTCGTCTATTCTGATAAAACTTATGAAACTTCTTTGCGTCGATATAAGCCCAATATCGATGATGAAACCAGCTGTTGATCGACCGGCACCTCGCCCGATCAATGATGAAACCCTTCCAGTTTAGACCTTTCGTCTATTCTGATGAAACTTATGAAACTTCTTTGCGTCAATATAAGCCCAATATTGATGATGAAATCAATTGTTGATCGACCGGCACCTCGCCCGATCAACGATGAAACCCTACCCAGTTTTGACCTTTCGTTTATTCTGATGAAACTTATAAAACCCTTTGCATCGATATAAACCCAATATCGATGATGAAACCAACTATTGATCGACTGGCATTTCGCCCGATCAAGGATGAAACCCTATCCAGTTCAGACCCTACGTCTGTCTTGATGAAAACCACATATCCTTCAAATGTCCCACCTGCTATAACCTCTACCCAGTTTAGACCTCACGTCTATTCTGATGAAACTACATATCCTTTCATGTCCCACCTGCAATGGACCTACCCAGTTTAGACCTTACGTCTATTCTGATGAGACTACATAGCCTTTCTGTGTCCCACCCACGATGAACTTACCTTGTTTAGACCTTACGTCTACTCTGATAAAGCTTAAACTCCTTTGCATCGGCATAAACCCAATGCCGACGATGGAACCATGCACTGGTCGGTCGGCACATCGCCACGGCCGGCTTTGAGGAACGGACCTCTCGTCTGTTCCAGATGCTCCTCTAGAGCCCCTCTCAGCTGCACTCCGGCATGATGCTATAGCCTGAGAACATGTCTTCCGTTAACCAACAAGTCCCGCAAAGGCAGTCCCGTCGGATACCTACACGCGGTGGAGCGAATCCCCCATTCTCTCCCTGAGAGGATGGACGCTCTCCTGCTGAACACGGGTCATCCGCGTAAAGACTACTGAGACTGCCACTCCCCTACATGAAGGAAATAACAACACATGAAGAAGATATTCAGCCACCCGGAGCTTCAATCCGGCAGGCGTTCAGCCACCCGGAGCTTCAATCCGGCAGATGTTCAGCCACCCGGAGCTTCAATCCGGCAGATGTTCAGTCACCCGGAGCTTCAATCCGGCAGGTGTTCAGTCACCCGGAGCTTCAATCCGGCAGATGTTCAGCCACCCGGAGCTTCAATCCGGCAGATGTTCAGTCACCCGGAGCTTCAATCCGGCAGATGTTCAGCCACCCGGAGCTTCAATCCGGCAGATGTTCAGCCACCCGGAGCTGCAATCCGGCAGATGTTCAGCCACCCGGAGCTTCAATCCGGCAGATGTTCAGCCACTCGGAGCTGCAATCCGGCAGATATTCAGCCACTCGGAGCTTCAATCCGACAGATGTTCAGCCACCCGGGGCTTCAATCCCGCAGATGTTCAGCCAGCCAGAGTCGCAATCTGGTAAATGTACAGCCGACCGGGGCTAAAAACCGACAGATGCCAGATATTCAGCCAATCAGGGCTTAAAACTTACAGATGCAAGATGTACAGCCGATCGGGGCTCAAAACCGATAGATGCAAGATGTTCAGCCAATCAGGGCTTAAAATTGACAGATGCACGATATTCAGCCAATCAGGGCTTAAAACTGACAGATGCAAGATGTACAGCCGATCGGGGCTCAAAACCGATAGATGCAAGATGTTCAGCCAATCAGGGCTTAAAACTGACAGATGCAAGATGTACAGCCGATCGGGGCTCAAAACCGACAGATGCCGGATGGTCAACCAATCAGGGCTTAAAACTGACAGATGTCAAATGTACAGCCAATCGGGGCTCAAGACCGATAGATGCAAGATGTTCAGCCAATCAGGGCTTAAAACTGACAAATGCAAGATGTACAGCCAATCAGGGCTCAAAACCGACAGATGCCAGATATTCAGCCAATCAGGGCTTAAAACTGACAGATGCAAGATGTACAGCCGATCGGGGCTCAAAACCGATAGATGCAAGATGTTCAGCCAATCAGGGCTTAAAACTGACAGATGCAAAATATTCAGCCAATCAGGGCTTAAAACTGACAGATGCAAGATGTACAGCTGATCGGGGCTCAAAACCGATAGATGCAAGATGTTCAGCCAATCAGGGCTTAAAACTGACAGATGCAAGATGTACAGCCGATCGGGGCTCAAAACCGATAGATGCAAGATGTACAGCCGATCGGGGCTCAAAACCGACAGATGTCGGATGGTCAGCCAATCAGGGCTTAAAACTGACAGATGTCAAATGTACAGCCAATCGGGGCTCAAGACCGATAGATGCAAGATGTTCAGCCAATCAGGGCTTAAAACTGACAAATGCAAGATGTACATCCAATCAGGGCTCAAAACCGACAGATGCAAGATGTTCAGCCAATTAGGGCTTAAAACTGACAGATGCAAGATGTACAGCCGATCGGGGCTCAAAACCGATAGATGCAAGATGTACAGCCGATCGGGGCCCAAAACCGACAGATGCCAGATGGTCAGCCAACCAGGGTTTAAAGCCAATAGAAGTCAAATGTGCCATTGATCGGGGCCTAAAACTGACAGATGTCAGATGTGCCAGTTGATCAGGGCTCAAGCCGATAGTTGTTCAGCGGATCGAGGCTCAAGCCAAGAAGATCACGCCAGGAGGAAATCCTAGTATGGGGATACTGCCAAGCTATCACCGAAAGAATAAGTCGATAGCATTGAGCCAATGATGCACCTGCAGACACCGTGCCGCACCTTCTGCGCTTACGCCATCTGCAGGTGGAGGGCATTTGTTGACAGCAAAAATATGAACAAAGATAAAGATGGGACCAGACCAGCAACGAAGACTGGAAGATGCCTACAAAGTCAGGATTGAGGGAGGATCCTCACCACCAACTAATTGCCCAGCTAGGACCATCTCAGGCCTGGCTGATGTCCGGTGTTATCGTCATCGCTCAGATGGCAATACTGATAAAACCCCAGTTTGTTCATTGATGGAACCTCGAGATGATCTCAACAAAGCTGTGTCACTACTAAAGGGGCCTCTTTCGGTTCTGATAAAAGTCAATACAAAATAACTAAGAGAAGCCAAGGCAATTATGCGGCCTAAAAGCACTAAATGGGCCGGCCGATTGGGCTTCTGACCATGGCGCCGGGAACCTCAACGAAGGGCCGCTGGACGCGCCGGGAGCTGTGGCTAAGAAGCTGGCCACGCCGAATACCCTCCACCGAAAGGACAGAAGAAGGAGATCTATATAAACAAACCCCCTTTGAAAAGAAGGGGGGGGGCGGCTGGCGATCGATCAAAAAAAAAGAGAAGAAGCCCTACAGAGAGAGAGAGCCTCCTCCACTGAGAGAAAAGAGAAGAAACTAGCAGAAGCAGAAGGGAAGTCTTCAGGTGGGCATCCGGGGAGGGAGAGGAGTTAATGCTCCGCCCTCCCCCATGCTTTCTTTTCTTCTTTTTCTTCATGTAATCTCTTTAGAGTTTCATCTCGATTGATAGAGTGTATCCGGACAATCCCGGCCTCGATTTGTATCTCTCTGCTCCTCATTTCCCCCTTATGATCAATGTAAGTTTGGGAGAATGCATCGAAATGGAATGTTGCAGTGGCCTGTTTGGGTACAGATGGATTGAAATCGCTGTTATCTGCCTCCGATATTTCTTTTGCGTCCGCTTGTCTATTTCTTAGATGCTTCTGGTTTCCGGCTCGTGCTTCATATCTCGGAGTCGGTTCTCCTGCGAAGAACGAAGGCGGAACTCCAACCCTCGTTCAATGGGCTATTGGGCTCTGTCCCCTTCCTTCCCTCCCTCTGATGATGGATTTTCCCGCATGTCATGGACTTCCACCGAGCTCCCAGCTCGTTCAGGGTCAGAGACATCAATCCCTTGATCGTCTGAGCAGCAGGCGACCAGAAAAACTCCACAGATCCCCCGAGGGTCTAACGATTGATGATCCCGCCTCTCGACGGATGTTATCCCTCCCTTCAATAGCCAGCCTCCATACTGAAAAATCTTTCGACCCTACCCTCCCATTTGTGCCAAAAACCACTTGAATCCATGCCTAAAACCATAGAAATCAAGAATAGAGTACCGTAAACCTCTGTTCGTATCCCGGCGCCCTCACATCTCTCGGCCCTGCATACAGTAAACTGGATGAACAGCTCTCGGCGCCATCCTTCAGGCGCCGAGAACCGTCTTGGTCTTCTCCCCTGCGCGCCGGGAACCCCTGCACCTTGGCGCGCCGGGAACCTCTCCGTCTTGGCCGCGCCGGGAACCCCCTTGGCTGCTTTGCATCGCGCCGGGAAGCCCAACTGGCCTTCTCCCCTGCGCACCGGGAAGCCCCCCTGTCAACGATTGCCCTGGCGCGCCGAGAACCTCCCTAGTGCCAGCTTCCCGGCGCGGAAGTCCTACGCGCCGGGAACCCCCCTGGCTACTCTTCATCGCGCTGGGAACCCCCCTTTTCAAGCCAAAAACCTCCCTCAAGTCTTAAAACCCTTGCTGCTACTAAAAATACCCTTCTGAGCTGCTCAACAGAACCCTACCCTCTGTCAAGGGATGCCTCGGGCCATCGCACGCACCTCGGGGACGACAACTAGTGGGAGCAACTCCCCTTTTTCTATGCGGTTTCTCGAACTCGATCGGCTTTTATAAACCCTCAGACCAAGGAAGCTCTGCCACTGCATAAGCTTCTACAGTCTCAAAAGGGATATCAAGATATTGCTCCAAGCATACACAGGCGCCAGGGGTTCCATACCCCTCTATTTTTGGCTTTCACCCCGACATTCAGTGGGTGATCGTCTATCATTCCCTGGCAAATGTTAAGTCCAGGGGAGATGCTGTCAAAATTCTCCCAGGATGCCAGAGATGACATGAAACCCATCCCCGGGACCTTATCTATCAGTGGTGACAGAGGCTCCTTATGCCCTATTGTTCCCCTCCCAATCTTTTTATGTTCCCGGCCTTCCTTGGGAACCTATACCAAAACAGGTCGAAGTCCAGTGAATTGAGCCATTTAATGCCCTAGGGCCCATTTGCCTCAACCCTAACCAATATGAAACCCAAAACAGAGTACCGTAAGCTCTGTTTCTTGTCCCAGCGCCCTCATACCTCTCGGCCCAGCCTACAGTGAACCGGGTGAACAGCTCCCGGCGCCACTTCTTCAGGCGCCGAGAACCACCAGGAGTATCTCCTCTCCTGCACGCCGGAAGCCCCTACGCTTTGGCCTTCTTCCCTGCGCGCCGGGAGCCCTCTCTGCATCCTCATGCGCCGAGAACCTAACCCCCTTTGCATCCTCATGCGCCGAGAACCTAACCCACTGGCATTCTTCTGGCGCCAGGAACCTATATGCACATCCAATCTGCCTCAGGAGCCTACTCCTCCATATAATTGAACCCTCCCCCCCATTACTTTAACTCAGCCCATCCAGGGATGCCTATGAGTCATCATATCTGGCCCGGGGATAAATTTAAAAGGAAACTGGATTCCCTTATCCTCCGCCATCGGATTTATGAACAACCCCTCTTACTCGTGTGGATTCTGTCACTGCATGAGTCCCGCTAGCTTTTCGAAGGGAAGATCATACATTACCCTATAGTCCGTATATAGGGGTCGAGAGGCTTGATCTCTCTCTTTCTCTCGGCTTTCACCTCGGCACTCCGTGGGTGATAGCCTATTTCCCTCTGGGCGTAACCCAGATTAAGAGGAAAGGCTGTCGAAATACCGATCGAAGCTTTAAACCTATATCATGGTCATGGCTCTGCCTTTCCGTGGTGGACATCTTCTATCTCCTTGTTCCCACCAAGTATAACTATTTTGAACCGCCAATCACACGATCTAGTCTGTTTCTGTGGTTGATGTTATTATCTTACCCGCCTCCCTGGCCCTGGTAGGAAGTTTAAAATTAAGCATGTGAACATCTGTTCGCCTTACGAGGCCTCCTACTTTTAGCATTTAATCAAGGGTTGTCCTTCCTTAGAAGGACGTAATTAACGTCATAACGTTCATGGTATGACGGACTTCTAGTCCAGACACGATCACTCACAATCGACTGACCATGTCAGATCGAGCGCACAATAAAATTGTCACTTCGGTGACTGGCACGCCAATGAACCAATAAATAAATAAATCAATAAATGATAAATCAATCCAATAAAATAAAATAAATAAATATAAATAAAAATCCCGTGTCCACACCGTGTCACTCGAGTCGTTGCCGCTTTGGCCTTCCCAACGGCCTCCCTCAACTGGGATCGGGTCCGCTTTCTCGAATCGCTAGGAGGCAGTGGTGTCGTGGTCGGGGCCGGCTCGGGAACCTCGAAGTATGCTGGCTTCTGAGCTTTTATTATCAGCTCCCTAAAGTGCCGAGTCTCCTCCGAAGTTGGTCGGACTGCACATGCACGAAGGTGAGAATAATACACCACAATGAAGAGAAGAGGCTGGCCGAAGGGCCTGAATGAAGAAATAGAACATACTTGTTGGCCCCGTGTAGAAGGGGAAGAGAGGCCAATAATATAGCGAGGGCACTTTGTCTCTCGAAGCTGCCTCGCGAATAAGCCAACATAAATCTCCTATCTTTTCACTCGGCTCGGTCAGTAGCGCCAGGTCCTCATGGCCACGAGAAGAAAGGTGATAATATAAGCTCAGGTGGTCCAGCCCCCATCTGTCAACATATTTGAATGAGATATGAAGGGGCCGGTCCAGAATGGCTTCGCTGGGACCACCCACTGAAAGACCATGTGAGCGAAAGAGCGCAAATAGCCAGGGCGTTTTGTCATATAAAGCATCCCGCCTGTCTTCCCTACGGATGAAAGTCTGATAGGGGTACAACCTATCCACCTCGGGACGCTAGTCGGCCACAACCGAGATGGGTTCCTCCACCGACAGAGGGAGTTGCTGAAGGACCACCCTCTCGCTGCTCACCCGGCATAAACCCCGAAGTGTTTTCACATAATCATCCTTGCTGATTGTGGGCAACTTCGGGTCGACTTTGGTCCTGCGACTTTTCACAGCCTTTCGGGCCTCCAGATAGGCCCTCACTTCCGTATTGGTCTAGGATTTTAGCTTCTTCAAATAGGAGGGCTCAATATCAAAGGCTGGCTCTGGCTGGGAGTCAAGAAACCTATGCTCTGCTACGGCCCAACACTCTCACCGGGAGCTCCTGTAGAACCCCGTCCGCGCGTTCCACCACTTGATATACTCAAGAGTGACGCGGGGGAAATGGGCAAGGGTTGGCACCCTGAAAAAAACATCTTCCTGGCGGTGGAAGAAGTCCCACCATATCCGGGCATCATCATTTGAAACTTGCCCGGCCATGTGCCTGTTAGGTAACACAAATTGTGAAGAAGAATGTGGAATGTGCTGGTCGTAGCCAAAGTTCCAACTGAAGCGGAACGGATAATACGGCTCCAAACATAAAATGCCGCTCTTGTAGAATACAAGGACACTCGGCCTGATAGCCAGCACCCAGTCAACCAACTCCGGCTCAAGAATGGGCCTGGTACACTTGGCCCCGGAAATCGGATGGATATACTCCTCGATCTCAAAAAGCTTGCACTGCCTTGTCCTGTTCACCAGCGGGCTGGAGTGGGCAGCTAAGCTCCAAAAGTGAAGAACCCCGGGCGAATCTGTGGGAATCCGGGCAAACTTGCCCCGAATGGCAAAGAGCTGCTCCGCTAGCAAGGATGGCTCAGCACTCGCAAACTCTATCATCCGCGGAACAAGAGGAGCCGATTGTAACGCCGGAGGAGCCGCCTCCGGGAACAGGGTACAGACCCAAGCATTGAAAAAGTGTAGTGGACCAACCGTCCATAGATTCCTGGGGAGATGCGTCTTGTGTAGGTCTCCCAACATCTTGTAAATAAGACACAGAGCCACCGGGCAAAGGGACAGCTTAGTACCCCAAGCCATGAGACAGGCGAGGTAAATGGTCTCTACCCTGATCACGCTCTAGTCACCTTGCGGAAGAGCGAAAGAACATATCTAGTAAACCAGGTACGCAGCACAGTGGGTGACTGCGTCGACGCCAGTAGGGTTTGGGTCCTCCCTCTGCTCTCCTCTTGAAGATGATGATGATGCGGCCTGGCGTCGGACTCTCTTCTTCCGCTTCGGAGCCATTGGCGCTATCAGGGGAAAGTCTTCATACTTCTTCTTCCCGTCGAAGAAATATTGGAGCCAGGTGCCCATCCGCACCCTCCGCTTCTCGCCTAGCTTCCGAGCTTCCCTCGTGTCGTGCGACGAGTGATAGAGGGTGCGGTATGCCTTCATTAAATAGCGGTAAGCGTGACCTGCCAGATACCGACCCTCACCATCGGTCTGATCTTTCAACCAGTCGGGCCAGCAGACTTCCTCGTACGGCTCTCCGTCGATGGGTAGACCGCTAAGCTATGAGAGGCTCCATAAATCCAGAGAAGTTTCTCCTTCCGAAGTATAAAAAGTGTTGTACTCGGGACAAAATACTTTGATCATGCCACAGCATAAGCCTCGGGAGATGGGGTAGCGGTATCTTGAGGCGTACACGCTGTGATAGATGCAAACCCTGGTCAGGATGGAAGCGTAATGATGCAGAACATAATCTGTGAACTCCACTGCTCCAGGACTGAATGCGTGAGTGTCGGTGGCCCTCAGCTCGGCAAACCACCCCACAGATATCTGGTGCTTAAAGCAGACTGCCAGGCAGTCCAGCAGAAATGATTCTTCTCTGTACCCCCATCTCAACGGGGCAAGAAACAAGCCAAAGATCGGCTTCTCTCGGTCCACCCTGCCTGAGGAATCATTCCACCGAGCGGGTACAAATTTAGGGGCCATGGTCAATAGCCCATCTTCTGGAGCCAGATCTTGCAGTCCAAGCACGACGCTCCATTTCCTGACTTCTCCGGGAAGATAAATTGGCCTTCCCCACACCACACAGTCTGTTAGACTATCCCTCTCCGCTAACAAGGCCTGCTCGGCTTTGCGGACGAGGAACAAGTCTCTCTTCCCGTGAAGGTTGAAGCGCCGAAGGAAGGACATCATATGTCTGTCCTTGGGGTGATCCCGCCTGACAGCGCCTTCCCGGTCATAGTGAAAAGAATCACCTCCAAGGATGAGGAGACGGCCAATGTCCACAGTATCGGTCTCCGAATCCGAGGACTCTGCAACTACGGCAAGTTGATCGTGCCCCCAATCAAGGGAATGAACATTCTCCCACGTTACCACGGTGCGGGAGGTGGAAGAAGAACAACCAGATGCCATTTCTGTCTGTGAGAAAGCGCATCAAATAATAAACAAAGTCAGAAAATAGTTGATCAAGACAAATTTTTGACAAAATTTCGGCAGAGTCTCCCCAGCACGGGAGATTGCCAAAGAGAAGCGGGAACACATCCACTAACGGAACGGCCCCTAAAAGCAGCCATCGGCATTACACCGAGGCCAAACGGGACACCTAGGGAAATAGCTCCGAGGGCAAGCCCTACTAAAAGCCTCCCGGGGCCCAGAAGAACGGGTTCAAAACCCAAATAAACAAACGCTCCGCTCACCACTAGGAAAGCCCGCCCACGCCCTCAGCTCGCTCGACGCCGCGAGAGGAGAAGGAAGGGAGGAGAGAGAAAGCTACAATGCGAATGAGGAGAGATGAAGTAAAAATCAAAGGGGGAAGAATATATAGGGAGGCCTCCCCCTTTGCTAAACCGGCGCGCTATTTAGCGCGCCGAATTAACACCCTTCAGCAAAAAGGTGTGCCGGAATTGGCCGCGCTGGATTAGCTTCTCTCAAATGCTCGGGGCCACGCCGGATTAACAGGCAAATACCCAAGGGCGTGCCGGATTAGCGTCTAAGGCCAAGAGGCGCGCTGGATTAATCCCGCGCCGTATTAACAGTCAAACGGCGCCGGATTAGTTTCTGTACAGAATTAAGGGCCGTCCGAAGCTCCCGACAATTGAAGAGGAGATCATTCTGGGCGAAGTTCATCCGTCGGCCTTGCTGCACTCCTGCCTCGCTTGCAACACCAACGTCTGGGGGACATTTGTTGGCACTCAAAATATGATCATTGGTGACCAAGCCGCAAAGATGAATGATACGGCCCGCTGAAGCACAGAAGCCGATAAAGATCAACTTACTGAAGACTTCTCAAGCTGCCAGAGCCTCGAGTCACCCGGGATGAACGCCAGGGACTTCACCTCAGGAAAAGTCGAGATGAATCCACAACCAACCGATAGTGCGACCAAGCCTGCCCAATGAACCGGCATCGACTCCGTCATGCCGCATACATTACACCCGTAGTCTGACCAAGGACGACGGCCTACTCGGTGGCCTGCCACCTCATGAAGGACTCTCCTGAGATGGAAGAACTCCCTTGGCTCTTCAGAACAGAGGACCGAGGGCTCTGTCGGCGGAAGATCCTGGCTACCCGTCACGGGTACAGCTTCTCACCAAGTTGGGTCCATTAGTGGCCGAATGACCGCCTGGCCTGGACGGAACTATCCCGGGTGTCACCCCACCCTCCAAGAAGCTTCGAGCACAAAACAGGCCGAGCCAACAGCACGAATCCTAGTGCCGAGGGTCGTGTCAGCAGAAAACCCGCGTGTTCAAGCGAAAGACGTTCGGGGCTCCGAGAAGGGCCACGCGTCATCCTGAGAGCTTCGATGAGGTGTCCCGTCGAGGTTTCAAAGAACTGTGGCAAGATGAATGTTCACAGTGATTCCTGGAATCATCTCCGGACTAACCGGCTAGCCCATGATGAGCGGGGATGCTAATATGGCGCGCCCTAAATCGACGCGCCCCATTTATCCGGCGCCCTCTTATTCCGGCGGGCAAAAGCTTCATAGGACCCTCTCCCCGACACGCCATTCTCCACGCCGGATTAAACCTCGAACGGCCCCTATATAAATGGCCATGTTTCGAAACAAAAAAGTGAGGAAAGGGGGCGAACCAAAAAAAAAAGAAAAGAATTAAAGGAAAAGGAGAGGGAGTCTGAGAGCCAATTACCTGAGAGGGAGAGAGTGTTTTCTTGCGAGCGAAGCAGGGTCACGCTGAGGGTCCTTCGTTGCCGCCTGCCCTCCTCTGCCTGAAGCCTTCCGGAGCTGGAGAAGAAAGGAGAGCCCGATACTCTATTTTTAGGACAGGTGGTTTGTCTACGTTTTCCCATCCGTCCTACGATTTGTTTCCTCACAATCGAGTGTAAGTGAGAGGGGGGGGACGGCGATGATATGAGCCAACCTCCCCCCCCCTTCGCCATCTTTTTGAGTTGCTCTTCTGTGAGTCTCTCTCTATTTAGAATACGGTGGTTGTGCCATGATGCCGGTGCCGAATCTATAACATATGTATTGGCCTCCCCCGTTGATGGGATGATGGTATGAATATATGAATGTGATGGCGGATTGAATGTTCAATGCCTTCTCTCTCTCACCTATTTCTATCCTAGTCGGTGTATATGTCGGTTTCCTCCCATGCGTGATTTCCGATTCCGGCTTCTCCGACCCTGAAACATGCCCTGGGATGTCATGGGATATAGAGATGACCCCTCCCCGGGTCCTTCACGTCGAGGTCGTGGCCGTGCCTCATCCGATGGTTTCTATATACCGTGTTGATATAGCTGTGCCTGTGCACATGTCTCTTCCCGTCTTGATACGAGGTCTGGTTGTCATTCCCTCTCCTCTTTGCATTACTCTATTGCCCAGAGGAGTTGGAAGCTGCCTCCAGAACGGTGAGACCCGTCTTGTGATTCTACGTTCCAGCCATTCGTGTATATGCGTGTGTGGGCAAATCATCCTAGATGCATATCGACTGCCTCTCTCCGTGACTGCTATTTGAATTCTCTTCTGTGGACGGCAACCCAGTCTCGCGAGCATCAACACCTTAGCCCTGTGAGTGGTGATCTATCAATGCCGAATGTCTTCATTCCTCTCGTCTGTGGTTTGCAGCCACTGAACCATTCGAGTTCCATTGTTTTGGTCTCAGCCACCCGGGGAGGGGGATATTCCCCACTATTTCACAGAACTGCCGATCGGCCAAGGGAACTCCACTTTTGAGTGATGGATGTTTCCCATGAGTCACAGAGCTAACAACAACTGGAGCCCCAGCCCAACAATTCCAAACCCACAGTCCTTCGGGACCCTGTGGTGACTAAGGGACAAATGCTCCTAGTAGGCTAGTCCTCGGAGCCTCTCTCTCTAATGGTCTCTCTCTAGCCGATGCAGTGCATGCTATAGGTTTCCCACCCCTTGTAGGCCAGTCCTCGGGGTGTTGCTTCCGTCACTAGCTGCCTCGTTCCTCTGTTTCCACCCACGGAGCTATGGTGCCCCTCGCAGGCTTGTCCTAAGGGTATCCTGTCCGATTGGGGTTTTGCTGGCTGCCACCATGCAGACCGGTTGTTTAGGGGCTTACTCCACGAGTGAGTATGACCCCATTTATCCGCTACAGTCCTTCAGGGACGGGGGAGATGCTGCCAAATTTTTGGCAGAACTCTTTTAACTAATAAGAGCACTTGTATGAACGGCTCCAATAAAACACTTGTTCTGAGATAAAGGACCCTAGTGCTCGAGTATGGACCTCGCACTAGCTCATCATGTCATTCTGGAAGGGCTATGGACTTCAATTAAACAAGCAATCAGCCCAATTAACTTCAAAACCCTTAATACAATCTCATTAAACTTAAATAGTTTCAAAATGCATCAAAAATCAGCTAAGGCGGCGCGGCCCTAATCCGGCGCGCCTTAATACGGTGCGGTACCCCCCCGCGCCGGAATAACCTTACACTCATGAAAAATTGCTTTCAAGTGGCTCGTTCCCGGCACGCCCCAAGCCCACCACGCCGTTTTAACATTTGTTAAGGCCGCGTCGGATTAAGACCATTTACCCACGTTTGGCCGCGCCGGGAAAGCCTATCCCTACGTGTGGTCGCGCCAATTTTGAACCATTATGCTACTTTAATCACTCCCTCACCCTCGGAGCGATCCTCGTCTCCTGTGGTCGAGATCAATGACCCTAATTAATAATAAATTGAATAAGAAAGGGGCTATGCAAGCCCGAGCCATCTTGCTTTTACTACCATGTCCGATAGTACTCTGCTTTCATTACTATGCTTATGCTGCCACTTTCGTTTCCCCTTTGGGAAGTCTAATAATTTAGTTGATCACAGATCATTATTATAACTCTACTACCATGTTTAGCATAATCATGAGCATCATGCGTGCATGCCTGCATAGACCCTCGGGTATATCAAATGGCATTGACAGAAGCCCGGGTTATACATGACCAGAAGTCTTCGCTATGCGCGATGGTGGTCCTCGGACCTATGCCCTCCGCCATGTACTAAGGGTCTTCAATTTGATGAACCATGCTTCTCTTGCATGATAGATAGAAACATCTCATGTGACCTCGTCACGTTCACACCTTTGCACCTTCATTCCGGCCTCGACAGCCCACTATCTCGGCAATTAATCAAAAGTTTTCCCTCGTCATGGGGGATGTAATAAACGCCATAGCCTTTATGGTGTGGCGGACTGCTGGTCCCGACCGAATCTCACTCTCGCCCGGCACGGGTCAGAACGAGCGCATAATAAGCTCGTCACGTACGGTACTGGCACGCCCGCGTAGCCAATCAGTCAGTTAATTACCGGTTAGTTAATTGGTTGATCAACGCGCAAATAAACCAAATAAACCCAAATGAAATAAAAAAATAAAAAAATAAAAAAATAAAAACAAGATTCCCATCGCAAACAAGCCCCTGTATTATTCATCCGGAAGAATGATGGTTCGATGAGGTTGTGCATCGATTATCGGCAATTGAACCAATTGACTATCAAGAATAAATATCCATTGCCAAGGATTGATGAGTTATTTGATCAGATAGTAGGAGCTTAGTATTTCTCTAAGATCGATCTTCGATATGGATATCATCGGTTACAAATTAAGGAAGAGGATATCTATAAAACAGCCTTCCGCAGCAGGTATGGGCATTTCAAATTTGTCGTAATGCCTTTTGGGCTAACGAATGCACCTGCAGCTTTCATGCAGCTGATGAACGATGTGTGTCGGTCATATCTTGATCAATGGGTCGTGGTGTTCATTGATGACATCTTGATTTATTCTAAGAGTGAGAAGGAGCATGCTGAACATTTGAGGATGGCATTGAAACTATTGAGAGATCATCAATTATATGCCAAGTTTAGTAAGTGTGATTTCTGGCTACAAGAGGTGTCCTTTCTAGGGCATATCATAACAAAAGAAGGTGTTTCTGTTGATCCTTCGAAGGTAGAGGCAGTAAAGAATTGGGATAAGCCTACTAATGTGACTGAAGTGAGGAGTTTCCTAGGCTTAGCAGGTTACTATCGAAGGTTTATTCAAGATTTCTCCAAAACTGCGGTACCTCTGACAAGATTAACCCGTAAGGAGATCAAATTTGATTGGTCAGAAGATTATGGGCGAAGCTTTCAGACTTTGATGGAATGTTTGACTACTGCACCTGTTTTGGCTTTACCTTCTGGAGAAGAAGGTTTTGTTGTATACACTAATGCTTCAGGTATTGGTATAGGGTGTGTACTCATGCAGCACGGGAAAGTGATAGCCTATTCTTCTAAGCAGTTGAGGAAGCATGAAGAGAATTATCCTGTTCATGATTTGGAGCTAGCAGCAGTGGTGTTCGCCTTGAAGATATGAAGGCACTACTCGTATGGAGAGGCATTTACGGTGTTTTCAGATCATAAGAGTTTGAAATACTTGTTTTCTCAGAAGGAACTCAATATGAGGCAGTGAAGATGGCTGGAGTATTTGAAGGACTTTGATTTCTCCATTGAGTATCATCCTGGAAAAGGTAATGTTGTGACAGATGCCTTAAGCCGCAAGCCTATAGCTAAGTTGTCAAGCCTCATGTTATAAGAGTGGAAATTGTTGGAGCAGTTAGCTAGTTTGGATCTTAATGTTGACAAGGATCGGGTTATGATTTCTTAGATTCAACTTAAGACCGAAATATTGATGGAAATCAAGTCTCTGCAAGATGATGACTCAGAGTTGGTAGAGATCAAGGGAAGCTTGAGTAACAGACCTGACTTCATGATGGCTGATGATGGAAGATTGTTATTTCAGGGAAGAACTTGTGTACCTGATGTAGCTGAGATAAAGAGTAAGATCCTCGAGGAAGCTCATAGATCCAGATACACCATTCATCCTGGAGGTACTAAGATGTTTAAGGATTTGAAAAAATCTTTTTGGTGGCCGAATATGAAAAGGGAAGTTGTGAACTTCGTAAGTAGATGCTTGGTTTGTCAGCAAGTTAAGGCTGACCATTTCAGACCAGCAGGGAAATTGAAACCCCTTGATATACCCCAATGGAAGTGGGAGAGCAATGGCATGGATTTCATTATGGGTCTACCTAGGACTCGTAGTTGATTTGATGCAATATGGGTGATTGTCGACAGATTGACAAAATCGGCTCATTTCTTATCTATTAAGTCTAAATGGACAGTTGACGTGTTGGCTGCTTTGTATATGAAGGAAGTGGTAAGACTACATGGTATACCAGTCAGCATTGTGTCTGATAGAGATCCCAAGTTCACTTCTCATTTTTGGAAAGGATTGCAAGAGTCCTTGGGAACTCGTCTGAATTTCAGTACTGCTTTCCATCCACAAACAGACGGACAGACTGAAAGGACAAACCAGATAGTGGAAGATATGCTTAGAGCCTGCATGATTGACTTTGGAGGTAGGTGTAGTGATCACTTGGCATTGGTTGAGTTCGCCTACAACAACAGTTATCAGGCCAGCATTCAGATGGCTCCATTTGAAGCTTTGTATGGTAGAAGCTATCGATCCCCGTTATGTTGGGACGAGGTAGGTGAGAAGCAATGGCTTGGACCAGATCTCGTTTCTGAATTGTCCAAGAACATCTGTATTATCAGAGATCGGTTGCAAGTAGCACAATCAAGACAGAAGAATTATGCCGACACCAGGAGGAGAGCTTTGGAATTTCAGGTTGGTGAGCATGTGTTTTTAAATGTTTCTCCTATTAGAGGAATTCGAAGGTTTGTTATTCAGGGCAAACTGAGTCCAAGATACGATGGTCCATTCGAGATTCTGGAAAGAGTGGGGGAGGTTGCTTACTGTTTGGCACTACCACCTCAGTTATCTGGAGTACATAATATTTTCCATGTGTCTATGTTACGGAGATAAGTGTATGATCCCACTCACATTATTCAGCATGTGGACTTCGAATTGAAGGAAGATCTGACTTATGAAGAAAGACCAATCAAGATTCTGGATCGGAAGCAACAGTAACTCAGGAATCGTTCCATACCGATGGTTAAAGTGTTGTGGAGTCGGCGTGGAACTGAAGAAGTTACTTGGGAGTCAGAAGATACTATGCGGAGACAGTACCCTGACTTATTCTAGGTGAGCTGTCTCACTCCCTCTTTTTATTATTAAGTGGATTGAATTTGGAGGACCAAATTTCTTAAGTGGGGGAGGGTGTAATACCCCGATTTCTTTTAGAAATTAATTAGAAATTTATTAATTAGAAATTCCTTAATAAATAGAATAAACTAAATTTTGACCATTTTATAAAAATTTATAAAAACTATATTCTTGTAGAGGATAACACGTTTAACAAACTTGTCTTCTGTGGTCAACCCAAATAAAATCTGTATGTAGGCCGAATTAGTGGATTAAGCCCAAATTGAACACTTAGTTAACCATACCTTGAAACTCCAAATTCGAGCCCAATACCCCATCAATTGATCCCAAACCGGTGGCAAATGAAAGTTTAGGATGAGAGGATCATTTCCCCTCTATTAATCTCTCGAAACCCTAACCCTAGGAGATGCAATCGGCGGAGATTGGATCGCGTCAACAATTACGGCGGCGTTCACATTAACCTAACTTGCGTGGACGAATACTCCGCGCATATAAACCTCTAGAAGGTGTGTGACCTATAAAAATGAAGCTCTCTAACCCTAGAATTGTTTAGAACCAGTGGCGGCTACAGAGGAATTGGATCGAGGGAGATCTCCAGTGATTAGTGGCTGCGTGTATCGGCGTCTTGGGTTTTCTTTCACCTTCCTTCTTCATCCGATTCAGGTAGGTGATAGCAAGCCAAACCCTACAAATAATATATGGTTGGAAGCATCATCGTGTCAGCTTTTCATTGATGTAGAAAGCCTTAAATTTCATCTAGTGTGCTGTGAGAATTTTTGGTTTTAGTAGAAGCATGTCAGAACTAGGGTTATAATTGTTTCCTTTTGATTAAGTAGTAATTTCAGGCTGTAAACATAAAATTGATTAATGCATCTTGTAGCATTTTTCATGCTCTTTCTATTGGTAGTAAAAGACCCAAATTTAATGATTTATATCGTGCGAATACCATGTTTTAGTCTAACCCTAGAAACCTCGCCGGAGTCGGGCAAGGCGAAAGGGGCAGCGATCTGTCTGGACTTGTGCGGCCACACGATAGACCGCACAACCAAGACAGGCAGCCTGTTGTTGACCATTTATATGTTTCTATCTCTGATCGTTTCCCTGGAACGTGCGGCGGAACCTTAACCGTATGACTATCCTGCGGCCAGTTCCAGACTGCACATCCGTTCCAGTGGCACACGACCGACCGTCCATCTCTAGCAGGCCTTCGGACCTGAAGGGGCATGTGCGGCCTATCTATCACCGTATGTGGCGATGTAAGGTCCAGAACCGACCGCACATATATAACAAAACAGATTAATTGGTCATTACAGCATGTTATGTAAGTAGATTAGTGGTTAATGGCATGTTAGCAACACACCTAATAAACCGTAATTCATGACAGTAAATGATTCTTGCTGATTTATTTAATTAGAGCTTGATGTTGATTCAAATTTCCAATGAATGTCAATCTAAATTGTGAATCATTTATAATTGAAATGGCTATTAGGGTTATACTTGTTAACCTTAGATCTGAACTGTTAATTTTGAACCATTTTTTTCCCTAGAATCGAGCTTGGACTCAATCGAATTGCTGTGATTTGTGTTAGTCCGAATTGGACTAGCAGGGACATGCGCGACTGATAGTCGACCGCATATCTCCCTGAACGGCCCCGTGGCGACCGTTCATCCCTGGCTAATGCCAATTAGTCTTGGCCAATTATCCTTGATCTATCTTCGGCCAATTCCTGATTTGATCAGCCCAGTAGACCCTAGGCCGATCAGCATACAGTGGGCTGGACTCTAGTTAAGTTCCACCCTGCCTATGGCAGCCCGGGAGCCCACTTGGGTGAATTTCTAGATTATTGTTAGGCCATGTGTTGTGCGGCCAATAATGGACCGTTCAACTGATGAGCGGCTCTGTCAGCACCACATATCCCATCTTGGATTTTGTAAACTTCTGGCCTTGAGCAGCCCAATACTTAACATTCATATAGTAGAGCAGCCCTTTATCAGCCGTTCAACCTTGACCTCCCAAGGGCTAAACCTCAGCCCAGTTCCTGTTGGTGCAGCCCATAGTCGACCGCACAAGTCTTGAGCAGCCCAGTAGTGACCACATATCATCCAGAGACTAGTTTTCTCAGTGTTGTATGGTTTTGAATCTAAGAACATGATGGTTCTTGATAACTTGAACTCCTAGACAGAAATTCTGGACAGTATCTCTTCAACTTAGCCTTGGGATGTTCCGAGGTAAGTTTGTACTTGATTATAATTGGCCATTTTAACTTGATTAATGTCTAGATGGAACTTGGGATCTTGGATCCAATAAATCAATGCCAACGCATCATAGGGGCCCAGTTTGGTCCTGGGGAGAGCACCCGAAAAGTACTTGTGCCCATGGGAGTTTGTAATGACATGGTGAGACATTGCACCGAGTGCATGACTAGCGTGATGTCTATGACAATGATCTCTTACTTGAATCATGTTTGACTTGGTTATATATTCTTACTTATTGGCCAATTTCCTACAATTTCCTGTTATTTCTATTGTTCATAATCTTGCTATTCTTGTAGTTACATCATTCTGCCATATTGTTATTTCATTTCGTTGTTAGCACTTTCTTTTTATGTTATTTCATCGGTCCGTCATTTCTTTTCTTCTGTTTCATATAACATGTTATTAATTGGTTAATTACGTACACTTGCATGTTGTTACCTACTGAGCGTTCGCTCATATAGTTGTTTTCCCCCTTTCCAAGCAGCTCAGGTGAAGATTCACAGATGGATGGGAATGGGCAAGAGTGATGACTTGGAGTGTACCAGTTAGTAGATGTTGAGATTGCTATAGTTGTTTTACATCTAGCTTTGCCTTAGAGCTTGTGTTAGTCTTTGTAACAGAGTCGAGTAGAGGTTATGGTTAATTATGTTTAAGTCGGTTTGATGGCTATTGTAATAGATTTGGAGTTATTTCTGTTAATGGTGTTATGTTAATTCTTGGCTTAGCTTGTTATCTTTACTAGCATTTTCTACTGTCGGTCCCGATATTCCGCATCGGGGTGTGATAGCATAACTTGATTTTCTCTCCTTACAGAGAAAGTGTCGACACTTTCTTGGTAGCTTGCTGGCTGGACACTGCTGACTGCAACTGTCGACTCCTAGAGTCGACACTTACATGCCAGAGGTCTATTTTCAATGAAAATAGAACCTCTGGTGAAAAGTGTCGACCCTATGAGTCGACACTTTCACCTGGGTCCTGTTTTTATATAACGGGACAGAATGCTTTGGAAAAAGTGTCGACTCCAAGAGTCGACACTTTGTCTGGTTCGTCCGAATCGTGGTTTCCGGATTGTTTGCGAAATGCCCATTTTGTAACCCGATTCCCATGGCCTTTTACCACAATAGCCTTAGTGTTTCTCCTATGGATTGGTTGTGGTTTTGAGAGGGTTTTAACATGGGCTTTGTGGTCTTTTTGTGCAACCTTGCTTCATGTATATCTAGGCCGCATTCTCCCACAATGGGAGGTATTCCTCCAAGCTAACATCGTTCTATCTGTTGCAGGTGAAGGAGGATGAGGGTGAGGGTGCCGATCTACTTGGAGGAGGAAGGAGAAGAAGAGGAGGATGCCATCCATAAGCTCAGCTCTGCGGATCTATCCCAGTCTGAAGGCATCTGCTGAAGACTTCTCCCAGGGCGTCTCCTACGTCCTCGGTTGGCTTCCACTCCGTGAAGAAACGTTCCAGCGCACCCTACCACTTCTACGAAAGAGCTTCAACGCAGATTTGAGGGGGATCTCTTCTTCTCTCATTTCCACTCTTTCATTTGAGAATAGATTGAAAGTTTGAGCGATTATTGTATATCCTTTATTTTGTTAAACTCGATATACATCGTGTGTGGGCGGAGTTACATCTCCGCGTGTGTGATTTTATTGTGGGGAAAGTTTCCCCGTGTTTGGTTCTGTGTAGACAGAGCTATGTCTCCGCGTGGTCTTGTGTCTGGGGTACGTTCCCCGACCGTGCGTGTGTGTGTGTTGCAGTGGCAATGTTTTGAGGCAAGGCCTCGTGCCATCGTGCGCGTATTGCTGCGGATGTAGCGTGTGTGTTGTTGGGGTTCATCACTGTGTTGCTACGTAAGTAGCGTGTAGTGAAGGCTCACCGGGTTCGGTGAGGGGTGGACGTAGGGAGCCCGTCGTGGTCCCGAATCACCTAAAAATCTCGTGTTCCATGTGATTACCTGTGCGATTGACCATTTCTTCTATCTCCCTTCACAAGTTCATTACATAGATTTTTAATTCACTACATCATCGCACCTCGCTTCATCCACTATCCGTGTTGGGCTTGATTTCATTGAGCACTTGCATTATCTATCCATGTGATATCGGAAAGATCGAGAGAACATCTTTAATCTCACGTCTGTTCAGGCTAATCAACGCTAGTAATTTTAATTCCAATGTGTTAAGCTAAGAAAGTTTTTAAAATTCACCATCTCGGCAAGGGGACAATTCAACCCCCCTTCTTGTCCTCCATCTCTCTAGGCCAACAATTGGTATCAGAGCCCAGTCTCTGATTTTTTATTAGCAGACCTTGCGGTCTAGGAGAAAAGATCGTTTCATGATGCCTAGTGTAAATGTACTTCCTATCTTTGATGGCTTTGATTATCCGTTATGGCTAGGAAAATTCTATCTATGGGTTACAAATACTGATCCGAAGTTTATGAATCTAATCACTCATGGTTGTTACAGTCTTCCAAACAATGAGTCAAGATGGACCGATGAGGATAAGAGAAAGAACTCTGATAATGTTTATGTTTTGAATGCTCTTAAGGCTGTAGTGAACACTGACGTATATCCTTTTGTTTTATCTTGCAGGATAGCCAAAGAGATTTGGGATGGGTAAGCGAAGCCCAGAAAGAAAGCTACAATGATGATGAGTGCCTCGTGGCAAATAAAGAAATTGAGCATCAACGTGAGGTGAGCTCAAAGGAAAATTCTGACTCTGACGAAGAGGATGAGATTAGCTATGAGGAACTTGTGTTTGTTTATGATGAACTGTTTGAAAAATATAAAACTATAAAATCTGATAACAGAAAATTGGAAAAGAAACATGACTATTCTTCATGTGGAAAATGCACCGAGCTCGAAAGACTAGTTGAGTCTCACATGCTTGATGACGAAGAACACAAAGAATTGATTGCAAATCATAAATCTGAAAACAAATCTTTACTGGCTGAAATTTTAGAACTTCAACAAATAAAAGAAGATAATGAGAAGCTGAAAATGTTGAATACCGCCATATCTGAAAAACTACTCCTTCTGGAAAAAGGGAAAGCTGCACTGAATGTTGACAAGTCTGAAAAGCTGAAGGAACTAAGAAAGAAAATCGAAAGCTTTAGAAATCTGAATGATAAATTTGAATGCAATGAAACCATGAATAAAATGGTTGATGAAAAAGTGAGTTTTCAAATGAAAGAACCTGAACACACTTCCTTGAGCAAAAGTTTATTTGACAAACTCCAAAATGAAAATAATGCCTTCTTGATTCAAATTTCATTGCTTGAAAGTAAGTTGAAGAGTCTTGAAATGGCCGAGAAATGAAAATGTGTGATCATTGATGATTGTGACAAATTACATATTCTTGAAAAAGAAATTGAAAGTCACAAAGTCGTTAATTCCTTGTTAAATGAGAAAATTGCATCTTGTGAAGAACAATTGACTAGCTCTGGACTGCATATCTTGTCCTTAGAGAATCAAATAAAAAGTTTGAATGAACTCATGTCCACATCTGTAAAAGAAAATCAAGATCAGAATAATGACGTTGATTGCTCTTGTGTGCATGCAAAACCCCATGTTGTTAAACATAATCATGCAACAACTAAAAGGAGAAATGTCTCATGCTTTTATTATGAAAAATTTGGCCATGATATGTATGACTGTTTTCTGATGGAATTTGATGATAATGAAGCATTGAAGTCACAAATGAAAATTGTTGATGAGTCTAAAAATCTTGAAAAACTAATGAATAAAAACTTCAATGTTCATTATTTTTATTATGGATTACATGGTCATGTGTTTGAAAATTACTTTAGAAAGAAAAGAGATGATGAATGGTCTGCAAAAAGAAAATTTTCTTGTCATTACTGTGGTGGACTTGGACATGTAATGAATAATTGTAATTCAATGAAAAGTGGTCCATGAAAAGAAAACCTTCTCACTACTTTTATTGTGGAGAGAATGGTCATTTTACGGATGACTGTTGTACTATGAGAATTGATGATGAATGATTTGCTAGGAAACATAGGAATACATCTGTACATGTTAGAACTAACCCCTCAAGACCCAAGATGGCTTGGGTACCCAAATCTCCAAAATAAGAATATATTTTGCAGGGATGCCTTGAGGTCAAGGAATATTAATAAATTAACTGCTCTCAAGGTGAGAAAGAAAAATTGTTTGGATTTGAAGCTCATTTTGCTTAGATTCATTTTGAAAATTTTGAAAAGGTAAAATTTGAGTTTGGAGAAAAAATTTGCAATTGAAATGGTTGCATTTCTGTTTCATTGATTTTAGCAACTTCTAAAATGTTAAGAATTTTTGAGTTTCATGATTCGATGACTTGAACACTTCTATTTGCACATCTTGTGACTAATCTTAGTTTTTACATGCTTTACACTACACATAAAGTCTTTCACAATTAACACATATTGTGCAAATAACAATTCAGTTCCTGAATGCTTTAGTTTGAACATAAAATTCCTCATACTTTCAATCACCTTTTTGTAAATAACAGTTCACATGTGCATATATAGTTCACATACGCATTCTCATGCTCATACCATGCATGCCCATGCATATATGTAGATAGAAATGATTTCCAATTATCCTTCAGTTTACATGCATACACCTGCATATACATTACATATTTGTGTGCTTGAATGCCATGATTATCCGGTATATCAAATGACGATTGTGGAAGGTTGGATTTTGTCCAACTGGAAGCCTTCCCAATGCTTGATGATGGTCTTTGGACCTACGTTCTCAGCCACATACCGGTAGTCACCTTGTGTGAAGACTTTACCTTGATGCATGTTTGAGTGTATATAAAATATCACCCATCTTTTTGACTCCATCTATGACTCTTCAATTGCTAAATGAAATTGCATTGATATAGACATGTTTGTTACATGGCATATATTAAGGGAGAGATTTTTTTTATAACCGTGCATACATTCAGGGGGAGACATTATTGTGATAAGACTAATTCATCTTTTACTTTCAATACAACCACCAACACAAGATACAGCTTTTTGAGATAATGATTCAATCTAACAAGGATTATAATTTTCTACCCTACATTTTTAAGGACTCTTGAATCTCTACATGGAAATCACATATCTCGTGAGGAAAAAGTTGTTTACCCCACTAAAAATTTGTATAAGTGGAATGTGGATCAGAGTGACCAGGAATCATTCCAGAAATAAAGGAGGAAACTCGCACCTAAAGGAGAAACTAATCCACATTTAAAATAAGTGTGATTTATCACCAAGTAGCCGGGAAGTGTCTCTAAGACAAAGGATACAACTCACGCTGAAAAGGGACAATATCTACAGTTAAGATAAGTGACGAAACTGAGTAACCGAGAAGCGTCCCTGAGACAAACGATACAACTCGTGTCAAAAGGTTAGTCACACCATTTTTAGTAATTAAAAAAATAAAAAAATTGGGGTCATACGTAGCTACCAATATTCGAGCATTGTGTATGGAAGTGTATGGATGATAAGGTCTTTTTAGTGTTCTCTAGAAAATATGTTTATCCATATTGCCTTGAAATTCATTGCTGAATTCTCGCATATGCACTTTTGGTTTGATTATATGAATGTCCTTTATGAATCAATCACTTTTCATGGTTAATGCAGTACTTTATTTATGTCAGCACGACCTTCTTAGTATTGTTCATGCACATCATGTTCTATAATCGATTGCATTATCCTTACACCCGTCCTTAAGGGACCTATTTGAGTCTATATTTAACTATGCATGCTTGAGTGCTTGATTGCCTGTCTTGTTCATAACATACTTCATTTCATTCACGTGCATCTCTAGGTTATACTTGTATATAACAGGTTAAATAACCCATTGTCAGTTAGTTTTTGTTCTTGACAATTGGGGGAAAATAATGTGCTTTTTAGCACAATAAATTTTGTGCATAACTTAGTTTTACATTCTGCATATAGCATAGTTTCTTTATACTACTTGTGCATAATTAGTCATACATATAGCAAAAAATTACAAAAATTGAGCATTTACACTTATTTCACACATCTGCTAATTGCACAATAAATTCCAAATTCCCGCTTGGTTCTTCGTCTCCACAACTTCCTTTCATGGGAGATTTATTACTGGGTTCGTACGCCACACATGTTAAAATTTTCACATTTGGTCGTGTCTCTAGCCCACCCACTTTTTGATAATGTCAAAGGGGGAGAGAGTTTTGGGGGCCACAATATATTGTCATCATCAAAAAGGGGGAGATTGTTGGGTTCCGTGCGCCCCCTCTTTGTCTTTGATAATGGTTTTGATGATTCCAATATATTGTGTGTTTTATGTTTGCTCTAAAGTGAAAATATTGTATGCTCGTTTAGTGGAAAACGTCTTCAAGATAAACAAGCTAACATGATGATATCTTGCTTTGCAGGTTAAAATTTTATGGTCCTTCATGAATACAATTCTGATGTTGCCTCATGCGTGCTGTGCATGAGACTTTGGAACTAACTTGTGAAAACATTACGTTTTGGTAGGTCTATATTAATAGTGCTTTCATGCATATCCTATATAGGGTTTTTAATGAACTGACATAAATGCTTGACATTTTGCTGTCCATGGTTCTGAAGGTTTAGTTTGCACTGGACTGAATTAGTAATCCATGTTGATCTTGATGATATGATTCTTCTTGTTATTTTAAATGGTCTTGAATGATTTGTGTTCACTGACTTTAACTACACTTTCAATATCTGTGTGATTCGATTGAGTTCAGCCTCCATTGACTAAACTTGGTGTAATTGGATTGTGTTTATATTTGCTGAATTGGACTTAAACTCCTAGATCTATAATGCTCTCAGATCATTGGATAAAAAGACTGAACTTGAATTACTTGCATTGGACTACTAAGGTAGTTTTTACGGTCTCCCTGAAATGGGTCGACCCCATGGGTCGACCCCTGGCTCTTTGAGCCTAGTTCTTTGTTTTGATCTGAACTGAAATTGAAATGCCTTATATTTAATCAAGCTGGTTTCATGATTAATGAACTTGAATTTCTGGATTGCATCTTTAATTCATGTGTGTATTGGCATGACATCCAGGACTGGTGGTCTAATTGTGGTCCTTCAACTGGGTATCCATATCTGAGTAAGGAATAGGTGTTCAGCATGTTTTTGGACTAAACTTTGTGTTTATGAACTGAACTTTATTTACATGAAGGTTTGATTGAATTTTATTTGAAAGGCTTGTTCAATGGCTTTCAATGAGCTTTATGTGTGATGTATCTTGCATTGATGTTTACCATTGTACGGACATTGTTTAACATTGCACAGACCTCGTTCATTGCACAGAACTGGTTTACCTTTGCACCGACCTTAACTATGTGTGTTTTACAAACTTGCACCTATCTTGTTCATCATTGCACGGACCTTGTTAATCCATGCACCGACCTTGTCTTCAGTGCTTCATAAACATGCACCGACCTGTTCAATTGTGGACCGACCCAATCTTTAGTGTTTCACATACTTGCATCGACCCAACCTTCTCTTGTGCATTGACCATGAGTTCATATGCACAGGCATCATAGAATGCATTGAGTGATTCTAATGTGTTTTAACATGAGATTGAATGTCACGCCGCGAGCCTTTATTACAGTGGAAGACTAACTCGGGGAGCGCGAACAGCCGTCATGGTAAGCCTCTTGCAAGCAAGAACGACCAGAACGTAATACAATCACACACATAAATGCAATTACACAGAATTTAATCAAACTCCAACTTTATTTCATAAATGATCAATATTCGAAATACAACCACTTTCCATCATCTTTCATTCTACTAGACTCAAGAAATAGGAAAATTACATTGACTCAGTCTAGACATTATAGACTTCCTAAGTCTTCACTCTTGTAATAACAACATTCAATCGCTCTCGGACCCGCTACTTGAATCACCCGAATCCGAATTCGAACTATTTCCATCTCCTGAAAAATATTGGAAATAGGTAATGAGCACACTTGCCCAGTAGGTATCTTCGCATCAACATGAAGGCACTATTAAAGTAATTAACATTTTTACTCTAGAGAAATAAGGCAAAATCATGCAATGCGATGATCACGCGATTAAACCAAAGTAACAAGACAATCATATAAGATGGAATGAGAACAAGTATGAACTAGCTAGAATAGAACAAGAACATGATATTGGCCTTTCATGAACAAGAATATATCGAGAATGTACTAGCAAGCCACATATTCATCACTTTAGCATCTTATGCTTATGAGCAAGTGCTTCGTTAATTTCTGTGGAATATCAAGCAAGAATGTCATGTCGTGTCGTGGATCTTCACTTATTTATAGAAATAGTACTCCCAGCGCAATGCGACGCTAGTAGCATCATACCCCATGGTTTATAAAATAGTATGTTTCCAGCAATCAGTCGAGGGGACTAGCATAGAGCCCTTGAACACAATCAGTGCTCGATCGCATCTTCAGGTATAAATTAAGCTACTTCCACGCATGTAACAGTAAAGTATGGCCAAGAATATACCAATTCCAAATAATGAAAATCAATAAATGAATGCTTCAATTTGAATATATGAGATCAAGAAATAGACTTAAACAATGTTATGCTCATGGAAATAAATCGACAGCATAACGGTACATTCTTTTACCATTCATTCATTTCATTAAGTCTCTTCAATCATTATGCTAAGTTATAGACTATCATTAGTCCATCTAGAACTTTAGAAATCAACCCTTGGGTCAAACCTTAGCTTAATATATGCAAGCTGTGTGACGGTCATCTACTAAGCCGTTACATTCTGTAACGCGCCAGTAGCGGGCCGTTACAGTGATCCGAGTCCAGAACAATAAAATAGACTCAGAAAAATGTGACAGCCATGCAATGGTCGTTACGTGCTTCTGATGGTCCAATGTAAGGCCGTTACATTACTGGATCCAGAAACAACAATAGTGTATTCTAGTTAATGGGCTTTAATGATACAACCAACTCGGCGTCCTAGTGGGAATCCCAGGCTCGCGGAGAATTACGGAGGCCTTGAAACAAGATTTCCTAGTCCATTGGAAGGAATATCCAATAGAGAGGTCCTCATGTCCAAGATTGTGTTCCTATAGTGAAAAGTGTGAACTAATGACAACATACCGGAATATGTGCCATGTACTTATAGAAATGACTCTATTGACAGAGAGGGATATGTATAATCAATGTGAAAATCATGGTGAAACTCCGTCAATACCACGTTAAAAAGAGTCATACTTTATAATACAAAACTATAGAATTGGACTCATGAAACTAACATTACTTAAAATAACCATGAGACACCAATCATGCAATACCTAATCAGATAACCTTAAAACCACATGATCAGGTTAAAACTTAGGTAACTAGGCTTAACAATGAATACTATTGGTAAGTTATATTCTGTCTTAGGGTTGAGAGAACACAGGCTCTAACTGTCACGCCCCGAGCGCGGAAGATACTCGGATATGCGCGACGAGTTTATATCAATCATGTCAATCAGAGTAGTAGTGTATTCGACACCAAAGCAGAGATGCGCAAAATAGAAAGATAACCCACTCCTTTATTTCATAATGGATAGACTATTACAAATCCAATACTCTATTCAATTAAAAAGGAAAAGTACATAGTTGACTCAAGAAAATAGGAAAAAGACTAGATGACACTTGGAAAAGTTCTATCACTTTCACTCTTGACCATTCCCATCCGATTGACTTCCCTCGTCGTCGGAATTACCTGAAAAGTAGGGAACACACGGAGTGAGCGAACGCTCAGTAGGAAATTGTATCTCAAGCGCTTAGCAAGGGGTTTAAGTAATTATATTTTTAATGAATGTACTATAGCTATGCATGCTCGCATAAAAGACAAGATAGAGAGAGAATTTATCGATAAGACAGCAAGATGAACTAGTCATGAGCTTTCAAGAAAAGATAACAGATATTCAAGCAAGTACTTTTTAGCAAGTCATGTCAAGAACTTTGGCTATCATGTATCAAGCAAGCAAGTAATTACCCTTTTTCGGGTCACGCAATTCATGTCATGTCAAGCACGAGTCGAGTACAAGATTTGTGTGGAATGTCCAATCAAGCTAGTCATGCACTCGGTATAATGTCAGATACCTTATCATTCAACTCCCATGGGCACAAGTACTTTCGGGTGCTCCTCCCAGGACCAGACCGGGCCCTATATGCGCAGGCATTTATCATGTATTTTTGACATCCACTCTTGTATATATATATATAGCCAATATGGAATTTCAACAATTTAAGCTTGTAGACACGTAGGATAACTTTGAGAGAATGGAGTCCAAAAATATAACATTGGACATAGATAGATGATAACAACGGTACAATCACGATGAACGATGAAACTAGGTGGAATTAGGTTGCCTTAACTCGGGTACCATGACAAACAAGTATGGACATTCTTTATATAGAATTGAGGTCCACATGAACATTATATCAAAGGTGAGATACCCTCATTTTTATCATAGAATTGAGGTTTTACAAGAACATCATTTAATGGCATGATAATCTCATCCCATTCGGAAATTCTTATGATATACACTTGGTATAACATAAGGGCCGGTATCCCATGTTTCTTTAGAGTGACATGGAAATCATTAGTGTAATGGGTTTTTAAGGTACAACCAGCTCAGTCGGCCTTGAGGGAATCCAAGGCTCGAGGAGTCTTACGGAGGTCTCTATGACTAACTCGCTAGTCCAAAGGAACGGAATGTCCAGTGGAGAGCTTGTATGTCAATGAGAGTTGAGGGTGATCGATAAAACATCATGAAACGTGGGACTATACTCACGGAGTGGAGATATAGTGCCGATATACATATATATAGATATACTGAAACCATCGGTTGTCAGAAACAGGTAAAACATTTTTACAGGAAAATAACGACTTAAGTAAAGTCACTACTCAAGTAATTAACGCCTTCAGTAAGGGCGTTTATCTATTTTACATTTTTACAAAATTTCAAAATTTCAGTATTTTACCAAAAACACGCCCTGGTAAGGGGCGTTTATTTACAAGTTGACGACGTATACAGTGGGCGTTCATTCTTTACTTCTATTTTTGCAATATATATATATTCAGAAATTTATCAAAAACACGCCCTGGACAGGGGCGTTACTTTTCAATTCACGCCCTGAATAGGGGCGTTAGTCAAGTGAGAGACGACCTATACAGGGTCGTGAATTCAAGAATTTTCAGATTTCAAGTATATAATTTCCAGAAACAAGAGACATGGTCATGACAGGAAATTTATCGGGATTCAAGTAAATATGATTGTGCACTGATTTAGAATCATGTTTAAGTGAATATTGGATAATTAACATGGGTAATTAACAATTGAGAAAATTGACGTCCGTGTACCGGGCGTAAAATCTGGAATTGACGACCTTGTCATGGTCGTTTCTTTCAAGGTAGCGCCCTTGTCTGGGTCGCGTATACAATTAGCGCCCTTGGAAAGGGCGTTTCTTTCCAACAATAGAAACTTTTAAAACTTGTGAAAACTATATGCATGAACTCATATATATGGTTTAACATAGTTATTATGGTGATTTGGGCTACAGTGCTTGAGAAAACCTACCTTATGAGAATTATCTGATGAACGAACGAAGGCTTGGTTAGAAACTGATGCTCTGAAGCTTCTAACAGTCAGCAGCAAGATAGAAGATGGTAATACAAAAGACGTTTGATGAGGATGATGAAGATGATGATCTTCGATCAACCTGTAGGGGAAGAAAAAGGAAGGATGATGAGAATATATCCGAAGTTAGGGAAAAGATTGAAGAACATTACCTTGTTCTTTACGTACGCAATTGATCGCTTAACCTGTATTAGAGGAAGAAGATGAAAGATTAATATCCTTCATGAAATCAAAAAGACAGAGGGAAAGATACAAGAAGAACTCACTATTCTTCACATACCGTAACAGCAGTAGGTCGTCCAAATAGATCTTTTAGGGTTCGACGGGGGTTACTTATAGCGACTTTGGAAATCCTAACAAAGGTAGTGTTTGATTGGAAGTAATACTTCCAAGATAGAATTATTACTACATTCGAACTCTTTCTCATAGTTATCAACTTACCCTGGATAGACTCCTGGGTCGAACGGAACTCAAACTGAATTAGCGTCCTAAGTAAGGGCATCGAATTTAAATTGACGCCTTGTCAAGCGTCGTTACTTGTTGAAATGCGTCCACTCAAAGGGCGTTACGCTATCTTGCCATTTTTATTTTTATTTTGGTCGTTTGAAATTTGACGCCTTATTATTTGGGCGTCCTTTCTTTAATTCACGCCTTAGTTGAGGGCGTTTCTTGTAAAGTAGTGCCTTTATCTAAGGCGTTATTTTCATCAGGGTTTAATTCTTTTTCTTCCAAGCTCTTTCAATTATTTTATTAAATCGTTTAATCTATTTTGATTTATTTATTCCTTTTTATTTTATCAGGGTTGCTACACCCTCCCCCACTTAAAAAGAATTTGGTCCCCAAATTCCTAGCATATATTTACATATGGAGAGTGTAGAGTTCATACCTTCTAAAATAACTCTGGAAATCACTTCCTCATAGATTCCTCGGTCTCCCATGTAGCTTCATGTTCTGAATTCTTATTCCATTGTACTTTTAGCATGGGAATAGCCTTATTCCTTAGGGTTCGTACTTCTCGATCTAGTATTCGTATGGGCTCATGCTCATATGTGAGATCTTTCTTGATCACTAGATCTCCATGCTCAATAATTTGTGATGGATCATGCACATACTTCTTCAACATAGATATGTGGAATACATCATGTACTTCGGACAGTTGAGGTGGCAATGCGATGCGATAAGCAACCTCGCCAACTCTTTCTAATATCTCAAAAGGTCCGATAAATCTTGGTGTAAGCTTGCCCTTAACACCAAATCTTCGTATTCCACGTCCAGGCGATATCTTGAGAAATACATGATCTCCAACTTGGAATTCAAGATCTCTCCTTCTTATGTCAGCATAAGCCTTTTGTCTAGACTGAGCAACTTGCAGTCTTTCTTTGATCAATTGTATCTTCTCGGTAGTGTCCCTTACCATTTCTGGACCTAACAGTTGTTTCTCTCCAACTTCGTCCCAGCATAAGGGTGATCGGTAACTCCTTCCGTATAAAGCTTCGAAAGGTGCCATTTATATACTTGCCTGGTAGCTATTATTGTATGCAAACTCAATTAGAGGCAAGTGGTCATGCCAGTTTCCTCCAAAGTCAATGATGCAAGCTCTAAGCATATCCTCGACTACTTGATTAGTTCTCTCGGTCTGACCATCCGTTTGAGGATGAAAAGCTGTACTAAAATTAAGTCTCGTCCCCAACGAATGTTGTAGTCCCTTCCAAAAATGAGAAGTAAAACGAGGATCTCTGTCAGACACGATTGAAACAGGAATACCATGTAATCTGACTATTTCCTTGATGTATAGTGCAGCCAAGATATCAACTGACCATCGACTCTTGATTGGCACGAAATGTGCTGATTTAGTCAATCGGTCAATGATTACCCATATTCCATCATGTCCTCCCTTTGATTTAGATAGACCCATGATGAAATCCATACCAATATCCTCCCACTTCCATTTAGGGATATCTAGAGGATGTAGTTTTCCAGCAGGCTTTTGGTGTTCCGCCTTGACTTGTTGGCATGTGAGACAACGTGATACATAGTCTGCTATCTCTCTTTTCATGTTGGGCCACCAAAATTTCTTTTTACATCTTGGTACATTTTGGTAGATCCTGGATGAATTGTATATCTTGATCTGTGAGCTTCATCTAAGATCTTCTTCTTCAATTCTTGGCAGTCCGGTATACAAGTTCTCTTTCTAAACAACAACCTTCCACCTAAAGTTAAGTGGAAATCAGATTGTCCTTCCAATCTGCCCTTGATCTCCACTAACGTGAGGTCATCACCCTAAAGTCCTTGTATTTTAGTTAGTAGGTCTGACTGAATACTTACATGGGATAATATGACGCACCTAGGGTCCGTGTCCATGCTTATATTGAGTTCAGAGAATTGCTCCAGTAACTTCCATTCTTGAACCATACAATTGGCTAAGAGAGCTCTTGGCTTTCGACTAAGTGCATCTGCTACATGATTACCCTTTCCGGGATGATATTGTATATTGAAGTCGAAGTCCTTGAGATATTCCAGCCACCGTCTTTGCCTCATATTTAGTTCCTTTTGAGAGAAAAGATACTTGAGACTTTTATGGTCAGAGTATACAGTAAACTGTACTCCATAATGATAATGTCTCCATATCTTTAGTGCAAATACTACCGCGGCCAATTCTAAGTCATGGACGGGGTAGTTTTCTTCATGCTTCTATAATTGACGAGAAGAGTAGGCTATAACCTTCCCTTGTTGCATTAGAACACATCCGAGGCCAATGCCAGAAGCATCAATGTACACCTCTAACTTTTCTCCTTCAATTGACAATGCTAAGATAGGAGCTGTAGTAAGATGATCCTTGAGAGTTTGGAAGCTTCTTTCACATCCCTCACTCCATTCATAACGAATCTCCTTGCGAGTTAACCTTGTAAGGGGCACGACGATCTTAGAGAAATCCTTGATGAATCGCCTGTAATAGCCGGCAAGACCTATGAAACTTCGGATCTCGCTAGCATTGGTCGGTCTTTCCCAGTTCCTTACAGCTTCAACTTTTGATGGGTCTACAGACAAGCCATCCTTTGATATAACATGTCCGAGAAAAGTCACTTCTTCAAGTCAGAATTCACACTTGCTAAGTTTTGCATATAATTGGTTTGTCCTCAATATTTGTAATGCAATCCTTAAATGCTCCTCATGCTCTTCCTTGGTCTTAGAATAGATCAATATATCATCAATAAAAACTACCACAAATTGATCCAAATAAGGCCAGTATATGCTATTCATTAACTGCATAAAGGCAGCAGGGGCATTTGTTAGTCCGAAGGGCATAACAATGAATTCATAATGGCCATACCTGCTTCTGAATGCGGTTTTATGAATGTCATCATCTTTGATCCTTAACTGATGATATCCCGACCTGAGATCAATTTTGGAGAAATACTTGGATCCGGATATTTGATCAAATAATTCATCGATTCTCGGCAGTGGATACTTGTTCTTGATAGTGAGATGATTCAACTGTCGATAGTCGATGCATAACCTCATGGATCCATCTTTCTTCTTCACAAATAACACAGGCGCTCCCCACGGGGAAGTACTTGGTCTAATGAATCCTTTCTTAATGAGTTCCATCAATTGCTCTTTTAACTCCTTGAGTTCAGCAGGTGACATCCTATAAGGTGCCTTAGAAATCGGACCAGGACCAGGGACTAAGTCGATGGTGAAGGCCACTTCTCTTTGCGGGGGTAATCCAGGCAAATCTTCCGGAAATACGTCTGGAAATTCTTGCACTACTGGAATGCCTTCTAGCTTAGTTTCCTTAGCTTTTTTAACTGTGACAAAGGCAAGGAAAGATGCACATCCTTTCCTGATGAGCTTGCTAGCTCGGAGAGCTGAAATAAGAGGGGATCTGCTCCGACTCTTGGGGCTAGTAAATATTTGTTCCGAAAATTCCTTGAAAGTAACCATGCTATTGTGGCAATCAACCGCTGCCTGATACTTGGATAACCAATCTGCTCCTAGTATGACATCATACTCCTTTAGATCTAAACATATGATATCAATAGGGAGATTTTGACCATGAATCAATACCTCACAGTTTTGGTAATGATGCGAGATATCAGTCTCGTCACCAAGAGGAGTAGACAAAACTAACTTCATCCATTCCGGTTCTAGGGGTAATGGGTCAGCAAACTTCTTAGAAATAATAGAATGCGATGCACCAGTATCAATTAGGACATATGCATTCTTGGAACAAACTTTCAATGTACCTTCTACCAGTCCGCCTTCTTCTTCTTCGATCTCCTTAATTGCGTGAAGACGCGCATTCTTGGTTACCGGGCGCTTCCCGACATCGGCTTGATCGTTAAGTAATGGGCAATCGGGAATCCTATGCTCACGACTCCCACAACGGAGACATGCTCCTAGTTTCCTCCAGCATTCTTCTGCTCTATGGCCCGCCTTATCACAATGCTTGCATACTGTATTTGAAGGGGTAGTGGTGATAGAGAAGGGCTTGGTCTTCTTAATTTTCTGATCTTGTGAGGACGTTCCTCCATTGCTAGGCCTTTTATTGAAGTTGGGTTTAAAGGAACCCGAACCTGTAACTTGTTCCTTCTTATCCTTACCACGAATTCTATCAGACAGTTCCGTGGCATCTTCTAATAGTTGAGCTCGACGTACTATCTCCGAGTAGACTTGAATGTCCATCGGTGCCAGTTGGGTAATAGCTTGGGGCTTGAGCCCATTAAGAAACCTCCTAACTTTCATTTTCTCGGTGCTAACTAGATGCTTAGCATACCGAGATAATCTAGAGAATTGGGCCTCATACTCGGCCACTGACAAAGATCGTTGCTTTAATGCAGCAAATTCTGCAGCTTTCTTTTCCTGCACTCGGTCGGAAAAATATGTAGCGTTGAAGTGTTCAACGAATTCCTCCCATATGACTTGGTCTTGATTTAGAGTAGCCTCTATTGATTCCCACCAGCATCTAGCATCCCTTTCTCGCTGGAAAGTGGCCAATAAGACCTTATCTTGATCCGTGCATTGCATAACACGGAATATACGTTCTAACTCCCTAATCCAGTGTTCAGCGTCATCTGGATCAGTAGAACCCGTGAACTTGGGCGGGTTCATGTTCTTGAAAGTATGGTGGAGACTTCCGGCTCGTTGTCCACCTCCTTGTGCTACTTGTTGCAGCACTTGAGTCATGCCTTGAAGTGTACGCTGCATGTTGCGCCATTGAGCACGTTCGGCAGCCATTATCCTACAATTACAATAACTAGATTAATACATGATGGTATTTAAAGACTCATATACTATGTTAACTTTAACCCTTGATTCTACCCAATCTCACTGGTTTAATGGTTAAAACTTATCCTTGGACTTGGGTTTCCTAGGAATTGAATACCTTAGGCTCTGATACCACAAAAACTGAGACGCCCCGAGCGCGAAAGATACTCGGATATGCGCGACGAGTTTATATCAATCATGTCAATCAGAGTAGTAGTGTATTCGACACCAAAGCAGAGATGCGCAAAATAGAAAGATAACCCAATCCTTTATTTCATAATGGATAGACTATTACAAATCCAATACTCTATTCAATTAAAAAGGAAAAGTACATAGTTCACTCAAGAAAATAGGAAAAAGACTAGATGACACTTGGAAAAGTTCTATCACTTTCACTCTTGACCATTCCCATCTGATTGACTTCCCTCATCGTCGGAATTACCTGAAAAGTAGGGAACACATGGAGTGAGCGAACGCTCAGTAGGAAATTATATCTCAAGCGCTTAGCAAGGGGTTTAAGTAATTACATTTTTCATGAATGTACTATAGCTATGCATGCTCGCATAAACGACAAGATAGAGATAGAATTTATCAATAAGACAGCAAGATGAACTAGTCATGAGCTTTCAAGAAAAGATAACAGATATTCAAGCAAGTACTTTTTAGCAAGTCATGTCAAGAACTTTAGCTATCATGTATCAAGCAAGCAAGTAATTACCCTTTTTCGGGTCACGCAATTCATGTCATGTCAAGCACGAGTCGAGTACAAGATTTATGTGGAATGTCCAATCAAGCTAGTCATGCACTCGGTATAATGCCAGATACCTTATCATTCAACTCCCATGGGCACAAGTACTTTCGGGTGCTCCTCCCAGGACCAGACCGGGCCCTATATGCGCAGGCATTTATCATGTATTTTTGACATCCACTCTTGTATATATATATATAGCCAATATGGAATTTCAACAATTTAAGCTTGTAGACACGTATGATAACTTTGAGAGAATGGAGTCCAAAAATATAACATTGGACATAGATAGATGATAACAACGGTACAATCACGATGAACGATGAAACTAGGTGGAATTAGGTTCCCTTAACTCGGGTACCATGACAAACAAGTGTGGACATTCTTTATATAGAATTGAGGTCCACATGAACAGTATATCAAAGGTGAGATACCCTCATTCTTATCATAGAATTGAGGTTTTACAAGAACATCATTTAATGGCATGATAATCTCATCCCATTAGGAAATTCTTATGATATACACTTGGTATAACATAAGGGCCGGTATCCCATGTTTCTTTAGAGTGACATGGAAATCATTAGTGTAATGGGTTTTTAAGGTACAACCAGCTCAGTCGGCCTTGAGGGAATCCAAGGCTCGAGGAGTCTTACGGAGGTCTCTATAACTAAATCGCTAGTCCAAAGGAACGGAATGTCCAATGGAGAGCTTGTATGTCAATGAGAGTTGAGGGTGATCGATAAAACATCATGAAACGTGGGACTATACTCACGGAGTGGAGATATAGTGCCGATATACATATATATAGATATACTGAAACCATCGATTGTCAGAAACAGGTAAAACATTTTTACAGGAAAATAACGACTTAAGTAAAGTCACTACTCAAGTAATTAACGCCTTCAGTAAGGGCGTTTATCTATTTTACATTTTTGCAAAATTTCAATATTTCAGTATTTTACCAAAAACGCGCCCTGGTAAGGGGCGTTTATTTACAAGTTGACGACGTATACAGTGGGCGTTCATTCTTTACTTCTATTTTTGCAATATATATATATCCAGAAATTTATCAAAAATACGCCCTGGACAGGGGCGTTACTTTTCAATTCACGCCCTGAACAGGGGCGTTAGTCAAGTGAGAGACGACCTATACAGGGTCGTGAATTTAAGAATTTTCAGATTTCAAGTATATAATTTCCAGAAACAAGAGACATGGTCATGACAGGAAATTTATCAGGATTCAAGTAAATATGATTGTGCACTGATTTAGAATCATGTTTAAGTGAATATTGGATAATTAACATGGGTAATTAACAATTGAGAAAATTGACGTCCGTGTACCGGGCGTCAAATCTGGAATTGACGACCTTGTCATGGTCGTTTCTTTCAAGGTAGCGCCCTTGTCTGGGTCGCGTATACAATTAGCGCCCTTGGAAAGGGCGTTTCTTTCCAACAATAGAAACTTTTAAAACTCATGAAAACTATATGCATGAACTCATATATATGGTTTAACATAGTTATTATGGTGATTTGGGCTACAGTGCTTGAGAAAACCTACCTTATGAGAATTATCTGATGAACGGACGAAGGCTTCGTTAGAAACTAATGCACTGAAGCTTCTAACAGTCAGCAGCAAGACAGAAGATGGTAATACAGAAGACGTTTGATGAGGATGATGAAGATGATGATCTTCGATCAACCTGTAGGGGAAGAAAAAGGAAGGATGATGAGAATATATCCGAAGTTAGGGAAAAGATTGAAGAACATTACCTTGTTCTTTATGTACGCAATTGATCGCTTAACCTGTATTAGAGGAAGAAGATGAAAGATTAATATCCTTCATGAAATCAAAAAGACAGAGGGAAAGATACAAGAAGAACTCACTGTTCTTCACATACCGTAACAGCAGTAGGTCGTCCAAATAGATCTTTTAGGGTTCGACGGGGGTTACTTATAGGGACTTTGGAAATCCTAACAAAGGTAGTGTTTGATTGGAAGTAATACTTCCAAGATAGAATTATTACTACATTCGAACTCTTTCTCATAGTTATCAACTTACCCTGGATAGACTCCTGGGTCGAACGGAACTCAAACTGAATTAGCGTCCTAAGTAAGGGCGTCGAATTTAAATTGAAGCCTTGTCAAGCGTCGTTACTTGTTGAAACGCGTCCACTCAAAGGGCGTTACGCTATCTTGCCCTTTTTATTTTTATTTTGGTCGTTTGAAATTTGACGCCTTATTATTTGGGCGTCCTTTCTTTAATTCACGCCTTAGGTGAGGGCGTTTCTTGTAAAGTAGCGCCTTTATCTGAGGCGTTATTTTCATCAGGGTTTAATTCTTTTTCTTACAAGCTCTTTCGTTTATTTTATTAAATCTTTTAATCTATTTTGATTTATTTATTCCTTTTTATTTTATCAGACTTAAAACTTAGGTAACTAGGCTTAACAATGAATACTATTGGTAAGTTATATTCTGTCTTAGGGTTGACAGAACACAGGCTCTGACGGTCTAGAAGTGGGGCGTTACAGTGATTGTGACGGTTAGAGAACAGACGTTACATTAACGTAACGCGTCTGGACAAATGTGTCAGAGTTAACAGAGCAACCAGATATACCACAGAGACTGTGACGGCTCATCGTAAGGCCGTTACATGAAGGTGACGGTCCTACTATGATGCGTCAGAGTATCTGCTAATAGGAAATCAGGTAAAACACCAAGAGATCAACTCACATCATGTCTATAATGAAAACACCATGAATCTTCTAGACAGGATAACGTAGTGTAGGCCAACTACATGCATAGGTATCAATGAATTAGACAAGATACATCTTTTAGCATGTCCAATTAAGGCTAAGGGATGCATGTAATGCATAGGACTTGTAAAACATGAAATCAATGATCTATAATGCATAGAAATCACTTGAACCAGAGGGCTTTTAGTCCTGTGAAGCTATTTTTGCCGTTCATGAGATAACCTACCTCTTAACTTAGGCTGTAGCTTGTGAATTGGTTTGAGAATCTTGCCCTATTTTTCCTCCATCTGTGACTTTTTCAGCAACTTCTTTAGGTTCTATCTCTACGACCTCTTTACCTAAAGATGTGAAATTTGGAGGGGAGTTAGTCTAAAGTATTGTAAACAAATACTTCTAAAGAACTTACCTGAGATAATGACTCCTTACCTTGTGTCTTTACGTCCAAAAAGTAAGGGTCGCACAGTTTAGAACTATGCCCTATTTATAGAGTTTTTAGCTAGGGTTTGAAGATTAGATCCAGTTTATAGTCCTTAATCTATCAAAACATGATCTCTAAGAGTCCTTAGAGTCTTTATACATTGTTCCAATTAGGTCTCTTGTCGATAGGAACATCAAGTTCCAATCTTTTTTACAAGTTCTTCTACTTACGGAATCTGCAGGCTGTGACGGTCTACCCCTGCCGCGTTACACGGATGTGGCGGTCTTACAATAGACCGTTACAGTCGTCGTACCTAGAATTTTAAACTATTAAAACTCTTTTATTTACTTATCCCTATATTTATCTATATAATTAGTATTTATCTTTAAAAATTCGTAGATAGGCTTAATAACCTTCTAGAATATGGGCCAAACTTAATGGGCCTGGTCTTCAAACCTTTTGGATTTTAATTAAGTGGGTTTGGTTAATTACTTAACACTATTTAGCTTTATATTGTTTAATAAATTCAAACTAACCCATTTAATTACTAATAATGCCAGAAAATTATTAAATAAATTCTAGAATTTTCTTCCATAAATTCTGGGGCTCTACACCCTCCCCCACTTAGAAGAATTTGGTCCCCAAATTCAATACATGGATTGTGGAGAGTGTACTTACAGTCAAACAATTCCTGGAATCTTTTCTTCATAGTTGTTTCGGTTTCCCATGCTGCTTCATAAGGCCATACTTTCTTCCATTGAATCTTAACCATTGGAATGACCTTATTTCTGAGTTGACGCACTTCTCATTCCAGAATCTTTATTGGCGTTTGTTCATATGTCAAGTCTTTCAGTATCTTCAGATTGTCATAAGTGATAATATGGTTAGGATCGCATACATATTTCTTCAGCATGGAGACGTGAAATACGTCATGAACTCCTGCTAATTGTGGTGGTAAAGCCAATCTATAAGCCACTTCACCGACCCTTTCAAGAATTTCAAATGGGCCAATGAACCTTGGAGTTAGCTTTCCTTTAATGCCAAATCTTCGAATACCACGACCTGGAGAAACGTTTAAATATACATGATCTCCTACCTAAAACTCCAAGTCACGTCTTCGATTGGCGGCATAAGACTTTTGCCTATCTTGTGCCATTTTCATTCTCTCTTGAATGAGCTTGATTTTCTCCGTAGAATCCCTGATAAGGTCGGGGCCTAGAAATTATTTTTCCCCTATTTCATTCTAACATATTGGAGATCGACAACTTTTCCCATATAGAGCTTCGAAAGGTGCCATTTGGATGCTTGCTTGATAGCTATTATTATATGCAAATTCTACCAGAGACAAGTGATCATGCCAACTTCCTCCAAAATCAATGACACAAGCCCTGAGCATGTCTTCTACCACCTGATTTGTTCTTTCCGTCTGACCATCGATTTGTGGATGAAAGGCTGTGCTGAAATTTAATCTGGTCCCTAGCGAATGTTGTAAAGGCTCTTCCAGAATTGCGATGTAAATCGAGGATCTCTATCTGGTACAATAGAGACAGGGACACCATGTAGTTTAACAATTTCTTTCATGTATAATGCTGCCAGGATATCCACAGGCCATCGACTCTTTATTGGTATGAAATGTGTAGATTTAGTCAATCGATCTATGATTACCCATATGCCATCATGTCCACCTCTTGTCTTAGGTAATCCCATGATAAAATCCATTACTATGCTCTCCCATTTCCATTCTGGAATATTTAAGGGACGTAATTTTCCTGCAGGTCTGAAATATTCCGCCTTCACTTGTTGACATGTGAGACATTGAGATACAAAGTCAGCTATTTCCCTCTTCATATTGGGCCACCAAAAGTTTCTTTTGAGATCTTGATACATCTTCGTACCTCATGGATGAATGGTGTACTTTGATTTATGTGCTTCTTCTAAGATCACTTTCTTTGTATCTTCATGATCCGGTATACACATTTGGCCCTTGAATAGCAATCTTCCATCATTAGAAATAGAAAAATCTGGCCTTTGTTAAATATTGGCATTAATTTCCAGTAAAACTAGATCATCATCTTGTAACTTGGCCAAATCCTCTATCAATGTAGGTTGAGCTCGGATATTAGCTATAAAGTAATCTTCTTCCTTAATGTCGACATCTAAATTCAACCGAGCAAATTGAGGAATAAGGTTAGTCACACTAATCATGAGACTTGATAACATACCCATTGATTTTCTGCTGAGTGCATCTGCTACAGCATTTGCCTTGCCAGGATGATATTGAATAGCAAAATCAAAGTCCTTGAGATGTTCTAACCACCTCCTCTGCCTCATATTAAGCTCCTTTTGAGAGAATAAATACTTCAAGCTCTTGTGGTCTGAGTAGATCGTGAACTTTTCTCCATAAAAATAATGACGCCAAATTTTCAAGGCGAAGATAACCGCTGCCAATTCCAAATCATGTACAGGATAATTTTCTTCGTGATGTTTCAATTGTCTTGAGGAATAGCAAATCACTTTTCCGTTTTGTATAAGGACACATCCTAAGCCAATTCCAGACGCATCCATATATACTTCAAATCCACCACCTTCCATGAGTAGTGCTAAAATAGGGGCTTTGGTAAGATGATTCTTGAGACTTTGAAAACTCTTTTCACAGTCCTTCGACCAGACAAAAGGATTTTCCTTTCCGGTGAGTCTAGTTAAAGGAACCGCGATCCTTGAGAAGTCCTTTATGAATCTCCTATAATAACCAGCTAGACCCAAAAAGCTTCTTACTTCGGATACTGTCGTTGGCCGACTCCAATTCTTGACAGCTTCTTCCTTAGAAGGATCCACAGTAATACCTTCTTTTGAAATAATGTGGCCGAGGAATGAGACTTCCTTTAGCCAGAATTCACACTTACTGAGTTTGGCATATAGCTTGTGTTCTCGAAGTGTTTGCAAGGCTATCCTTAGTGTTCTTCATGCTCCTCTTTTATCTTGGAATATATTAAGATATCATCAATAAAGATGACTATGAACTGGTCTAGGTATGGCTGGAAGACACTGTTCATAAGTTGCATGAATGCTGCTGGGGCATTAGTTAACCCGAACGGCATCACCACGAATTCATAGTGGCCATAACGACTTCGAAAAGCCGATTTATAAATATCATCTTCTTTAATTCTAAGTTGATGATAACCAAATCTGAGGTCAATCTTAGAAAAGTACTCAGCTCTCGAATGCTGATCGAAGAGCTCATCAATACGCGACAACGGATACTTATTCTTAATTGTAAGCTGATTCAGTCGCCGGTAATCAATACATAGCCTGAGGGAACCATCTTTCTTCTTGACAAATAGAACAGGCGCACCCCAATGAGACGTGCTGGGTCTAATGAAACCCTTGTCTAGAAGTTCCTGCAACTGCTTTTTTAGTTCCTTGAGTTCTATGGGGGACATCCTGTAAGGGGCTATAGAAACAGGTGCCGCACCAGGAATGAGTTCAATGGTAAAGTTTACACCCCTTTCGGGCGGTAAATTACGTAGTTCAGATGGGAACACGTCTGGGAACTCATTTGCGATAGGAATATTTGCTTGGACAATCTCCTTAGATTCGGTAATAATGACTGAAGCAAGGAAAGCTTCGCATCCTTATGAGATAATCTTGCAAGCGTGAAGAGAAGATATAATGGTAGGATGCTTTTTGTATTTGATGCCAAGAAAAGAAAATCATGGAAGACCGGGCTTTAGAAAAGATATAATCCTATTTCGGCAATTGATATAAGCATCATGGTCTACAAGCCAATCTACCCCTAAAATGGCATCATAACCTTTCATATCAAGGCATACTAAGTTTGTGGGGAGATTGTGTCCCAAGTTGCTGAATGAACCCGGGCCATAACCTGTCCATAAATCGATTTGCCTTTAATAATTCCGTGCTAATAAGGTGTGGTGCATATGGTGCTGGTCTTGAAAACTGTAGCTCATACTCTTCTACTGACATCATCCCTTGACGAAGGGAGGCAAACTCCACGGCCTTCCTTTCCTTCACATGTTCGGAGAAATACTTGGCACGAAATAAAGTGAGAAAACCATCCCACGTGTGAGGTGCATCGGCCGGAGGTGTCGGGACCGATTTCCACCAAGTACGGGCATCTTTATTTAATTGGAATGTTGCTAGACGGACCTTCTCCTGATCCGTGCATTGTATGACATGAAATATCTTATTCATCTCATCGATCCAATTTTCCGCCTCATCGAGATTTGAGGATCCATAAAATCACGGAGGATTTAGACTCCGGAAGTTGCGATGTAGGTCACCAGCCCTTGCCCCTGCACCACCTTGTGCTATAGTTTGCAATGCCTGGGTGAGGCCAGCAACAGTTTGTTGCATACCGTCCCAATCTACACGATGAGCCATTTGTAAAATAGGGTACCTGAGAGAGAAAATAACAACTTGTTATTTCTCATGAGACTGAAAGAAAATCAATCTTAAAGCTAATAACTATCTCCCCAATTCTCACATGGGCATGAAAATTCCTTCCTTGATTCATAGGTGGGAGTCCTTAAACCTTGGACTTATCCTATGACATGATTCTTTTCCCTAAGTCCTAAGACATAGGCTCTGATACCAACTTAACTGTCACGCCCCGAGCCTTTATTACAGCGGAAGACTAACTCGGGGAGCGCAAACAGCCGGCATGGTAAGCCTCTTGCAAGCAAGAACGACCAGAGCGTAATACAATCACACACATAAATGTAATTGCACAGAATTTAATCAAACTCCAACTTTATTTCATAAATGATCAATATTCGAAATACAACCACTTTCCATCATCTTTCATTCTAATAGACTCAAGAAATAGGAAAATTACATTGACTCAATCTAGACACTATAGACTTCCTAAGTCTTCGCTCTTGTAATAACAACATTCAATCGCTCTCGGACCCGCTACTTGAATCACCCGAATCCGAATTCGAACTATTTCCATCTCCTGAAAAACACTGGAAATAGGTAATGAGCACACTTGCCCAGTAGATATCTTCGCATCAACATGAAGGCACTATTAAAGTAATTAACATTTTTACTCTAGACAAATAAGGTAAAATCATGCAATGCGATGATCACACGATTAAATCAAAGTAACAAGACAATCATATAAGATGGAATGGGAACAAGAATGAACTAGCAAGAATAGAACAAGAACATGATATTGGCCTTTCATGAACAAGAATATATCAAGAATGTACTAGCAAGCCACATATTCATCACTTTAGCATCTTATGCTTATCAGCAAGTGCTTCATGAATTTCTGTGGAATATCAACCAAGAATGTCATGTCGTGTCGTGGATCTTCACTTATTTATAGAAATAGTACTCCCAGCGCAATGCGACGTCAGTAGCATCATACCCCATGGTTTATAAAATAGTATGTTTCCGGCAATCAGTCGAGGGGACTAGCATAGAGCCCTTAAACACAATCAGTGCTCGATCGCATCTTCAGGTATAAATTAAGCTACTTACACGCATGTAACAGTAAATTATGGCCAAGAATATAGCAATTCCAAATAATGAAAATCAATGAATGAATGCTTCAATTCGAATATATGAGATCAAGAAATAGACTTAAACAATGTTATGCTCATAGAAATAAATTGACAGCATAACAGTACATTCTTTTACCTTACATTCATTTCATTAAGTCTCTTCAATCATTATGCTAAGTTCTAGACTATCATTAGTCCATTTAGAACTTTAGAAATCAACCCTTGTGTCAAACCTTGGGTTAATATATGCAAGCTGTGTGACGGTCATCTACTAAGCCGTTACATTCTGTAACGCGCCAGTAGCGGGCCATTACAGTGATCCGAGTCCAGAACAATAAAATAGACTCATAAAAATGTGACAGTCATGCAATGGCCGTTACGTGCTTCTGACGGTCCAATGTAAGGCCGTTACATTACTAGATCCAGAAACAACGATAGTGTATTCTAGTTAATGGGCTTTAATGATACAACCAACTCGGCGTCCTAGTGGGAATCCCAGGCTCGCGGAGAATTACGGAGGCCTTGAAATAAGATTTCCTAGTCCATTGGAAGGAATATCCAATAGAGAGGTCCTCATGTCCAAGATTATGTTCCTATAGTGAAAAGTGTGAACTAATGACAACATACCGGAATATGTGCCATGTACTTATAGAAATGACTCTATTGACAGAGAAGGATATGTATAATCAATGTGAAAATCATGGTGAAACTCCGTCAATACCACGTTAAAAAGAGTCATGCTTTATAATACAAAACTATAGAATTGGGCTCACGAAACTAACATTACTTAAAATAACCATGAGACACCAATCATGCAATACCTAATCAGATAACCTTAAAACCACGTGATCAGGTTAAAACTTAGGTAACTAGGCTTAACAATGAATACTATTGGTAAGTTATATTCTATCTTAGGGTTAACAGAACACAGGCTCTGACGGTCTAGAAGTGGGGCGTTACAGTGATTGTGACGGTCAGAGAATAGCCGTTACATTAACGTAATGCGTCTGGACAGATGCGTCAGAGTTAACAGAGCAACCAGATATACCACAGAGACTATGATGGCTCATCGTAAGGCCGTTACATGAAGGTGACGGTCCTACTATGATGCGTTAGAGTATCTGCTAACAGGAAATCAGGTAAAACACCAAGAGATCAACTCACATCATGTCTATAATTAAAACACCATGAATCTTCTAGACATGATAACGTAGTGTAGGCCAACTACATGCATAGGTATCAATGAATTAGACAAGATACATCTTTTAGCATGTCCAATTAAGGCTAAGGGATGCATGTAATGCATGGGACTTGTAAAACATGAAATCAATGATCTATAATGCATAGAAATCACTTGAACCAGAGGGCTTTTAGTCCTATGAAGCTGTTTTTGCCGTTCATGAGATAACCTACCCCTTAACTTAGGCTGTAGCTTCTGAATTGGCTTGAGAATCTTGCCCTAGTTTTCCTCCTTCTGCGACTTTTTTAGCAACTTCTTTTGGTTCTATCTCCACGACCTCTTGACCTAAAGATGTGAAATTTAGAGGGGAGTTAGTCTAAAGTATTGTAAACAAATACTTCTAAAGAACTTACCTGAGATAATGACTCCTTACCTTGAGTCTTTACGTCCAAAAAGTAAGGGTCACACAGTTTAGAACTATGCCCTATTTATAGAGTTTTTAGCTAGGGTTTGAAGATTAAATCGAGTTTAGAGTCCTTAATCTATCAAAACTTGATCTCTAAGAGTCCTTAGAGTCTTTATACATTGTTCCAATTGGGTCTCTTGTGGATAGGAACATCAAGTTCCAATCTTTTTTACAAGTTCTTCTACTTACGGAATCTGCAGGCTGTGACGGTCTACCCCTGCCGCGTTACACGGATGTGGCGGTCTTACGATAGACCGTTACAGTCGTCGTACCTATAATTTTAAACTATTAAAACTCTTTTATTTACTTATCCATATATTTATCTATATAATTAGTATTTATCCTTAAAAATTCGTAGATAGGCTTAATAACCTTATAGAATAAGGGCCAAACTTAATGGGCCTAGTCTTAAAACCTTTTGGATTTTAAGTAAGTGGGTTTGGTTAATTACTTAACACTATTTGGCCTTATATTGTTTAATAAATTCAAATTAACCCATTTAATTACTAATAATGCAAGAAAATTATTAAATAAATTCTAGAATTTTCTTCCATAAATTCTGGGGCTCTACACCCTCCCCCACTTAGAAGAATTTGGTCCCCAAATTCAATACATGGATTGTGGAGAGTGTACTTACAGTCAAACAATTCCGGTAATCTTTTCTTCATAGCTGATTCGGTTTCCCATGTTGCTTCAAAAGGCCATGCTTTCTTCCATTAAATCTTAACGATAGGAATGACCTTATTTCTGAGTTGACGCACTTCTCGTTCCAGAATCTTTATTGGCGTTTGTTCATATGTCAAGTCTTTCTGTATCTTCAGATTATCATAAGTGATAATATGGTCAGGATCGTATATATATTTCTTCAGCATGGAGACGTGAAATACGTCATGAACTCCTGCTAATTGTGGAGGTAAAGCCAATCTATAAGCCACTTCACCGACCCTTTCAAGAATTTCAAATGGGCCAATGAACCTTGGAGTTAGCTTTCCTTTAATGCCAAATCTTCAAATACCACGACCTGGAGAAACTTTTAAATATACATGATCTCCTACCTGAAACTCCAAGTCATGTCTTCGATTGTCGGTATAAGACTTTTGCCTATCTTGTGCCATTTGCATTCTCTCTTGAATGAGCTTCATTTTCTCCGTAAAATCCCTGATAAGGTCGGGGCCTAGAAATTATTTTTCCCCTATTTCATTCCAACATATTGGAGATCGACAACTTTTTCCATATAGAGCTTCAAAAGGTGCCATTTGGATGCTTGCTTGATAGTTGTTATTATATGCAAATTCTACCAGAGGCAAGTGATCATGCCAACTTCCTCCAAAATCAATGACACAAGCCCTGAGCATGTCTTCTACCACCTGATTTGTTCTTTCCGTCTGACCATCGGTTTGTGGATGAAAGGCTGTTCTGAAATTTAATATGGTCCCTAGCGAATGTTGTAGGCTCTTCCAGAATTGCGGTGTAAATCGAGGATCTCTATCTGATATAATAGAGACAGGGACACCATGTAGTTTAACAATTTCTTTCATGTATAATGCTGCCAGGATATCCACAGACCATCGACTCTTTATTGATATGAAATGTGCAGATTTAGTCAATCGATCTATGATTACCCATATACCATCGTGTCCACCTCTTGTATTAGATAATCCCATGATGAAATCTATTCCTATGCTCTCCCATTTCCATTCTGGAATATTTAAGCGATGCAATTTTCCTGCAGGTCTGAAATGTTCCACCTTCACTTGTTGACATGTGAGACATCGAGATACAAAGTCAGCTATTTCCCTCTTCATATTAGGCCACCAAAAGTTTCTTTTGAGATCTTGATACATCTTCGTACCTCCTGGATGAATGGTGTACTTTGATTTATGTGCTTCTTCTAATATCACTTTCTTTGTATCTTCATGATCCGGTATACACATTCGGCCCTTGAATAGCAATCTTCCATTATTAGAAATAGAAAAATCCGGCCTTTGTTCAATATTGGTCTTAATTTCTTGTAAAACTGGATCATCATCTGGTAACATGGCCAAATCCTCTATCAATGTAGGTTGAGCTCGGATATTAGCTGTAAAGCAATCTTCTTCTTTAATGTCGACATCTAAATTCAACCGAGCAAATTGAGGAATAAGGTTAGTCACACTAATCATGAGACTTGATAACATACCCATTGGTTTTCTACTGAGTGCATCTGCTACAGCATTTGCCTTGCCAAGATGATATTGAATAGCAAAATCAAAGTCCTTGAGATGTTCTAACCACCTCCTCTGCCTCATATTAAGCTCCTTTTGAGAGAATAAATACTTCAAGCTCTTGTGGTCTGAGTAGATCGTGAAGTTTTCTCCATAAAGATAATGACGCCAAATGTTCAAGGCGAAGATAACCGCTGCCAATTCCAAATCATGTACAAGATAATTTTCTTCGTGACGTTTCAATTGTCTTGAGGAATAGCAAATCACTTTTTCGTTTTGCATAAGGACACATCCTAAGCCAAATCCAGACGCATCCGTATATACTTCAAATCCACCACCTTCCATGGGTAGTGCTAAAATAGGGGCTGTGGTAAGATGATTCTTGAGACTTTGAAAACTCTTTCCGCAGTCCTTCGACCAGACAAACGAATTTTCCTTTCTGGTGAGTCTAGTTAAAAGAACCGCGATCCTTGAGAAGTCCTTTATGAATCTCCTATAATAACCAGCTAGACCCAGAGGGCTTTTAGTCCTATCAAGCTATTTTTGCTGTTCACGAGATAACCCACCTCTTAACTTAGGCTGTAGCTTCTGAATTGGTTTGAGAATCTATCCCTAGTTTTCCTCCTTCTGTGACTTTTTCAGCAACTTCTTTAGGTTCTATCTCCACGACCTCTTGACCTAAAGATGTGAAATTTGGAGGGGAGTTAGTCTAAAGTATTGTAAACAAATACTTCTAAATAACTTACCTGAGATAATGACTCCTTACCTTGATTCTTTACGTCCAAAAAGTAAGGGTCGCACCGTTCAGAACTATGCCCTATTTATAGAGTTCTTAGCTAGGGTTTGAAGAATAGATCGAGTTTAGAGTCCTTAATCTATCAAAACTTGATCTCTAAGAGTCCTTAGAGTCTTTATACATTGTTCCAATTAGGTCTCTTGTGGATAGGAACATCAAGTTCCAATCTTTTTTACAAGTTCTTCTACTTACGGAATCTGCAGGCTATGACGGTCTACCCCTGCCGCGTTACACGGATGTGGCGGTCTTACGATAGACCGTTACAGTCGTCGTACATAGAATTTTAAACTATTAAAACTCTTTTATTTACTTATCCATACATTTATCTATATAATTAGTATTTATCCTTAAAAATTTGTAGATAGGCTTAATAACCTTCTAGAATATGGGCCAAACTTAATGGGTCTGGTCTTAAAACCTTTTGGATTTTAAGTAAGTGGGTTTGGTTAATTACGTAACACTATTTGGCCTTATATTGTTTAATAAATTAAAATTAACCCATTTAATTGTTAATAATGCCAAAAAATTATTAAATAAATTCTAGAATTTTCTTCCATAAATTCTGGGGCTCTACATTGAATTTCTTAACTTGCAGGCTCAATTGTATCACATTCACTTGGTTCAAGGTAAGACCTTGTTTTGTGGTTATCAATTGCATTGACTTGAATATGTGTGTTTTTATCAAGTGCAGATTCAATCATGCGCAAAAATTCTCAATGACAATGTTAAGAATGAGCATCTTGAACTTTGGCTGCTGGTGGATTTTTTGGTATGCATTGAATAGAAGTCTTGGTTTTATGCTGACTGCATGCTTGGAAATTGGGTTTTCTTATGAATTCATGCATGCTCTTCTTGACTACCTTGAGGTTATCTTTTGATCTTTATCTTCCCATATGCATGCAATTTAATGTTTTATTTGATGTTTTTAATACCCCTCATGCATGTCATTTAATAGTATGTCAATGGGGTTGAATGATGTTTAATAGGTGTTAATGTTTTTGGGCTTCAGTCATTGCATAACTTGGTTTTCTCTACTGTCAGAGAAGGTGTCGACAGCTAGAGTCTACACTTTCTAGCCAGCTTGCTGGCTGGACACTGCTAACTGCAAGTGTCGACTCCTAGAGTCCACACTTACAGGCCAGAGGACTATTTTCAATGAAAATAGAACCTCTGATGAAAAGTGTCGACCCTATGAGTCGACACTTTCACCTGGGTCATGTTTTTATATAACGGGAAAGAATGCTTTGGAAAAAGTGTCGACTCCAAGAGTCGTCACTTTGTTGGTTTGTCCGGATCGTGGTTTCTGGATTATTTGCGAAGGTTTCCGGATTATTTACGAAATGCCCATTTTGTAACCCGATTCCTAAGCCCTTTTACCCCAATAGCCTTAGGGTTTCTCCTATGGATTGGGTGTGGTTTTGAGAGGGTTTTAACATGGGCTTTGTGGTCTTTTTGTGCAACCTTGCTTCTTGTATATCTAGGCCGCATTCTCCCACGATGGGAGGTATTCCTCCAAGCTAACATCGTTCTATCTGTTGCAGGTGAAGGAGGACGAGGGTGAGGGCACCGATCTACTTGGAGGAGGAAGAAGAAGTAGAGGAGGACGCCATCCATAAGCTTAACTCTGCGAATCTGTCCCTGTCTGAAGGCATCTACTGAAGACTTCTCCCTGGACGTCTCCTACGACCTCGGTTGGCTTCCACTCCACGAAGAAATGTTCCAGCGCACCCTACCACTTCTACGAATGAGCTTCAACGTAGATTTGAGGAGGATCTCTTCTTCTCTCATATCCACTCTATCATTTGAGAATAGATTGAAAGTTTGGGTGATTATTGTATATCCTTTATTTTGTTAAACTCGATATACATCGTGTGTGGGCAGAGTTGCATCTCCGCGTGTGTGGTTTTATTGTGGGTAAAGTTTCCCCATGTTTGGTTGTGTGTAGACGGAGCTACATCTCCTCGTGGTCTTGTGTCCGGGGTACATTCCCCGACCGTGCGTGTGTGTGTGCTGCAGTGGCAGCGTTTTCAGGCAAGGCCTCGTGCCGTTGTGCGAGTATTGCTGCAGCGTATGTGTTGTTGGGGTTCATCCCCGTGTTGCTGCGTAAGTAGCGTGTAGTGAAGCCTCACCGAGTTCGGTGAGGGGTGGACGTAAGGAGCCCGTCGTGGTCCCGAATCACCTAAAAATCTTATGTTCCGTGTGATTACCTGTGCGATTGACCATTTCTTCTATCTCCCTTCACAAGTTCATTACATAGATTTTTAATTCACTGCATCATCACACCTCGCTTCATCCACTATCCATGTTGGGCTTGATTTCATTGAGCACTTGCATTATCTGTCCATGTGAGATCGGAAAGATCAAGAGAACATCTTTAATCTCACGTCTGTTCAGGCTAATCAACGCTAGTAATTTTCATTCCACTATGTTAAGCTAAGAAAGTTTTTAAAATTCACCATCTCGGCAAGGGGACAATTCAACCCCCCTTCTTGTCCGCCATCTCTCTGGGCCAAAAATTGGTATCAGAGCCCAGTCTCTGATTTTTTATTAGCGGACCTTGCGGTCTAGGAGAAAAGATCGTTTCATGATGGCTAGTGTAAATGTGATTCCTATCTTTGATGGCTTTGATTATCCGTTATGGCTAGGAAAATTCTATGTGTAGGTTACAAAAACTAATCCGAAGTTTATGAATCTAATCACTCATGGTCGTTATAGTCTTCCAAAAAATGAGTCAAGATGGACCAATGAGGATAAGAGAAAGAACTCTGATAATGTTTATGTTTTGAATGCTCTTAAGGCTGTAGTTAACCCTGACATATATCATTTTATTTTATCTTGCAGGACAACCAAAGAGATTTGGGATGGGCTAAGCGAAACCCAGAAAGAAAGCTACAATGATGATGAGTGTCTCGTGGCGAATAAAGAAATTGAGTGTTAACGTGAGGTGAGCTCAAAAGTAAATTCTGACTCTGACGAAGAGGATTAGATTAGCTAAGAGGAACTTGTGATTGTTTATGATGAACTGTTTGAAAAATATAAAACTATAAAATCTGATAACAGAAAAATGGAAAAGAAACATGACTATTCCTCATGTGGAAAATGCACCGAGCTCGAAAGACTAGTTGAGTCTCATATGCTTGATGATGAAGAACACAAAGAATTGATTACAAATCTTAAATCTGAAAATAAATCTTTACTGGCTGAAATTTTAGTACTTCAACAAATAAAAGAAGATAATGAGAAGCTAAAAATGTTGAATATCGCCATATCTGAAAAACTGCTCCTTCTGGAAAAAGGGAAAGCTACATTGAATGTTGACAAGTCTGAAAAGCTGAAGGAACTAAGAAAGAAAATAGAAAGCTTTAGAAATCTGAATGATAAATTGGAATGCAATGAAACCATGAATAGAATGGTTGATGAAAATAATGACTTGTTTGTTTGACAAACTCCTTGAACAAAAGTTTATTTGACAAACTCCAAAATGAAAATAATGACTTGTTGATTCAAATTTCATTGCTTGAAAGTAAGTTGAAAAGTCTTGAAAAGGCTGAGAAAGGAAAATGTGTTATCATTGATGATTGTGACAAATTGCATATTCTTGAAAAAGAAATTGAAAGTCACAAAATCGTTAATTCCTTGTAAATGAGAAAATTGCATCTTGTGAAGAAGAATTGACTAGCTCTAGACTGCATATCTTGTCCTTATAAAATCAAATAAAAAGTTTGAATGAACTCATGTCCACATCTGTAAAAGAAAATCAAGATCAGAAAAATGACGTTCATTGCTCTTGTGTGCATGCAAAATCCCCTATTGTTAAGCAAAATCCCCTAACAAGTAAAAGGAGAAATGTCTCATGCTTTTACTGTGGAAAATTTTGCCATGATATGTATGACTATTTTCTGATGGAATTTGATGATACTGAAGCATTGAAGTCACAAATGAAAATTATTGATGAGTCTAAAAATCTTGAAAAACCAATGAAGAAAAACTTTAATGTTCATTGTTTTTATTATGGATTACATGGTCATGTGTTTGAAAATTACTTTAGAAAGAAAAGAGATGATGAATGGTCTACAAAAAAAAATTTCTTGTCATTACTATGGTGGACTTGGACATGTAATGAATAATTGTAATTCAATGAAAAATGATGAAAAGTGGTCCATGAAAAGAAAAACTTATCGCTGCTTTTATTGTGGAGAGAATGGTCATTCTATGAATGACTGTTCTACTATGAGAATTGATGATGAATGGTTTGCTAGAAAACATAGGAATCCATCTGTACATGCTAGAACTAACCCCTCAAGACCCAAGATGGCTTGGGTACCCAAATCTCCAAAATAAGAATCTATTTTGCAGGGGTGCCTTGAGGTAAAGGAATATTACTAAATTAACTGCTCTCAAGGTGAGAAAGAAAAATGGTTTGGATTTGAAGCTCATTTTGCTTAGATTCATTTTAAAAATTTGAAAAGGTAAAATTTGAGTTTGGAGAAAAATTTTGCAATTGAAATGGTTGCATTTCTGTTTCATTTATTTTAGCAACTTCTAAAACGTTAAGAATTTCTGAGTTTCATGATTAGATGACGTGAACACTTCTCTTTGCAAATCTTGTGATTAATCATAGTTTTTACATGCTTTACACTGCACATAAAGTCTTTAACAATTAACTCATATTGTGCAAATAACAATTCAGTTCCTGAATGCTTCAGTTTGAACATAAAATTCTTCACACTTTCAATCACCTTTTTGTAAATAACAGCTCACATGTGCATATATAGTTCACATACACATTCTCATGCTCATACCATGCATGCCCATGCATATTTGTAGATAGAAATGATTTCCAATTATCATTTAGTTTACATGCATACACTTGCATATACATTACATATTTGTGTGCTTGAATGCCATGATTATCCGGTATATCAAATGGCGATTGTGGAAGGTTAGATTTTATCCAACTGGAAGCCTTCCCAATGCTTGATGATGGTCTTCAGACCTACGTTCTCAGCCACATACCGGTAGTCACCTTGTGTCAAGACTTTACCTTGATGCATGTTTGAGTGTATATAAAATATCACCCATCGTTTTGACTCCATCTATGACTCTTCACATGCTAAATGAAATTACATAGATGTAGACATGTTTGTTACATGGCATATATTACGGGAGATATTTTTTTTTATAACTGTGCATACATTCAGGGGGAGGCATTATTGTGATAAGACTAATTCATCTTTTACATTCAATACAACCACCCACAGAAAATACACCTTTTTGAGATAATGATTCAATATAATAAGGATTATAATTTTCTACCCTACATTTTTAAGGACTCTTGAATCTCTACATGGAAATCACATATCTCGTGAGGAAAAAGCTGTTTACCCCACCAAAAATTTGTATAAGTGGAACGTGGATCGGAGTAGTCGGGAATCCCCCCTGAAATAAAGGAGGAAACTCGCACCTAAAGGAGAAACTAATTCATAATTAAAATAAGTGTGATTTGCCACCAAGTAGCCGAGAAGTGTGCCTGAGACAAAGGATACAACTCACGCCGAAAAGTGACATATCCACAGTTAAGATAAGTGACGAAAATGAGTAATCGGGAAGCGTCCCTGAGACAAAGGATACAACTCGTGTCAAAAAATTAGTCACACCATTTTTAGTAATTAAAAAAAATAAAAAAAGTAGGGTCATACGTAGCTACCAATATTCGAGCACTGTGTATGAAAGTGTATGGATGATAAGTTCTTTTTAGTGTTCTCTAGACAATATGTTTATCCATATTGCCTTGAAATTCATTGCTCAATTCTCGCATACGCACTTTGGGTTTGATTATATGAATGTCCTTTATGAATCAATCACCTTTCATGGTTAATGCATTACTTTATTTATGTAAGCACGACCTTCTTAGTATTGTTCATGCACATCATGTTCTATAATCGATTGCATTATCCTTACACCCGTCCTCAAGGGACCTGCTTGAGTCTATATTAAACTATGCATGCTTGAGTGCTTGATTGCCTGTCTTGTTCATAACATACTTCATTTCATTCACGTGCATCTCTAGGTTATACTTATATATAATAGGTTAAATAAACCATTGTCAGTTGATTTTTGTTCTTGACAATTGGGGGAGAATAATGTGCTTTTTAGCACAATAAATTCTGTGCATAACTTAGTTTTATATTCTGCATATAGCATAGTTTCTTTATACTACTTGTGCATAATTAGTCATACATATAGCAAAAAATTACAAAAATTGAGCATTTGCACTTATTTCACACATCTGTTAATTGCACATCAAATTCCAAATTCCTGCTTGGTTCTTGGTCTCCACACCTTCCTTTCATGGGAGATTTATTGCTGGGTTCGTACGCCACACATGTTAAAATTTTCACATTTGGTCGTGTCTCTAGCCCCCCCACTTTTTGACAACGTCAAAGGGGGAGAGAGTTTTGGGGGCCACAATATATTGTCATCATCAAAAAGGGGGAGATTGTTGGGTTCCGTGCGCCCCCTCTTTATCTTTGACAATAGTTTTGATGATTCCAATATATTGTGTGTTTTATGTTTGTTCTAAAGTGAAAATATTGTGTGCTTGTTTAGTGGAAAACGTCTTCAAGATAAACAAGCTAACATGATGATATCTTGCTTTGCAGGTTAAAATTTTATGGTCCTTCATGAATACAATTCTGATGTTGCCTCATGCGTGCTGTGCATGAGACTTTGGAACTAACTTGTGAAAATATTGTGTTCTGGTAGCTCTGTATTATTAGTGCTTCCATGCATATCCTATATAGAGTTTTTAATGAACTGACATAAATTCTTGACATTTTTTTGTCCGTGGTTGTGAAGGTTCAGTTTGCACTGGACTGAATTAGTAATCCATGTGGATCTTGATGATATGATTCTTCATGTTATTTTAAATGGTCTTGAATGATTTTTGTTAACTTACTTGGACTACACTTTCAATATCTGTGTGATTCAATTGAGTTCAACCTCCATTGACTGAACTTGGTGTAATTGGATTGTGTTTATATTTGCTGAACTGGACTTAAACTCCTGGATCTATAATGCTCTCAGATCATTGGATAAAAGACTGAACTTGAATTACTTGCATTGGACTACTAAGGCAGTTTTTACGGTCTCCCTGGGATGGGTCGACCCCTGGCTCTTTGAGCCTAGTTCTTTGTTTTGATCTGAACTGAAATTGAAATGCCTTATATTTAATGAAGCTGGTTTCATGATTAATGAACTTGAATTTCTGGATTGCATCTTTAATTCATGTGTGTATTGGCATGACATCCAGGACTGGTGGTCTAATTGTGGTCCTTCAACTGGGTATCGAAATCTGAGTAAGGAATAGGTGTTCAGCATGTTTTTGGACTAAACTTTGTGTTTATGAATTGAACTTGATTTACAAGAAGGTTTGATTGAATTTTATTTGAAAGGCTTGTTTAATGGCTTTCAATGAGCTTTATGTGTGATGTATCTTGCATTGATGTTTACCATTGCACGAACATTGTTTAACATTGCACAGACCTCGTTCATTGCACGGAACTGGTTTACCTTTGCACCGACCTTAACTATGGGTGTTTTACAAACTTGCACCGATCTTGTTCATCATTGCGCGGACCTTGTTAATCCATGCACTGACCTTGTCTTGAGTGCTTCATAAACATGCACCGACCTGTTCAATTGTGGATCGACCCAATCTTTAGTGTTTACATACTTGCACCGACCCAACCTTCTCTTGTGCATTGACCATGAGTTCAAATGCACTGACATCATAGAATGCATTGAGTGATTCTAATGTGTTTTAACATGAGATTGAATTTCTTAACTTGCAGGCTCAATTGTATCACATTCACTTGGTTCAAGGTAAGACCTTGTTTTGTTGTTATCAATTGCATTGACTTGAATATGTGTGTTTTTATTAGGTGCTGATTCAATCATGCCCAAAATTTCTCAATGACAATGTTAAGAATGAGCATCTTGAACTTTGGCTGCTGGTGGATTTTTTGGTATGCATTGAATAGAAGTCATGGTTTTATGTTGACTGCATGCTTGGAAATTGGGTTTTCTTATGAATTCATGCACGCTCTTCTTCACTACCTTGAGGTTATCTTTTGATGTTTTAGCTTCCCATATGCATGCCATTTAATGTTTTATTTGATGTTTTTAAGACCCCTCATGCATGTCATTTAATAGTATTTGAATGGGGTTGAATGATGTTTAATAGGTGTTAATGTTTTTGGGCTTCAGTCATTGCATAACTTGATTTTCTCTGCTGTCAAAGAAAGTGTCGACTGCTAGAGTCTACACTTTCTAGCCAGCTTGCTGGTTGGACACTGCTAACTGCAAGTGTCGACTCGTAGAGTCCACACTTACAGGCCAGAGGTCTGTTTTCAATGAAAACAGAACCTCTGGTGAAAAGTGTCGACCCTATGAGTCGACACTTTCACCTGGGTCCTATTTTTATATAACGGGACAGAATGCTTTGGAAAAAGTGTCGACTCCAAGAGTCGTCACTTTGTCTGGTTCATCCGGATAGTGGTTTCCAGATTATTTGCGAAGGTTTCCGGATTATTTACGAAATGCCCATTTTGTAACCCGATTCTTATGGCCTTTTACCCCAATAGCCTTAGGGTTTCTCCTATGGATTGGGTGTGGTTTTGAGAGGGTTTTAACATGGGCTTTGTGGTCTTTTTGTGCAACCTTGCTTCTTGTATATCTGGGCCGCATTCTCCCACGATGGGAGGTATTCCTCCAAGCTAACACCGTTCTATCTGTTCTAGGTGAAGGAGGACGAGGGTGAGGGCACCGATCTACTTGGAGAAGGAAGAAGAAGAAGAGGAGGACGCCATCCATAAGCTCAACTCTGCGGATCTGTCCCAGTCTGAAGGCATCTGCTGAAGACTTCTCCCTGGGCGTCTCCTACGACCTCGGTTGGCTTCCACTCCGCGAAGAAATGTTCCAGCGCACCCTACCACTTCTAGGAACGAGCTTTTATGCAGATTTAAGGGGGATCACTTCTTCTCTCATTTCCACTCTATCATTTGAGAATAGATTGAAAGTTTGGGTGATTATTGTATATCCATTATTTTGTTAAACAGGATATACATCGTGTATGGGCAGAGTTGCATCTCCGTGTGTGTGGTTTTATTGTGGGGAAGGTTTTCCCGTGTTTGGTTGTGTGTAGACAGAGCTACGTCTCCTCGTGGTCTTGTGTCCGGGGTACGTTCCCCGACCATGCATGTATGTGTGCTGCAGTGGCAACGTTTTGAGGCAAGGCCTCGTGCCGTCGTGCGTGTATTACTGCGGAAGCAGCGTATGTGTTGTTGGCGTTCATCCCCGTGTTGCTGCGTAAGTAGCGTGTAGTGAAGGCTCACCGGGTTCGGTGAGGGGTGGACGTAGGGAGCCCGTCGTCGTCCCGAATCACCTAAAAATCTTATGTTCCATGTGATTACCTGTGCGATTGACCATTTCTTCTATCTCCCTTCACAGGTTCATTACATATATTTTTAATTCACCGCATCATCGCACCTCGCTTCATCCACTATCCTTGTTGGGCTTGATTTCATTGAGCACTTGCATTATCTATCCATGTGAGATCAGAAAGACCGAGAGAACATCTTTAATGTCACGTCTGTTCAGTCTAATCAACGCTAGTAATTTTAATTCCACTATGTTATGCTAAGAAAGTTTTTAAAATCCACCATCTCGGCAAAGGGACAATTCAACCCCCCTTCTTGTCTGCCATCTCTCTGGGCCAACAATTGGTATCAGAGCCCAATCTCTGATTTTTTATTAGCGGATCTTGCGGTCTCGGAGAAAAGATCGTTTCATGATGGCTTGTGTAAATGCGATTCCTATCTTTGATGGCTTTGATTATCCGTTATGGCTACGAAAATTCTATGTGTGGGTTACAAATACTAATCTAAAGTTTATGAATCTAATCACTCATGGTCATTACAGTCTTCCAATAAATGAGTCAAGATGGACCGATGAGGACAAGAGAAAGAACTCGGATAATGTTTATGTTTTGAATGCTCTTAAGGCTGTAGTGAACACTGACGTATATCCTTTTGTTTTATCTTGCAGGACAGCCAAAGAGATTTGGGATGGGCTAAGCGAAGCCCAGAAAGAAAGCTACAATGATGATGACTACCTCGTGGCAAATAAAGAAATTGAGCGTCAACGTGAGGTGAGCTCAAAGGTAAATTCTGACTCTGAGGAAGAGGATGAGATTAGCTATGAGGAACTTGTGATTGTTTATGATGAACTGTTTGAAAAATACAAAACTATAAAATCTGATAACAGAAAAATGGAAAAGAAACATGACTATTCTTCATGTGGAAAATGCACCGAGCTCGAAAGACTAGTTGAGTCTCACATGCTTGATGATGAAGAACACAAAGAATTGATTGCAAATCATAAATCTGAAAACAAATCATTACTGGCTGAAATTTTAGAACTTCAACAAATAAAAGTAGATAATGAGAAGTTGAAAATGTTGAATACCGCCATATCTGAAAAACTGTTCCTTCTGGAAAAAGGGAAAGCTACACTGAATGTTGACAAGTCTGAAAAGCTGAAGGAACTAAGAAAGGAAATAGAAAGCTTTAGATATCTGAATGATAAATTTGAATGCAATGAAACTATGAATAAAATGGTTGATGAAAAAGTGAGTTTTCAAATGAAAGAACCTAAACACACTTCCTTGAACAAAAGTTTATTTGACAAACTCTAAAATTAAAATAATGCCTTGTTGATTCAAATTTTATTGCTTGAAAGTAAGTTGAAAAGTCTTGAAAAGGCTGAGAAAGAAAAATGTGTGATCATTGATGGTTGTGACAAATTGCATATTCTTGAAAAAGAAATTGAAAGTCATAAAATCGTTAATTCCTTGTTAAATGAGAAAATTGCATCTTGTGAAGAAGAATTGACTAGCTCTGGACTGCATATCTTGTCCTTAGAAAATCAAATAAAAAGTTTCAATGAACTCATGTCTACATCTGTAAAAGAAAATCAATATCAGAGAAATGACGTTGATTGCTCTTGTGTGTATGCAAAACCCCCTGTTGTTAAACATAATCATGCAATAAGTAAAAGGAGAAATGTCTCATGCTTTTATTGTGGAAAATTTGGCCATGATGTGTATGACTATTTTCTAATAGAATTTGAGGATAATGAAGCATTGAAGTCACAAATGAAAATTATTGATGAGTCTAAAAATCTTGAAAGCCCAATGAAGAAAAATTTCAATGTTCATTGTTTTTATTATGGATTACATGGTCATGTGTTTGAAAATTACTTTAGAAAGAAAAGAGATGATGAATGGTCTACAAAAAGAAAATTTTCTTGCCATTACTGTGGTGGACTTGGACATGTACTGAATAATTGTAATTCAATGAAAATGATGAAAAGTGGTCCATGAAAAGGAAAACTTCTCACTACTTTTATTATTGAGAGAATGGTCATTCTATAGATGACTGTTCTACTTTGAGAATTGATGATGAATGGTTTGCTAGAAAACACAGGAATCCATCTGTACATGCTAGAACTAACCCCTCAAGACCCAAGATGGCTTGGGTACCCAAATCTCCAAAATGAGAATCTATTTTGCAGGGGTTCCTTGAGGTTAAGGAATATTAATAAATTAACTGCTCTCAAGGTGAGAAAGAAAAATTCTTTGGATTTGAACCTTATTTTGCTTAGATTCATTTTGAAAAATCTGAAGAGGTAAAATTTGAGTTTGGAGAAAAAATTTGCAATTGAAATGGTTGCATTTCTGTTTCATTTATTTTAGCAACTTCTGAAATGTTAAGAATTTCTGAGTTTCATGATTAGATGACTTCAACACTTCTATTTGCACATCTTGTGATTAATCTTAGTTTTTACATGCTTTACACTACACATAAAGTCTTTCACACATAACTCATATTGTGCAAATAACAATTCAGTTCCTGAATGCTTCAGTTTGAACATAAAATTCTTCACACATTCAATCACCTTTTTGTAAATAATAGTTCACATGTGCATATATAGTTCACATATGCATTCTCATGCTCATACCATGCATGCCCATGCATATTTGTAGATAGAAATGATTTCCAATTATCCTTTAGTTTACATGCATACACTTGCATATACATTACATATTTGTGTGCTTGAATGCCATGATTATCCGGTATATCAAATGGCAATTGTGGAAGGTTGGATTTTGTCCAACTAGAAGCCTTCCCAATGCTTGATGATGGTATTTGGACCTACGTTCTCAGCCACATATCGATAGTCACCTTGTGTGAAGACTTTACCTTGATGCATGTTTGAGTGTATGTAAAATATCACCCATCTTTTTGACTCCATCTATGACTCTTCACATGCTAAATGAAATTGCTAAAGTGAAATCTTCGGAGTCAGAGCTTACCTGAGATGAGGATGGATTGCTTGACTGCTCTGATCGGTCGGCCATGAGGCATTCCTACTCTTGTTCTCCTTTTTCATGTATGTTCACTAATCTGTCCAAGATTTGCTTAGCTGTGCTGCAGGTGGACACAATATTAGATAATCTGAAATCAATTGTAGCCTTCATCAAGTTAAATGCAGCAAGGTTGTCATTATGTTTGGTCCCGTTTCAGCTGACCCTTCATCTAAACTTGATGGCAACTCATGAGGACCAATGTATATAAGGTTCCACAATTGTGGATCTATGGATTTGACATAGATAAACATTCTCCCTAGCCATATAGAAAAATCTGAACCATCATAAATAGGCAGAGAAGCCAATGAAGCATGTGTAGTAAATGAAGCCATTTGATCAAACACATCGGGATCTTTCCCGGCATATCGTAGGATCTGGGAATGGCAGAGCTTAGCTCTGATACCACTTGTTGGGTCTCGTGCCATGCAATGGGATCTAGAAGGGGGGGTTGAATAGATCCTATCACGAACTATGGCCTATTTAAAACTTTACTACCAAAAGCATAGACCACCTCTAAACACTTAGACACAAAGTACATCAGATTTAGATGGAATGGGTTAAGTGTAAATGGCGGTCTTAAGACTACACAGGTTGTGGCACAAGCTAAGGTGCTTCTAAGCAAACCTCCGATCTGTGTGTGAACAAAGCGATCCTTATTTAATAGAAGATGCTCTCTAGTGCTTGAGTGCAAAGATGCAGTAGGCAGTCAAGGGAATGCTAGTACCGTCCAAGGAATGGATGGTGTATATGCAAGAATGCACAGTCCACAAAGCTTGAGTGTGCGATGGTAATGAACCCGGTTATATGCAATGAAGCAAGCACACCGACCTGTGAATGGGGATAGAAGATATGGAGCAAGTCCACACGATGTTTAACCCACAACACAGGGATTTTAAGGTGGTTCGGTTGTAGACCCACAACCTATGTCCACCCCTCACCAAACCCGGTGAGGCTTACCCTTGCAAAAGCAAGGCCGTGGAGAACCTCCACAACATCCGCTGACTAACAGCTTGAACCGCCGACTAACAGCTTTCTATCCACCCTGAGGATCAGATCCTCTCTTCCTCTGAAAACCTAGAGGGACACTGGAGGGACCACCCTCCCTTCTTTTGATTGCTTAGAAGGAACCCGGTCCCCAAAATAGGGGATCGGAAGAGTAAGAGGATTGTACCGAAAACACAAAAGAAAATACTGCAAATGTAGTGAAGAAACAAGAGTGACAATATAAACACCAGCTGAAACAATAGATTAAGACAAGGATGTTGGTGACTGCAGCTACAAGGTTAGATCCACGGATCATTTTCTTCAAACACCGGTAGACTATATGGCTGCTCTCTCTCAAGGCTGGTCTTCTTTTCTTCTTCTCTTACAGCACTGGACTTAGTCAAACTAGTGCTGGGCTACTCTCACTCCCTTCTTTTCTTTCTCACAGGTTTTCTTCTTGGATGCTCAAGGGCGTGGGTTTCTTCCAAGGTAGCAGCGACTTCTTCTCTTGAAGAAGCTTCATATAAATAGAGGACCCCAGGCAAACTTTTCCCGCCAGAAGGTCTGATCCCCTTGAAGCATGCGCCGATGTGAGCTTCAGTGCTTTTCCAAGGCAGTCCCATGGTAGGACGGTGGCGGCAGAGAAGAACAGAGACTGTTTCATTCTTTAGATACTTTCCAAGTCTTTACATTAGATGCCCTTTAGACATGTGGTCATCTCATTGGCTAGAGTTTACTTTCTGTCTTGCTGAGGACTGCTGGGACAAGAGTCACATGGGGTGACAGTAAAAATGTGACAGACTATGAGGTAACCTTTCTCCAGCTGGATTTCTAACAAAGGTAACTCCAAGAAGGTAGATTAAATGAGACATGATGACAGGGACAAAAGTCAAACCTGGGTACTCCATTTAGTCCTTGAAATCCCTGTATTTGGACACTTGCGGTACCTATTTTCTCTCTCTAGATTGCCCAATTGATTTGATAGACTTCTGGTTTGAGAGCTTCTGGAAGACCAACGTGTCAACCTGCTGAAAAGGAGGTGTCGACACTTCTTATGAAGTCTTCTAGTACAATTGTCTCTGGAAGCCCAAAGTGTCGACATGCGGTAACTAAGGTGTCGACACTTCTTTAAGGATCCGGTCTTCAATGCTTTCTGGATGAATCATGGTGTCGACCTCTGTTGACACTGAAAATATTTCTAATTTTTATTGACCTTTGTTTTGGTAGGTCATAAACACTGGCCGGATGCCCCTACACCCCCAAAATGGGAAGCCGAAGGCTCAATCAGTGAAAAACCCGAGTGACCCGATCAAGACACGTGGAACACTGAAGTGATCTGTAAGTGGCCAAAAGGACGTCCGATCAGGGTATAAATACTTCGAGGGGTGGCCCTCCTAATGAAAATGCTCCACGTGTCCACAGAGTGGAGTTGGCGGCACAGATTGCTGAGCCCAAGGCTAAATCAGAAGAAAACCTAGGAAATCAGCTCAACATACATGGAATTCCAGAACGAGCCGTAAATGGCCATAAAGACATCCGATCTGGATGAGAATGTTTTGAGGGATGGTCCTCCTAATGAAGACACCCCACGTGTCCACAGCGTGGAGTTGGTGGCACGAATCAACGTGCCGAACACCAAATCAGGAGAAAACCCATGTTACCCGATTCGGGTACATCGCACTGAAAAGGTCCGAAAGTGGCCAAAAGGATGCCCAACAAGGACGAAAATACTTCCAGGGATAGCCCACTCGATAAGGATATCCCACATATATGCGAAGTTGTGTTGGTCACATGAACTATAGTGCCGAAGGCCGAATCAGTGCAAATCCTGGGAAAATCAGTACGCGTTGAGACGGTGACGGTCCACCCATCCCGTCAAGGCTCTGATGCCTTGTTTTGAGGCGTTTGCCTATAAAAGGCCCCCTTTGCCCTCAGAAAAGGAGGAAGATAGAATTAGAAGAAGAGAGTTCGATCAAAGGATGAGAGAAAGAAGAGAGCAGGGGAGCAATCGAGAGGAGCAAGAAGAAGAAGGTGGGTCTCGGAGGGGACCTACGGTTCTCCTTCGGTTCTGTGTCCTTCTCTTTTTTTTTTAAGACCTTCCCTTCCTCCCCTGAAGCATTTTCTTTTCTTTCCTCCTTGGAATTTCTCCAAGCTCTGTAATCCTCGTCCCCCATTCTGCTGTAATCGACAGAGAAAGTGAATAAGAGAAGGCTCCGTCCCTTTTTGCTGTGGCTCGAATATACATCCCTCCTACTGCTCTATTTCTGTTGAACTGTCGATTGTTTCTACCAATTACGTGTCGAGATTCTTGACTTTCCCCTGTGGGTGAGGAGGCCCTCCAGGCCAAATCAATAACAGATCCTATGATCGCTCATCTTGGGGTATTTCATTTCCTTTTCGAGAGAGAATGGCTGGAAGCCACGCCCTTCGTGGGCGACAGTAAATCATCCCTCCCCAGGGGCTGTTCTTTCATCGATAACATAGTTTCATGTATAATAATGTGTTCGTTTGGGTGAACGATGAACAAGAGAAAGTTGAGTGCCCCTTTCACTCGTTCCTATCAGTTGTAAGGTCACTAGTGCACTCTGATAGTTGATGCGATAGTCGATTATTGCTTTCTTACAGAATTACGGTATGCCTTCCCCCCTCAGTGTTTGATGATTTACCCATGAGGTTTTCAACCCTCGTCCATCATATGTTTGGTGGCAATGAGCATGAATAGCCTATGGCAATCATGACTGCTCACAGGGTGAGGCTCGTCCCATGGCGAGGCATGGTGGTACGCTGCATTCCTGAAACTGTTATTGCTCGACGAATGGTTTTCTCCGACTGCTTCTACTTGTCCCTGACTGGGGAGGGGTACAACCCTTTTGTCCGCCTGCTCAATCTCCTTGAGCCAATGCCACTCCGGGTTCCAGGGGGTCTATCGTTTCATCACATGTTCCCCTAGATGCCCTTTGCACTGAGTGAGCAAATAAAACCGCCATCTATATGGCTACAATCAAAGACCCGTTGCTCCCTTAGATCATCGTGAGTCTCTAGTAGTCTTGTCCTCGAGACTCTATTTGTGACGGCTTTAGGGACTGGGGCAATCCATCTGGGCTCCTCAGTGTTTATGGCTTGGCACCGTCTACCGTGTGCCATGCTGCTTGTTTAATTGAACATCTCCCTGTGCTGGGGAGATGCTGCCCAAATTTTCTTGGACGACATTATGTTTTTATGATGATTTTTCCTTGAATCTCGGACACCTGTCTAGTGCTAGAGTATGAACCTAGCATAGACGAACAAAAAGGGAGAGCAGACGAATGAATAAGAGAAGAACATATATATATATATATATATATAAGATGATAATGGCAGAATTTCTCTTAACACCTGGGCAGTCATGCCTTTGAAGTTCCTAAATTCTTTTGGACTCTCATTCAAATGCCCTATTTGATGCAAAGCCACAAACAAAATTTCTTTGCCGAAGTTAAATGATGGAGCCTTGCAAAATGGTGGCATCGGCACCGAATTAACCCCACGAATTATGATTCGGTGGCAACACCACCAATTTGCCCTCTTCTTTGCCCGTCATTGACTCCGCTGCATCGCCATTCTAGCCGCTAGCACCGACCCACTCCACCACTAACTTCGACCCATGCTGCATCGCCTCTTCGCTAGCGCCGACCTCCCTTCCAACCTGCACCGACTCTGTTGCATCGCCATCCTTGCCACTAGCACCGACTCAGCCCTCATTTTCCTTCGCCACTAGCACCGACCCTGCATCACCTTCCTCAGCATCTGCACCAACATGTGTTGCTCCTCCGCTCATCCTACACCGGCTCACGTCGCTCCACTTCACTATCGCTGCCTCGACGCAACCTTTGCACTGACCTGTATTACCCATGCCTTTCACTATCGTTGCCTCGATGCAGCTTTTGCACCGACTTAGTTGTCCGTGCCTTTCCCTACCACTGCCTCGGTGCAGCTCTTGCACCGACTTAAGCTGCCCGTGTCCTTCACTTTCGCTGCCTCGGTGCAACCTTTGCACCGACCTATGTTGTCCATGCCTTTCTCACCATTACCTTAGTGCATCTTGCACCGATTCTCCTTCCACCCTTGCAGTGCGCATTGTTGACTAAGTCTGCTATGTGCCCCTCCTGCTAAATATTCCCAAATAAATGAAAGAACGCATTATATGTATATTTACATAAGTATATACGTATAAATATACATATATATATATATATATATATATATATATATATATATATATATATATATATATATATATATATATGCCCACATAAGCATGCTGATATCATGTGCTTCCAATGCTCCTGGTAAATAGCCCTTCCTAATCACCTACGTTGTGAAAATAATGCCTACTTGTGTGCTTAGTCTCGATTCGGTATATAAAATGGCGTTTAACGGAAGGCCGGGTCCCGCCCGACTGGAAGTGTCGCTATGCGTGGTGGTGGTCTTCGGACTTAAGTTCCCTGCCTCATACTGAAATGCGAACATAATAAATTTTAATTCCTCTTGTATGATTAAAAAGGAAGCATAGGAGCCTGCGTAGCTTCATGTTTACATCACGTCTTGTACGTCGTTATCATTTGGCCCCGAGTGGCACTTATCTTGGCAATTAATCAAGGGTTTTCCTCCTTCTCGGAGGATGTAATTAACGTCATAGCCTTTACGGTATGACGGACCTCTGGTCCCGACACGAACATCGCAATCGATTGACCAAGTCAGATCGAGCGCACGATAAATTTTATCATACATGTGACTGGCACGCCTATGCATATACATTTTATAAAAAAATCATTCCACCAAAATGGCACGCCCGATGGGACTGGGTCTCCCTTCATCTCTTTGCCAGGATAGGAAGCCACTTGGGGCTTCCCCCATGAATGCTGATTGTTTGCCTGTTTATGTGGTTGCAGAAGATCAAGAATGGAAACCGGACTAGCTGTGCTCGTGTTCGGTTCAGATGTCGTCAACAAACATGTCAACCACGGGTACCTGGCGGTGCCCACTGTGTTTGGGTCCTTCCCGCCCGCTGTTGGCTTCCCCAACTTCTTGCGGCTGGCCTTTACTGAATTATTAGGAGTCAAGTCTCCCGAGCTGACGAAGGTCGAGAAGGCTGAAGAAGTCAGGGTCCCCGAGGTCTCGCGGTACGAAGGCCCATTGAAGAAGCCGACAAGAGAGGTTGGAGCGATGACATGCGGATTGTCTGGACTTGCCTTCGGCCCTCAGATCATGGCCGGCCATGCTGCATACGGCTAACTTGCCGTACCAACTATCTTTGGAAACTTCCCCCCCGGTTGTTGGCTTCCCCAACTTCCTAGGAGTTGTATTTGTGAGTCTTATGCATGTGGAGGGCTCGGAACCTGCGAAACTGAAGAATGATGAAGCTGTAGCCCGCCAAAGTGAGGGCCGAATTATCAAAACTCTACTGAAGAGTCCAATAATTGTGAGCTGCCATGTTCACCACATTACTCACCCAACTAGGGCACTCGAAAAGAAGCCCACTGGGGGCAACAAGAAGAGCTATAGAGCAGGAATTGCTGCTGCTCCCCGGGGTCGATTATTGGCATCCGAGAAATCTATGTTGATCGGGAGCATCCGGGTCTACTTCAATGGCCGTAATGCCGAAGATGTACCGGATCGGGTCATCTCAACCATCCCCACCCATAACACCTTCCCAGTGCTAGCAAGCCAGATGGTGAATTTTGATGAGAACAAGCAAGGGAGGCTTCTTCCAAAATTAATGAAAATTAAGCAAATGTGGGTTCCCAAGAAGACCCATGCTGCAGCAGCCCTTCAGAACTCCAATAATTCTACTGATGTCTCTAGGAGAGGGGGCAACAAAGTGATGCATGCGGAGGAGGCCATAGCTACAACTCCTCCATCCACTGTCAGGACCTGTGCAAGGCAGGCCGATATTCCTAAATGTTAAAGGAGTCTCAATCAAGTGGCCAAACTAGCACGGCTTTCATGCATGCCATCAGCCTGAATCCAAACACTGCCCTCTGCCACCTCTACAAAGTGCAGCCAAGGAGATATGATTCAGATGGTCCGAGAATATTTCCACATCTTTGGAAGTCCCATCATCGGCCGGCAGAGGTGGCTTCATGCTGTCAAAGTCGAAGAAGAAGAAAAGAACAAGATGTCACCGGTGGAGGTGAACGAAGAGGGGAGGCGAGCCGATGTTAGAAGCCTTGAAATGCCTCTACAAAATGAAAAGATAAAAAGAATTTCCATGAATAAAGAGTCAACTTTCTCCCGTCAGGCCCGAAGGGGAGTTGGAAAGTACAATAGAAGAATTCAAATCCTCACATGTAATATGACAGGGGTGATGAGTGGGCATGGCACTATGCTGAATGAACAAGAAGAGCCTGCTGAGATTGCTGGAAGAAAAAGCCCGATGATAAGACAAGACAAAATTACCACTGAACTACTGCAAGCCGCTGAGGGCAAATAGGTTGCTGATGAAGACATCGCTACTGTGACTGCCAGAACAGTGGCGTCTGAACAAGAAGGAGCATTCTCGTCTCCTCCATCTAAGTGTGCCTCCAGTAGCACACTCAAAGGCATTAATAACGAAACATCTATGGACCCCACTGTTCTAATAGCCTTGCAAAGGTACCAGCATGAGGTAGAACTGCTAAAGAAATAATTAAATTAAAATACTGAGCATGCTATGGCACCCTAGCAACCGGGGGCACGAGCCGAGCCGTCATGGGGAGGTTCCGACCCTACGAGTGCTCCCTCACTGGCCGTTCTACAAACTGTCAATCAGAATTGGGATACTCCCCAGCATTATTCTCAGTGGTTCCAGGCAGCGCAGCCAATGCCTCCTCAAATGTAGCAGCATGATCCCCTACCAGAGCCTCTACCGCCTCATGTTGCGGCTTCAGCCTCACAATTGATGCAAACCACCCACCTCTGCCCTCAGGCAGTAGAGCCAGTTATGGTGAACGAGCTGATGGTGGAGCAATTGATCGAAGCAAGGCTGGCAAAGAGGGGTAGTGAAGATCAAGCCCCCTTTGATATATATGAAGTGACATATCCAGCCTATCATGCTGCCAAGAGACTGCCACCTAGCATTAACAAGCCCCCAAAATTTGACAAATTCGACGGGTAGGGCTCCCCGAAAGAACATATTGCACACTATATAACAGCCATGGGTGACTTGACGGTGGACGAGTCGTACCTATTGAAGTTCTTCGGGTCTTCTTTGACAGGACCTGCCTTTGAATGGTATTCTAGCCTACCGGCCGGATTTATTAAGGACTGGTTAGATATGCAACAAAAACTTAATGAAAGATTCCATGTAGCTGAGGCAGAAGTGACCGTGGCCTAGCTGTTGGTGACCAAACAAAAAGATGATGAGCCTGCTGCAGAATATGTTAAAAGATGGAGGGATCTCAGCATGAGGTGCCGGTATCCTCTACATCCATAAGATGCAATAAAGATGTGCAAACAAAAGCTGAATAAAGAAATCTTATAAAAGATAATCGGAGTAGAAATCTGGTCTTTTGACGGATTAGTGGATGTCGCCACAGAGGTAGAAGACTTCTTTGAGAGATACCCTGCACTTCCTGCCAACTCAAGTCATCAAACTAGGCAGGTTAATAAGCGACCGATGCTGAAAGCGGTCCATGCTGTTAGCCACAGGGCGAAAAGGCACAAGTGGGTGCACAATTCTCCCCCCAATGAACTCGCAGAATGTCGAGAAAGGCATCCCCAACAGAATAAAGAAAAGAAGCTTAATATTTTCCCCAGGGATAAGACTCGAGTACTATTCGAGTGGGCTGTCAAATATAACAAAATCACTCTTCCAAAGCCAAAGAGGCCTGATGACGTCAGGAGAAGAGATGACCCTTACTTCTGCCCTTACCATAGAATCCTCGGGCACCCCATTGAGGATTGCCAAATATTCAAGGACATCGCCCAGGGCCTAATAAAAAGAGGGGAACTACAGATGGGGGAGCATAAAGTCAATCCTCCATGCCTGTAAGAATTGCCTGCTCTAGGGGCATCAATCAACATGATATCTATATGTCAACAACTACCTGAAGAAGTGCCAGAGGCCTACAATCGGCGCACCATTGAGGACTGTGCTCCAGCTCCTAAACAAAAACAACGGAATCGGCGAGCAATGCCAACAAGAAAAAGAGCAAGGCCGGCACCTCGCCCGGCACTTGAGATGCATGAAGAAATCAACTCAGCTGCGTAATGGCTTCAAACAGTAATAAACAGGCCAGACGAGCATGAGCAGCCCGAGGGCCAGCCTATGCAGCTTAAGAAGCATGCCCCTCAAAGATACAATGAGCCCCACCGGCTAATAAAAAGAACCAAAGAAAAGGCAAAGATGCTGAATGCACCAAGCAACCCACTGTGGGCACAGATGCCATCCATAAAGGGGAAGGAAAAGAAGAATGCAAAAGTTGAAAGGAGACGTATGGCCCTCTCTTGCAACACATTGTCAATCTCGTCTGGCGGGGCGCAAACTGCTGATGAGGAAAATGAAGAAATCCACTTTATGCCGAAAAGAATAACTCAGGCTGAAACTTCCGCCTCCCACTCATCTACTGGGTCTGGGAAAATGTCAAAACATTGCCCGTCACCTAATGAGGGGGCTCAATACTACATTCCTCCTCCATCCGGAGGCATAAAACACAAGGGGTCATCTTGAAGGAGCTACTTGTAGTCGGCAATGATGGCATGATGCCACACATCTTATACAAACCAGAGGCGGAAGGCAATAGCACTCCTGGCCCCTTCTTACAAGACTCCGCCTTGGTGGCGCTACTACACCAAAAACATCAAGAGATTAAAATGCTACAGAGACAGTTAAATGAAATGAATGTAAGTCCATACATGCCTCGATTGGCAGGACATTTACTTGAAGCGGTACAAGCTGGTGCTAGCTCACCTGTAGCCTTAACATGGCCAGCCATGCTTCGAATGATGTCTGAACACGCAGGGGGCATTCCCCCTTGGCCATTCCAATATCCAGTCCCCCAGGCATGTTAGAGGGCAATTGAAGCATCTCAAACGATGGTGCCAATAGGGCCGCATATGCAGCCAACTGCCCTACATCAAAGTCCAACAAGTGTGGTGACAATAGAAAGACCGAGGACAGAATGAACAATGAGCATGAAGATGGCCGGAGAAGAAGTCACCGAGGCCAAATTACAAGTAACCAAACAAAAAGAGAATGAGTCCGCCATGGACTACATAAGAAGGTGGAGGAATCTCCGTGAAAGGTGTCGGCATTTGCCAAACTACGGGGACTCTGTTCAAATCTGCAAAAAAAATTTGAGAATAGAAATTCTACGATGGGTCATTGACATTAAGGTCACGACCTTTGAACAATTAAGTGACATTGTGGCTGATGTCGAAGCAGTTCTGGCAAAGCTTTGCCCGGTTTCTACAGTCTCGAGCCAAAAGAATGAATCAACCAGCAAATACCCAGTGCAAGAAAAAATTTGCGCCTCAAATTTTGAAGTCTTCGAGCAACAAAAGAAGAAAATGAAAGAGGCAGCCATCCTTTCTTCCATCGTGTCGACAAAACAAGGGTCCTCATTAAGGGGTAGAATGATGAAACTGTACTCCTTTTTGAAGGATAAGACTCGGGCTCTTTTTGAGTGGGCATGTGAATGCGGCAAAGTGGTGCTCCCGCAGCCGAAGAAACTAGGGGACTCCACAATAAAAGACGATCCATGCTTTTGTCCTTATCACCAAATGGTGGAGCATCACATTGAGGATTGCTATGTGTTCAAGGACATTATTGAACGCCTGATCAAGAAAGGCGAATTATAGATGGGCGAATACAAGGTGGATTCACCGTGCCCTCATCAAATGCCCATCTTCAAAGGAGTAGCCCCACGTAGCATTGCTGCCCTAGCTGCCCCTCATAGATTTGGCTGAAGCCAGCATTTAGCATCACCCCGCAGCTTGAATGCGGATACAAAAAAATAAAAAAAAGGAAGAAGAAAAAGAAGAAGGAAAGGAAACGGCATGTTCTAGGGGCAGGCACCAAAAAGAAAGAAAAAGAAAAAGAAAAAAATAATGATGAGCAAAAAAGAGGGCGAATGAAATTCCACCTACTACATCTAAGATGCCATCTCTCAGAGGTTGGGTCTTTCAAAAAAAAAAATAAATTAAGAAAGAAAGAAAGAAAAATTGAAGGAGGCCTCAATGGCTGCATCTGTTTAAGGAAATATCACCTCCCTCATGACTTGGTCCGTGCCGAATAAGAGACTACCATTGTGGGATCGGTATGGTGGAGCGAACCACTCATCCCCTCTCTAAGGAGGTGAGCGCTCTCCTATGCACCCGCCTTGGTCTGTTAAATGAATGGCAATGACTCTATACTATACTGGCAGCGCCATTAGAGTTGTGCATTCCAAAAAAAAAAGAAAAAAAAAAGATAGGAATGAATGCAAAAGAAAAGAAGAAAGGAAGTTATGGGGTAACAGGGCTTCCCCATACATCTCATCATGCGGGGATACTCCCCACTTGTCCCACCAGGACTGAACCTCTACCGTTGATTTGGGACCTATGCCCCCGGCTGAGGCATTCTCGTTGTCTTCTGGATTTGGGCCAATAATGATGCAGATACACCAAGAGATGCCACATTTATCTCATGGGGCTCTCCCATTGTTGCCAGTTCTAACCCCTTGCCCATCAGTCCCATCGTGCTGGGTCAACAAAACCTTTTCCTTGGCCTAAGGCGCTCCAGCCTAGCTGAGCTTGAAAATTACATTTTGTCCCATCGGACTGGGTCAACAAAACCTTTTCCTTGGCCCGAGGTGCCCCGCCCTCGCCGAACCCTAAAATTACCCTCTGTCCCACTGGGCTGGGTTCATAAAGCCCTTTTCTCGGCTTGAGGCACTCTGCCCTCGCCGAGCTCAAAAATTGTCCCTAGCCTCACGGAACTGGGCCCTTGAACCCCTTCCTTCCCGGCTCGATGCACCCCATCTTGGCTGGACTCTTGGACATTAATCCCTAGTCCCACCGGCGTAATAAACAATGAAAGTCACCAATAGTCCCACCAAACAAAATGTCTCACACAACAAACGAGTCTGTGCCAGGGAGACCAAAAACAAAACAAAAAAAAGCACAACAAAAAAAACAAAAGAAGAAAGAAATAAATAAAAAAATGAAGAAATGAAGATGGTGATTTAAAATAAACTTAATGAATCAACAAACTCAACAAATTCAACAAAACTGTTAAATTCAACAGATTTAGCAAACTCAATAAACCCAATAAATAGAACAAAATCAATCACCAAAATAAATCAATCAATCCGATGAACTAAATAAACCACGATAAACTTAATCAATTCAATAAATCAAACAAGTCAAATAAACTCAGGGGAACTAATGAACCCACTAAGCCTAGTAAACCCAATAAAATCAATAAACTCAATTGATACAATCGAATTCACTAAACCCAATGACCCAGAACAAATCAATCAACCCAATAAATCAATGAACTCAATAAACCTAATAAAACCGAGAGACTCAATGGAATTGACAAAATGTTCAACAAACCCAATAAGCTCAACAGACTCAATGAATCAACAAATCGAATAAACCAAAATAACCATTAATAAACTCAACCAATGAATTCAATGAACTTAACAAAATTAACAAACCCGATAAACTCAACGAACTAACCCAACAAACTTAATAAACCCAACAAGTACAATAAAATCGATAAATCCAATAAACCCAATAAACTTAACAAATTCGATGAACTCAACAAATTAAACAAATTCAATCAATACAAAGTAATAAACTAACAAAAAGACCTCTTCGCTTTGTCTCAGACCTTCTGTCTGGGCAAGGTTTGTTGATCATGTCATCTCCACGGATCAACGTCCATATTCTATCTTGGCTTAGACCTCACGTCTCTGCTAGGTTGGTCAACTATGACATGACGTCAGGCTGACATCCTCATCTGCCCATTCTATCCTTGTTTCAGACTTTCCGTCTGGGCAAGGTTCATTGACTCCGATATTTCATCGGATTAACACCAATATTTAGCATTGGGTCTGGGCCTCTCATCTGTTTACCATCTGGTCTGCCCTCACCCCAAACCTTCTATCGGGACAGGGCATGTTGACTTCAACATGACATCGAGTCAACACCTATTCTATATTCTGCCCTTGGCTTAGGCCTCACGCCTCTACCAAGTTCGTTGGCTTCGATAGGACGTCGAGTCAACACATATCCTATATTCTGTCCTTGGCTAAGGCCTCACGCCTTTGCCAATTTCATTGGCTTCGACAGGACGTCGAGTCAACATTTATCCTATATTCTACTCTTAGCTTAGGCCTCACACCTCTGCCAAGTTCGTTGGCTTCGACAGGACGTCGGGTCAACATTTATATCCTATATTCTACCCTTGGCTAAGGCCTCACGCCTCTGCCAGGTTCATTGGCTTCGATAGGACGTCGAGTCAACACTTGTCCTATATTCTGCCCTTGGCTAAGACCTCACGCCTCTACCAATTTCGTTGGCCTCGACATGACGTTGGGTCAACATTTATTTCCTATATACCTTCCTTGGCTTAGACCCCACGTCGTAGCCAAGTTGGTTGACTTTGATAGTCTGTCAAGTCAACAACCATTTTCTACTCTGGCCCAGACCCTGTGTCTCTCCCAGGCTGGTCGTTTTTGACATGACTTCGAGACGACAACAGTGTCTTATGTCTGCCCTTGTCTTGGACATACCGTCTAAGCAAGGTTTGATGGCTCCGACATCCCGTTGGGTCAACACCCTTTCACCTTTGGTTCAGACCTTTTGTCTTACGAGAAAACAAAAGGCCCTTTTTACATTTGGTTCAGACCTTCCGTCCGACCATAGAACAAAAAGACCCTTTTACCTTTGGCTTGGACCTTCCGTCCGACCATAGAACAAAAAGACTCTTTCACCTTTGGCTCGGACCTCCCGTCCGACCATAGAAAAAAAAGACCATTTTACCTGTGGCTCTGCCCCTTCCATCTAGTTAAAGAACAAAAGACCCCTTCATCTTCGGGTCGGGCCTCTCGCCCGGTCGGGAACAAAAAGACCATTTTTACCTTGGCTATGCCTTTCCATCCATTAAAGAACAAAAGAACCCTTCTACCGCCAGCATCATGACCTTTCGTTTAGGCTAGCACGTAAGTTAACAAAAAACATCCTTATCCGGCGTTATGGTTTCTTTCGCCTAAGTCGGTGAATATTATATCTTGGCGTCATGGTTTTCGACCTAAGCCAAGCTACCCGGCGTCATGGCCTTCTGCCTAAACCGGTAAATATTATATCTTGGCGTCATGGCCTTTAACATAAGCCAAGCTGTACGGCGTCATGACTTTACGTCTAAGCCGTTAAACACCTTGCACAACATCATGGCCGTCCGCCTAAGCCGATAAATATTATATCTTGGCCTCATGGCCTTTCACCTAAGCCAAGTTGCACGGCGTCATGACTTTACGTCTAAGCCGTTAAACACCCTTGTCCGGCGTCATGGCTTCTTCCGCCTAAGCTGGTTAATATTTTATCTTGGCGTCATGGTTTTCAACCTAAGCCATACTACCTGGCGTCATGGCCCTCCACCTAAGCCGGTAAATATTATATCTTGGCGTCATGGCCTTCTGCCAAAACCAAGCTACACGGCGTCATGACTTTACGTCTAAGCCGTTAAACACCCTTGTTCGGCGTCATGGTTTCTTCTGCCTAAGCCGGTGAATATTATATCTTGGCGTCATGGTTTTCCACCTAAGCCAAGCTACCTGGCGTCATGGCCTTCTGCCTAACTCGGTAAATATTATATCTTGGCGTCATTGTCTTTCGCCTAAGCCAAGCTGTACGGCGTCATGACTTTACATCTAAGCCGTTAAACACCCTTGTTCGGGGTCATGGCTTCTTTCGCCTAAGCCAGTGAATATTATATCTTGGTGTCATGGTTTTCCACCTAAGCTAAGCTACCCAGCATCACGGCCTTCCACCTAAGCCGGTAAGAATTATATCTTGGCGTCATGGCCTTCTGCCTAAGCCAAGCTACATGGCGTCATGACTTTACGTCCAAGCCGTTAAACACCCTTGTCCAGCGTCATGGCTTCTTCTGCCTAAGCCGGTGAATATTATATCTTGGCGTCATGGTTTTCCACCTAAGCCAAGCTACCTGGCGTCATGGCCTTCCGCCTAAGCCGGTAAATATTATATCTTGGCATCATGGCCTTCTGCCTAAGCCAAGCTGCATGGCGTCATGACTTTACGTCTAAGCCTGTTAAACACCCTTGTCCGACATCATGGCTTCTTCCGCCTAAGTCGGTGAATATTATAACTTGGCGTCATGGTTTTCCACCTAAGCCAAGCTACCCAGTGTCCTGGCCTTCCGCCTAAGCCGGTAAATATTATATCTTGGCGTCATGGACTTCCGCCTAAGCCAAGCTGCACGGTGTCATGACTTTACATCTAAGTCGTTAAATATCATTGTCCGGCGTCATGGCTTCTTCAGGCTATGCCGGTGAATATTACATCTTGGCGTCATGGTTTTCCGCCTAAGCCAAGCTACCCGGCATCATGGCCTTCCGCCTAAGCCGGTAAATATTTCATCTTGGCGTCATGGTTTTCCACCTAAGCCAAGCTACACGGCGTCATGGCTTCTTCCACCTAAGCCGGTGAATATTATATCTTGGTGTCATGGTTTTCCACCTAAGCCAAGCTACCCGGCGTTATGGCTTCTCGCCTAAGCCGGTAAATATTTTATCTTGGCGTCATGGCCTTTCGCCTAAGCCAAGCTGTACGGTCTCATGACTTTATGTCTAAGCCGTTAAATATCCTTGTCGGGCGTCATGGCTCTATGCCTAAGCCGGAGAATATTCTACCCTAGCATCATGACATTATGTCTAGGCCAAGTTATTCGGCATCATTGCTCTCCACCTAGGCCGGTAAATGTTCTCCTTGGCATCGTGACCTTCTGTCTAGGCCAAGTGGTCCGGCGTCATGGCTCCTTGCCTAAGCCGGCTAATGTTCTCCATTGGCATCATGGCTTTACGCCTAAGCCAAGTCATTTGGCGTCATGACCTTCTGTCTAAGCCGACATTCATTTTACCATTGGCCCGAAAACTATCATCCAACCCAATGAACAAAAAGACCCTTCTACCTTGGCATTACGGCTTCACATCCGAGTCAAGTCTTTCGGTGTTACGACCTTCAATCGACGCCGACCACCACCTTACTATTAGCTCGGAATCGCAGTCTGAACCAATGAACGAAAAGACCCCTCCCTTGGTTTTACACCAACTCTTGACCCCTCTCAGGATTCACAACAACATATAATATCTTCTCTCCATTGTCACTGCATCAGCTACTTACCTCTCAAACTATCGGCCTGCGAGTGTGCCTATTAAGCCCCATATAATAAAAAAGGGGAAAAAAGAACAAAAAAAGAAGAAAAAAGAGGGAAAAAAGAGAAAGAAAAGAAAAGCAAGAAAGAAAAATAAGAAAAGAAAAGAAAAATAAAAATAAAAAAAGAAAAGAAAAGAAAAGAAAAGAAAAAAGATAAAAAAAGAGGGTGCATAACATGGTTTGCTTGCTTGCATGTTTCGCGCACATGTTTGCTTGTAACATAGCATTAATACGCTTCCTTCAAAATTTCTGAGATCGCTTGCTTCTTTGCTAAAAAACACTGCCCAGATTCTACGTCTGCATGCGTCACGACACACACTAAGAGATGAAAAGTCAATTCTCGGTGAGTGCATACGGCCAGGGGAAGAGTCATAGCTATGTTGCTAGCACAACTCGCATGATACACCCTAGATGAAACTGCCACACTTCGCACACAATATGAGCAGTGGCCCCTAGCCATAGGGACGTCATAAACTCTTCTTAGCACTTCATGGAGCCCTAAATCTTTACACTCACATGAAGGGTAATTGTGAGGGAAAAGTTGGCAACCCCCTAAAAAAAACAAAAGAATATATAGGAATAAAAGGATGAATCCTAGTACCCGGGAATCTCCTTTAAGACACATGAGGAGACTCGCACCGATTGGTGAAGTCCATTATAGCACTATGAATAAAAGGATGAACCCTAGTAGCCGGGAATCGCGATTGACACATATGAGGAGACTCGCGCCGAACGGTGAAGTCCGTAATAACAATATGAATAAAAGGATGAATCCTAGTAGTCGGGAATCCCCATTGAGACACATGAGGAGACTTGCGCCGAACGGTGAAGTCCATAATAAGACTGTGAATAACGGGATGAATCTTAGTAGCCGGGAATCTCCATTGAGAGACATGAGGAGACTCGCGCCGAACGTTGAAATCTTGAATCAAGAATAAATAAGGGGGATGTGCGAAGCTACCAAAAGCCGAGAGCCCCAAATGCATGTGTTGGCGATAAAGTAATCCTCTAGTGTTACTTAGAACGTCTGTAAGTCCCTATGTTTAGGGTTCGTCGCCCATATAATCGCACTTTCACTCTATGGAGGAATAGTCTTGGGTGCGGATCGTGGCTTATGCTATGCATACATCCTACGCAGTTTCCTCTTCATGTATGCACGTCTCCCTTAGTTGTGCCTTGTGAGTTGCATTCCGTCCGTGAATTTTGGACATTGTCCTTATCCTATCCTCGATATAAGGGAACTATACTATATATGCTATGCCTGCTGGTGATGAGTGCTTGCGTGTTTGCGTAAGAATACAATGATGATTATAGAGAAACAAATGAAATAAAGATGATAACAATAAAAAAAATAAATGGAATAAAAACAATGATAAAATGAAATGAATGAAAATGATGATAATAATGAATAAAAAATAAGGATAGTCTCGGAATAATAAATGAAAGACAAACGATACTTACAAATGGGCTACACCCGTAGGTCCCGCTCTTTCATCTCTCACTAGCGACACCCGCGGGTGGGGGGTATTTGTTGACACTGAAAATATTTCTAATTTTTCATGACCTTTGTTTTGGCAGGTCATAAACGCTGGCCGAGTGCCCCTACACCCCCAAAATGGGAAGCCAAAGGCTCAATCAGCGGAAAACCCGAGTGACCCGATCAAGACACGCGGAACGCCGAAGTGGTCCGTAAGTGGCCAAAAGGACGTTCGATCAGGGGAAAAATACTTCGAGGGGTGACCCTTCTAATGAAAATGCTCCACGTGTCCATAAAGTGGAGTTGGAGGCACAGATTGCTGAGCCGAAGGCTAAATCAGAAGAAAACCTAGGAAATCTGCTCAACACACACGGAATTCCATAACAAGCCGTAAATGGCCATACATACGTCCGATCTCGACGAGAATGCTTTGAGGGATGGTCCTCCTAATGAAGACACCCCACGTTTCCACGGCGTGGAGTTGGCGGCACAAATCAACGTGTTGAACACCAAATCAGGAGAAAACTTGAGTTACCCGATTCGGGTACACATCGCACTAGAAAGGTTTGAAAGTGGCCAAAAGGATGCCCAACCAAGATGAAAATACTTCCAGGGTTAGCCCACTCGATAAGGATATCCCATATATATGTGAAGTTGAGTTGGTCGCATGAACTATAGTGCCGAAGGCCAAATCAGTGCAAATCCCAAGAAAATCGGTACGGGTTCTACACGTCCCGTAAATCTGCGGAAGCCCCGAATCAACACTTCAAAACGTAGTCCGGGACTACTGCACCAACCCCGAAGCTACTCCGGACTACGATCACTCACTGGTGTTGAGTGGTGATAGGCAGATATAGAGGGGAGGGGTGAATAGATCAGCCCATTTTTGCCCTTCTTTACGGAAATAAAACAAGATCTAACATAGACGATAATGATATAGAAATTAGTTAATAGCTAAGAAGCTGGACACACAAATGATATCCATGAACGGTCCTACCAAGCATCTACCACTAGAACATAAAGGAAAGCAAACCACAAGACACAATCTTTAAGGTGGTTCGGTCTCAATCTAGAGACCTACGTTCACCCCTCACACAACACAGTGAGGCTTTACTAGTGCAAAAGCACAGCCGCTGATTCATAGCTTCTATCAGAGAGATACACTCTCACAACTTCACTGCCACACAGCTTGAGGGGTCACAACCCAAAACACTCCACTACCAAACAGCTTGAGGGATCACAACCCAAAACGCACAGATCGGTGACCACACCATCCGTCTTCCTACTCGCAGGTAGGGAACAAATGATATAGAGTGTGTTTTGAAGAAAAGTAAACTGAAAATGAAACAGCCAGACAGAGTATCGTAATGAAGCACTATGAGAAAGAAGTCTCATGTCTGGGAAAGAGCTTGAGGGCTCCTTGGCTCTCTTCTTCCTCTTCCTGGTTCTTCACCACAACCCTTGCGAGAGAAGGATGATCTAACTTTCAGCTTTCAAGGGTTCTGGACGGATCTTCACGAAGTCTTCCTACTTGCAAGGAGATCTCTCATCGTGAGGAAGAGGATCATCTTCTTTTTGTTGCACTCACGCCAGAAGCATCACCAGGACGAAGATAACTTCGTCAGCAAGCTTCTTGCTTTTCTTTTCTCTACTTGAATGCATTGGTGTCGAACTGGAGCTCATCACCCTGATATATTGGTGTCCTTCAGCGACACCAACGTTGTCCCCTTTTCAAGCTAAACCCAGAATGTCACATCAACATAATTTGATTTGCTTCTATTTATCTAGTTGACCTTTTTCTGTCAAGGCTGTAGATATGTGGGTAGGTAGGAGACAATATTAGCATAACTATAGTCCTTTCAGGGGATTTCTCTACTAGACCACTGTTCTTTGATAAAGTAGCCTCTTTGATGGCTTTTTCCAGAGTGAACGGATCCTCCAAGACAAGTTCCAGATCCTAAAAATGGCTTCTATCGATTTCAGACCCGTTCTGGTCGAACATGAATGTGTCGACACTTTCCACATAGTGTGTCGAGACATCCCATTAAATAACTTGAAGATAGCTTCAGAACCGTTCTGGTCGAACACTGATGTGTCGACACTTTACACACAGTGTGTCGAGACATCCATTGAAATCTTGAAGATCCGTGGCTGAAGTGTCGAGACAACACGATACTGTGCCGGGACATATTTGCTTGGTTCCGAGATGACACCATGACTGTGTCGAGACATCGTCAAATGGTGTCGAGACATGTGTGTCATGTGCAGAGTTGCCACACGAAGGTGTCGAGACAGAAGCGCCATGTGCAGAGTTGTCACGCGAAGGTGTCGACACTTTTCACCTAGTGTGTCAAGACATCACTCAGAGAAATTCCCCTGCACTTGTTTAGTCCATTCATTAAATCAAAATATGTTAGATATTCCTCAAATATCTACTAATGATTTATGATTTGTTATCATCAAAACCAGGGAACACAACATTCTCCCCCTTTTTGATGATGACAACCATGAATCATTATAACCAAACATTCATATAGCATTACACAATTTGGTTGAGGAACCATCAAACAAGTGAAATTTATCCATTCAACACAACAACTGAACGTTAGCATTTTTTAACAAAAAGCTTGTTTCATTGATCAACCAAAGTTTCATACAGATCAAACAAGACATGTATTCAAGCAATTACATTGCACTGACTAAATGCAAAATCTAAAATCTAGATGAAAAAGGCTAACTACATGCTAGATGCTAGATGATGCTTGTCTTCTCAGAAGATCTTCAGTACTTCTCCCCCTTTGTCATCAGCAAGGAGGGGGTGAAGGAGGACGCTGCTGTAGAGGAGGCATAGAGCAAGAGCTGGCGAGGTGAAGGATCTGTGCCTCTTGAAATTCCTATTGCAGGTGGGAGATAGCTGCTGCTAGAGAATCAACCCTCTGATTTAGCTGCTCATCCCTTTGTCTGACAAACCTATGTATGGTCTTGATATTTTCATTGATGTCCTTGAGCCATTCATGAATCATTTCAAAGATGTATTCTGTCTGAGCCTTCTGTTGGGAGCCTTGTGGTAGTAAACGAGAAGAGGTGGCTTCTGATTGAGGAGGAGGGCAACATTCATCACCTGCGTCTGCCAAGGCAGGTTGGAGTTGAGATTTATGCAGACGGATGAGTTCCAAAATTTCAGAACCAACCATATCCAGTTTGTTATACACCACATCCATTTTGGCCTCAGCTTTGGTGGTGCCGTTGACTATTCTAGTTGTGTCGGTGTGGACCATGTCTGTGAGCCTGGATGAGTCATCAAGTATCTTGTTGCAATCAGAATACACCTTCCCTTTCATCCGTTGGGAGGCATCTAGTAGACGATAAGTAGTAGCATTAATTGTTCTCTCCAAATTGGAGGTGGCATCAAGAGATCTGTTGGTCTCTGTGGTCACTTGTGCTCGGATGGATGTAGTTGCGGCAGCCACTTGTTCAGCTAGCTGATTGGAGCAATCCATCAGGTTGGCACACTTAAGGTTGATATGACCTTGCTCTTCTATTTCCGCAATCCATCAGCTAGCTAGATGTCATATGCATGCCTTACTATTTCCGCAGTCTTTTCTTGGGTTTGAAGGTGAATTTGCCTTAGCCTCTTCATTATTGTCCCAGCTCTTTCACACACATCGATGATGGAGTTCATGAAGTTTTTCAATCTTTCATCTGACTTTTGTTTGTCAAGCACAAAATTTTCCCATTTGCTATTTTGGACTTGCTCATAATGAAGCTGTCTGGCTTCTATTTTGTCAACTTGCAGACTTAGTTGACAAGAAGAGGAGTTCATACTCCCAAACTGTCCAATCAGAAACTTCATAAGAGTGGGGTGAATATCCATGGGATTGGTAGTGGCACCATGAGTTGTACCTCTTGAGGTGGATGCCTCTGCATGGAATTCTGGAGGAGCATCCCCTTCAGTGAAGATTTGGGGTTCAAGTTCAGGAGAGAGAGGAGGTTGGATTCCAAAAGCTGTCATCATCCCAGGCCAGTCCATGGGATCTTCAGACAGTTGCTACTGATGTGCTTGCTCTGTTGAGTACGGACTGAATAGATCTAGAGGGGGGGGGTGAATAGATCTTTCCCCCCTTTTCGATTTAATATCTATTGACTAAATGAGTTGCAGGTGATTGACGAATTACAGAACTAATGTTGATATCAATGAAGAAAACAAACACATAGAGAAGCACGCACACACATAAGCAAACCACAAGATAGGATTTTTAAGGTGGTTCAGTCTCTTCCGAGACTTACATCCACCCCTTGCTTAACTCAAGTAAGGCTTCACTTATGAGAGCCTCTGATCTCAATCCAAAACACAAGACACCGCTGTCACACAGCTTGTTCCTGCTGACACACAGCTTGTACCAGCTGACACACAACTTGAATCCGCTGCCTCACAGCTTGACACTTGGTGTAAGGATGAATAGAAATGATGAGAAGGTGGGATGATGCAACAGGACTGAATATAGACTTTTGTAACAAAGTAAAGAATTCAGCCTGGGACTTAATCACATAAATAACAAGAGTAGACTCCCTGTAGAACTTCCAATCGGATGCCTTCAGCTGCTTTGCTGCTGGAGGTCGCACAGCTTCAAGCCCAGTCTTCCTTCTGCAGCAATGAGAATGCCTTTAGTCTTCTGCAGATTTCTGATTGATGGAGAGCCACTTCGTCCTGTGATGTAGGTGTGTTTCTTAGCTTCTGTTCTATGCTCTCTCTGTGTGCTTGCCTCCGCGATCAGTTGCCTTCTACTTTTTATGCAGATACTTTTTCAAGCCTGAAGCTCTTCCCGCTCAAATTCCAGATCGAGCGTCAATCTGCTAGAAAGCAGGGAGAAGGTTAAATCTGATCACTACAATAAGTTTGACCGCTTCTAAGCAAGATTCTCTCCTTGATTCCCGTGCGGAATCTCATCATTTGAACTACCCAACAACCTGCAACAACAATCTGCAGGTTTTAAGGAACCAAAACAGAATTCGGTTAGAGTTCGGTTCTGGACGCTATAACACCCGTGGTCGACCATGACACTGTCCCTGGTCGACAACGAGTAGTGTCCTGATGGCGGTTTCATTCTGGCTGACACTCGCGTCCCGTGGTCGACCACAGCCTTGTCGCTGGTCGACAAGGGGCAAATTCCAGATGGCCGTCAGTTCTGTCTGATGCTCTGTCTGTTCTGTGGTCGACCAGAAGTGGGGCTTTGGTCGACAGCCAAGGCACATGCAGAAGACGGATGACTTGAAGTGTTTATGGCTGGGTTCGTTGGTCGACCATAACCACTTCCCTGGTCGACAAGCGGCCTTTGACACTTCTTCTGATTTGTTGATTCCACTTGGATTTCAGTGGACCTGAAATTACTTAACATATCAGAAGTAACTTGAACTATCAGATTTATATTGAGTTAATCAAAAACATTGTTTGTCATCATCAAATAGTCATGAGTCCATTACTTTGAAAGAACAATCAAACCACTTGTATTTGTTATGAAACAAGATAGAACTTGATTAATCAAACATATCCTATTGTCATCATCAAAACCAAGGGATGCACAACATTCTCCCCCTTTTTGATGATGACAACCATGAGTCATTGTGACAAACAACAGATTATAGAATTCATTTGATATTGCATTCAAGGCTATCATAGCAGAGATTTCATTCAGACAATTCGTTTGATGTGCCTTTCAAAAACTATTGCACTAATTACATGAGTGACTCAAAAAGGATAAAGACACTAAGGACACGTAGACAAAGTAAACTTGACATCTAGACACACATCTAGACACACAACTAGACACACAATGACACATAAAGTCCTATCTCCCCCTTTGTCAACAGCAAAAAGAAGATCATTTAAACAATCCCTCTGAGGAGGATGAGGAAGTCTCTGGCTTCACGTTCTCTTCCATGCGATCCAGCTTGTCAACAATGTGGGCATAAGAGAGTCTGAGCTTCTGGATCTCGGAGATAGTAGCATTGTGATACTGTTCATTCTGCTTGGTTGTGAACTCTATGCGGTTTCCCATTTCTTCTGACACTTGACCTAAGGTGCCAACTAGTCTGTTGAACCGAGAACTAGCATGGTCAGTGTGTTCCTTTTGCTTGATGAACCTGGCCTCCATCTGTTGTTCTAGCCTTCGGACTTTCTGCTCCAGGCGCCCGGTGGCAGCATTCATATTCTCTTGAAAGGATTGGAATTGAGTGGTGAGAGAGGACAACTGAGATGCTATCTGGAGAAGCACTCCGTGAGACTCAGTGTTGGAGGTGAAGGATGGTGGTGGAGCAGAAGTAGATGGGGTGGAGGTAGGTGGAACTTGGGTAGGTGGAACAGAATGAGATGGAGCTTGGGTAGGTGGAACCATCACGATGCAGAAAACGAGCGGTCAGGATTTAATCAGCATAACTCAAATTTTTGGAAGATATTAAAGTGTACTTCCTTTCTTTAATAGAACACTTATGGAACCTTTCCACCCTTATGCAAAGACCACCTTGTGACCAAATAGAGTGGGTATTGTGGTTCAATGAATTTGAAAGTATTGCACCAATAAATTGACTCCCCATATCCAATTTCTTTCACATGGCTCCTTGAACTTATAATATATTTCAAGAGATAATTTGACTAAATATGCTAGCTGAACAGTGTTTTGTACTTATATTTGCATGCTATGCTTTAGGTCAACCATTTTCTCTGCCTTTGTGATAACTTTTTGAATCATTTGAGAGCTGTGGTCAGGTTTATCACATGCTTTTCTACACGAGGAGACACGCTTTTTACACGCCAGAAACCCCGGCTACTTAGCATGCCTAACCATTCCACTAATGACTGGGACACACCTTTTATCCGTGAGGATATACGTTTATCAGACGCCAATATCCCCAGTTACTCAGTATGCCCAATCAATATTTTTGAAAGCAGCAGAGTTAGATTGGATCTTCATGACACACTTGTCTCCCATCTATTGTTCAGCCAATTTTTTTGCTTTGAGATGGAGAACAGTAGTTTCTCAGAACTCAATCCATTGCTCTACCAAGAAGGCAGAATTATGGCGTATTCCATGTTCATACATGTTATATTTGAGTTTATTTTTACTGTCCAACATAGACACAGGTAGAGAAATAGTCTCATTACTAAAAATCATAAGTCCTCAAAATCTTGTGACAGAGTCATAGTTATGGTTTGAATTTATTGCAGTAGTACAGTTCAAATTCTCATTACTACACTCAACCTCTACTCTTAATGATTACCTTGGTGATTTTATTGAAAGATATGGTTAGGTTTTTCAATGTTTTATCAAGGAATGAGTTTACACTTTTTCTCCCCCTCAATTTGTGAGTCCTTGCTGAAGATAAAAAAATGTTGGCCATGAAGAGATATAGAGACACAAGGGATGGGAAGTATGGATAAGGATGAATGAGTGAAGAATCTGAGCACAAAAGTTCACTTAGTTCAGAGGATTTCCTAGCAGAGCCAGCAGCCTTTTTAGATCCATTTTCCCTTGTTCAGATCCTCTGTCGACCATAGAGTTGCCTTTGGTCGACCTCTGTGCTGTCACAGAAGCTGCCTGATGAGTAGTCACCTGTGGTCTGCTTTCTGACAATTCTGTTGTCGACCATGGGACCGCCTGTGGTCGACAGCTGTGAAGTCACAGAACCAACTATTTCCTGTCCTGATGCCTTGGTCGACCAGCGCCTTGCCTGTGGTCGACCACAAGAGATAATCCGTAGTAGAACCAGGATTCTGCAGAACTTGCTGAAGTAGCAACCGACACTAGACCTCCAAACTCAAAACTTGACCAGTACTAGAGACCTAGTTGACATAACTTAGAACAGAAATGACAGAATCTATACAGTGAACACATGAATATGATTATTTCAAGAATTTTCAGGAGAAATTCTACAAATTCCTAACTCCCTTCTTAGAGTTGAAAAGCTGTCATTGTTAAGGGGTTTTGTGAAAATGTCTGCCAGTTGTTTTTCAGTTTCTACAAAATGAAGCATGAAATTTCCTTTGGAGACCTCATCTCTTAGAAAGTGATGATGGATCTCAATGTGTTTTGTCCTAGAGTGTTGAATGGGGTTTTTAGACAAATTAATAGCACTAGTGTTGTCACAGAAAATAGGTGCACATCCAAGATCTACATTGTAGTCTTGGTGTTGATGTTTTATCCACATAACCTGTGTACCACAGCTCCCTACTGCGACATACTCAGCCTCAGCAGTGGAGAGTGCCACAGAATGCTGCTTTTTAGAAGCCCATGATATTAAACATCCACCTAATATTTGACAATAACCACTAGTACTCTTCCTATCAATTTTGCAACCAGCATAATCAGCATCTGAATATGAAATCAAATCTAGTTTGCAATATGTAGGATACCATAAACCCAATTCTTGGGTGCCGGCAAGGTATCGAAGGATACGCTTGACAGCCCCTAAATGTGATTCTCTAGGGCTAGACTGATATCTAGCACACATGCATACACTAAACTGAATATCTGGCCTTGAAGCAGTTAAATATAGCAGGGACCCGATCATACCTCTGTATTTCTTGGCATCTACCATGTTACCTTTTACATCAGCTTCCAATGTTGCATTTGTACCCATGGGTGACTCGATTGGTTTGTAGCTTTCCATGCCAAACTTCTTCAACATCTCCTTTATGTACTTGGATTGATTTATGAAGTATCCTTCTCTACATTGTACGATCTGCAATCCAAGAAAAAACTGTAAATCACCCATTAAACTCATTTCAAACTCATTGGTCATTAAGTTTGCAAATTTAGTACATAAAGAAGCTTCGGTAGACCCAAACACAATATCATCCACATAGATTTGTACAACTAGTATATGCTTACCTTGGGTCTTGGAAAACAATGTTTGATCAATTTTACCTCTTATGTATCCCTTCTTGGTGAGGAAGGAGCTCAACCTTTCATACCAAGCCCGAGGAGCCTGCTTTAATCCATACAAAGCTTTATGCAATTTGAAAACATGATTAGCAAGTTCATCATTTTCAAATCCAGGGGGTTGTTCCACATAGACTTCTTCTTTTATTATTCCATTTAGAAATGCACTTTTTACATCCATTTGTTGTAGTTTGATTCCATGAGATGCTGCAAAGGCTAACAATATCCTGATGGCTTCTAATCTAGCAACTGGAGCATATGATTCTTCAAAATCAACCCCAAATTCCTGGTTGTACCCTTTAGCCACCAGCCGAGCCTTGTTTCTCATTACAACCCCTTCTTCACTTAGCTTGTTTTTATAGACCCACTTGGTTCCAATAACGGGGTGAGATGAAGGTCTAGGGACAAGACTCCACACCTGATTTCTTTCAAATTGATTTAGTTCTTCATGCATAGCATTTATCCATGAGTCATCTTTTAATGCTTCCTCTACTGATTTGGGCTCTATTTGGGACACAAGTGCAAGCTGATCTAGTTCATTGATTTCTTTTAACTGAGATCTAGTCTTCCTAGGATCATGAATTCCACCAATGATGTTTTCTATGGGATGATCTCTAAGAAGTCTTAAGTTCTCAAGATTGTTACCTGAGATGCCTTCTCCTTCGGGTGGAGCATTAGTAATACCTTGATCTCTTTCCTGAGATTGTTCTTCTTCATTTGGTTCTTCGTTGTCTTCTAGAAATTCCCTATCTTCTTCTTCTTTGCTGACCTGCTCATTTTTGCCAAGATCATTAATTTCATCAAATGTAATATGAGGGGATTCTTCAACAATTTGATCTTTGGTGTTAAAAACTCTATAGGCTCTTGATCGGTCGGAATAGCCCAAGAATATTCCTGGATCACTCTTCGGTTCAAATTTGTCCAAGACCCTTTTATCATTGTTATGAATAAAGCATTTTGACCCGAAAATTCTAAAATGAGCTAGGGATGGTTTCTTACCTTTGAACATTTCATATGGTGTATTTTCACTAGCCGGTCTTACCATTGCTCGGTTTACAATGTAGCATGCGGTGTTGACTGCCTCTGCCCAAAATCTCCTTGGAAGTTTAGCTTCAACCAGCATGGTTCTAGCCATCTCGACAAGAGTGCGGTTCCTTCTCTCCACAACTCCATTTTGTTCTGGAGTCCTTGGTGAGGAAAATCTGTGGGTTATGCCCTTGTTTCTGCAGAATAAGTCAAAGTCAGAATTTTCAAACTCCCCCCCATGGTCAGATATGATTGTACACACTTTGGACTTGCCATCCTGCTTCATTCTTTTGTAGAATTCCTGAAACTCAGAAAAAGCATCACTTTTATGAGATAGAAATATTACCCATGTGAATCTAGAGAAATCATCAACTAGTACATAACCGTATCTCTTACCACTAAGACTAGCAGTTCTTGTTGGGCCAAAAAGGTCCATGTGCACAAGTTCTAGTGGTCTAGAAGATTGAGTTTCAGTTCTACCTTTGAATGATTTTCTTGTTTGCTTACCTTGGGTACATGATTCACATACTTTGACATTTTGAGCAAACGAAATTTCAGGCATACCAAGAACCATTTTATTCTTCACAAGTTTATGCAGCACCCTATAGCTAACATGCCCTAGCCTTCGGTGCCACAGCCAGGTCAGGTCCTCTTTCTTGGCGATTAGGCACAGGTTGGAGTGGGCTGGATCATCCAAGTCTATTATGTAGACATTGTTTACTCTCTGGCCCATAAACTTGACTGTATCTGAATTTGGTTCAATAATCTTGCAGATCTTGGAGTCAAATATTACTTTATGGCCTTTGTCGCAAAGCTGACTGATGCTCAGCAAGTTATATTCCAGTCCATCTACCAGCAGTACATTTTCAATACTGTTTGAGGAGATCTTACCTATTTTACCTGTCCCGATGATCTTACCTTTGTTATTTCCTCCAAAGGTCACATAACCTCCATCTTTTGAGCTTAGTTGGGAGAACTTGGCCTTGTCTCCCGTCATGTGTCTTGAGCAACCACTATCTAAGTACCACTTATTGTGCATGGCTGCCAGACATTCCTGCATCATGAATTACACAGAAATTTTTGGACCCCAATGGTACCCGGGTCCAAGATAACTTGTAAAATTGTGAAATTGCTGTAACAATCCTTTGGGAACCCAGATTTTGTTAGAGCAGTTTAATTTTTCGTCTCTGAACTTGTTCAGATTGGGTGGCTTTTGTTCTAATGTTTCTTTAATCTGATTCCACCTTTTTGATTTCCAATTTTCATTTTGTTTCACCTGAGAAAATCTATGGTTCTTGTTTGCGTGTCTGGTCATGGTCGACATCTGGTGTGTCTGTGGTCGACCATTGCTTTTCCAGAAGCCAGCGCTTGTTCTGGCAGTTCCTCTGGTCGACATCTGGTATGTCTGTGGTCGACCACTGCTTCTCCAGACGCCAGCGCCTGTTCTGGCAGATCCTCTGGTCGACATAGGAGGGGTCGGTTGTCGACCAGCCTGTCTCCAGACACCTTGTTTTCTAGATTTATGTCCTTTAACTTGATTTAGTACTTGGTTTGTTTGGTTATTTCTGTGAATTTGAGTTTCTTGTCTATTATTTTTAAGCTTATGTTGATTGACTGTTTTCTCTTTAATGTTTCTCTCTTCCTTGGTGACATTATTCCTTTTGGAGGAGCATTCAGCTACATCCTCTTGTTTGTCTTGATATAGATTGATTAGGGGCCCTTTTCCTTTTGAGTCAGCAATCCCAGTTACGGTTTTTATTTGGAATTCCTTTTTAGCCGTAGGATTGTATCCTAACCCTTCTTTTTGGAAGTTTACTTTTATTCCCAAGACAGCATTTAAGTTTTCTTGACCTTTAGTCATTTTTTCCAAGGTTTCCTATTTGTTTTTCAGTTCACTCTGGATTCTTTCTATTTCTTCCAGAAGTTGACAGTTTTCCTCCTTGAGTGAGTTGTTTCTTTCTTGAGTTACCTTAGTTTGCTGTTCACTTTCTTGAGTCTTTAATTTTACCTCATCAATTGTGTTTTTCAGTGACTCATTTTCTTCTAACAGCCCTTTGACATTTTCTTCATCTGTCTCGTATTGTTTCAGCTTATTTTTCAAGGTGGTGATTTCTAATTCTAGTTCAGTTCTGTTGGCAAATGGGTTGCTGTCATTATTGACCTGATTAAGATTTTTATTCAAACTCTTATTTTCCTTTCTAATTCTTTCATATGCATCAAGTAAGTCTGAGTAGACTTCTTCCCAATCTGAGTTAGAAAAATCTTGAAACGGAGGGATTACCTCAAGATCATCGCTATCTCCTTTGGCCATCAAACAGATGTTTCCTTCTTCTTCCTCGGAAGTTGTTTCCTCCTTACTGCTTTCCTCCTACTCGCTCCATGTGCTTATCATTGCTTTTGGTTGCTTGCCTTTCCACTTGAAGCTTGATTTCTTAGGAGTCTCTGGACATTCAGCCTTTATGTGTCCTAGTTTCCTGCAGTTGTAGCAGACAAGTTTGTTAGATGAAGTTTTATTTTTATCAAACTTAAACTGAGATGACTTTCTTACCATGCCCTTAGGATTCCTGAATCCCTTACCTTCCTTCCGCAGAAACCTTTTGAATTTTCTTGTTAACATGGCTAGCTCACCAGTTTTCTCACCTGTGCTAGATGAGTTATCAGTGTCAGATAGTTCAGAGGTGCCTATTTTAGTTTTTAGGGCGAGCTGGTTCTTTTTCTTGGCCTCATCTTCTTTTCTTTTCAGATTGACCTCATAGGCCATTAGGGATCCCACTAGTCCATCCACAGTCATAGTGGTGAGGTTCTTTGAGTCCTCAATTACTGTGGCCTTGGTATGCCACATAGGAGTGAGGGATCTTAGGATCTTCCTCACTAATTCCTGTTCCTTGTAGGTTTTCCCTAGACTCTTTAAACTATTCGTTAATTGCACTAGTCTAGCATACATTTCAGAAATATTTTCGTCAGTTTTCATTATAAACATTTCATATTCTGAAACTAGCATATTTGCTTTTGACTCCCTTACCTCTGAAGTACCTTCATAGATTACTACTAGTCGATCCCACATTTCCTTGGCCGTTGCACATTGTGAAACTCGTGAGAACTCCGTGGGGTGTAGTGCGCATTGCATTACGTTCATGGCTCCCCAGTTGATGGTTGATTTTCTGACCTGTTCTCTGGTCCAGGTATCCTCATCTTCGGGCAGCTCGTAGGGTCCTCGGCTTACTACTCTCCACATCTCATGATCTTGTGCTCTCAAGAACACCTGCATACGATTTTTCCAGTATGAGAAATCATTTCCATCGAAATATGGTGGTCTAGTTACTGAGTGTCCCTCAGCCATTAGACTTCTAGAGTTCAGTCCGGCAGGCCTCTCCTGGTTGTTAGACCACATTTTTGGAGAGTCTGGCTCTGATACCACGTGTTGAGTACGGACTGAATAGATCTAGAGGGGGGGGTGAATAGATCTTTCCCCCTTTTTCGATTTAATATCTATTGACTAAATGAGTTACAGGTGATTGACGAATTACAGAACTAATGTTGATATCAATGAAGAAAATAAACACATAGAGAAGCACGCACACACATAAGCAAACCACAAGATAGGATTTTTAAGGTGGTTCAGTCTCTTCCCGAGACTTACATCCACCCCTTGCTTAACTCAAGCAAGGCTTCACTTATGAGAGCCTCTGATCTCAATCCAAAACACAAGACACCGCTGTCACACAGCTTGTTCCTGCTGACACACAGCTTGTACCAGCTGACACACAACTTGAATCCGCTGCCTCACAGCTTGACACTTGGTGTAAGGATGAATAGAAATGATGAGAAGGTGGGATGATGCAACAGGACTGAATATAGACTTTTGTAACAAAGTAAAGAATTCAGCCTGGGACTTAATCACATAAATAACAAGAGTAGACTCCCTGTAGAACTTCCAATCGGATGCCTTCAGCTGCTTTGCTGCTGGAGGTCGCACAGCTTCAAGCCCAGTCTTCCTTCTGCAGCAATGAGAATGCCTTTAGTCTTCTGCAGATTTCTGATTGATGGAGAGCCACTTCATCCTGTGATGTAGGTGTGTTTCTTAGCTTCTGTTCTATGCTCTCTCTGTGTGCTTGCCTCCGCGATCAGTTGCCTTCTACTTTTTATGCAGATACTTTTTCAAGCCTGAAGCTCTTCCCGCTCAAATTCCAGATCGAGCGTCAATCTGCTAGAAAGCAGGGAGAAGGTTAAATCCGATCACTACAATAAGTTTGACCGCTTCTAAGCAAGATTCTCTCCTTGATTCCCGTGCGGAATCTCATCATTTAAACTACCCAACAACCTGCAACAACAATCTGCAGGTTTTAAGGAACCAAAACAGAATTCGGTTAGAGTTCGGTTCTGGACGCTATAACACCCGTGGTCGACCATGACACTGTCCCTGGTCGACAACGAGCAGTGTCCTGATGGCGGTTTCATTCTGGCTGACACTCGCGTCCCGTGGTCGACCACAGCCTTGTCGCTGGTCGACAAGGGGCAAATTCCAGATGGCCGTCAGTTCTGTCTGATGCTCTGTCTGTTCTGTGGTCGACCAGAAGTGGGGCTTTGGTCGACAGCCAAGGCACATGCAGAAGACGGATGACTTGAAGTGTTTATGGCTGGGTTCGTTGGTCGACCATAACCACTTCCCTGGTCGACAAGCGGCCTTTGACACTTCTTCTGATTTGTTGATTCCACTTGGATTTCAGTGGACCTGAAATTACTTAACATATCAGAAGTAACTTGAACTATCAGATTTATATTGAGTTAATCAAAAACATTGTTTGTCATCATCAAATAGTCATGAGTCCATTACTTTGAAGGAACAATCAAACCACTTGTATTTGTTATGAAACAAGATAGAACTTGATTAATCAAACATATCCTATTGTCATCATCAAAACCAAGGGATGCACAACATGCTCAAAGTGAATGTCTGCATGGAACATTTCCTCATGCTGATCTAACTGTGCATCTGAAGCTGGCTGGTCCTGTGCAGGCTATTCCTGTGTAGGCTGTTCCTGTGGAGCTGGCTATACTGGAGGGTCAGGTAAATGTCTAGGCAGATTACTTACAAGTTTGTCACCTTCCTTTTTGAAGTGCATGTAATTTTCTATGAACCTCATGCTGTAGACATTGCTCTTAGGGATAGGTATGGACTTTTCATTATCAAGAGGGGTGCCTACCTTTTAAAAAATAGCATTTAGCTGTGCGGCATAAGGTAAGCTATTCTGGTTGCAAGTGCAACTGTCCATAATCAGGAGCATGATCTCTGGAAGACAAACTTAGTAATTGTTGAACAAGCAGTAAAACAGGAACCTCTGGGTCTCAGTAAATCTACATCTGCCACCCCCTTGTGGGGTAATCATGGTAGTAAAAATGTGATGCAGTAGACGTTGTAAGGGGGGAAATCGATTGGTGTCAAAGGATTTGACAAGAAGTTGGGTTGCATCCTAAGGGTTTCGAGGCTTCCCTGTCAGGATGGTGTAAGCTACAGACAAGTCAATCTAAACCTCAGATTCTATTTCCCTATCCTGGGGTATGTGTAAGGCTCTGTTTAGAAGCTTTGTTGTAACCTTGATGGAGACCCCCTTTACTTCAGTCCGAAGGACTTTCTTGTTCTCATCAAAAAACAAGTTCTTATAGAACTGTTGAACTAAAAATGGGTAGTATACCCTGGAATTGGACAGAAATCGACGCCATCCTTGGAACTCGAATAATGGCAGTAGGTCAGGAAAATACTCAAGCATCTTGTGGTCACTAAAATCCACATACCTAGGGAATAGAATCCTGGTGGGATCACTTTCTTCTTCCCTAACAGAGGGAGCAGCACTGGGCTGTGGAGGAGCTGACTGAGCCTTGGCCTTCCATTTTTCCTTGGCGGACAGCCGTGGCCACTTGGCCTTTGGTTGTGGCGGCATAACCCTTTCACTATTCGAGCCCTGGGCCTCGGCAGCTCTTCTCTTAGCTGGTTCAACAACTGGATGGTCTGTAATACTCTTGGAGCGCCCTTCAGTGTGTGCTTCTGACGTTGTGGCTTTCTTGGATGAAGCTGCGTCATTCTTCTTGCCGCGGGTGACCGGAGGAGCCATGGAGAGGTTAGAAGAAAGAGAGGCGAGGAGACGGAGGGCAGCTGGAGCTAGCTGGGGAGAGGGTTTCACATACGAAGGAGAGGGAACGAGGGCGTCGACCTCAAGGTGAGAGAGTGCTATTGAGTAGTGGACAGCGGATCTAAAGGGGAGGGGTGAATAGATCTACCCCTCTTTTTGTAATGCAACCCTCTATATAGCTAGATAAACTAAATTGCAGCGGAGTGTAACTAGCTTATCGAAGAACACTATGATTCACATGGCAAGATGAGCAACTAATATATCGATTTGAACCTAAGCATGCATCTAGAATGAAGCAATCACACAAGCAAACCACAACGCAAAGGATTTTAAGGTGGTTCAGACTGAATCCTCGGTCCTACGTCCACCCCTCATTAAATCCGGTGAGGCTCCACTAGTGCCACGCACTGAACCACAAATCGGAAAGACCTCTGATTGCCTTCCTACTAACCACAGGTAGGGACATCAACACCGCAGATCGGACAACTTCTGATTGCCTTCCTACTAACCACCGGTAGGGACGATCTTCAATTTCAAATGTTTGAATGAAATGGAAAAAAAACAAATATAAAATCACTCAAACAAGATATAGAATATGCTCAAAGAAAAAGATCTTGTCTGAGTTGCAGGAGTTTGAATCTGATGCCTTGATGGTGTCTTCTTCTTTGAGAGATGTTCTTCCTTGAGTTCATGAAGAAGACAATGGATGTAGCTTTGATCTTCCTTTTGATCTCCTAGAGTTGATGAAGAGTTTGATGCAGTTTAGATCACCCATGAGATGATGAAGAAGATGAAGGATGCAGCTTTATCTTCTCTTGGCTTGGGCTTGATCTCCTCTTGAAGAAGCTTGAATCACTTGAGGATGAAGAAGCTTCTTCCCGTAGTACTGTTCACAGCTACAGTACTCGAACTCCTCTCCTTTGAACACACCCTTGTAGCCTCCCTCGAATCCCCTTGAAGCATTAGGGTTTCTAACCCTCCTTGTGTTGGTTTTATAGACTTTGAATGGTCCTTGGACATTCTTCAGACCAGATCCACAATCCATGGGGGATTGGGTGACTTTGTGGTTAAACAAATACAAGGAAAGGGGCTCTTCTCGAAGTGGAAAACAAGGTCAACATTGAAGGCTCGGGGCTGGCGGTCGACCTGTGGAAGCTGGCGGTCGACCGCTATTGAGAAACGCTGTAGATGGATGGTCCCTGGAATTTTCGGTCGACCGCTACTGGGCTGGCGGTCGACCGCCACTGAGACTCGTGCAGTGTAATATCCCGATTTATTAACAAATAAAAATTTGTAGAAAATTTATAAGAAATTAATTAGAAAATCCTTAATAAGTAGAATAAGTTAAATTTTGACTATTTCGTAACAATCTGGAAAATTTAGAATCTTGTAGAGGATAAAATGTTTAATAAAAGTATCTTATGTGACCGACCCAAATAAAATTTGTAATTAGGCCAAATCAACTGATTAAGGCCCAAATCCACATTTAATCTAATTGGACCTTAAAACGTGAAATTTGAGCCCAATACCCGATGACTTAGACTGAGACCGGATCCAAATGGAAGGCTAGGATGAGTAGATCGTTTCCCCTCTTAGTTCTCCCCGAAACCCTAACTCTAGAAAGTGAATTTTGGATGAGAAGGCGGCGGCTAACCCTATCCACGCGGTTCGCACACGTCCAACTTGATTGGACTCTATCTCCTCGAATAGAAGACTCTAGACCTTGTGTGACCTATAAAAATGACCCTCAAGAACCCTATTTTCATTTGGGTGCTGTGGCGGCCGACAAGGATCGTGGACGAGGGTGGATTCCAGCGATCACCGGTGAGGTGTTCTTAGCGTGTCGTCGTCCCTCTTCTTCCATCTTCCTCCGTTTAAGGTAGGTTATAGCAAGCCAAATCTTAAGTATTATATATGATTAGAACCAGCATCGAGTGCCCTTTCTATTGAATGCAAAAGCCCTAAAAGTTATATAGTATCATGCGAGAATTTTAGGGTTTAGAAGAAGCATGTCAAATCTAGGGTTATACTTGTTCCATCTCGTTTAAGTAGGGATAGCAGGCACGAAAGATTAAATTGAGCATGCTTTATTGTAAAACTTTTCGTGCTCTTTCTTTTGAATCCAAAAGCCCTAATTATTATGCTCTATGCTATGCGTATTTAGCAATTCTTTGTAACCCTAGCCAACTCGCCGAAGGCGGGCAGGGCGAAAGGGGGACTTGAGCGTTTTTGACTTGTACGGTCTCGCGATAGACCGCCCAACCTAGTTAGGCGGCATGTTACTGACCGTTTATGTTCTCTGGTTCGTGTTATGTTTCTGGGAAGAGCGGCTTCACCTAGACCACACTTCTGTCAGGCGGCCAGTTATTGACCGTTCGTCTTCTCCAGCGGCTCATTACAGACCACTCATCTCCAGAAGGTCTTCTGACCTGAGGGGGGATAAACGGCCTGTGTGCGATCGCTGAGGAGGATGAAAGGTCCATACTGGACCGTCCATCTTTACAGAATTTATTATGTTATCTTTTTTGCATGATTTATGATGGTAGATTAATGGTTAAATGTAAGTTAGCAACATGCATAAAAACTCTGGAAAATTATAACATTAATGATTATAAATCTTGCTGATTTATTCATCTTGACCTTGGATCATCTTTTTCAATGTTAATATTAATCGTGATTCATTATTAAATTGAAAATTTTATTAGGGTTGTATGACAGTCGTTCTACTTCGGTAGGATTGACTGACCGTCTCACTGGTTTCCGATGTTTTGTTAACCCTATTTCTATGTAATGTTTGGGACTCTCCGCCGGATATTCCTTCCGTCGGACTAGGACCTTCATTACGGGACCTCCGTAAGCCCCCGCGAGCCTGGGATTCCCACTAGGACGCCGGGCAGGTTGTACCATCAAGACCTGAACTTGTGTACGTGATCAAATCGATTGAACTATCGTATTGTAAGTCACGGCTCGACTTGGACCCTCTGAGAATTACGAGGCCCGAAAGGGACCATTCATCTTCTTGGGTGGCCCATAACGAACCGTACATCCCTGGCCAAGTGCCACTTACATTGGTCGTCTAACCTTGATCTATCTTCGACCAATTTGTGTTTGGATCGACCCAATACGCCCTAGGTTGATCAGTGGAGAGTGGGCTGGACCCTGGTTCAGTTCTGCCCACTTATGGCAGCCCGGAGCCCGTTTGGGTTGACTTCTAGTTGTTTAAGTGGAACGGACCTACTGGAACCGCCCATGTTATAGCGTGGATCTTATTGGACCGTCTGTCTATTGGACGGCCCTATATGGACCGTTTATCTTGTTCTTGGGCTTCCAGCTCTACTAGTCTTGAGCGGCCCATTTTCAACCGTTCAATTACTCGAGCGGCCCTACATGGACTGTGTATCCTTGACTTCGGTATGACTAGTCCTAAGCCATCTCTATCCTGAACGGTCCAGTTTACACCGTGCATTGCTTGAGCGGCCCTGTTATGACCGCTTATCATCCAGAAGTGATTTCCATGATTTTTCGTGTTGAATCCAAGGACCTGATTGGTTCTTGATAACTTGAACCTTCCAGACATGATGTCTTCTTCAACTTACCCTTGAAACTTTGGTCAGTTCCATATCTTGGAGTAATGGCCATTTAACTTGATTAATGTGTAGACATAACTTGGGATCTTGGATCCAACAAATCAATGTCAACGCATCATAAGGGCCCGGTCTGGTCCTGGGAGGATTGCCCGAAAAGTACTTGTGTCTCGGGGAGTTTGAATGACATGCTGAGGCATTGCACCGAGTGCATGACTAGTGTGTTTTCTAAGACAATAATCTCTTACTTGATTTCTCTTGACTTGGTTAGATCTTCCTTGTTGGCCAAATTCTCGGTTATATCATGTTCTTGCTTTCTTTTCATTATTTTGTTGCATAGTTATTTCCTTTCATTCTTTATTTACGCGCTCAAACATGCAATTCAATTGGTTAATTACTTAAACTTGCCTGTTATTACCTACTGAGCGTTCGCTCACCTAGTTTTGCCCCTTTTTCAGGTAGCTCAGGTGAGGACTCGTAATCTGATGGGAACGGGCAAGAGTGACGACCGTGGAGTGAACCTGATAGAAGCCTGTGAAACTAGTTCTAGTTGTGGAGTCTATTTGTATTTTGGAAGAGTTGTATTTTGAAGTTAGCCAATGTAATAGTGTTGAGTGGATGTTGTCAAAGATTATGTTAAGTGAGATCTTTGTAGTTTGGGACATGGTTTGTTTATGTGCTATTTAATGAATGGAGCCGTTTCTATTTATGGTGATGTGCGATCTTTTAGCTTTAACATATCATGTCTAGAAATAAATATATTATTATTATAATTACTCGTTTCTACTGCCAATCCCGATATTCCGCATCGGAGCGTGTCTGTTAGGTGGTATCAGAGCCTAGGTTTCTAATATTCTTAGGTTATTTAGGTTCTAGGATTCTAAGTGTCGTCGTAGAACCTATACCCTTGTTATGAGTCAAAGGACCAAACCTAGTGAGAATTTGGGTAGAGACTTGGGTTGAGTTAATAATCAACTCTAAACTCTTTCTCATAAATGAACTTAAGATAAATTATTTTTGTGCAGGACGTTCCGATGGCAGCTGAGCGTGCGCAGTGGCGGGACATGCAGCGGATGGTCCAAGGACTTATGCGGGCTTTACAACAAGTGGCCCAAGATGGAGCGGTAAATCATGGTGCTGACGATCTACACCGAAATTTTTGTGGGATGAATCCCCCACGTTTTGGAGGTTCAACTAATCCCGATGAAGCCGAACACTGGCTTAAGGAGATGGAGAGAATTTTTGAAGTTATGCAATGCAGCGACTAGGAGCGTGTGCTTTTAACAACCTTCCAGTAGGAACGGGATGCTAGGACTTGGTGGGAGTCAGTAAAGGCGACCCTCGGTGACAGACAAATTTCGTGGAAGGAATTTGAAGAATTCTTCAATAGCATGTACTTTTTCGACAGAATCCAAGAGAAGAAAGCCGCTGAGTTTGCTACTCTGAAGCAGCGGAGTTTATTTGTGGCGGAATATGAAGCTTAATTTTCTAGACTCTCTCATTATGCTACACATTTGATTTCTACAGAGAAGATGAAGGTGAAACATTTTCTAAATGGGCTGAAGTTGCATTATATTAACCAGTTGGCGCCAATGGAGATTCAAACCTATGCAGAGATGGTAAGAAAAGCCCAAGTTTTAGAAGATACCTTGGAAATGATGGAGAAAATCCGTGGGAAGAATGTTAAAAAGGAGCAACGTACTGGTTCCGAAAGTGCTAAACCCGGGAATAACAAGAAGAGGCCCAATGGCGGGTCTTATTCATAGAAGGGGAAAATGCCAAAGAATGAAGACAAGAAGCCTGGCTCGATTGTTCCATTTAAGGGTGTATGCAAGTATTGTGACCGCCCCGGTCACAAGATGGAAGAGTGCTGGCGCAAGTTGGGTGCCTGTTTGCATTGCGGGAGTAGGGATTACCGCATTCCAGAATGTCCTCTCTTATCCGAGCAAGCTACCCCGACTAAACCTCAAGGCGGCAAGAAGTAGCAAGGCAAGCTCCAGGCCCTACAAGAGGAGGATGCAGGCACCACCGAGGAGGGTGGACTTGTGAAAGGTACTCTCATTGTTCATGGAAATCCAGCTTTTGTTCTTTTCGATACCGGTGCTATTCATTCATTTGTTTCTCAGAGTTTTGCTAAGACATTAGCTGTGAAGCTGATTTTGATGAATTCCGCCTTAGAGATATCAACTCCTATTGGTTCTAGATCAGCGATTAAATATTTATATCCTTCTTGCAAGATTATGGTTAATGAACAAAATTTGCCAGCTAATTTAGTATGCATGGATATGAAAGACTATGATGTAATTCTAGGAGCGGATTGGTTGGCTAAGCATGAGGCCAATGTTCATTGTAGTTCCAGCTCTGTGTCTTTTTCTAGACACCCTGGAATTTCCTTTATAGGGGTTAGGCACCATAGATATGTGCCACTTATCTCGACCATCCGAGCCGATAAGTTGATGAGGAGAGGATGTCAGGCATTTTTAGCCTTTGTTTATGTGACCCCTGAGAAGAAGATCGAGATTAAGAACATTCCTGTTGTCTGAGATTTTTCGGATGTTTTTCCTGAGGAATTGCCAGGTCTTCCACCAGAGAGGGAAGTTGTGTTTTCTATTGATGTAATTCCTGGCGCGACCCCTGTTTCTAAGGCTCCTTATCGTATGTCTTCTGCGGAGCTGAGGGAATTAAAGCAGTAGTTACTGGAATTATTGAGAAGGGGTTTATTCGTCCAAGTACATCCCCGTGGGGGGCTCCAGTGTTATTTGCCAGGAAGAAGGATGGCTCGATGAGGTTGTGTATTCATTATCGGCAACTGAACCAGTTGACTATAAAGAATAAATATCCATTGCCGAGGATTGATGAGTTATTTGATCAGATAGCAGGAGCTCAGTATTTCTCTATGATTGATCTTCGATCAGGCTATCATTAGTTGCGGATTAAGGAGGTGGATATTTATAAGACAACTTTTCGTAGCAGGTATGGGTACTTTGAATTTATTGTAATGCCTTTTGGACTAACGAATGCACCTGCAGCTTTCATGCAGTTGATGAACAATGTATTCCGGCCCTATCTGGATCAATGGGTCGTAGTGTTTATTGATGACATTCTGATTTATTCCAAGAGTAAGGAAGAACATGTTGAACATTTGAGGATGGCGTTACAATTATTGAGAGACCATCAGTTATACGCCAAGTTTAGCAAGTGTGAATTTTGGCTACAAGAGGTGTCCTTTCTAGGGCATATTATTACGAAAGAAGGTATTTCTGTTGATCCGTCAAAGGTAGAGGCAGTTAAAGATTGGGACAGGCCTACTAGTGTAACAGAAGTTAGAAGCTTCCTAGGCTTGGCAGGATATTATCGGAGGTTTATTAAAGATCTCTCCAAGATTGCGGTACCCTTAACAAGGTTAACCCGCAAGGAGAATAAGTTTGATTGGACGGAAGATTGTGAGAAAAGCTTCCAGACTTTGAAGGAATGTTTAACTACTGCCCCTGTTTTAGCTTTACCATCAAGAGAAGGAGGCTTCGTGGTGTACACCGATGCTTTGGGAATTGGGTTAGGTTGCGTACTGATGCAGCACTTGAAAGTGATAGCCTATTCTTCCAAGCAGTTGAGAAAGCATGAGGAGAATTATCCTGTCCATAACTTGGAGCTAGCAGCCGTAGTTTTTACCTTGAAGATATGGAGGCATTACTTATATGGAGAGACATTCATAGTATTTTCATATCACAAGAGTTTGAAGTATTTATTTTCTCAGAAAGAGCTCAATATGAGGCAGAGGAGATGGTTGGAGTATCTAAAGGATTTCGACTTCTCCATAGAATATCATCCCGGGAAGGGTAATGTGGTGGCAGATGCCCTAAGCCGCAAGCCAATGGCTAAATTGTCAAGTCTCATGATGCAAGAATGGAAGCTGTTGGAGCAATTAGCCGGGTTGGATATTAATGTTGACAAGGATCGAGTCATGATTGCTCAGATTCAGCTTCAACCAGAATTATTGATAGAAATCAAGTCCTTGCAAGATAATGACCCAGAGTTGGTAGAAATCAAGGAGAGCTTAAGTAGCAGACCAGAATTCATGATAGCTGGCGATGGCAAACTGTTATTCCAGGGAAGGACTTGTGTACCTGATGTGGCCGAAGCTAAGAACAAGATCCTCGAGGAAGCTCATAGATCCCGATATACCATTCATCCTAGAGGTACGAAGATGTTTAAGGACTTGAAGAGATCTTTCTGGTGGCCAAATATGAAAAGGGAAATTGCAGAATTTGTGAGTAGATGCTTGGTGTGTCTGCAAGTTAAGGCCGAGCATTTCAGACCTGCAGGGAAGTTGAAACCACTAGACATACCTCAATGGAAGTGGGAGAGTATTGGCATGGATTTCATTATGGGCCTCCCTGGGACTCGTAGTGGATTTGATGCAATTTGGGTGATCATCGACAGATTGACAAAGTCTGCTCATTTCCTATCCATTAAATCTAAGTGGACTATTGATGTTCTAGCAACTTTATATATGAAGGAAGTGGTGCGACTCCATGGTATTCCGGTCAGTGTTGTGTCTGATAGAGACCCCAGATTCACTTCACATTTTTGGAAGGGATTGCAAGAATCTTTGGGAACCCGTCTGAATTTTAGTACTGCTTTTCATCCACAAACAAACGGACAGACAGAAAGAACCAACCAGATAGCGGAAGATATGTTGAGAGCCTGCATGATTGATTTCGGAGGCAGTTGGAGTGATCACTTGGCCTTGATTGAATTTGCTTATAACAATAGTTATCAGTCCAACATTCAGATGGCTCCGTTTGAAGCTCTGTATGGAAGAAGCTGTCGATCTCCATTATGTTAAAACGAGGTTGGTGAGAAGCAATGGCTGGGGCCATATCTTATTTCTGAATCATCAAAGAATATTCGTATTATTAGAGACCGATTGCAAGTAGCACAATCGAGACAGAAGAGTTATGCAGACCATAGAAGGAGGGACTTGGAATTTTAAGTTGGTGAACATGTGTTTTTGAAAGTTTCTCCTACAATAGGAATCCGAAGATTTGGCATTCAAGGCAAGCTAAGTCCTAGATATGTCGGTCCATTCGAGATTTTGGAAAGAGTGGGGGAGGTTGCGTATCGTCTGGCACTACCACCTCAGTTATTTGGAGTACACAATGTCTTCCATGTGTCGATGTTGAGAAAGTACATATATGACCTTACTCATGTCATTCAGCATGCGGATCTTGAGTTAAATGAAGATTTGACTTATGCAGAGAGACCTGTTAAGATTCTGGATCGTAAGCAGCAATAGCTCAGGAACCGGTCTATACCTATGGTCAAGGTGCAATGGAGTCGGCGTGGAAATGAAGAAGCTACTTGGGAGTCAGAACATACCATGCGAAAGTAGTATCTCGACTTGTTCTTGGTGAGTTGTTCCACTCCCCATTGTGTTGAAGTGCAGTGAATTTGGAGGACCAAATTCTTTGAAGTGGGGATGGTGTAATATCCTGATTTATTAACAAATAAAAATTTCTAGAAAATTTATAAGAAATTAATTAGAAAATCCTTAATAAATAGAATAAGTTAAATTTTGACTACTTCGTAAAAATCTGGAAAATTTAGAATCTTGTAGAGGATAAATTTTTTAATAATAGTATCTTCTGTGACCAACCCAAATAAAATCTGTAATTAGGCCAAATCAACTGATTAAGGCCCAAATCCATACTTAATCTAATTGGACCTTAAAACGAGAAATTTGAGCCCAATACCCGATCATTTAGGCTGAGACCGGATCCAAATGGAAGGCTAGGATGAGAAGATCATTTCCCCTCTTAGTTCTCCCCGAAACCCTAACCATAGAAAGTGAATTTTGGATGAGAAGGCGGCAGCTAACCCTATCCGCGCGGTTCGTGCACGTCCAACTTGATTGGACTCTATCTCCTCGAAGCGAAGACTCTAGACCATATGTGACCTATAAAAATGACCCTCAGGAACCCTATTTTCATTTGGGTGTTGTGGCGACCGACGAGGATCGTGGATGAGGGCAGATTCCGGCGATCACCGGCGAGGTGTTCTTAGCGTGTCGTCATCCCTCTTCTTCCTTCTTCCTCCGTTTAAGGTAGGTTATAGCAAGCAAAACCATAAGTTTTATATATGATTAGAACCATCATTGAGTGCCCTTTCTATTGAATGCAAAATCCCTAAAAGTTACTCAGTATCATGCGAGAATTTTAGGGTTTAGTAGAAGCATGTCAAATCTAGGGCTATACTTGTTCCATATCATTTAAGTAGGGATTGCAGGCACTAAAGATTAAATTGAGCATGCTTTATTGTAAAACTTTTCATGCTCTTTCTTTTGAATCCAAAAGTCCTAATTATTATGCTCTGTGCTATGCGTATTTAGCAATTCTTTGTAACCCTAGCCAACTCACCGAAGGCGGGCAGGGTGAAAGGGGGACTTGAGCATTTTTGACTTGTACGGTCTCGCGATAGATTGCCCAACCTAGTTAGGTGGCATGTTACTGCCATTTATGTTCTCTGGTTCGTGTTATGTTTCTGGGAAGAGCGGCTTCACCTAGACCGCCCTTCTATCAGGCGACCAGTTATTGACAGTTCGTCTTCTCCAGCGGCTCATTATAGACCGTTCATCTCCAGAAGGTCTTCTGACCTGAGGGGGGATAAACGGCCTGTGTGCGACCGTTGAGGAGGATGAAAGGTCCATACTGGACCGTCCATCTTTACAGAATTTTATTAAGTTATCTTTTTCGCATGATTTATGATGGTAGATTAATGGTTAAATGTAAGTTAGCAACATGCATAAAAACTCTGGAAAATTATAACAGTAATGATTATAAATCTTGCTGATTTATTCATCTTGACCTTGGATCATCTTTTTCAATATTAATATTAATCGTGATTCATTATTAAATTGAAAATTTCATTAGGGTTGTATGACAGTCGTTCTACTCCGGTAGGATTGACTGACCGTCTCACTGGTTTCCGATGTTTTGTTAACCCTATTTCCTTGTAATGTTTGGGACTCTCCGCCCGATATTCCTTCCGTCGGACTAGGACCTTCATTACGGGACCTCCGTAAGTCCCCGCGAGCCTGGGATTCCCACTAGGACACCGGGCAGGTTGTACCATCAAGACCTAAACCTATGTACGTGATCGAAACGATTGAACTATCGTATTATAAGTCACGGCTCGACTTGGACCCTCTGAGAATTGTGCGGCCCGAAAGGGACCGTTCATCTTCTTGGGCGGCCCATAACGAACCGTACATCCCTGGCCAAGTGCCACTTACATTGGTCATTTACCCTTGATCTATCTTCGACCAATTTGTGTTTGGATCGACCCAATACGCCCTAGGTTGACCAATGGAGAGTGGGCTGGACCCTCGTTCAGTTCTGCCCCACTTATGGCAGCCCGGAGCCCGTTTTGTTAGACTTCTAGTTGTTTAAGTGGAACGGACCTACTGGAACCGCCCATGTTATAGCGCGGATCTTATTGGACCGTATGTCTGTTGGACGGCCCTATATGGACTGTTTATCTTATTCTTGGGCTTCCAACTCTACTAGTCTTGAGTGGCCCATTTTCAACCGTTCAATTACTCGAGCGGCCCTACATGGACCGTGTATCCTTGACTTCGGTATGGCTAGTCCTAAGCCATCTCTATCCTAAACGGTCCAGTTTAGACCGTGCATTGCTTGACTGGCCCTGTTATGACCGCTTATCATCCAGAAGTGATTTCCGTGATTTTTCGTGTTGAATCCAAGGACCTGATTGGTTCTTGATAACTTGAACCTTCCAGACATGATGTCTACTTCAACTTACCCTTGAAACTTTGGTAAGTTCCATATCTTGGAGTATTGACCATTTAACTTGATTAATGTGTAGACATAACTTGGGATCTTGGATCCAACAAATCAATGCCAACGCATCATAAGGGCCTGGTCTGGTCTTGGGAGGAGCGCCCGAAAAGTACTTGTGCCCCAGGGAGTTTGAATGACATGGTGAGGCATTGCACCGAGTGCATGACTAGTATGTTTTCTAAGATAATAATCTCTTACTTGAATTCTCTTTACTTGGTTAGATCTTCCTTGTTGGCCAAATTCTCGGTTATATCTTGTTCTTGCTTTCTTTTCATTATTTTGTTACATAGTTATTTCCTTTCATTCTTTATTTATGCACTCAAACATGTAATTCAATTGGTTAATTACTTAAACTTGCATGTTATTACCTACTAAGCATTCGCTCACCTAGTTTTCCCCCTTTTCCAGGTAGCTCAGGTGAGGACTCGCAATCTGATGGGAACGGGCAACAGTGACGACCGTGGAGTGAACCTGATAGAAACGTGTAAAACTAGTTCTAGTTGTGGAGTCTATTTGTATTTTGGAAGAGTTGTATATTGAAGTTAGCCAATGTAATAGTGTTGAGTAGATGTTGTGAAAGATTATGTTAAGTGAGATCTTTGTAGTTTGGGACATGGTTTGGTTATGTGCTATTTAATGAATGGAGCAGTTTCTATTTATGGTGATGTACGATCTTTTAGCTTTAACATATCATGTCTTGAAATAAATATTTTATTATTATAATTACTCGTTTCTACTGCCAGTCCCGATATTCCACATCGGGGCGTGACAGTTTGATAATTCTGTCATGCCCCGTACTCTAAACCATCGAGGTATTGTCTGATTTGGCCTACCGGCCTCACGGTTTTGTCCCTTTCTAAGGGTGATTGGCTCCAGAATGGAGGACTTCCCGGGCAAGTCACCCATTCCAGTACTACTCCCCATTAAGCACGCTTAACTTTGGAGTTCTTTTCAAGAACTGAGCCGATACTTGAAAAGGTACCTCGGTGATATATAGTAGAACTTAGCTATATTTGAGGGTGTTACAATCTACCCCTCTTATATAGGCGACGTCCTCGTCGCTGGGCACATATAGCACGCAATCACGCAATCAAGCCTCCAGGCAGGTAGGACTCCAGAGGTGGCCCTTACATGCTCAAGAGGTAGCTCCCACTACGTAGCACTTTGCTCCATTACGGACTCAAGAGGTGGCTCCCATAGCATAGCACTTTGCCCTGCGTGGCACTTAGTTCTCACACTTCCGGCTGGGGTATAGCTCTAATACCATTCTGTCATGCCCTGTACTCTATGCCATCGAGGTATTATCTGCTTTGGCCTACCGGCCTCACGGTTTTGTCCCTTTCTAATAGTGATCGGCTCTAGAATGGAGGACTTCCCGGGCAGGTCACCCATCCCAATACTACTCCCCATTAAGCACGCTTAACTTCGGAGTTCTTTTCAAGAACTGAGCCGATACTTGAAAAGGCACCTCGGTGATATAGAGTACAACTTAGCAATATTTGAGGGTGTTACATGCAGACTGGGAGCTACTGGCTGGGGCGGTCGACCGCCCCTGTGCTGGCGATCGACCGCCAACTGAGCAGACCCCGGGTTTTCCCGGGTCGGTCCGTTAACCTCTTTAGCTCCGTCGCTTGAGTCCTTTAGCAGTCCGTTCTCATCTGTGGCATCAACCTTGACTATCTTGAAGATTTCTGTTGATTATATCGCTCCTATAATCAAAATTTTGTTCCGGGGGTTCCGCCCCCGGAAACCACCGCAAGGGGCGCTGCCCCCTTGACCCCCGCGACCTGACCGCGCAGGTCGATCTGCGTGCGAGGGCGCAATCATTGAGCTTTCACTTTTGCCATCTCCACTCCATTCCTTGGCATATCTGTCATGAAAGAACATCAAGTAGTTTAGTCATATAAGAGTGGTAAAACATCAATGACTTATAGTGTTTAGCCATTATCAAAACCAAGAATATCAAATAACTCAAATGACCACAGGATGATGTCGAATGACCCAAGTGACCACAAGATGACTCAAATGATCATAGGGGCACAACATTCTCCCCTTTTTTGATGATGGCAACACTGTGAGTCATTATGTGGCAGTAATATCTAAGATGGCAAAGTTTATGACATATGCAACATGTGCAACTCAAGATCCATGATAGTGAAAGCATGTGAATGCGGATATGTATGCATGGATGATCAAAGCATGTGAATGCTATGCACAAACCCTCATCACATATGAAAACTCAAAGCTCAAGGTTCTCTCCCCCATGGACTCTCTCCCATCCACAATTCACTCTCCCCCTTTGACAACTCACTTAGCAAAGTACTACTCACAACAAAATATTCTCCCCCTATGACATCAGCAAAAAGGAGGGATAAGATAGAGAAGGGGACTAATGTCTGAGAGACCAGAGCTGAATGAGAGTGGAGAGCAAGCCATTATATGCAAACCTGAAACATACCGCGAGCAACATATATGGTTCAAAGCTAATGAAATCTGAGATCATCAATAGAGTTCGAAAAGCAGCTACATCCAAGATTTAATAGAAATGAACCAAAGGTGCATATCATGGTAGTGTTTAACCTTCCCCTGTCTTATATATCTATATTCAATAACTTCAAAGGGAATAACACAAAAACTAGTATTAAGGCTAAACAATCATGGCTAAAGCATGGAATTTTATGAGTTCAACAAATTTGATTTTCAATATCTTTTGAATTTGAAGGCACATGACTCATATTTTACGAGCAATCAAGTCTAGTACATGCCTCCTAGCCGTAAGAATACACGTTGTTTAGACGCCAGTATCCCTGGTATTTGGCAAGACTGGCAGTTATGCTTCAGAATGGACAGAGATTACAAAGTCACGTCATGACATATCCAATCTCATTTCTATGATGAGAAGATATATTTCTCAGCAATTATGCCAGTGCTATGCCTAGAGTCCAAATATAATTAAGACAGAGATAACATGGGCACATCATGACATATCATCCGTCACTTGATTTGATGACGTGACATTTTTCTCCGTGCAACAATATCATTGCTCTGTCAAATGGATTTCCAAGAATTCCAGCTCATCAAGATGTTTAAGAACAATACTAAGCCTGAGTGTATCACCAAGATGGTCATGAATTTTGAATTTTCAGATATCAGGATAGTCATGCAAAGCACAATATGCAATCTCTAGTTAAGGTCTATTAAAACCACAGAACATAGATGATTTCAGAATAAATATTTTTGAACTTCAAGGAAATCATTAACTGAACCATTTTCATTGGATGGACAATCATCAGGGCATATAATAGAAAGCTCTTACACCATAGTTCTGTCGGTCTCATGATCTCATATTCAGACTATAAGCCATGAAGTTCAGATTGCAAGAGAGTAAGAATAGCAGCAGGACTCCCCCTAAGGATATGCAGTGAATGCACTCAAGGAGTTATGTTTGCAATCAAGTGGAATGACGAATGTCAAGGAGAGGTTGACTAGAACCATGTAGGGGTTGACTTGATCAAACATGAATTTGGCAGACATGAAATGCATGACCCAACACATGGTTGTACACTTATTAAATGCAACAGAATGAAGATGAAACATATGCATGAATGCTGCAAAGAGACAACTCCCCCTTACTATATGTCCTATATGCGACAGTGACGCATGGTACTTGGCGGAGGTGAAATCTCACGCATATTAAGTGCTTCTAGGTAAGCATAACTTGCCTTTCCATACATCAACATTTAATATACCATGGTCACGCAAGAAGGATGCTACACAAACCATGCAATATATTATGAACATGAATTCAATTTTATTATGCATCATGACTACATGCAATACTACACTATATGCAAAATGACATATTTACATATAAACACTGCATGGACACCAATCTGCAAAAACACACAACTAAATTGAACAAAATCATCATTTCAATTTTTATTGCCCTGAGGTCGGCAAAGACCAAGCTCCCTTCTAAGTGTTGAAAACCTGTCATTACACAAGGGCTTGGTGAAAATATCAGCAATTTGATTTTGAGTATCAATAAAATATAGTTCAAAATTTTTCTTACCAACCTCATCTCTAATGAAGTGATGCCTAATCTCAATATGCTTAGTCCTAGAGTGCTGGACTGGATTTTTTGCAAGGTTGATAACACTAGTGTTATGACACAGAATCGGGACACAACCAAGATCCACTAAGTAGTCTTGGAGTTGGTGTTTAATCCACAACACTTGGGTGCCACAGCTCCCCGCAGCAACATATTTTGCCTCTACGGTTGAGAGGGCAACCGAGCGTTGTTTCTTGGAAGCCCAAGAAACTAAACACCCACCCATAAACTGGCAGTAGCCACTAGTACTTTTACGATCCAGCTTGCATCCAGCATAGTCCGCATCAGAATAAGATATAAGAGATAAATCACATGATGACGGATACCACAATCCCAAATCTTAAGTGCCGGCAAGATATCTAACGATACGTTTGACGGCAGTCAAGTGGGATTCTATAGGACTAGCTTGAAATCTAGCACAAAGGTATACAGTAAATTGGATATCTGGTCGGGATGTAGTCAAGTAAAGCAAAGAGCCGATCATACCTCTATAGATCTTTGCATCCACTAATTTACCATTTTCATCCGAATCTAGTGATGTTGTGGTGCTCATAGGAGTTGCAATGATTTTGTTGTTCGTCATGTCAAATCTTTCCAGCAGCTCCTTAATGTATTTGGCTTGACTTATGAAGCAACCATCTTGTCCTTGGTTGACCTTCTCCTTGAGCTTGATCCCTTGCATTACTTGATTCAGCTTGGTCACCATCTTCTCTTGTTTCTTCTTGTGGAGGATCATTCTTTTCCTTCGTGCTTAGGAATTCCCCATCTTCATCATTTTTCCTGCAAGAGTTATCATTGTTAGAATATTTTTTTTTTTGAAACCAACAAACAGTTATACATTGGTCGAATGCACCCCACACTCAGAGAGGGGGAGTGTTCTCATTCCCCTATAGACACGCCAAAACTGACGCTATGTCGAGTAAAATCTCATGTCACCATGTGACGCCCCAAAGTGAACCTCAATATTGATTTAATATGAAGTTTTTCTATTTTTATGTGTTTTCTGTGATTTTCTTAGCTTTTTTTGGAATTAACGACTTGACATTGGGCATCTTTTTAATAACGGCTTAGACCTGGGCGTCGCTCAATGAAAGGACGACCGTTGGCAGAGGCGTCAGTTTTTGGAATATTATGAATTCTAAACAAATTCGAAAATCAAGAATTGACGTCCCCCAGAGGGTCGTTTATCAATTAACGGCCATTGTTACAGGCGTCATTTCATCATTTTTAAATAAGGAAAGGATTTTGTTGCTAAAATTAAACCTGTGAATTGATGCCTTATTTTCGGTCGTCATTTTAATTAACGCCTTGAGGCAGGTCGTCAATTTCAATTGACGCCCTTCGGAGAGTCGTCTTTTACCCTTCCGTGTCCTGCTCGAATGAACATTTCCTGGAGAGATCCCTGCTCTGTTTCAATCACCTTGTTGGATTAGGGAAGTAGAGGCCTTGCCGTAGATGAATGTTGCCCGTTCTAATCCCACTAAATCTATGGTTTGCACCCTATAAATAGAGCCCTGGGTTCTGCTAATGCGAGGTTAACAACAACAACAGTTAAAAAAAGAGAAGAGAGAACAGTTAGCAGGCAGAGATAGTTTGCTGCTGTCGTGAGCTCAGAAGAAAGGACTTGCTTCTTCCTTCTTCCTTCTTCCGGATGCACCGGCCGGAAGCCGCCTTCTTGGGTTCTCTCCCTTTACTGTTGTCAGGAACAACAAGGAGTCGTTTCATTAGTTTGCTACTCATCCCATCCATGTTCATCATATAGTGATCCTTGCATTAGTCTTTGCATCATATCTCCTCTCCCTAATTCTCTTAGGGGTTTTAAAAAGGACCAAAAGGTGTGTTCTTCATGTTCATGTTTCATTACCTTATTCTAATTGTGGATTGATACTACTCTTGGCTAATCCCCTTCTACTTTGGTTATTTGTGTTTTGTTTAAGGGTAATCAAGAAAGAGAAACCCCCTTCATCGGCCGGCCGATAGAAGGAGGAGGAGAAAAACCATAATCCATCCCGCATCACTTTTCTTACCAGGTATTCGTGATCATTCTCCCTCCCTTTTGAGGTAACCCCTCTGGCGATCACACTCCATTAGCAACCTCTTGCTCCTTTTCATTTAGCTTTAATTTCTTTTAATATATATTTTTATGATGTCGATGTGACACGGTTCACAAATTGGCGATCACGGTGGGACACCCACTGTTTTTCTTTAGATTACCCCCTCCTATTGGCACCCACTGTTGACACCCGTTTTATGCCTACAAGTTGAGTCATTTTCTTATCCCCTTGATAATGTCCCGAGTTATCCATTACTTTGAGGTATTTCCTTGATGGTGTACCAAGCTTCTTACTCCCTGGACGGGGTTTGTTTGGAGTCAATTTTCCCTTGGCGTGCATCCTGATTATAGCGGTTCTCTCTAGACCGCTATCACCTGGTAGCGGTCCGATGAGGACCGCTTCTATCCTATGACCCATTCCTTTGGGGCTGACCCGGTCAAACCTTATCCTCGCGCATGGTAGCGGTTTTAACCCGACCATTTCTATTGGTAGCAGTCGTGCGATAGACCGCGTTTGCCACCCAGGCCCAGTTCCTTCCGAAGCTCCGTTTTCTTCGCCCCGGGGGTATCTTAGGACTCTATCTTCGAGAGAGTTAGTGGTGGACTCTCTTGGACGATTATTCTTCGATTTTTCATGAGTTTATCCTTTGGGAAAACTCTGGAATTCACCCCGGGGAACCCCAACTCGACCTAGGGTTTCTAAGCGATCGATATATAAGGGTTGGCTTCTTCCTCACTTTGGGGGGGACTTTTTGGGGATTCACGTCGAAACTCTGCCGGTCCGGGGAGCGATCTTCTGCCAAGGGACCATGCTGTTCACGTTCTAAGCATTCTCCGGTCCAGGGAGTATCTAGACCCTAGTGTTCAAACCCTCCTTCGTTCATTCCTTTTCTTCACATTGCATCACTATTCTTGCATTGTCTCGTGTTGTTCTATCACGTTCTAGTCATTCGTTGCATGTTTAAACATCCCTCCCACTGTTTGTCACGCCCCACAGGGGTTAAAAATCACCAACCCCCAGGTACTTGCCCCCCCTTGTTATGTTTTTTAATTATTATAGTTTGATAGATATTGCACTACTTGTAGATCTAATCGGGTTTGTTTTCTTTGTGTCTTCATCCTTCCTTGCAGGTTTACAGTACATTCAGCACGGGGCCCCTCTCTCTTGGCCGGCTGAGAGAGAGGGAGGATCGAACCCACAGCCCACGTTTCTGGGTGATGTTAGCGGTCTGGGACGAACCGCCTTCATCAGGTAGTAGACGAGCGACAAACCGCCTTCACCTTTCAGCATCCCGCTTCCGAGTGTCGCTATCCTTCTCCTTTCCAAGGCTTGTAGCTCGGTCTTCCTGAGGTATTAGTCTTGGTGGCGATCACGGTCAGTTCTCTACTTCTCGTCCCCCTCTGTGTTTCATGAAAGTTCATGTCTATCAGTATGCTTACATTATTTAGTTAGGGGACGTCGCTAGATTGAAACATATATATATCTACACCCCTTTTTTGGCGATCACGGTGGGTCTCCACTGCCAATCATGCTGTATACTGTATCACCTGCTTTTTACTATTTCTTGCCGTTGTTGAGAACCTCTGTGGGGTTTCCTATTCCTGTCCTGTGTGTTTTCTGTGCTCTGGCGTAGAAGCGGTCTGCTGACAGCCGCTTACGTGTTGTAGCGGTCATCAGAGGACCGCTACAGGTTACTCAGGTGCGCACTCCAAAACCTTCTGCTATAGATCATTATGTGTTATGTTCTGGAGTGTTATTATATGATGTCCGTGCATCTGCACATTGTCCTCATTATTGTTATGGTTATTTCCTCTGACATATGGTTTGCTGCTCGGGCCTCCCTCCGGGGTTTCTGCTCCTGTTTGGCCACTTTCTGCTTCCTGACATAACGCGGTCCTGCGCCGACCGCTTACAAGTGTTAGCGGTCATCACAGGACCGCTACTGTTCACCCAGATACGCCCCCTAGGTCCTTCTCTGCAGCCCATTGTTTCACTCCATTAAGGGCCCTGAGTGCTGTTTGTTCCCCTTTCTGTTGAAGTAACTGTTTATGTTATTATTTTCATCTTGATTACTAGTCTTTTAGGTCAGAATTTGCATGCACTCCGGTGCGCATAGGGGCATTCATCTGTTTCCATAGTAGTTGCATTCCTACCGAGGTAGGGTTTCCTCTCGTCTCCATATTCCTTGGAGCCGACTAGGGACCTTGCTGAGGGCCTCCGTAAGCCCCCGTGAGCCGTGGATTCCCACGCGGACGCCGGGCAGGTTGTACCGTTGTCATCCCCAGTCTAGGGTCTGCATTCATGAGAGAGAGAGTCCTTTAGAGTCTGTCAGTTCTCCATTCTCACCCTGTTTAGGTACCTTGTGTTGAGTGAATTCACATTTTAATTAATCCGCTAAGGTCCTAAAAGGGAACTTATAAAAACTCTCGCGCATAATCTGAAACTTGATTGGATAATTGGCTAATTCTTTTCTCATCTCTCCCTTCCTTTGTGTGTTGCGGTATTATCATTTGCTTTATTTTGGCAGATTAGGTCCATCTGGTCTAGTTCACCCCGGTCTATCTCCATCTAGTCGCATCCGTCCTAGGCCCATGTCCCTCCTTGTATTTATTTGAAATTCACTATATAAAGTCTCCATCCCCATGGAGCATTTCTCCCCCATGCCTTATTCCTATACTTCTCCACCCTTTTACCCCCGTGTGGACTCCTCTTCCCATGCGGGCCCATCTCCTTATTCCCCCGTTGGACCCTATTCTTCTAACGGGCATTCTTGCCCCGCCCGTGCTGCTGTTGGCCCAATTGGTTCTCATCCCCACCTTCATAATCCTTCCAGGCCCATGTATTCCTCCATGCCCGGAGCGGGCTTTCCTTATTCTCAGGCCGGATCACCTTATCCGGCCCATCAATATTGTCCTGGTCTAAATTCATCATCTCCTGCTCAGGCTGGCCCACATCCTCCCCGGACTCTTCCTACCGAGGAGATGTTCACTCAGGCCCAACGCCAGCTTGATGAATTGCAATGCCGAATTAATCCTCAAACTTCTTCGGATATTCCACTTGCATTCCGAGGTCTTCAGCTTCCCCCACGTCAACAGATTTCGGCTTATCGTCGCTATGGTGGAGTCGGTGACCCCTACGTGCATTTGAAGGAGTTCTTATATGAGTCGGCCCAGTTCCAGCATGATCAACGCTTGATGGCCTATTTGTTTGGCCTATCTTTAGAGGGTCCGGCCAAGGATTGGTTCTTCACGTTACCGCAAGAGCAGATGGTAAATTTTCAAGCCGTTGAAGCAAGATTCATTCAGCAGTATCAGGATCAGGTTGGGCCCAGACATTGTTTGGTTGATTTGGCCCAAGAGAAGATGACGCCCGACGAGGAATTCTCCACGTTTGCCGACCGCTGGCGTCGCCTAGCCGCGCAAGTCCCGGGGCATATTCCGGAGGGCGAGTAGATCAAGATGGTCATTTCTAATGCAACGCCCAAGCTCAGATGCATCTTAGCCCTGAATGATATCACCTCCTGGCAGCAGCTCTACAGCCGAGCCCGCTTTATTAGCCAACAACTCCCAAGTTCCCTTGACCCTGAATTCCCTCCACCTTCCGCGCCCGCTTCCTATCCATCACCCTCAGTAAGTCAGCCCTCTACTACATATCCTTTCATGAATCGGCTTGTGACTCCCTCGCACCCGTGTGTCTCCACATATCCCTACCCCTCCATTTACCGACCCTCCACAAGTCAGCCTTGCGCCTCCTCATACCCGCATGAACCCCCACCTCCGGTCAAGGAAACACCACATCCCGAGCAGGTGGATGCCGTCTGTATACCCCCTCCTTCTGCTCCGTATATGCCTTCACTGAATCCCTCCCTTAGCCATGCGCCATTACCTATGCAACCTCCGCTTCCACCCCCGCAACCTTCTCTATCACCTTCCCATATCCCTCGACACCCACCATACCCGAAGCGGGCTCCTTCTCCACTGTTGCCATAATCTTTCACAAACATTTTCAGGGCTCTGATGGCCACCCATGCGTTGCAGGTCCCTCCGGTTGTGCCTTGTCGGCCCACAGTCGGGAATTTGCTCCAGTTCTGTGAATTCCACTGTCAGCATGGGCATTTGATTGAGGACTGTCCCGAGTTCCAGGAGGTTATTTACAGCTTGGAAGACAAGAGGATGATTGATTGGGCTGTCATACGCCAAGTTATTTTGGATCTCAACAGCAAGCAGCAGCAGCAGCAAGTCGTGCCGCCTAGGCAACCATCCGCACTTCAAGACCAGGGGCACCCTGGTGTTTCTTTAGTTAATAAGATACTTGCTCCATTACCTACTTCTTCCTCCATCCCATCTCCTCCACAACCTTTACTTACCCCAGCCTCCGCTTGGGCAACCTCTCTTTCACCCTCTGTTTCCACCACCACACCTATCCCCAACGCCTCTCGACGAGTCGTGAAGATACGTCGAAGAGCGCCACCACCTGCCTCTTCCCCCACTATGCCACTACCTTCCTCTCCTCTTTCTTCCCCACCCTTACCTTCACCTCCATCCCCTTCACCTTCACCATCTTAATCAACCACATCACTCCCTTTGCCACCCTCATCACCTTTGCCACCGCCGCCACCACTTCCTTCACTCCCCCTTTCGCCATCATCCTCTGAGCCCGAGCAGGCCGAGCCCAAACCCACACCTCCACTTTTGCCTTTACCTCCACCCATGCCCGTCATCATCATTATTCCCCCATCACTTGCACCATCGCCACCCACGCCCTTCAAACCCCCTCCTTCTAACCTTCCTCTACCACTTCCCACTTCGCAGAGCAGGTACACGCTACCTTTGGTACCCCTTGGGTCTGGTCCCCAAGGAGATAATGAGCCGAGCCAGGTTTCGATTGTGCATTTCAAGACTCAAGTTATCATTTACCGCATGCCAATCTGGGTCCTGGTCCCTGGCTATTTTCAGGATAATGAGCCTGGATTTTCAGAAATGGTTGCAAAGAAGAGTTCACTCGCACTAGTGCCAGTTTCTTCACGAGCGAGGCTGATGGCAATCTCATCGCTCGCCGGGGAATTCACTATCGATGCTGTTATTTCTCCTCGCTCGATTGATGTTCAGTTCACTGGCCGAGAGGGGTTCTCTACTCGGATTATGCTAACCCATACGGCCGCCCGGAGCCTGATGGATTCCCTATTCGAGGGGCAATTGGCTGCATCTTCTGCACTTTCCAAGGACATTCTGCACTTGCTATGCAACCTCCCTCAATTTATTAGCATGCCGGCCACGTCAACGCCGCGTAGTGATCTCTCTCAGCTTTGTCCTGCTCTTCTAGTACGGGAGTTATGCTTCGAGCCTGATTGTCGAGTGGAGTTGCCGAACCTCTATGTTCTAGTGCCAAGAGACAAAACTCTGTGGCTCCATGATATTCATTCAGTTGAGAAGTTGTTTGCCCAAGAATGTCTGCATCTTGTTAGCACTGGGGGTCTAGGGGCAGCCGCCCCAACGAAGCTGCATATTCATGACCAGGCCAGGCCATCTGCCAGGTGGGCCCGCTATTTGAGAAGACATTACAAATTGAGGAGCCCGGGAAGCGGAGCCCGCGCCAGGCGGCGTTGTTTCAAGAAGATTGCGGCTAAGAAAAGGTGGCGACGTAAGTTCAAGGGCCGTCAGTTGGGCACTCAGGAGTCCACTACCTCATCTCCTTCTTCCGTCCATTTGTCTTTTCTATTGCTCAGTTCTTATCCGTGGGTGGTGTACCTTCCACCACCTGACCATATTTCCATCATCTTTTCCTATCCTCACCATTCTAGGCCTCGGCCTATGTCTTCCTCTTCCCCTGAGTCAGGGGCATCTTATAGTTTTTCTTCCCTGACATGTCCGGATTTCACTACTCGTCTCTTTCCCCCGACCTTGTTAGGAATCCCTTGCGCTCGTTCCCCGACCTTGTCGGGTGATTTTTCTGATCCTTCCCTGATTTTGTCGGGTGGTTTCCATTTCTTTTCCCCGACCTTATCGGGTGTTCATACATTCTCTTCCCCGCCTCTGTCGAGTGATCGCTATTCCTCTTCTCTGACCACGTCGGATGATCATTATCCTTCTTTCTTGTCTTCACAGTTATCTTTTCGACGTCTTTCTGTTCTTTCTGTCTCACCCTTTCAAGGTCATTACCCTTTTTCTTACTGTTTTCGAGGCTTTAGCCCACCTTGATCTCAGTTAATCCCTGTTTATTCTGTATCGGATTCCTTGTTATCAGGGCCTCAATGCCTTAACAAGGGAGTTCTAGCCCTCATCTCTCTTCCTTTTTATCCCTTCTTCGTCCAGTGTGATGTCTGCCACTCCTCTATGTCGAGGAATCCAATCATTTGCCCTCCTTTCATCCTTTCTCCTGGCAAGCAAGGAATACAAAGCTACTCGCGCTCCTTAAAGCTTGATGATCGAGATCGCTTAAGGATGTCGGTTTCCACGCCATGAATTTGCAAATGTATCTTTATTTTACGCAAAGAAACATGCTTTCATTTCCATTATTTCTATTGTTTTTGCACATGGTTATAATATTAATTCCTTAACATGATTGAGTGGCTTTAGGAGTCTTTGTGTCAAATAAAAAAGGTTATCTTCTGCAGCATCCTTAGGCTGGTGATAGCTCCGCACTGGGAGTCTAGCTTCATTCCCCGATTGTTGAGGGTGACCTTTAGGCATCGGTTTTTCACACACTTCACGGCGAGCCATAGCCGATTCCTCTAAGGCGCACTGTTGCTGCTTTGGCCATACTTTGGGTATGCACAAAGGTCTTTTCTTTTCTCTACTAGGCCAAGTGCAGGGGCAAGAGATTAATGGATAAGATGACCAACTTAGGCGCTCCCCAATACGAGAGAGGTCTCAAATAGGGGCAGTCTTGACCCTCAAAAATCAGCTTTCATGCTGTATCTGGCCAATAAGGGCTACCAAAATGAAAAAATGAATCAATGCAAAGTTACGACTGAAAGGCAGGACAAGAGTGGCAGTATAGTTCCCCGCGGGACGTCATGAGCCCGGTCGCACACGTGCCTGATAAAGATGGGTCTAAAAATCAAAGACACAAGCCCCGGCGCAACAGACCTACTCTTTGAGGAGTAGTGCCCTTGAAGGAATTCGAGCATTGATATCTCCCATCCTGCACGAAGCTTGTCTCCAATTTATCTTCTGCTCCTCCCTCTTAGGCTGGGTTGTATCCCGGGTATGGCCTTAGTAGGGGCACCGTTCTTTAGAAGCAGTTGGTTGTGGTAAGTCACCCTCACATGCACACCCTGCTTAAGAGAAGCCTTTAGTGAAAGGGGTCGGAATGACGGTCCCTTGCCAGTAGTTTGAGCCCGCCTTTAGGTGCTACGGATTTCTATGACAAAATTTCAAAAAAAAAACAAAAAAATTCAAATATTATCAAAACTTCAAACAAATCAAATACTTCAAAACTTCAAAAAATCAAATATTGTAATCAAAAAAAAAATCATCAAAAAGATTACGAAAATCCAAAAAAAATGTGTCTCTTTCATGCATTTGCATTTGCATTTTTTTTAAGGACAGATACGTAATCCGTTTGCTAAGTGTGCAGGTTGCAAGTACCCAGCCACTCCTCGCTATATCTTTTCGCTCCATCTCTTATCCACATCTTTGGGCCTATTCTCTCATTCAACTCATGTCTCTCAATCTATTCTGAAGCTTATGTCCTCCTCAAATTCTTGCTTCCTCTGATCACATCTACACGAGACGGCTTTACCTCACGATCATGAACCTGGCGATTCCGCTTCATGCTGATCTTAAGTTTCGATTGAGGAGTGTATTTGCCACATCTTTATCCTGCATGAGTTATTTTGTCCCACGAATATGTTGGTCGTGCATGTGCCCCCTGTTGTATAACATTGTGTCTGCCTTGGTTGAGCATACTTACGTTCTTCAGGATGCGGTTGGTCGCGCGACCGCTACCTTTTGTCGCGGTTGTACTGGAACCGTGATTGTTTTTGGCTGAGCCTGCATACTACTTCCCCTTTTAGTCGTGTCTCGTCCTCGCACCACTTTCTCTATTCTTCTTGAGTCGATTGTGTAAAGCACTTATAGATTGGTAGAACGAACATTCACATTCATTTAAAACAAAACTCATAGCATTATATATATATGTGTCATTTCTCCATGTACATGTGTGGTGCAAACAAAATCAAAAGAGAAACAACAAGGCATAATCAAGCCTGGCCCTCGCCAGGTCCCTCACTCTCACCCCCGCCCTCTCGCCTCTTCTCCGGAGGACCCATGGCTGTGCTACCCTCCTCTCGGCGTCGGCGCCTCTCCTCATCCTCATTCCTCCGACGGCCGGAGGAACCCGTGAAGTAGTCCCGGACAGAACCACTGTGTGCGCCACCCTGGGACGCGCTCCGCTCAGGGCCTCGCCCCATCATGCGAAATGCCCGCTCCAGGGCCCATAGCTCGATCTTAAGGTCGTGGACCTGCTGCCGGGACTTCTCCGCCTCCTCGCGGTAGCGGCCTGCTGCCGTCGCCTCCTCCCGTAGCCGGGCCATCTCCTGCATCGCTGCCTCTAGCTCTCTGGCCTGCATTATAATTTCATTAGTGAATAGCCAATCCATAGACAGGATCATTGAAAGAAGGTTGTATCACTCACCCTCTCGGCAAGTGCGGTCTCGGCCTCCTCAGCCCGTGCAATCGCCCTGGCGAACTCAGCATCCCTCTGGGCCCGGTCTGCTGGTGTCTGTGTGAAGGAAGAAGGGGCATCTGAGCCATGGCGCTGGGCTCCCTCGACATGATGCACATTGAAGTCAGTCAATCTCATAAGTCTTATAGCATAATCACAATTCTAAGTCTAGAAAGCAGTAAAGGCTCACCAGGAGATCTATGGAGCGCTGAAGCTCATCCCGCTGCTGCACAGTCGAGTGGAGCAAACCCTGGAGCTCTGCAATGCGTCCCTCAGGGTCAAGCTGCATTCAGAAGCATTAACATGTCAGCATGTCAGCATAATAGATAAGGCACTAGGTTCAGAGATTCTTACCGGTCGTCAAGTGTCGAGAAAGACCTGATCCCCGTAGCGTCGTGCATAGGCCTTTAGGTAGGCCTCCTCCGTGTCAGCTCTGGCCCGTACCTCGCGTCCATGGCGTGCCCAGTCCCGGATCTGCTCCTCCGCTAGAGCAATCCAGTCCACCGAGCCAACCAGTCCGCGTGAGTGTCGCCCCACGCGCTCCTCCTCGGCGCTCTCCCGGGTCGGGAATGCCACGTCCGGCTGGTGCACTCCCCGGGTCCTCATGATCAAGTGATAGCGGAGTGGCTCCACCACGTTCATGCAATGTAGCCAGATATCTCGGCCTGAGTACACCAGCGCCACCTCCACCCAAGGCTGGCCCTCGAATCCCTCGTCTCGGTAAGGTGTCCAACGAACCTGTAGAAGGAGTCAAGGTCAGCATGCATTTCAACATTTGCATCTTAAGTTTAAAGTTTAGAACTCACCGATGCATAGGGAAGAGAATCGATGTCATCCTGGATCGCCCGCACCTGGCGTTTGAGCGATCCCGTGTCGCGTCTAGCCACCCACCGCCTCGCGATAGGAAGACGGTCTGCATGAGCCTCTAGCCCTCTACCAAGGTGAGGCAAGTAGAGGTAGGCCCACACCTGCATTCCACACATGCATTAATCAGATAATCATATAAGCATAAGCATTCAAATTTAGGGCATTGACATTAAGATCATACCTGGAGAAATGGAGCGAAGCCGCCAAGCATCGTTTGGCGGGTAGTAGTGCCGAGGAAGTCGAACAGAAAAGCTAGCACGGCCGTGCCCCAAGCGTATGATCCCACGCCCTCGAGGTCCTCCAGTAGTGGTAGCAATCGGCAGCTCACCGCATCTCCTCTCGTGGCAAAGAGCAGCCGCCTGAACAGAAACACCAAGAACCTCCTCAGTACCCTATCTGCCTCGGCTCCTGACTCGGCAGACACTCTCGCCCTCTCTCGGTCCCTCAGTCTCTCCAGGTGCTGCTCGGGTAGCTCCCCGATCGAGATCCCGTCACCTCTCAAGCCCAAGCTGTCCTGCAGTCTGCCTCGCGGTAGTAGGGATGATGGCTGTCCCGGTCTATCCAGCTCCAGTCCTAGCAGCTGCTGTGCCTGCTCCCGGTAGTCAGAGTGGGTGAAGCCGCTCACCGGAGCCCCGTGTGCTAGAAGTCCCATGATTCGTGCCATGTCCTCGAGTGTGGGGATCATGTGTCCCCACGGGAACAGGAAGGCCTTGCTGATCGGATCCCATCTGTCCTGTAGTGCTAGCAGCAGCGCGGCGTCAATCCGGAGTACCTCCACGCTCAAGAACTCCGCAAACCCCATCACCGCCAGCCTGTCCCTCTGAAACTCAGGCAAGGCAAGGTACACCGCTCTGACCTGCAACCACGAGATCCTGGTCCGGCTCTTCCCCTGCAAAGGCATTTCACCATTTAAGGATCAGCATAATTCACATAAACATTTCTAGATAAGAAGAAACTGAAATTTCAAAATCAAACGTGGGTCTGGGATGGTCGCGGTCCTTCTGGAACCGCTACTGTTGGTAGCGGCTACTGGTCGACCGCGACCTTCTCGCCATGGCGGGCCGAGCCATCCCCGTTTCAAGCTTCGTCTGTATGGACTTTTTAGCCCTACACTCTATCACCTTGGGTTCCTCGACCCCGTTCTAACCACATGCAACGAGAAAAATTAAAATCTAAAGGGCGAAAGGAAGGGTTTGGGGCCGCGGGCTTACCTCGGACGGCGGCGCTCCTGGTCCTTTTTCCCCTTCGCCATCTCCGTCGGACTCCTCGGCGGCGGTCTCGTCCGGCGCCCCAGTGACTTCGGGGGCGGTGGCGGTCGGTTCTTCCCCGGCGGGCGATGGGGGCCGCTCATCTCCCGGCGAGGGCTCTGTGGGGGATGTGGCGCCCACGTCCGTCTCCATGATCCTCCGGAGGAAGCGGCGGGTGAGGAGCTTCCTAGGCATCCTTCCGAGCAGAGAAAGAGGGGAGATTGGGAGGAGAATGGGGAGGAACGGGGGGGTTTGGGGTTGGTGTTTGCGAAATAGAAAAGGAGGGAATGAAGGGGCCGCCGAAGGGGCGGCCGTTATTTTTCAAAAATCCGGCTACATAGTCGCGGTCTGTCGAAGACCGCTACTATATGGTAGCGGCTTTGTGAAGACCGCCTTCTGTGTATAAGGCCCTTATGCTTGTCTATTCACTCGCCTGGTCTCTGCTTGGTCATGTGGCTTCTCTTCGGTGATGTTTGTTCTTCCATGATCGCACATATGCTTTGTTTGTTTCGTCATTATGGTGAAGTTGGTTCGTTACATTATATATTGTTTACCTTTGGCATTATGTTCTACTCCGTTCATGTTTATTTGCTTGTGATTTTCTCATCTTGAAAAAGCCATAAAAATTCAAATATGTGAAAAGACAAAAAAATGCCGTTCCGCTTGACAGGTAAGTCAGGTATGGCTTTCTATCCCTCCTCTTTATTACATTACTATATGGTATTATATTATATTATCTCAAGGACCAGTTGGTTTCCTGCGTGTTCCAGGATCTGATGTTCCCCTTCAACAAAAACAATGATGATCTAGGTTCACGCGTTTAACCTCCGGATAGGCCGCTAGGTTGGAAAAACTAGGGGAGGATGGTTCCATCCTGCACGCCGTGGTTGTAGATGGTATCTTGACCTTGGTTATCCCCAGGCTAGCAATATTATCCTTGAGTATTGGCTATTTTATGTTTTCTTTGCATTTGTTTTAACGATTTCTTTATTTTAGCCCAGCATGCATCATGTCATCTTTTGAGCATTCACGCCTCGTGATCCGTTCAAGGGTTTCTCCTCTGTAATGGTTAATTGCACTTCAATTCACTTGGATAAGAGATTCTCATTCCGCTCTGAATTTGAATGACTTCTCTGATCTTTTCACTTGGTCTGGTTGGCCAGTGTGATTCCTGTCTGGATTTTATCTCAGTTATACTTTTCCTACTTTTTACGTTATGTTCCTTTCCGACCCCCTCATCGTCTGTGGATTGTGTCCCCGATGGGCCTGGTTGTGCTTCCTTTTTTCCTGTTAGTTTAGTTATCTGGACATGTCTCATCCGCGTCATCCAGCCCTGGTGGTTAGTTCGGCATTTTCAGGGAGAGTTCCTGTCGCTTGTTGGTTATAACGGGTGTCTTTTGCCATGCTGCCCGCTTATCAGTTCTCTCTGCTTCATCTCCATGTCATCTCCATTTCACGTCACTGTTACCTTCGCTCCATCTCCTTTCCACTTCGCCTCCATGTCGCCTCCGCTCGCTCCCTTGCAAAGCGGACACCAAGGAGGGGCATATGTTGACACCCGTTTTATGCCTACAAGTTGAGTCCTTTTCTTATCCCCTTGATAATGTCCCGAGTTATCCATTACTTTGAGGTATTTCCTTGATGGTGTTTTGAGTATATCTATTCATTACCAAGCTTCTTACTCCCTGGACGGGGTTTGTTTGGAGTCAGTTTTCCCTTGGCGTGCATCCTGATTATAGTGGTTCTCTCTAGACCGCTATCACCTGGTAGCGGTCCGATGAGGACCGCTTCTATCCTATGACCCATTCCTTTGGGGCTGACCCGGTCAAACCTTATCCTCACGCATGATAGCGGTTTTAACGCGACCGTTTCTATTGGTAGCGGTCGTGCGATAGACCGCGTTCGCCACCCAGGTCCAGTTCCGTCCGAAGCTCCGTTTTCTTCGCCCCGGGGGTATCTTAGGACTCTATCTTTGAGAGAGTTACGGCCCCGAACAGGTGGTGGACTCTCTTGGATGATTATTCTTCGATTTGTCATGAGTTTATCCTTTGGGAAAACTCTGGAATTCACCCCGGGGAACCCCAACTCGACCTAGGGTTTGTAAGGGATCGATATATAAGGGTTGGCTTCTTCCTCACTTTGGGGGGGACTTTTTGGGGATTCACGTCGAAACTCTGCCGGTCCGGGGAGCGATCTTCTGCCAAGGGACCATGATGTTCACGTTCTAAGCATTCTCCGGTCTAGGGAGTATCTAGACCCTAGTGTTCAAACCCTCCTTCGTTCATTCCTTTTCTTCACATTACATCACTATTCTTGCATTGTCTCGTGTTGTTCTATCACGTTCTAGTCATTCGTTGCATGTTTAAACATCCCTCCCACTGTTTGTCACGCCCCACAGGGGTTAAAAATCACCAACCCCAAGGTACTTGCCCCCCCTTGTTATGCGTTTTAATTATTATAGTTTGATAGATATTGCACTACTTGTAGATCTAATCGGGTTTGTTTTCTTTGTGTCTTCATCCTTCCTTGTAGGTTTACAGTACATTCAGCACGAGGCCCCTCTCTCTTGGCCGGCTGAGAGAGAGCGAGGATAGAACCCACAGCCCACGTTTCTGGGTGATGTTAGCAGTCTGGGATGAACTGCCTTCATCAGGTAGCGGACGAGCGACAAACCGCCTTCACCTTTCAGCATCCCGCTTGCGTGTGCCGCTATCCTTCTCCTTTCCAAGGCTTGTAGCTCGGTCTTCCTGAGGTATTAGTCTTGGTGGCGATCACGGTCAGTTCTCTACTCCTCGTCCCCCTCTGTGTTTCATGAAAGTTCATGTCTATCAGTATGCTTACATTATTTAGTTAGGGGACGTCGCTAGATTGAAACATATATATATCTACACCCACGTGTGCCCCTCCCTTTGGTACCCTCGGTACCCCTCCATTGTGCCCCACGTAGCACCCTCCATTGTGCCCCACGCGGCACCCTCCATTGTGCACCACGTGCACACTCCCCATCGGGATTAGCCAGTTTGTGATCACCCACCTCATCTTTTAAAAGAAAGAAATTTGGTTACTGGTTGCTGTTATCTGCTATTTTCTCAATTAACGCCTCCCTCAAAGGCGTATTTTCCATATTTAACGCCTTCATCAAAGGCGTCATGTTTAGAATATCTGATCTTTTATTTCCTCTCTGCCTGCGATTTCGCGCCCTCTGCGTGGGCGTCATTTGATTATTTAGCGCCTAATGCCAAGGCGTCTTTTACCTTTGAGATTGTGCCACATCTCTTTTGACGCCCTTTGTCAGAGGCGTCCTTTTTGTATTTAGCGCCTCACACCAAGGCGCTGCTTCTGCACTGTCGGTGCAACTTATAGTGATTAGCGACAGCCCCTTTGTCGTGTTTTCTGCTTGTAGCGACTCCTGCAAAGTTGCTAATTTCCTGAGTGTTAACAGAGACCTGTCTGCTTTGCCTATTTCTACTGGATTATTCCTGTATTCATCATTTGATTATACTTATTTGATCTGATTATATTGTCTTGCATTTTGTGGCATTTGGTTGAGAGACCTCCTCTCTCTACACTAGAATCCCACACACCACTCTTGGAATTGGAACGACCCTCCATTGAGCATTCCGTCTCTTTGGATTAGAAATTCTTTTTCTAAGACCTCCGTAAGTCCCCGCACCCGTGGATTCCCTCACAGACGCCAGGCTGGTTGTACCTTGAAGTACCCGAAGTTTAGATAACCCATCGTTGGTGAGGAGAGAGAAAGAACCTAGTTAACCTGGAGATTACACTCAAAATTCATAACTAGGATTCACATTGCAAAGGGAGTGAATTGCTCTTCAATTTAATTAACCCTAACCTCAAACACAAATCTAAAAGCTCGCGTTCATTACAACTTGTTTGCATAAGCTTGATTGGATTGGGTGATTATTGTGGTTATATTGCCTTCAAGAAAAGAACTTTCTTTCTTCTTAAACATGCAACTTCCTTCAGGTAAAATCATCAACATGGCAAGCTACGGGTACTCTTACGATGATATGGATGAGAATGTTTTCAATCAATCTTATGAGGTCCCCCTCCAAGATTCCATTTACCATGAGGGAAACTACCCTCCGTCTGATGCACATTATTCTCAAGTCCATGTGGTTGACACCACAACTCGAGAGGACGAGCCCTCTTCTCAAGCTCCACCCTCCAATCAAAACACATCGGGAAACACCTCCCCATCATTCAATGTCAATGATTTAATTCACGCTTTATCACAATTGGATGATTCCCAGCGGCAGGTAGTTCAGGCCGCTTTGAAAGGAAAAGGTGTTCCCTCTTCATCTTCCAACCCCCCTCCGGCCGCGAGTGGCCATCATGTTGCTAATGACCCGACGGTCTTACACAAAACCCCTTCACGTCCACCAACGCCTGTTGTGGCCATGCCGGCCCAACAGGCAAGTTATTCTACGGCTAGGTCCCAATTCCCTCCACCTCCTCAAATTCTAAGGATGCCTATGTCGAATTCTTTCATTCCAAACTCGGCCCCAGTCGAGTCAGATACCAACGTTCTACTTCTTCAAAAGCTAGCTAGCATGAAAGAACAACTCAAGAAAGTTACTGCAGGAAAGAATGCCCCCGAGATTTCTCTCCCTACATTGCCAGTTTTTCATCTACCACCTTCTGAGATGTCGAATTTTCGGCGATATAACGGAACTGGCAATCCGTTTATTCACTTGAAGGACTTGATGTATGAAACTTCCTTTTGGCAGGGCAACAAAGCCTCATTGGCTTATCCGTTCAGATGGTCTCTAGAGGGGCCAGCCCTCGAGTGGTTCTATTCCTTAGAACCGGCAGACGCTAGTGACTTTGATGTGGTTCAAAAGAAATTCTTGCTAAAATATAGGGACCGGGTCGGACCCTCCCTATCAGTTACTGATCTGGTCGCTGAGAAAATGAAGCTCGAGGAGGACTTCATTATATTTGCTGATAGATGGCGATTGATGGCCGAAAAGTTGAAAGATACACTATCAGAGCCGGAACAGGTTAAGATGATTATTTCAAATGCAACCCCTCAGTTCCGACACATATTGGCCATGAACAGGCTGACAACCATGGAAGAGCTCTATGAGAGAGCTCGATATATTCAAACTCAGATGAAAGATTCGCCCATCATGGGCATGTTTGAACAGCGACCATGGTTGGTCAAGAAGAATGCAAATGTCAACAATAGCGGCGCTACAACTGAGGGTACCGTAACTAATGAGCAGGTCGGCGTAGTTGGCCACCCCACCCCTTTCCGCCAATCTAACCCACAACCTCCACAACAAAACCCCTTCTTCAACGCACCCCCACAACACAAATTTGCTCCTCAACATTCCTTTGCTCCTCCACAAATCCAAATGCCTCACCCGGACCCCCCAGCTCCACAACAATACCACCAAGTACCACCACCCGCCAACTATGGCCCACCACAACAACAATAAAGGAGACCACAAGGCCCCAAAAGGGCCCAGTATCCACCATTGCCGAAAAGTCTCCCAGACATATTCAATGCCCTCATGGCCGCCGACCTGCTCATATTGTCGAAAGAAAGAACGACGTGGCCCGCTAACGTTGACACGTCCCGCTACTATGTTTTCCACCGCTCACCTGGTCATAATATTGACCACTGCTTTCATTTCAAGGACTATATTTATGATTTAAATGACCAAGGCGGTATTAATTGGGACGAGATGAGGCAGTTCATCGCCACTCTAAAAGCAAGAAGGCCTCCTCGGCAACACCAGGCTCAGCAGCCGCAGCAACCAGCTCCACAAGCACAACAACAAGCTCCAGCACCGCAGCAAGATATGGGGATTGTCCACAATCCACTGCCGGAGCACCCACCAAACCAGCATGTAAACGATGTCACAACCCTCCACGAGGTGGATAGAGAGCAGGGATGGCACAAAGAGAACGCCTCTGTCGGGGCATTTAATCACAATTCAAACCAACATCCACGCCTCTTACGCACACTTCCAACTTCTACTCCCCAGTTGGCCCGCTCCCTTCTACGCCCTGTTAATCAAACCCCATATACTCCAATTAATTCCCCATCCTTGCCAACCCGGCCTCTCCTTATCCGTCCTCCGCCATCGCGGCCTTTGATGCAGCAAACTCCACCACCCCTCACCAACCCTTCACCTTTGCCGTCTAGGCCACTCCTCATCCGCCCATCATTGACATCCGTTACATCCCCTGCCATTACTCCTCCACCGGCAAGGATCCCTTCACCATCAGTCCACCCCCCATTTGTACCCAGACCTCTCCTTGTTCAACCAACTATTCCCTCCCACACTCAGGTGTCTCTTGCTCCTCCTACGCCTCCTACCGGGGATCTTTTATTGAACCCTTCCCCGTCACCCCCTGCAGGGGCATCTTCTTTGAACACCCCTCCAGCACCTGTCAACACTAACACCCCTTCTTCTTCCGCCAACCCTCCATCCACACTTAGCCCGACAGAGGCGTCACCGAACCAAACTATGGTACTCCGCAGTGGGTGGATATTCCACCGCATTTTTCCTCAGAGGGAGCAAGAGCCCGCACAAGGGCCCAATGAGCAAGAATATGAGCAGGAGTCTGTACCCGGCACTCAATATGATTTACTAAAACATCTGGTTAGGACTCCAGCAAGAATTTATATTTTAGAGCTGATTAAAAGGTCAACAACCCATCAATTGGCCTTAAAAGAATATCTACAGAAGGTCATGGTTAATGAAGACATTCCTGCCGAGCACATAACCACAGTCCTAACGCCTGCTAGCGGTCAGCCGGCAATTATTTTTCATGAACATGAACTAGCACCTCAACCAGCTAGAAAATATGCTCTGTGTATCACAGTGGACATTAACAAGGTGGTAGTAAAACAGTGTTTGGTGGACACTAGGGCATCCATCAATGTATTGCCGCCCAACACTTTAAAAATGTGCGGCATTCTGGGAAGTCAGATTCGGCCGTCCACTATAACAGTCACAGCTTACGACAACACCAAGAAGCCTCCTTTGGGCATGATAACACTAAAGGTCAGTTTGGGCCCAGCTACAATCATAGCATATTTTCACATCTTGGACATGGATCCAACATTCAATGGCATCCTGGGCCGCCCCTATATTCAACAGCTGGATGCAGTGCCCTCTACGAATCATCAATGCCTCAAGTTTTCACATAAGGGCCGCATTATTAAGGTTACAAGTGTGCCGATTCTGCCTGATGAAGACATACACTTAGCAACGTCAGTTCCTTCTATTTGGCCTTCCAATAAACCATTGCTATCAGTGTTAGATATTACTCACCCACGGCCGAGGCCATCCAAGACGGTAACAACAGTTGCCATGACACCCCTGGCTTCCAAGGGGAAGAAGAAAGAAAAGCATACTGAATACCCCTGGTTGGAATATTCTGATGAAAATGGGGTATCAGGCCGGTAAAGGTTTGGGTGTTAATTTCCAAGGCATAACTAAACCCATTATGCCACGAAAATTAATGGTACGGGGCGGCCTAGGCTATAAAGGGCCGAGTAAGAATTGAGAAGAACCATGGGCAGTTATGACATCCACTTTGAAGACAGATGGCCAACCGCTTACCTGGACACTGTAAACACATTTTGTCAAAGGTGGCATTCAAAACGATGAGCATACTACAATAGTCACTTCTATGCTAGACTGCCAAGATGTGCATGCCAGGCAGTTCGCTCGTCATATTGCTCCATTGGCCACATACAAAGCCCTGGAGTCTTTAAGGCCAGACAAAAGAAGGAAAATGGATGATCCAGAGTGTGATTGGTATAGATGGTTTGATATGAATGACATCACTAGTGCTTTGAGCCGTCTATTTATGCCAACTTATCTGGAATGGCCGCCGCTGATTCATGAGCTAATTGAGAAGCCAGCAGTGATCACGGACAAGAGGCAGTTGCTAAGTGATTATACAGATACTGGAGAGCCCGATGTGCTGTTCGAGGAGGGCTTCACTACATATAGGCTGTGGGCCAGCCTTTTCTTTACCAAGTCCATTCACCCGACGGCTGTTGTCCGTCTGATTGATCGATTGTTTTTCTCCGACATTCCTAGAGCACCCGCGGTCTTAATAAACTTTTCCCCAAACTTACTTCAAGTCTCTCCTCTAATTCCTCCCTTGCTCCTCAAGCAATCTTCCAGGCTCTCCATCACATCCCCGCGTGGGTCGTCACTCATTTAATCTTTTGCCAACTTGTCAATTTCAACTCCACCTCCCGTTTCCTCCTCGCATTGCTTCCTCCTTGAAAATGAAAGAGAAAATAAAAATAAAAATGAAAAAAAATGCCAAAAATCCAACTTTTCAATCCTCCATCTCCATTGAGGAGACCTCCTATCTCTTTTCTGAGTGTGTCCGGACCCAGGGGCCGCTCTTCCAAGATTCGTTGATAGATCTTTTTTACCCCCCTAGCGAGGGGTCTTCATCTGCATCCCCTTCTGTACCTGCTTTTTCTCCTCCTTTCTCTTCTTTGTCAAGTTCTAGTGATCAAGCTAGTTGCTCTTACTCTTCTGATAAGATTCATGGGGTAGCTTCACATAAGAAATCCAAGGGTAAGCAGATTCCCCGTAGATTTCTCAGAGAGTTAGCCATTAGAGGTCAGGCTTGTTTAGCCATCCCCGAATTTGTGGAGAACCCGATTATCCTACCGGAGTTGGAATATGAGGATATTTATGCTTCTTATGAGGGTTTTGGTGTTTATGAGATTATGAATGATGAAGACCCTGTTGAAGAGGGGGATGAAAGTTACGAAGAATATGAGGACGAGGCTGATGCTTTTGCCAGTGGCATGAGTAGATTTGATGAACCATCAGCCTCAGTAGAAGAGCCTACCAAAGAAATAAATTTGGGTACTGAAGAAGACCCTAGGATTATCCTCATCAGCAAAAACTTACCGCCGTCCGAAGAGGAGGCGCTTATTCTGGTTCTTCAAGAATATAAGGATACGTTCGCATGGAGTTATGAAGATATGCCTGGACTAGACCCTGCGCTTGTTGAACATCGGCTTACACTCAAGACAGGGTCTGTTCCGGTCAAACAACGGTTGAGACGTTTCCACCCTAATATGGCTTTAAGGATGAAAGAAGAGGTCGACAAGCTTCATAAGGCTAGATTCGTTATAGTTGTCCTCTATCCCAATTGGGTGGCTAACATCGTCCCAGTCATGAAGAAGGATGGAAAGGTCAGGATTTTACCTCAACTGTGCATGTCCTAAAGATGACTTCCCCCTCCCTCATATTGATGTTTTGATTGATAATACGGCAGGATATGAGACTCTCTCCTTCATGGATTGTTTTTCAGGTTATAATCAGATTCGCCTGGCTGAGGAAGACTAAGAGAAAACATCGTTCACTACACCGTGGGGAACATGCTGCTATGTGGTCATGCCTTTTGGACTTAAGAACGCTGGAGCCACCTATCAGAGGGCTATGATGGCAATTTTTCATGATATGATCCTCGTTTATATTGAGGTGTATGTGGATGACCTGGTAGTAAAATCAAGAACAAGGATTGAGCATCCCGGGGTTCTAACCAAAGTCTTGCAAAGAGCACGGGAGTATCAGTTGAAAATGAACCCCAAGAAGTGCGTATTTGACGTCTCATCAGGGAAATTACTCGGATTTGTTGTTAGCAAAAGGGGAATTGAAGTTGATCCTAATAAGGCGAAGGCCATCAGAGAAATGCCTCCTCCTAGGAATTTGAAAGAAGTTCGAGGATTAATCGGAAGGTTGCAATTTATTCGTCGATTTGTTTCCCAGCATTCACAAAGATGTAGGCCGTTCTACGAGCTTACCAAGCCGGGAGTCAAGTTTCTTTGGGATGACAAGTGTCAGGCAGCTTTTGACGGATTGAAGGATTATCTGGCCAATCCTCCTATCCTGAGGCCGCCAATTCCAGGCAAACCGCTCATTCTCTATGTCTCTATCCTGGATGACTCTGTAGGTGATGTCCTTGCGCAAGAAGATGAAGAAAGGAAGGAGAGGGCAGCATACTACTTGTCTAAACTTCTTAACCCCCGTGAGCAAAGGTACTCAGCCATGGAGAAGACTTGTGCTGCTTTAGTCTGGGTAGTTCAGAAGTTAAAGCATTATTTCTTAGCTCACAAGGTTCACCTCATTGCTCGCATGAATCTGATTAAATTCCTTCTTGAAAATCTATCCTTACCGACCGATTAGCACGCTGGCAAAGTTTTCTTTCCCAATTCGACATCACTTACATTCAACAGAAAGCTGTCAAAGGCTATGCCATTGCCGAACATCTTGCTCACCACCCTCTACCCCGATTTGATCCAGTCAATTCAGAGTTTCCAAATGAGGAACTAATGTATATTAATCAACCCCACGATCCTATGTGGACGTTACATTTTGATGGAGCTCTAAATTCCCAGGGAAAAGGGATTGGCATGGTTCTATTAACACCAGAAGGGGTCACCATCCCATTCGCCGGTCAGCTTACTTTCCTTGTCACCAACAATATAGCTAAGTATGAAGCTCTTTTGACCGGCCTGCAAACCGCTCACGAATATGGTGTTACCCAATTACGAATTGTTGGTGATAGTCAGCTCATTCTACGCCAGGTGCTTGTCAAATGCCGCACTATCTATCCTAAGCTCAAGCCATACCAGGAACTTGCTTCAGCTTATGCCAAACTCTTTACCAAGTTAATTTTTGTCCATCTCCCTCGAAGCCAAAACATCTTAGCTGATGCCCTTGCTTCATTGGCTTCTGCTTTAATCTTCCCTCCTGAACGAGATTTCCATGTTCCCCTCATTCATCAGCGTGACACTCCAGCTATTAAGGATCGTGCGTTCCTCGACATTAGGGACAAGGTGCTTGAGAAGGTCAGGCAGAGTGAAGCTCTTAAAAACAAGGAGGTCATGTTGTTAGATTGGGAAGAGGAATTGGCTGATAAGGAGAAACCATGGTATTATGAGATTGCCAGATATTACAATGATCAGTCCTATCCCGAGGAAGCCACTGCGGAAGAGAAGAAAGTAATTAGAAGAATGGCTCAACGTTACGTTTTGGTTGGAGGTGTGCTCTATAGAAGAGGGCTCACAGGTGTTTTATTAAGATGCCTAGATGATGATGAATCTTGGAAGGTTGTGGAAGAGGTGCATTCAGGAGTGTGTGGTGGTCATGTGAACAGCCAGATGCTAGCTAAGAAGATCCTTAGGCTAGGCTTCTATTGGCCCACTTTAGAAGAGGATTGTTCTATCTATGTCCGAAGGTGTGTTAAGTGCCAACTGCACGCCGATAAGATCCATTCTCCTGCTTCTTCACTCCATCCTATGTCTTCCACATGGCCTTTCTCCATGTGGGCTTTTGATATCATTGGATCTCTTGGTGATTCCAACCTCCTTACAAAGCAGAAGTCATTCATTCTCACGGCAACGGAGTACTTCACCAAGTGGGCGGAAGCAGAAGCTTACATAGAGATAAAAGCATCAACTGTTTGCAAGTTTATAATGAAGAACATCGTCGCAAGGTTTGGCATCCCAAGTACCATCGTCACCGACAATGGACCCCAATTCATCTCTCAGGAGCTTAAAGATCTCTGCAATAGGTATAATATTGCATTGCATCATTCATCTCCTTATTATCCACAGGGCAATGGCCAAGCAGAGACAACTAATAAAACTTTGATTAAAATTGTTAAGAAAACGTGTGAGGCTAACAAATTTGCGGATTGGCCAGAAAAGTTGGTTGAAGCTCTTTGGGCCTATCGTACTTCCATTCGTACCCCTACAGGGTAAACCCCTTTCGCCCTAACTTATGGAATGGAGGCGGTAGTTCCTTATGAGATTCTTATTCCTTCTCTACGAGTGCAATTGGACAAGGAGCTCCCCATTGACGAGCGTCGCGAATCCCTCCTTACTCAGTTGGAACTCCTAGATGAGAAGCGTCTGGCCGCCGCCGAGCATGCGCATATTTATCAAAACAGGCTTTCACGTTTTTACCAAAAGAAAGTAATCGAGAGAAAGTTCAAAATCGGTGAGATGGTAATTAAAAGAATTTTTGTAAAACCAGGTGGACCACGTTCAAAACTCCAACCAAATTGGGAAGGACCCTTTATCATAAAAGATGTTTATCCTGGCAATGCTTATAGATTGATTAATGCTGAAGGCGAAGAGCTAACACACCCTTGGAATGGTCTCTATTTGAAGAAATACTACCCCTGAACCAAACAAAAAAACAAAAGAAGAAAAACAAAAGAAACAAAAAGAAGAAAAACAAAAAGCAATAAAAAGAGAAAAAAAATCAAAATAAAATCTTTGAGGCTGGTATGGTACGTGGGCCACGATACCGAAATAATCAAAATCCTTAATTCATTCTTCAGTCTCGATGGTTTAACTCTTGGGTCAATTCACGCACACACTACACGCTTTATTCTTAAACTCGAGCAGCCCGGAATTCGAAGAATGTCCGACCCAAACTAAGAATGTAAAAACCTTACCTATTCTCTTCCCTTCGGCTCGCGAGAGGGATTACAAGTTAGGGGTTACTAACCAAGCCTGCCCGCCGCCTCAGTAGGTGGAAGTCAGGGCCCAAAAGGGAACAAAATGCTTAAAGCCCAAGTACAATTAGGTCTTTATCTGTTTCAAAAAAAGAAAATAAAAGGAAGTTATGATAAAAGAAAGTATGTCAAGAGGGCAAAGTCCCCGCAAGGAAAACCTTGGTCTTAAGCATGCATGAATAAGGGCAAAACGAGCAACAAAATTTCCCTAAGTCGAAGATCGAATCCCAACAGGCATTAGGGCAGGGGAGGAGCGTGCCCCATTCTTGAAAACCTTTCGTGAGCTTCCTTAATCATTCTTCTTTTCTCCCTCCATAGTGGGTTGTGAACTCGAAGAATGGCGAAGACCGACTAAGAAGGACGGGCTGCAAGAGAATATGAGTAAACACCTAAGTACAAGTCACGTTGACTCTTTTGTTAAATCTCTTGAGAAAGTCTAATGAATTTTTGATTATGATGGTTAAGGTTTCAAAGCTCTATACTATGCTTACCTCCAAAATAAAAAAGTTTCAAATCAAAATTCACGCCTCTTAGAATAGGCATTCTTTTCAAAATTAACAACCCTATCGAAGGCGCCACTTTCAAAATGAAAATACAAATATATATATATATATATATATATATAAATAATAACAAAAAAATTGTGGAATTTCAAGCCCTCTGCTTGGTTGCATTCTTGTATGGGCATCTTTTATTTTTAGCATTTGCTTGCTTGCATGGTGCATTTTATATCTACTCTTTGCCTTCATTGATTATAGGCTTGGCCCCTTGACCCGTTATCAAGGTCACAGTTAAGACATCCCTTGCTCATTGAGCAAGGGGCCAAGTCGAACAGATGGATTAACCTGTTTGTTCAAGTGTGAACTATAAGCGTAGGGCAAAAGAAAAGGCGAGAAGGAAAAGAAGACACGAGTACACAACTTCACAAGTGCTCAGGTAACAAAATTTCAATCTCATATATATACATCATAGCTATCTGAGTACAGGTGTGAGGGTGGAGGAGTACAAGTAAGTCTCTCAGCTCTCGCCTTCACCCTCCTCTCTCCTACTCTCTACCTCACTCTCGTCCTCCTGACGAGGCGCTGGTGGAGGGGGCATGGACCCCCGTGAAGTAGCTGGAGCTCGAGCCGGCTCCTCTGCCTCGCTCCTCTACCTCGCTCCTCTGTCGGAGAGAAGAACCCGCCACAAAAGTAGAACTGGTGTAGGTGTACCCTGCAGCTCACGCCCGTTCCCAGCCTCGCTGAAGCCGCTCCTCGGACGCTCGTAGCCTCTCCTGCGTAACGGCTAGCTGGGCCCTCAAGGCTGTAAGCTCCCGCTCGTAAGCCGACCGCTCCTCTCGATCCCGGGCACGGTCCACCTGGTACTGCTCGCGATCCCGGACACGCTCCGCCTGGTACAGCTCGTGGCCCCGGACGCGCTCCGCTTGGTGCTCCTCGCGCTCCCGAGCACGCTCTCTCCGCTCCATCTCGAGGGTGACTCGCAGCTCTGCCACGTCCTGAGGCAGCTCCTCTCTCCGCCTCAAGGCTCGCTCCAACTCTGTGACCCGCTGCTCGCGGATCGCCAACTCTGCCCCGGCCAGGGCAGCTAGGGTATGTGCCGCCTGTAACTCTGAGGACTGCAAACATTCAAACAACTCATCAGTTCCACAGTTCAATAATTCATGACATAGGCAATATACAACTACAAATAAATAAAACTCACCCGAGTGGCCATCGCCTACTGACCCTCCTCGATGCAGGTAAGAGCGGCTCGGAGCTCCTCGGTCTGTGAATACAACTTTTTATGAGCATATCATATAAACAATTGAATGAAATTGAATTTGAGTTTAAAGGCATACCCGTGTGGCGAGGGTGCGCTCTGCCACCTCGGCCCGTGTCACTGCTCCTACTAGCTGCTCTGTTAGTTCAGTCGCCTCTGCATAAGGCCCTCTCGAGCTAGAGGCCTCTCCCTTCTCTCTCCCTGCTGGGCACGCTGTATTTATTGAGATTGTCAGTGGCTAATCATCAATAAAAAAATTCATTTGCATATAGGAATAAATTAAACACTCACCAGGGTCTCAAGGCCTTCCCGGGTGGCAGCCAACTAGACCTCCAAGCTATGGAGGTGGGTCTGCATGTCCATCGCTGCTATGTCCCGTGCATCCTGCATTCACCACAAATTAGTCACATAATAGATATACATAAGCATTTGCATTTAATTTAGAAATAAGTGCATTCATACATACCCCTAGGACCCTCATCTGGGGTCGACCGGCGTAAACCTCCCAGTACCGTCGGAGGTACTCGGAGCTATCCGCTGCCCGAGAAGTGACTCGGATCTCGCCACGCTGCCAGTCTGCGTACTGGTCGGAGAACTGCACTCTCCAGTCGATCACCTTCGTGCGACCGCGCGTCTTCTTGCCTATCCCATGCGGCTCTCCTACCTCGATCCACTCCTGCTGTAGGTCGAGGGTCCTCATCACCAGCCTAAGCCGTAGCGGCTCAATCTCGCTCAAGCAATGAACCCAAAGCTCATATCCGAAGCGAGGTCGGCCCGCTACGACCCACGGCTGGCCCTCGTCGGTCATCCCCTCGTAGGGTCTCCACCGCACCTGCATCCATAAACATGCATACCATCATCGTCTCATCATAATTAATTAATAAAAAAAATGCATAACATTAATCATGCGTACCAGTGAGGCAGGGAAGTCTCGAAACTCTCGTCGCAGCACTCGTAACTTGTAGGCAAGTGGGGCTCCAATCACCACTGGTAGCCAGCGCCGTGCTAGAGGGAAGGACCCCTCGTCTCCAGGTCGTGGGTCAGCACGCCCTATCGGCATGTACAAATGGCTCCAAACCTGCATTCATGCATCGCATTAGTAAAACATTCATATGCATATGCATTCTAACAAGAAAATAACAAAAAAATGCATACCTGAAGAAATGGTGAGTAGCCACTGACGGTCGTCTCACGACCTGTCCCCGTGGACAGGTCGGCTATCAAGTGCGCAAGCAGCGCTGCTCCTCAGGCGTACCTGCCAACGCCCTCCAAGTCCTCAAGAATCCCTAGGAAGCGGCAGTTGATGACATCGCCCTTCGTACCAAGCAGCAGCCTCCCAAGCATCAAGAGCAAAAACCTCCTCAGATCTCGGTCTACCCTCTCCCTATCAGCCTGGTCCTAGCAGTAGGCAGCCCTAGCCCCATCTATCAACCTCTGTGAGAACTGCTGTAGGGACTCTCTAGATCTATGCCTAGCATCACCCAAACCCATGGCCATGGTAAGGTCGGTGCGGTAGATGGTCCTACACTCGCTAGGTGTCTCGTAGACGGTCTCTAGCCCTAGCAGTCTCTGGGTAAGCTTGCTATAGTCAGGTAGGGTGATCCCACTCACCGCCTCCCCGTCAACCCTCAACCCTGTAATCCTAGCCACATCCTCTAGGCTGGGGACCATGTGACCCCACGGCATCAGAAATGCCCGGCTCCACCTATCCCACCTCTCTCTCAAAACCTAGATCAAGGGTAGGTCGGGTCTCACTGGCTCAATGCTAAGGAAAGCCCCAAACCCCATAGCATCTACCCTGGCTCTCTGGAACTCGGGGAGGCCATAGTACGCTGCCCGGACCTGGACCCAAGAAATCCGTGTCCTTATCAGCCCATGCATGCATATAAAAGAATTTTTTTTTTTGCTTAAGTTTTCATGTGAAAATTCATTCAAGTTCATTAACTGTGATATTTGCTGTTTGGATGATTAACGACCTGCCTTGGGTCGTGTTTTTTATTATTGACGCCCCTGAGGGCGACGTTATTTCCAAATGGGTCTCGGGTGATAGTGTGTGTTCATTGAATTAACTACCCAGCCTGGGTCGTTGTTTATCTAGAAGACGCCCCGGTGGGGGACATTTTTTTGAAACTAATTTCCTAAATTCCACGAAATTTTGAATTGACGCCCATCCCTGGGTCGTCAGTTGTTTAATTAACGCCCCTGTAGGGGACGTTGTTCAGAGTGAGCAATTTTTTGCCCAAAAAAGGATTCTATCTTTTTTTAATTAACGACCACACCATTGGTCGTTGTTTGTTGAATTGACGCCCCGACGGGGGGGGGCGTTGTTTTCCCAGGGTTTTAAATTAAAATAGCATGCGAAATAAAAATCAACAGGGGCCCATATATTGAAAATAACTAATTCAGATAAAAGAAAGCATGGGAAAATAACAGCATGAAGCTAAGCATTATAATTTTTAAAATAACGACATGTTGCAGGGCGTGATTTGTGAAAAAAATATATATTTGAAATTGACGACCCTCAAGTGTCGTTGTTATAATTAACAACACCCCTTGGGGCATCTTTTCTCTATGTCGTCCGAGAGCTTTGACAGAGGATGAAAAATGGAAATAAAATTGAAGAAAAATAAAAAAAAATAGGAAATGGGGTTTGAGGCTTACCTTCCGTCGCTCGGGCACCACTAGCCCTCCCCGTAGTTGAGGACGTGGCTGCCGTGGCCGCCGCAGTTGGCCGGGGTGAGGGATGACCGTCGTCGTGGCCGGTGGTTCTTCTCCTCCTTCTTCGTGTTCTTCTCCTTCTTCATCTCCTCCGTCCTCTTCTTCTCCTTCATCTTCCTCTTCTCTGTCTTCCTCACCGTCATCTTCTTCTTCATCTTCTTCAACTTCTTCTTCCTCCTCGCCGTGCTCCGCCGCTGGAGCTTCCTCGGCCGCCGCGGGAGGAAGCTCCTCCACGGCGTGTTCCTCCACAGCTTCTCCGCCTTCCAAGTCCACCACATCGGGGGCCGAGATACGTTGGCGTTTGAGTCCACCGCCGGCCATGGCTTGAGAGTGAGAGAGATAGAGGGTGAGAGTGAGAGAGTTAGAGAAGGGGAGGGCTCGGTTAGGGTTGCAGAAAGAGGGAAAGAGGGCGAAGGAAGAAGAAGAAAGGAGGGAAAGAAAAATCAAACGGTCGAAATTAATTAATGACCTAAGGAAAGGCGTCTCTTTTTGAATTAACGGATACATCTTGGGCGTTATTTCTAGATTTGACGGCATGCATGGGGGCGTCATTTTATTTTTGCATGGGAATCCGTAACCGTCGTCAGACGCATTTAATGGAATTGATAGATGTGATTGGAGTCATCATTACAGTTTTTTTAATTGACGACTTTGTCGCAGGCGTTATTTACGAAAGAAGTGGCTTAACTGAAGGCGTTATTTTTAGGTTTTAAACGGTCAATGTTTGGAATTTGAATCAAATTAAAGCCTTGACCTGAGACGTGAATCAATTAGCGCCACTCGCTAAAGGCGTCAATCATGGGAATTGATATTTTGATTTCAGAAAATGATTAATGATTGAAGACGTGTGGGAAGGCATTACTTTTGGAATTGACGCCATTCTCTTAGTCGTTATTCAGAACAGAAATGCTGATTATTGGAGGAATTAATCAGAAACATTATAATTTGGCTCTAATGGAAGATTATCATTATTTTCTTGATGAAAAGATCACAATACATCTAATGAGCCGTTTTGGGCCTTAAATTTCTTAAAGCTATTACATATGCTTTCCACTGATCTTTGTCTTCTTTTAAGTTTTCCACAGGCTAATGAGCTTTGCTGATTTTCCATAAGCCTTGAATTGTGGTGGTTTCTTCTCCATCTTCATTGCTGCCGATGTCCCTTGTATTGATAGGAGGGAGATGAGATAAGTCCTCGAATAGTCGCCGTGGAAGCCCGAGTTGAGGAAGGCACCTATGAGAGTTGTATATTGCAAATTCTGCAGCACCTATTAGCCGAAGATCCGTCCCGGGAGAGAATCGTGTGTGGAGTTGTTGAGCCTTGAGTAGCCCCGGGGCGCATGTGAAGAGATTCTTAGGCACCACCTTGAGGTGCTCCCTCCATTCCACTCTTTTCTTGATTTGAGGAATCCGGTTCATCACTCTATTGCTCAACCCCAATGAGCCGGTCATATAGGAAAGAGGGCTTTTAGAGAATATCCTTGATGATTGTTGGGCCTCCTCGCATGGGTCAAATTTAAAATGGAGATCTACCCAACTAGCGAGAACGATCATGCATCCATAAATCGGTCTCCCCATTGCCGCCGAGGTAAGCCCACTATATAGATAGGCTAATATCGCCGGCCCCACTCTCTCTCCTTCCCAAAGGCTAGCTATAGCGCTCAATTGGGACTCTTCTAGAAAATCTTAATAGAGGGGAACAAGATTGCTCCCGCCAAGCATACAACGAAGGCCTTTGCCACCCGTTCTATTTCATCATCGTCTTTAGCTTGGTCGGCCCTTTTATAGACCCATGAGGCAAGCTTTAAGAGGTTAATCCCTTTTGTGGCTTTACTTTGGCTCACTAAGTTGGGGCTAGGAATCAAGCTTGATAGTAGTTCATGAGAGGTAATTTGTCTTGGCATGATGGCCATCTTCTCCTCATCCCCTTGTTTCATCTTCTTTAAGCCTAAGATCATTTCTAATTCTTCTAATAAAATTGTGGCTTCAAAGGTAGAGAAAAGAAAGGTATGGGTAGAAGGGTGCCATATCTCCACAAGAGCTCCTATAGCTGCCCAATCTAGGTGAATTTGGTCATAGTGTTTAGCATGGGTGATCAAACTTAGGAGATGCCATCTAGATAGGAAGGCCCTCATGTCTGAGCTAAACTTGGAAAGCAAGAGGGGAAGCCATTTATTCTTTGTGAATCTCCTTGCCCCTGGAATATTTGGATAGTCCTGTAGAAAAGAAAAGAGAAAGCACAGAGGAGAAGAAGGATGAGAGTTGAAGGGAATAATGCCGAATAGGAAAAAACAAGCAACTCAAATTTTAAAGTACCTGGTTCATAGCAATTCTATTATTTACATGGCCGTTGATCTCGGAAAGCCTGGGAGTGGAAGTCTTGGCCTTCTTCATGGCTCTCTACATATTGCAAGTATATGTTGCGGTACTGAGCTTCACGAAAAAATAGCAGCAGCCTGCAGCACCTGTGTATGAACGAAAAGAAGAAAGCAGAACGAAGGATTCGGTGGTTTACTGAAGGAAATCCCCTCCTTTATAGGAGTTTGAAGTTTCTGATGGATGTTCGAAGCTGAAGAGTTGAATATGAATAAGACTGGGTTCAAGCTTTCTATTTCAGAGACGGAAGAGTGTTGTCTCAGAATTTCAGTTAAATAATGACAGTGTTCAGGGCGTCATTTATTGAATTAACGACTTGCTTTAGGTCGCCTTTTATTTAACACCTTTCTGAAGAGCGTCATTTGCTTTCCAACTCCTAATCAAACCTTTAATGCAATTAACACCTTTATGCTAGTCATCTTTTATCATTTGGACGCCGCTTTCTATGGTCGTCAATTTCTGATCTCACATGTTGGATTGCTTTATAAACATTTTTATGAGCTTAAGTGCTATCTTTTATTATCAGCCTTCATATTATGCACTTATGATCATATTGAGGATTCTTTTATGAGTTGATCATTTCTTATGTGGACTGATGAATTTTTAAGTACAGAAGAGTGCAGGTCTAGAGATGCATGGTTGACTCATTGGGGTAACGTCATTTCGTTCTTTTTTTATCTTTCATGTAAAGCATTGTTATCTATATAATATTCTACGCTATTATAGCAGATCAAGGACCTTGTGGTTCTGATAAACCTGGAATTTGAGTTCCCCTTCATCAAAAACAGTGATAATTCCAGGAGAGTCTTGATCGCACGGATAGGCCGTTGAGTCATTCAAGGTTTGGGACGACGGTTCCACTTTCTGAGTTGATGCGTGGATAAACGGGCTTCGGCTTAGTGTCAGCTTAGAGATCTGGATTCTTGACAAAACCTAGATGGCTTAGCAATATTATCCTTGATTATTTTCTATTTTTAGTTTGTTTTAATCTTTTATCTTTTAGCCCAGCATGCATCATGTAGGACTTTGAGCTTAATGATGAAAATCTCCATATTACGCCAATAATGAAGGTCGCTCTCTCTTAACTGAGTTGACATGAGATATTCCATTCTAAATCCAGTACTTTATTCTCCGTGAAGCCGCTCAGGCTAGTTCCTTGAAAAGCGTTCATTTACTGGGTCTTCATCTCAATTCATTTTGTTTTATTACAAATCCACCTTGGCTGTAACACGTCCACATTGGCTGGTAACCGCTCTCCAATGGTGTCTCCCTTTCGTGCCCTCGTGCACATTTTTAGTTCCCTTTTTCCAGCTAATTAATGCTTTTCTTGTAATCATCCAGAGTTGTTTCGTTCAGAATCTTGGAAAGATTTCCAACGCTTAGTGTCAGAGGCGTGTCACATCACACCTTGGCATCTACTTATCAGTTTATTCCACTTCATTCCGCTTGTTGCACTTTCACTTCATTCCGTCTCACTCCCTTGTAAAGTAGACGCCAAGGCGGGGCAGTTGTGGACACCCCAAAACTGACGCTATGTCGAGTAAAATCTCATGTCACCATGTGACGCCCCAAAGTGAACCTCAATATTGATTCAATATGAAGTTTTTCTATTTTTATGTGTTTTCTATGATTTTCTTAGCTTTTTTTGGAATTAACGACTTGACGTTGGGCGTCTTTTTAATAATGGGTTAGACCTAGGCGTCGCTCAATGAAAGGACGACCGTTGGCAGAGGCGTCAGTTTTTGGAATATTACGAATTCTAAACAAATTGGAAAATCAAGAATTGACGTCCCCCAGAGGGTCGTTTATCAATTAACGCCCATTGTAACAGGCGTCATTTCATCATTTTTAAATAAGGAAATTATTTTGTTGCTAAAATTAAACCTGTGAATTGACGCCTTATTTTCGGTTGTCATTTTAATTAACGCCTTGAGGCAGGTCATCAATTTCAATTGACGCCCTTCGGAGAGTCATCTTTTACCCTTCCGTGTCCTGCTCGAATGAACCTTTCCTGGAGAGATCCCTGCTCTGTTTCAATCACCTTGTTGGATTAGGGAAGTAGAGGCCTTGCCTTAGATGACTGTTGCCCGTTCTAATCCCACTAAATCTATGGTTTGCACCCTATAAATAGAGCCCTGGGTTCTTCTAACGCAAGGTTAACAACAACAACAGTTAAACAAAGAGAACAGAGAACAGTTAGCAGGCAGAGATAGTTTGCTGCTGTCGTGAGCTCAGAAGAAAGGACTTGCTTCTTCCTTCTTCCTTCTTCCTATTGCACCGGCCGGAAGCCACCCTCTTGGGTTCTCTCCCTTTACTGTTGTCAGGAACAACAGGGAGTCGTTTCATTAGTTTGCTACTCATCCCATCACTGTTCATCATATAGTGATCCTTGCATTAGTCTTTGCATCATATCTCCTCTCCCTAATTCTCTTAGGGGTTTTAAAAAGGACCAAAAGGTGTGTTCTTCATGTTCATGTTTCATTACCTTATTCTAATTGTGGATTGATACTACTCTTAGCTAATCCCCTTCTACTTTGGTTATTTGTGTTTTGTTTAAGGGTAATCAAGAAAGAGAAACCCCCTTCATCGGCCGACCGATAGAAGGAGGAGGAGAAAAACCACAATCCATCCCGCATCACTTTTCTTACCAGGTATTTGCGATCATTCTCCCTCCCTTTTGAGGTAACCCCTCTGGCGATCACACTCCATTAGCAACCTCTTGCTCCTTTTCATTTAGCTTTAATTTCTTTTAATATATTTTTTTGATGTCGGTGTGACACGGTTCACATCCCCCAAGCGTTTACTGTGGTTTTTAGATTTTATTGATTGATAAGGAGATATACATCAACAAAGGGGCATACCCCGAAAGAACTAGAGGCCACAACTTCGGCCCTAGATCAGACACTCTAAAAAAAAACCGTATAAGGCTGTAGGGAAGGTACAACAGGGAAAGGGGCATACCCCGAGTGAGCAAGAGGCCACAACTACGGCCCTAGAGAGTACTCAAAAAATTCAATATAAAACTATAGGGAACAAGGAGAGCTAAGACACCCTGATTGCCGGGAGCCCAACTATATCAATTCTTAGTGCTCCCTTTGTCAACCAAGGGAGGTCTCCTACATGAGAGAATATATTATTTTTTGAGATATTGCATGCATAGGATGCCAAAGAGTCCGCAACCTAGTTGCCTTCTCGATAGGTATGCAGAAGTTCACTGCCATTATCTTGGATTAGATTAAGAATTTTCCTCCACCATGGGAGGATCATCCAACTAGGAGAAGCTCCCTTTTTGACAGCTTCCACAAGAATAAAACAATCAGAAAATACTGCAGCCAAATCGAGACCGCCAAGCTTAGCAATTAATAGACCATCATATAAGGCCCTTGCTTCAGCCAATAAGCAGTTTCCAATGCCATAGTGAAAGGCAAAACCAACTATCCATCTACCATTAGAGTCTCTTATACAGCCTCCACCACCACTCCTGCCAGGATTACCCTTGGAGGCTCCATCAACATGAAGTGTGAACTTCTGAGAAGCAAATCTACAGTAAATCGGTTGGGGCTGTTTTAAGTTCACCTGAGGGAATATCTGAAATGAGGAAAGGCTACTGAGTTGAGCAGGGGATATAGGCTTGCAAAACTTTAGCTTTTCCAATGCATAGGCTATTGAAGATAAGATTTTCCTTTTGATTAAATCTGTTCTGATAGCCAAACCCTCAAATCTGGAAGCACACCTTTGCTTCCAAATCTCCCATATCATCAGAATTACTACATACATTCCAACAAAACTAAATGCAGAGTGTAGGTTTGAAGACTTCAAAAGATTCCAACACCTTATAGTGATCTGGTCACTAAGATTAACCTTGTTACTAAGCAAGGGCTGTACCCAGCCCCAGAGTTCAGAAGCCAATTCACCAAAAATGAATAAATGGTTGAAGTCTTCTTGAGCATGAGAAGAGCAGCAACTACATTTGGAGGCAATGGAAATTCCACATTCTGCCACCCTGCTGTCCACAGGTACTGCCCGATGAATTAACTTCCAAACAAAGAGAGCAGCCCTTGGTGCTATGGCAGAGTGCCAATGTTTAGCCCAAGCTGGCCTTGAAACACCTTTTAGTCCGCACAAGGTTACAAACTGATTTCACTGAGAAGGAGCCCTTTATGGTTCCTATCCAAACACAACAATATGCCATATTGCTAAGTTGAATGTTAGGAATGTGGAAATCACTATTAATATATTCCCTAGCAGTATGCTGGTTATCACTGAGAACTTCTCTAACAGAAGCCAAAGGGAGGCTTTGGAGACCACTTCCTTCATTCGGCATTGCATAGTTAATAGCAGGACCAAGCCCTGTCCAGTTATCCCTCAGAAAATCAGTATTCGCCCCGTTTCCAATAATCCATCTACTATTAGAGATAATGATTTCTTTAGCTTGTCTGAATATAGCCAGAGGCATTCCTGTTGGAAATGGTTTGACACAATTAGCAAAGTGAGCCTTAATAAATCTGCACCTAGCATAGGTGGACCATAGTGAAGATCCATGAAGAATGTTCCATAGGGTTTTAGTTGCCAAGGAAATCTGAATCCACTGTAAATCTCTTATTCCCAGACCTCCCTCTAACTTAGGCTTTTGAATTTCAGACCATGCAACCCAGTGCCTGTGTTTAAACCCTTTATTTCCCTGCCAAAAGAAGTTGGCACAAAGCTTATTTATAAAGTTGATAACCTTCTTAGGAATAAAACAAGCTGAGGCCAAGTAAACATGCATACTGTATAAGACTGAATTAATCAAAACAGCTCTGCCAGCTTGGGAGGGAAGTTTTGATTGCCAGCCTTCCAATTTTTGCTGAACTCTGTCCATCAGAAATGAGAAATCTGAGCATAGGTACCTTCCCTTTTTAACTGGAATACCAAGATAACTAATGCTAGCAAGTTATCATTGTTAGAATCATCGTGATATTCATCAAAGGAAACATGGGGTGATTCTTCCACAGTTTGACTGTTAACATTATACATTCTATAAGCCCTAGATCTATCAGAATATCCCAGAAATATACCTTCATCGCTCTTGGGCTCGAATTTATCTAAATCTCTTTTGTCATTATTGTGGATGAAGCATTTTGACCCAAATACTTTCACATGTGCGAGAGAAGGATTTTTACCTTTCAGCAACTCATAAGGAGTCTTTTTGGTGTGTGACCTTACCATATAGCGGTTGATAATGTAACATACCGAGTTTACCGCTTCAGCCCAAAATTTCCTTGGGAGTTACCGTTCGGCAAGCATTGCCCTTGCCATCTCTATTAGTGTTCGATTCCTTCTTTCAACTACACCATTTTGCTCTGGGGTTCTTGGTGAAGAAAATCGGTGTGAAATGCCTTTAGCCCTATAAAGATTATAGAAGTCAGCATTTCCAAATTCACCACCATGATCAGATTGAATGTTGGAGATTTTGAACTCACCGTTTTGCTTTATCTTCATATAGAGTGCCTGAAACTCATCAAAAGCATCATTTTTATGTGTTAGAAAGATAACCCATGTGAACCTAGAGTAATCATTCACCAAGACATATCCATATTTTCTACCACTTAAACTAGCAGTTCTGGTTGGACCAAACAAATCCATATGAATCAGCTCAAGTGGTTTAGATGACATGTTTGTAGATCTAGGCTTGAAAGATTTTCTTGTTTGTTTACCTAGGGCACATGCATCACATAATTTGTTTTCTTGTTTAAAAGAAAGTTCAGGTAACCCTTTCACCATTGAATGCGTTAACAGTTTATGTAAGACATTGTAGCTAGCATGTCCTAGTCTACGATGCCATAACCATGCAAGCTCAGATTTTGGTGCAGCAAGATAAAGATTTAAATGAGCAGGATCATCTAAGTCAATCATGTAAACATTATTGACCCTTTTTCCAGAAAATTTTACCTTGTCAGATTTTGGTTCAAGGATTCTACATTCATGAGAGTCAAATAATACCTTATGACCTTTATCACACAATTGACTTATACTGAGCAAGTTGTATTTCAAACCTTCAACTAGCAGCACGTTACAAATGGATTTGGAGAGATTCTTACCTACATTACATGTTCCAATGATTTTGCCTTTGTTGTTCCCTCCAAATGTAACGTGTCCTCCTTCCTTTTCCTCCAAGAGATAAAATTTTGTTTTGTCTCCAGTCATGTGTCTTGAATAGCCGCTATCAAGGTGCCACCTATTATGCATGGCTGCAAGACACTCCTGCATAAGCAATTAAGTAATTGTGTTTGGAACCCAACCAAATTTGGGTCCCATCAAACTCTTCCGATTTTCAAAACATGAAACCATTTCTTTTGGAATCTAAACTTTCCTAGCATTCATGTTTTGTTTGCTTAGAGCAGGGATTTGGTTTTTTTTTTCAGCTTTAACATTCACTTTTTGTTTAGAAGCTCTTTGTTGGATTTTATGAAAGTTTGCTTTTTAACCCATTGTGGCCACTGGTTGATTTTGGGTTGAAAATGATTATTTTTCCACTTAGGAAATTTATGCACACAGAAATCATAATTCTCCCAAAGATAGGGTGGTGTTGGCCTATATGAATGTGCAATCCAGTTATGGTGATATCTGCAAGATTGAGCATGCAATGGCCAAGGAAGTGTTGACCTATGCTGCGGGGAAGGTCGACCTTTCTTAGGCTTTTGGACAGACTTTTTGGGAATTTTAGTGACTGCCTCTTCAATCTTTTCTTTCCCTTTCTCCTTTTATTTTTGCAAGTTTTGTGTGGGAGTTGTGTTTGAGGTGGAAGCTTTAGAAGATGAAACAAATGTGACAGTTTTTAGCCCAAATGGCATTTTGTTTGTTGGATCAAAACCCAACCCATCTTTGTTGTGGTTCATTCTAGTTCCTAGCAATGCATCTAGGTTTTATCTTCCATCCACAAACTTTTCTAAAGATTGTTGTTTATCCTTCAACTCTTTTTGTAGGTTTTCAATATTTTGAAGAAGTTGAATGTTGACTTGTTTGACAGCTTCATACTTCTCATTACTCAATTTGCTATTCTTTTCATAACTTTGCATTTTTAGTTTCATGCTATCAATCTCATTTCTTAAGCCTTCATTTTTAGTTTCCAAGTCAGCGATTTCTTTTCTTACTTCTTCTAAATCCTCAATCATTTTCTTAAGATCTTCAATTTCAGTTTCAAGTAGAGCATTCTTATCATTCATATCATGATCATACACAAAGAAGTTAATTTTCTTTTTCAATGATTTATTCTACTTTTTGTACATGTCATATTTCCATGAGCTATATATATGCTTCCTCCCAATCATCAAGTGTGTAATTTTCAAATGGAGAGTTTACCTCAGTTTCTTCATCACCTCTGGCCATGAGATAAACATCTTCTTTTTCCTTGTCCGAGGAGCTAGTTCTACCATCACTTTCTTCCTCGTCACTCCAGCTGGACACCATGGCCTTGTTCTTCTTCTTGCCCTTCCATTTGTCAGCCTTTTTGAATCTGTCAAGACAATCAGTCTTGAAATGCCCTGGTTTATTGCAAGAATAACAAATGATTTTGTGAGATTTCTTAAAGTTTTCATAATTAGATTTGAAACCATTTCTTACTTTTGACCTTCCTCTCATGAAGCTCTTACCTTCCTTTCTTAGAAATTTTCTAAACTTACGTGTGAGCATGGCTACGTCATCCTCATCTCGCTCACTTGCCGAATCCTCACCTTCATCAGAAGTGCCTTGACCGCTGGGTCTTGCTTTATGAGCTAAGGGGCTTTTTCTTAGGCACCTCAGCCTCTTTGTTCTTAAGGTTGATCTCATAGGTCAGCAATGACCCAGTGAGTTCATCTACCTTGGTAGTTGCAAGATCTCTCGATTCTTCAACCACGGTAGCCTTTGTGTGCCATACGGTAACGATCTGAGAATTTTTCTTATAATTTCTTGCTCTGAATATTTCTTTTCCAAATCAGTTAAACTATTAGTAAGCATAGTTAATCGAGCATACATATCTTGAATTGACTCATCAGGCTTCATGCGGAACATTTCATATTAAGACACTAATATATTAGCTTTTGTTTCTCGTACCTGAGATGTTTCTTCGTAGATTACCTCTAGCTTGTCCCACATTAGTTTTGCAGATGCACAAGTAGCCACTCTTGAGAATTCAACTGGATGGAGTGAGCATTGCATGATGTGTTTAGCACTCCAGTTGACAGTGGATTGCCTTATTTGTTCTTTGGTCCATAAGTCCTCATCATCTGGTAGCTCATACGGACCTTTGCCGATCACTCGCCAAAGTTCGTAGTCTTGGGCGCGAATGAAGACTTGCATGCGATGTTTCCAATAAGGATAATTAGTTCCAGTAAAATAAGGAGGCCTATTCACAGAATGTCCTTTAGGTAGAAAACTCTTGGACGTTGATCCACCAATTCCTCAAGGTCGTTGGACCTCATAATGAGAGATTAGGCTCTGATACCACTTGTTGAGTAGCGAACAGCGGATCAAGAGGGGAGGGGTGAATAGATCTGCCCCTCTTTTTGCAATGCAACCCTCTATATAGGTAGATAAAATACATTGCAGCAGCGGAGTGTAACTAGCTTATCGAAGAACACAATGCTTCACATGGCAAGATAAGCAACTAATATATCGATTTGAACTTAAGCATGCATCTAGAACGAAGCAATCACACAAGCAAACCACAATGCAAAGAACTTTAAGGTGGTTCAGACAGAATCCCCAGTCCTACGTCCACCCCTCACCAAATCCGGTGAGGCTCCACTAGTGCCACGCACTGAACCGCAAATCGGAAAGACCTCCGATTGCCTTCCTACTAACCACAGGTAGGGACGCCAATACCGCAGATCGGACAACTTTCGATTGCCTTCCTACTAACCACCGGTAGGGACGTTCTTCAGTTTCAAATGTTTGAATGAAATGGAAAAAGAACAAATATGAAATCACTCAAACAAGATATAGAATATGCTCAAAGTAAAAAGATCTTGTCTGAGTTGCAGGAGCTTGAATCTGATGCTTCGATGGTGTCTTCTTCTTTGAGAGATGATCTTCCTTGGGTTGATGAAGAAAACTATGTATGTAGCTTTGATCTTCCTTTTGATCTCCTTGAGTTGATGAAAAGTTTGATGCAGTTTAGATCACCCTTGAGATGATGAAGAAGATGAAGGATGCAACTTTATCTCCTCTTGGCTTGGGCTTGATCTCCTCTTGAAGAAGCTTGAATCACTTGAGGATGAAGAAGCTTCTTCCCGTAGTATTGTTCACAGCTACAATACTCGAACTCCTCTCCTTTGAACACACCCTTGTAGCCTCCCTTGAATCCCCTTGAAGCATTAGGGTTTCTAACCCTCCTTGTGTTGGTTTTATAGACTTTGAATGGTCCTTGGACATCCTTCAGACCAGATCTACAATCCATGGGGAATTGTGTGACTTTGGGATCAAACAAATACAAGGAAAGGGGCTCTTCTCGAAGTGGAAAACAAAGTCAACATTGAAGGCTCGGGGCTGGCGGTCGACATGTGGAAGCTGGCGATCGACCGCTATTGAGAAACGCTGTAGACGGATGGTCCCTGGAATTTTCGGTCGACTGCTATTGGGCTGGCGGTCGACCGCCACTGAGACTCGTGCAGACTGGGAGCTGCTAGCTGGGGCGGTCGACCGCCTCTGTGCTGGCGATCGACCGCCGGCTGGGCAGACCCCGGGTTTTCCCGGGTCGGTCCGTTAACCTCTTTAGCTCTGTCGCTTGAGTCCTTTAGCAGTCTGTTCTCATCTCTGGCATCAACCTTGACTATCTTGAAGATTTCTGTTGATTATATCACTCCTATAATCAAAATTTTGTTCCGGGGGTGGACCCCCGCGACCTGACAGGGCAAGTCGATCCCTGCGACCTAACCGTGCAGGTCGATCCGCGTGCGAGGGCGCAATCATTGAGCTTTCACTTTTGCCATCTCCACTCCATTCCTTGGCATATCTGTCATGAAAGAACATCATGTAGTTTAGTCATATAAGAGTGGTAAAACATCAATGACTTATAGTGTTTAACCATTATCAAAACCAAGAATATCAAATAACTCAAATGACCACATGATGATGTCGAATGACCCAAGTGACCACAAGATGACTCAAATGACCACAGGGGCACAACACGTGCAAGGTCGCCAGAGAGCGGGTGTGAGAGGGAAATAGGGTTGAAATGAGGAAAGATAAAGAGAAATGAGTTTCACCGTCGAGTAAATAAGCAAAGTTGAGATTTTTGATTTTTAAAATAGTAACCCTGAGATAAGAAATGGCGTATATACCCCTATGTTAACTTCAGAACGGTTTAAAGCTTACAAGCTCATTTCTGAGAGTGAATGTTTAAGAAAAAACCGTTTGTGCAACAAATAATGAGATTAAAATGTTTGAGAAAGCTAAAGAATATGGAATCAAGCCCATTTAACTTACTCATCACTTTCATTAGGCATGATTACAAAACGAAGATAAGCAAGTATTGAAAGTAAACAAAAAACCTTTTTGTTTTGAAGCAAGGTATAGAGTCAGCCCTAAACTATTTTTTTAATTAATTAAACACTCTGATAAAGCATTCACTTTTTGACTCAAGGAAACTCGTTGATTAGATGCCAGAGTCCCTGGTTACTCAATGTACCTTATCTTTCTGAATTTTGCTGAACAGAGTTGACCGCCTTCATCATGACTAGATTAACCTTCATTTCATTGATGGATGATCTAATTTCTCTGAAGATGAGGTCATTACTCTAAAATTATTACAGTATGGTTTTTAAGAGGCGTATTCTCTAATTGACTTCAGATTAGATAACTTGTTTAAGTACAATACATGCCAATCAATTCATAAACCAAGAAGCCTATTTGCAGTGAATTTTCAGATGCTTAGACAATGGTCATTTTCAATGACTTGATGAATGTTTTAATCCTATTATGAGTGCAAGATTGGTAGAACTCAATGTAATGATTAACGAAAATGAGGATTATAAACAAGAAACCATTTCTTAAACCAGGAGTAAAACAGATGAACTTACCCAGGGTTGTATAAATGAATGAAAATATTCTCAACTCCCCCTCACTTAATGCTTGGTGAAAAGTGAAGGTTCTGAGGCAAAAGATTTGAAAGGGAAATGGAAGAGGCAGTGGGAAGAAGGAATCAGAAAAATTCTCCATTGGATCTTCAAACCCAAGAACGGCTTAGTGACAATGTCGACACATGACTGGGAAAGTGTCGACCTGATCAGTAGACTTTGTTCTGCATGTCTCGACACATGACTGTCGACTTGAACTATGCTCAGCCAGTTTCTGTGTGATACTTTATTTCTGAAAATACATCTGCCAGCTTCTACTGCCAGTTCCTATAACTTTTTTCTTTCAGACAATCATTCAACAATGGTTTTATCTCTTTGCTGCCACTGAGATGTGCTTTGTTGGATGCTAAAGCTTTAAACATGCTTATGCACTAGAAATGAACTATACAGTTAGCAACATGCATTTCTGACTTATGGTACTTGGCGGAGGCCTGTCCTCATGCATGAAGAGAGTTTCCGGATAGGCGTGACCTGTCTTTCCACTTCTCGACATTTGATATACCATTTAGTCAAGAGATGATATACAACTAAAAATAGCTAGAAATGCACACAAGCTCCCCCTGAGTGTGACCAACATTCAAAGTAAGGTTTATACAGCCAATAGACCAGTTCTAGATCAAAGCAGACATGCTTATTCCAATCATAGCAAATACAAGTAACTTGAGAACTTAAAAGGGATAGATAGCTAAAACCTAATTGGATTGAGGTCTGCATAGACCAAGCTCTCTCCTTAATGTTGAAAATCTATCATTGCTTAAGGGTTTTGTGAAGATATCTGCAATCTAATTTTCTGAGTCAACAAAGTGGAGCTCAAAGTGATTTTTGAGGACTTCATCCCTTATAAAATGATGCCTAATTTCGATGTGTTTAGTCCTAGAGTGCATGAATAGATTCTTTGCAAGATTTATAGCACTTGTGTTATCATACAGAATGGGAACACAGCCAAGATATATTTGATAGTCTTGGAGTTGGTGTTTATCAATAGTAGTTGGGTGCCACAGCTCCCTGCAGCAACATATTCTGCCTCTATAGTTGAGAGGCTAACCGAGTGCTATTTCTTAGAGGCCCAAGAAACCAAACACCCACTAAGAAATTGGCAATAGTCACTAGTGCTCTTGCGGTCCAGTTTGCATCCAGCATAATCTGCATCTGAATAAGAAATAAGTGAAAGTTCACATGATGCAGGATACCATAATCCCAATTCTTGAGTGCCAGCAAGGTATTTAAAAATACGCTTGATAGCAGTCAAGTGGGACTCTCTAGGACTAGACTGAAATCTAGCATAAAGGTAAACACTAAACTGAATATCTGGTCTATATGCAGTTAAATAGAGTAATGACCTGATCATACCTCTGTATCTCTTTGCATCTACAAGTGTACCTTGTTCTTCTGCATCCAGTGAAGTAGCAGTCACCATTGGAGTTCCTAATGGTTTGCAGTTTGTCAGATCAAACTTTTTCAGCAACTCCTTTACATATTTGGCTTGATTGATAAAACAACCTTCATTGCTTTGATTAATCTGGAAGCCAAGAAAGAATTGAAGCTCACCCATTAGACTTATTTCAAACTCATTGGTCATGAGTTTTGTAAACTCCTCACACATTTGAGGTTTAGTGGACCCAAACACTATGTCATCCATATAAATCTGAACTATTAAGATATCCTTACCTTGTTTCTTGGTGAATAGTGTCTGGTCTACATTACCTCTTGAATACCCTTGTTCGGTGAGGTCTGAGCTTAGTATGTCATATCAAGCTCTAGATGCCTACTTCAAGCCATATAAAGCTCTGTCTAACTTATAAATATGTGCATTCAAAACCATGGGGTTGCTCTACATAGACTTCTTCTTTAATAAAACCATTTAGAAAAGTACTCTTAACATCCATTTGCTGCAATTTTATTTTATGAGAACATGCAAATGCTAGTAAAATTCTAATGGCCTCTACTCTAACAACAGGTGTAAAAGATTCTTCATAATCTATGCCAAATTCTTGATTATACCCTTGAGCCACCAATCTAGATTTGTTTCTTATTATCTTTCCATATTCACTAAGTTTATTTCTAAAACCCCATTTAGTTCCTATGATTGATTTCTCTTGAGGCCTGGGAACTAAATGCCAAACTTTATTTCTTTCAAACTGGTTTAATTCATCATGTATGGAGTTTATCCAGTTATCATCTTTTAAGGCATCTACAACATTTTTGGGTTCAGTTTGAGATACAAGAGCAGGTTGTTCAATTTCATCCATAATTTTGAAATGAGACCTAGTTTTGGTTCGGTCATGCAGATTACCTAAGATCTTTTCTAAGGGAAGGTCTTTTAACACTCTTAAATCAGGCTGAGTGTTACCTTCATCTGCTTCGGCGACCGGATCATTGCTTGGCCCTTCTTGGTCTTCATTTGCTTATGTCTCCTCATGTGGAGGTTCCTCTTTTCCTTTTATGTTCATGAATTTCTCATCATCATCTTCCATGCAAGTGTTGACATGATAAATCTCATCAAAGGTGATGTGAGGAGATTCTTCCATACCAAGGGTTTTAAGATTATAGACTCTATAAGCTCTAGACTTATCAGATTACCCAAGGAATATCCCTTCTTCACTCTTGGGCCCAAACTTGTCCAGAACTCTTTTATCATTGTTATGAACAAAGCACTTTGACCCAAAAACTTTCATGTGAAAGAGAGATGGCTTTTTACCTTTTAACAGCTCATACAGAGTTATTTTGGTGAGTGGCCTTACCATTGAGCGGTTGATGATATAACATGCAGTGTTTACCGCTTCTGCCCAAAATCTTTTAGGTAGGTGCCTTTCACCTAGAATTGTGCGTGCCATCTCTATGAGAGTTCTTTTCTTCCTCTCAACAACCCCATTTTGTTCAAGGGTCCTTGGTGATGAAAACTTGTGAATGATATCTTCAGACCTACACAAATTTTCAAAGTCATCATTGTCGAATTCACCACCATGATCTAAAATTATGTTCGAATTCATAAACTTACTGTCTTGCTTCACTTGCATATACAGTGCTTGAAACTCATAAAAGGCATTAGTTTTATGTGCAAGATAAAATACCCAAGTGAATCTAGTAAAGTCATCTACTAAGACATAACCGTATCTTTTACCACATAAGCTAGCTATTTTGGTTGGACCAAACAAGTCCATATAGATTAGTTCAAGTGGTTTAGATGATGAGTTTTCAATTCTACTTTTAAATGACTTTCTAGTTTGTTTTCCATGAGCACATGCATCACAAATCTTAGTGTTCAGTTTGAATTTTATTTCAGGCAGACCTTTGACAATTGAATGCTTCACCAATTTATAAAGAGTATTGTAGCTAACATTACCTAGTCTACGATGCCACACACATGCTAATTCAGATTTGGATGCAGCAAGATAAAGATTGATTTGAGCAGGGTCATCTAAGTCAAGCATGTACACATTATTGACTCTTTTACCAGAAAACTTGGTTTCTTTTGAATTAGGTTGTAAGATCCTACATTCATTAGAGTCAAAGACTACAGTGTGGCCTTTATGACATAGTTGACTTATGCTCAGCAAATTGTACTCCATACCATCAACAAGTAATACATTATCATTTGAGTTGGAGGGGTTCTTACCAAATTTACCTATACCGATGATCTTTCCTTTGTTGTTTCCTCCAAATGTGACATGTCCAGCTTTCTTTTCAACCAGGAGACATAATTTGGTTCTATCTCCAGTCATGTGTCTTGAGCAGCCACCGTCAAGATACCAATGGTTGTGCACGGCTGCCAGACACTCCTGCACAAGGAATTAAGTGACAATGTTTGGAACCTAAGGATAATTGCATCCCAATAATTTTTTCATTTATGTAAAGCATGATAACACATATATTGAAATCCAGACTTTCTTAGTATTTTTGCTTTGCTGGGAGTTCTGGTTTTTCTTCTCCTTAGTCTTTTGGACTTTATGGTTTTTGGGAATGGTGGAAAAGGATTGTTTGTTAGACCATCTGTTCCAGTTGGTTGGTCTAGAGGAATAGGAGGTGTTATAGTGCCTAGGTTGTTGAGGTTGAGTGAACCTATGACTGTAGGGAACATAACTGCTCCTAACCCATGGAGGCGTCGACCTATAGAAGGTAAAGTCTCGACCAGTCTCACGTCCTATTGGTGAGGACACACGCCGCATCACTCGACGGAGCACACGGAGCATGTCGGCATCCCTTTGGCTCGGCGATCATCTAGCAGATTAGCAGAGTTATCCCTATTTATTTTTTTATACTTTAGGCCATGTTGGGCCTTGGATTAGTCCCTGCGTGGACACTGCTTTCTAGTTGTGGGCCCTTGTAGGCCAATTGGACATTTTTTATGCTTTGTAGGCTTATTTAGAGGGCAAAGGGTTAGTGGGCCATCTTGTGCTCCACTCCTCCTTGGCCCATGTGGGGATTTGCGCACCCACCCCTAGGGTTAGGGTTTTGGGCGCATCCCACCTCCTCCAAGTGGAGGAGGTAGCAGCCGCCTTCCTTTTTGGGCGCCCCCCCCTTTCCCCTTTCCACTCTCCCCCCCTTGCCTCACTTGAGCGCACCCTCCTTGATTGGAGGGAGGGCTGGTCGCAACCCCCCTTGAATGGAGGGAGTTGGGGCCCACCCCTCCTCCCATTTGCGCCCCCACCCCCCATGTGGCTAGGTTGAAACCCTAGTTTCCCCCCCGGGTATATAACCCTTGTATTTTCCTCTTTTTCAAATTAATGAACAATCAAACAATTTCTTGAGGAGCCTTTTGCGCATCCACCTCTTGGAGAGGGCGACCCTCTCCTCCTCCACAGCTCCTGCGACGGGAGCAACACCGGGGTGCGACGCCCCATCCCCTCGGTGCGACGCCGAGGTTCCCTCCCTCTTCTACGTCATCTCCGGTTCAATTCGTGAGTTCCAGATTCAGCCCCGAGTTGCAGCGGCGACCCCGTCTGGTGCTGATCGAATCTGGGCCCCCTCCTTTTTCTGTGGATACGTATACAAGTCAGCGACGTGTGGGCCTTGGTTTCGCCTCGATCCGAGGTCGGCACCACCCGTGGCGGATTTCCTCGTGAGCTAGCGCAGGAGCCTCCATCTCTGCGCGCCCAGATCCTACCTCCTCCTTGCGAAAATCCCACAGGATGCACGACGCCGAGTTTGGAGCTGATTTTTTCAGGGTTGGTACCTCTCGTCGTCCTCTTTCCAACGCCGCCAACCTCGTCTCCTTCCGACGCCCGAGCTGTTCGTGGCGTCCGTTCCCGCGAGGTCGCGCGGATCTGTCCAGTCCACCCGGCGCCAGAAGCCCCGGCGACTTCCCGAGTTCACGGCGTCCAACCTCGACCAGATCTGGTCGAGCCCTTTGGTCCGGACCTGCTGCTCTGCGTCCCCAGCGTCCTCCCTCAAGCGGAGCCTCGTTCGCCTTCCAGAACAGCGAGTTACCATTTTCCCCGCTCGACAGCGCGGTTCTGGAGGCAGCTTTCTTGTCCCCACTTGCAGGTGCGACCACGGCTTCCACGATCGGATTCTGAGGACGCCCTTTGGCCGAGGCTTCCTCCTGCGACCTAACTGCGCGTCGTCCCTGACGGCACCCCAATCGGACCCCGGAGCGGACCGTGAGAGCCCTTTTCGCCGAGTCGCGCGTTGCTGCGATTCTGCCGGTCGGCGTCCGGGCCTTCCTCGCGATCAACCCCTCCACCGAGTGCCGCCCGTCAGCCCGTGTATCGGCCACCCCGAATGGAGTTGTTGTAGCCTGTTATCTCCCTGCGAGGAGTGGGCACCATTGCTGGCTTGTACTTTTCTTTCATTGTGTGTATCGGGGTTGTCGGTCTCGGCCGGGGTTCCTTCCCCACGCCTAGGCGTGGAGGTACGTGCGACGCTCCCCCTTCGGCATTCTGCTTTACTAGTATGTGATTATTGCATGCCGCGTGAGAGAGTAGGGATCCTAGCTAGCATTAAACACCGCGAGATCGTGAGCGAGAGTATTCCCATTCCGTGGCCCCAGTCGAGCACCGAGCTCGGACTGGACTCCTATAGTTGCGCGTCGGCTCCTTTGCCGCTTTGATCCACTCGCTTCCCTCATAGGGACGGCCGTGGACTTGGGTTTCTTGTTGAGAGACGCCTCTCCCCGGAGGAATAGTACGGAAGTCGTTCACTCGGCTTGCCTTGTCACGTGTGAGTGCTGGCCGCACTTGGTCTTCATAGTAGGTCCAGTCCCTTTTGAGTCCCGTTCCGCGTCAAATTTGGTATCAGAGCATGGTCGTCCAGTTTGTCCCTACAGACTGAGGTCCTAGGCCATGTCGAGTCATTAGATTTGCTGGAGTTCATTTGAGTCCATAGGTCTACTACTTGCATTGGAGTCCATTGTTGCATTAGGAGTTTCTGTCTAGGTTCGTGTCTTGTACCCTTTCATCCTTGTCCCTTAGAGTCTTGCATGCCCACCCGGCGTGGCACATCCTACCATCGCCCTATCCAGATGGCTGACCCTAGGAATCCCGTCCCAGATGACTTATCCCTGCGGGAGATGATCGAGACCCTGAGTCTCAACTTTAGGAACCACACCGATCGGATGGAGGGCCGGATGAAGGCCATGGAGGATCGGCTGGGAGATGTGGAGGGTCGGGTTGAGGCCTCTAACCGGACCATCCAAGGTCTGGTTGATCGCCCCCAGGGTAGAGCCCCACCGGTAGATGTTCCCGAGCAGGCCCATGGCCAACGTGACCCTGCTCCTCGACCCGACCAGCCTAGGGGAGGCAATAGGAGACCCCACGTGCATGAGGTAGATGATTTTGGGTCCGATAATGAGAGTGAGGGCTATGGCCATGATCGCCAAGGCCATCGATATTATAGGGATGAGGAAGATGAGCGTCTCCTTAGATCCCTGCGGGTGGACCCTCCTACCTTTGATGGGTCATTGGACCCCGATGTTTTTAGTGATTGGGCTGCTAGTATGGATCGTTATTTTGAGTGGGTCGACATGGCAGAACATCGGAAAGTCCGATATGCCAAGATGAAGTTGATTGGAAGGGCCCAAACCTACTGGGCCAATGTGGAGAGCCTAGTGAGACGTCAGGGCACACCCCCGATTGAGACGTGGGTAGATATGAAGGAGAAGCTCCGACAGAAGTACGTCCCTCGTTCCTACCGCCACCAGTTAGTTGATCGGTGGCAGACCCTTAGTCAGGGGAACCGGCCTGTGGCAGAATACATCGCCGAATTTGATGATTGTCTCCTGCGATGTGGAGTCTCGGAGGAAGCCATCATGACTATAGCCCGCTTCCGTCGAGGTCTGCGACGGAACCTCCAGATTGAGTTACTCCGCCGCCACGTGGCTACCTTAGATGAGGCGTACCAGGTCGCTCGTGATATGGAGCTGTTTGAGTTTGAGTTTGTGCCCGATCAGCGCCCCGCTCCCACATACCCTCGTGGGACGGACTCTCGCACTAGCACAGGACAGTATGCGAGGGGACCCGTGGCCCGACCACAGGACCCCACTCGTCCGGATTTTGCTCCTAGGCCCCGGCCTCCACCTCCCCAGAGGGACTATCCACCTCGCCCCCAGGCCCCAGCTCCCGCACCCCCTCGGCCCCAGCAGCCCACTATTCCTACCCGACCTCAGCTTCCACCACCCCCGGCCCGTCGTGATGACAAGGGAAAGGGGCCGATGATTGGTGGAGCACCGCAGGGCTCTAGGCCTCGTGGAGATTGTTATCGATGCGGGGGGGTCGGTCATTATGCTGCTCTGTGCCCTTCTCGGCAGCAGACCGTGGCCTTTGGAGATACCTCAGCAGGTGAGGCCGCACCCGAGGTCGAGCCTGTCAGTTATGAGGCAGACCCAGAGCTCGCCGAGGAGTTCTTTGATGAGTTGTTAGAGGGAGAGTCGTCAGGTGTCCAGGGCACGCAGTGCCAGGATGGTGTTCAGCTAGGTGTTGTCAGGTGCGTCTTGACCCAGCCTTTGGTGAGTGATGACTGGCGTCGCACCACCATTTTTCACACCTTTTGCAGGCTGGGTGGGAAGGTCTGTAAGGTGATTATTGATAGTGGGAGTTGCATCAATGCCATTTCCACGGGTACAGTGAAACGCTTGGGGTTAACCCCCGTGGACCATCCCTCCCCTTATCGTGTGTCATGGGTAGACACCACCTCTATTCCAGTCAGGCAGCGATGTCTGGTGCCTTTGCAGTTCCACGCCTACCAGGAGGAGATTTGGTGTGACGTGTTGCCTATGGAGGTAGGCAGCATTATCTTAGGGAGACCCTGGCTTTTCGATAGAGATGCTACCCTCCATGGCCGGTCGAACACATGCACCTTCGATCACAAAGGCCAGAGGATCACCCTTCATCCATCCCAGCCGACACGCCCTCCCGTTCGGGGTCCCACTGGGCCTAGTAACCCCAGCACTGATACTTCTGGGCCCAGTACCCCATCTTTGGCTCCGACCACGACACCCCCTCCTGTTACTCCCACCCCGATTGATCCTCCGACTAGGAGGCTGATGCTTATTAGTCCCCGGGAGATGGAGCGTGAATTCATTAGAGGGGACCCCATCTACGCTGTCGTTGTTCGGGAGAGGGTTAGTGAGGCGGAGGGTGAGCTCCCTTCTGATGTTGCTGTTATCCTTCAGGAGTTTTCTGATGTTTTCCCTGCTGAGTTGCCTGAGGGTCTTCCCCCCATGCGGGATATACAGCACGCTATTGATTTGATCCCGGGGTCATCTCTACCCAACTTACCCCATTTTAGGATGAGCCCCGCTGATCATGCTGAGCTCCTGCGTCAGATTGAGGAGTTACTGGCCAGGGGATACATTCGTCAGAGCATGAGCCCTTGTGCCGTCCCTGCATTACTTGCCCCAAAGAAAGACGGTACTTGGAGGATGTGTGTAGACAGCCGTGCAATCAATAAGATCACGGTGAAGTACAGATTTCCCATTCCCCGCTTGGATGATATGTTGGATATGATGGCGGGAGCCACTGTGTTTTCCAAGATAGATTTAAAGAGTGGCTATCACCAGGTGAGAGTCAGGCCTGGTGATGAATGGAAGACGGCCTTTAAGACCAAGGATGGTCTTTATGAGTGGCTGGTCATGCCCTTTGGGCTGACCAATGCTCCCAGCACCTTTATGCGGCTGATGACCCAGGTCCTGCGACCATTGATGGGGGTCTTCGTGGTTGTCTATTTCGATGATATACTCATTTATAGCCGCACCCGGGAGGACCACCTAGACCACCTTAGGCAGGTCTGTCTCATCCTGAGGAGAGAGAGCCTTTATGCTAACCCGAAGAAGTGCGCTTTCATGACTACACAGGTCACTTTCTTGGGGTTCATTGTCTCTAGTGATGGAGTCTCCGCCGACCCGGAGAAGGTCAGGGCTATAGTGGAGTGGCCCGAACCTCGCACCCTGCACGATGTCCGTAGTTTTCACAGGCTGGCGACCTTCTATCGCCGATTCATTCGAGGCTTCAGTTCCATCACCGCCCCCATCACCGATTGCATTCGAAAAGGGGCGTTTGAGTGGACCAGGGCCGCTTCGGCTGCATTTGCGCTCCTCAAGGAGCGCATGACCCAGGCACCTATCCTTCGTCTACCAGATTTCACGAAGGTGTTTGAGGTCTCTTGCGATGCCTCTGGGGTTGGTATTGGAGGAGTTCTGAGTCAGGAGGCTCACCCCGTTGCCTTTTTTAGCGAGAAGTTGGGGGATGCCCGACTACGTTATTCTACATACGACAAGGAGTTCTACGCAGTTGTGCAGGCTCTGCGGCATTGGAGACACTATCTTCTACACCAGGAGTTCGTCCTATTTTCTGATCATGAGGCACTCCGATATCTCCATGCCCAGAAGAAACTCAACCCTCGTCATAGTCGTTGGGTAGAGTTCCTCCAGGAGTATACTTTTGTGCTGAGGCACAAGCCCGGTATGGAGAACCGGGTAGCTGATGCTTTGAGCCGCCGTGCTCACCTTTTGACCACCATGAGTGTAGAGGTGGTGGGGATGGATAGGATGAGGGAGTTGTACGCTGATTGTCCGGACTTCGGTCCGATCTACACCACCCTCCAGGCAGGCCCGTCCCGAGAGTATTCAGATTACATGCTGCATGACGGTTATCTTTTCCATGGGAGTCGCTTATGCGTTCCGCGGACCTCGGTTCGCGATTTTCTTACTTGGGAGATGCATGCGGGCGGTCTAGCTGGCCACTTCGGCCGGAATAAGACCGTTGAGGCAGTTGAGCATCGCTTCTATTGGCCTAGCCTGAAGCGTGATGTTGCCCGGATCGTGGCCCAGTGTCGCATTTGTGCTTTGGCCAAGCAGAGGAAGCAGAATACTAGCCTGTATACTCCCCTCCCCGTGCCGGACAGTCCATGGCAGGACATCAGCATGGACTTTGTGTTAGGTCTGCCCCGTACCTCGCGTCGTCATGATTCCATTTTCGTGGTGGTAGACAGGTTCTCTAAGATGGCTTTGTTTATTCCCTGTTCCAAGACATCTGACGCCTCTAGAGTTGCCCGTCTGTTCTTCACTCATTGTGTCTCCCGGTTTGGGCTTCCACGTACCATAGTGTCCGATAGGGATGTGCGTTTCACGAGCTACTTTTGGAAAACCCTTTGGCATATGATGGGCACCCAGCTGAAATTCTCCACCGCCTACCACCCCCAGACCGATGGTCAAACAGAGGTAGTCAATAGGAGTTTGGGGGATCTTCTTAGGTGCCTAGTGCGTGATCGTGTCGGGGACTGGGACTTGGTTCTGCCTTTAGCAGAGTTTGCTTATAATGACTCGGTCAATAGGTCTACAGGTCTGAGCCCTTTTGAGATTGTTACTGGTCGTAGACCTAGGAAACCGATAGATTTGGTCCCCTTACCCATCCAGGCCCGTGTCTCTGAGTCAGCTGAGTCCTTTGCAGAGCATATTAGGCAGTTGCATGAGCATATACGTCGTCATATAGAGGCCAGCAATGCACGTTATAAGGAATTAGCTGACGCGCATCGACGCACCCGTGAGTTCCAAGTGGGAGAGTACGTCATGATCAGGGTTAGACCTGAACGGTTCCCTTCGGGGGCCGTGAAGAAACTCCAGGACCGCGGTGCAGGACCCTTCTGAGTTCTGAAGCGAATAGGGTCGAATGCGTATGAGATTGAGCTACCAAACGACTATGGGATCAGTTCGACGTTCAATGTCTCTGATCTGGTGGCATATCGGGATCCCGCGGTGATTCCCAGTGAGCTTTTTGGGCCTACCCCTCCTGTTGAGAGCATTACACCATCTGAGCGTCCACCTCCTCCAGCCCCATTACAGACACGCGAGCATGTAGATTACATACTGGATGAGCAGGTGACCACGACCAGGAGCGGAGCCTACCAACGCTTTCTAGTGCGTTGGAGAGGGCGCCCTGCGACAGACGACACCTGGATCACACGTGGAGAGCTGGAGCGGATCGACCCGGACCTGCTGGAGCGTTACTTGAGCGACCGTGACCCTTACTCGACAGGGTCGAGCTCTTCCCACCCTGGGAGAATTGGTGAGGACACACGCCGCATCACTCGACGGAGCACACGGAGCATGCCGGCATCCCTTTGGCTCGGCGATCATCTAGCAGATTAGCAGAGTTATCCCTATTTATTTTTTTATGCTTTAGGCCATGTTGGGCCTTGGATTAGTCCCTGCGTGGACACTGCTTTCTAGTTGTGGGCCCTTGTAGGCCAATTGGACATTTTTTATGCTTTGTAGGCTTATTTAGAGGGCAAAGGGTTAGTGGGCCATCTTGTGCTCCACTCCTCCTTGGCCCATGTGGGGATTTGCGCACCCACCCCTAGGGTTAGGGTTTTGGGCACATCCCACCTCCTCCAAGTGGAGGAGGTAGCAGCCGCCTTCCTTTTTGGGCGCCCCCCCCTTTCCCCTTTCCACTCTCCCCCCCTTGCCTCACTTGAGCGCACCCTCCTTGATTGGAGGGAGGGCTGGTCGCAACCCCCCTTGAATGGAGGGAGTTGGGGCCCACCCCTCCTCCCATTTGCGCCCCCACCCCCCATGTGGCTAGGTTGAAACCCTAGTTTCCACCCCCGGGTATATAACCCTTGTATTTTCCTCTTTTTCAAATTAATGAACAATCAAACAATTTCTTGAGGAGCCTTTTGCGCATCCACCTCTTGGAGAGGGCGACCCTCTCCTCCTCCACAGCTCCTGTGACGGGAGCAACCCCGGGGTGCGACGCCCCATCCCCTCGGTGCGACGCCGAGGTTCCCTCCCTCTTCTACGTCGTCTCCGGTTCAATTCGTGAGTTCCAGATTCAGCCCCGAGTTGCAGCGGCGACCCCGTCTGGTGCTGATCGAATCTGGGCCCCCTCCTTTTTCTGTGGATACGTCTACAAGTCAGCGACGCGTGGGCCTTGGTTTTGCCTCGATCCGAGGTCGGCACCACCCGTGGCGGATATCCTCGTGAGCTAGCGCAGGAGCCTCCATCTCTGCGCGCCCAGATCCTACCTCCTCCTTGCGAAAATCCCACAGGACGCACGACGCCGAGTTTGGAGCTGATTTTTTCAGGGTTGGTACCTCTCGTCGTCCTCTTTCCAACGCCGCCAACCTCGTCTCCTTCCGACGCCCGAGCTGTTTGTGGCGTCCGTTCCCGCGAGGTCGCGCGGATCTGTCCAGTCCACCCGGCGCCAGAAGCCCCGGCGACTTCCCGAGTTCACGGCGTCCAACCTCGACCAGATCTGGTCGAGCCCTTTGGTCCAGACCTGCTGCTCTGCGTCCCCAGCGTCCTCCCTCAAGCGGAGCCTCGTTCGCCTTCCAGAACAGCGAGTTACCATTTTCCCCGCTCGACAGCGCGGTTCTGGAGGCAGCTTTCTTGTCCCCACTTGCAGGTGCGACCACGGCTTCCACGATCGGATTCTGAGGGCGCCCTTTGGCCGAGGCTTCCTCCTGCGACCTAACTGCGCGTCGTCGCTGACGGCACCCCAATCGGACCCCGGAGCGGACCGTGAGAGCCCTTTTCGCCGAGTCGCGCGTTGCTGCGATTCTGCCGGTCGGCGTCCGGGCCTTCCTCGCGATCAACCCCTCCACCGAGTGCCGCCCGTCAGCCCGTGTATCGGCCACCCCGAATGGAGCTGTTGTAGCCTGTTATCTCCCTGCGAGGAGTGGGCACCATTGCTGGCTTGTACTTTTCTTTCATTGTGTGTATCGGGGTTGTCGGTCTCGGCCGGGGTTCCTTCCCCACGCCTAGGCGTGGAGGTACGTGCGACGCTCCCCCTTCGGCATTCTGCTTTACTAGTATGTGGTTATTGCATGCCACGTGAGAGAGTAGGGATCCTAGCTAGCATTAAACACCGCGAGATTGTGAGCGAGAGTATTCCCATTCCGTGGCCCCAGTCGAGCACCGAGCTCGGACTGGACTCCTATAGTTGCGCGTCGGCTCCTTTGCCGCTTTGATCCACTCGCTTCCCTCATAGGGACGGCCGTGGACTTGGGTTTCTTGTTGAGAGACGCCTCTCCCCGGAGGAATAGTACGGAAGTCGTTCACTCGGCTTGCCTTGTCACGTGTGAGTGCTGGCCGCACTTGGTCTTCATAGTAGGTCCAGTCCCTTTTTAGTCCCGTTCCGCGTCACCTATCCATCTATGGTTGTTTCTAGATGAAGGATGTGTCGACCTCCTGTACTGAAAGCGTCGACCTGTTGGTGCAAACATGGGGTAAAGTTGGGCGTTTGACCATGTGGGTGTCGACCTGTTTCATGGATTGTCCCGACCTGTTCCAACATTGTAACTGTTTCTTCTATTGGAATGTGCACGCTGATGCTTGGATGGGTGTCAGCCTATTTGAGATTATTGGTTAACCTTTTTAGGTTGTTGAGAAGTTTTGTTGATTGATTCTCCTACTTTTTCTTTTCCTTTGTTTTCAACATTTTCATGGTGTATTGTGTTGGAGGTTGATGCTTCAGAAGATGAAACAAAGGTGGTAGTTTTTAACCTAAAAGTTTTCTTCTTGGTTGGCTCATACCCTAGCCCTTCTCTGTTGAAGTTTATTTTAGTTCCTAGCATGGCATTCAAGTTTTCACTTCCATCAACAAATTTTTCAAGAGCGATTTGTCAATCTGCTAGGTCCTTCTGAAGTTTTTCATTTTCTTTCAGTAGTTGTGAATTGACTTGTTTGAAGGCATCTTATTTTTCATTGCACAGATTATTGTCCTTCACATAGCTTTGCATCTTTAGCTTCAGACTATCAATTTCATCTCTTAGTCTTTCATTTTCATCCTCCAAATCTTTCATCTCTTTTCTTCCTTCTTCAAGATTTTCATTCATTTCTTTTAGATCCTCAATTTCAGATTCTAGAGAGATTATCTTTTCATTGAGAGTTTTATCTTGGCTATAGGAGTCAACCTTCTTCTTTAAGGTTTTGTTTTCTTTTCTGTACACTTCATACTTATCCATCAATTCGAAATAAGCTTGTTCCCAATCATCAGTACAGAAGTCCTCAAAGGGAGAGCTCACCTCGCGGTCATTTTCTCATTTGGCCATTAGGCAGAGATCATCTTTTTATTCCTCAGAGGAGTTATCTTCAGTCTCTTCCTCTTATTCATCACTCCAAGTGCACACCATGGCCCGCTTCTTCTTGCTCTTCCACAAGGGCATAGCCTTCTTAGCTCCTTCTGGACACTCAGACTTGATATGTCATGGTTTCCTGCAAGAGTAGCAGACAAGCTTTTCAGACTTTTTAACATTTTCAGGTCTTGGCCTAAAATCTCTTTTTACCTGGGGCTTCTTCTTAGTGAATCCTGTAACCTCCTTTCTTAAAAATATTTTGAACTTCCTTGTCAATAGAGCAACTTCATCCTCTTCAGTGTTGCTACTTGAAGTCTCTTCATCTTCAGATAAGTCCTTAGTGCTTGGTCCAGCTTTAAGAGCCAGAGGCTTCTTTTTACTTACCTCAGCCTCTTTGTTCTTCAGATTCATCTCATAGGTCATCAGGGACCCTATGAGTTCTTCTACCTTGATGGTAGTTAAGTCTTTTGATTCTTCAACCAGTGTGGCCTTTGTATGCCAAATAGGAGTTAGTGATCTCAGAGTCTTCCTTACTATCTCCTGCTCAGAATAGGTCTTACCTAGCTTAGTCAAGCCATTAGTGAGCACGGTTAGCCTAGCATACATGTTCGAAATGGACTCATCAGATTTCATTCTAAACTTTTCATATTCATACACTAACATATTTTCTTTGGTGGCACCTACCTGCTATGTCCCTTCATATATTACTTCAAGGCGGTCCCACATTTCCTTTGCAGTAGTGCAAGTTGACACCCTTGAGTACTATGTTGGATGAAGGGAGCACTGTATGATGTGCTTGCCACCCCAGTTCAGCGTTGATTGCCTGATCTGTTCTTTTGTCCATGTATCTTCGTCTGAAGGCAGCTCAAATGGTCCCTTGTTGATCACTCGCCAGACTTCATGATCATGGGCTCTAATGAAGACCTGCATGCGGTTTTTCCAGTAAGGATAATTTGTCCCAGTGAAAAATGGAGGTCTGTTTACAGAATCTCCTTTAGCCATAGGACCTTTAGTTGCCATATCACCAGTTCTCTCAAGGTTGTTAGACCACATACAGAGAGACTAGCTCTGATACCACGTGTTGAGTGGTGATAGACATATCTAGAGGGGAGGGGTGAATAGATCAGCCCCTTTTTGCCCTTCTTTGCAGAAATAAAACAAGATCTAACACCTATGATAATGATATAGAAATTAGTTAATAGCTAAGATGCTGGACGCACAAATGATATCTATGAATGGTCCTACCAAGCTTCTACCGCTAGAACATAAAGGAAAGCAAATCACAAGACACAATCTTTAAAGGGGTTCGGTCTCAATCTAGAGACCTACGTCCAACCCTCACACAACACGGTGAGGCTTCACTAGTGTAAAAGCACAGCTTCTGATTCACAGCTTCTATCAGAGAGATACACTCGCACAACTCCGCTGCCACACAGCTTGAGGGGTCACAACCCAAAACACTCCGCTGTCAAACAGCTTGAGGGATCACAACCCAAAACACATAGACCGATGACCACACCGTCCGTCATCCTACTCGCAGGTAGGGAACAAATGATATAGAGTGTGTTTTGAAGAAAAGCAAACTAAAAATGAAATAGCCAGACAGAGTATCATAATGAAGCACTATGAGAAAGAAGTCTCCTGTCTGGGAAAGAACTTGAGGGCTTCTTGGCTCTCTTCTTATTCTTCCTGGTTCTTCACCACAATCCTTGCGAGAGAAGGATGATCTAAATTTCAGCTTTCAAGGGTTCTGGATGGATCTTCACGAAGCCTTCCTGCTTGTAAGGAGATCTCTTACTGTGGGGAAGAGGATCGTCTTCTTTTTGTTGCACTCATGCCAGCAGCATCACCAGGAAGAAGATAACTTTGTCAACAAGCTTCTTACTTTTCTTTTCTCTGCTTGCTTGCATTGGTGTCGAACTGGAGCTCATCCTCCTGATATATTGGTGTCCTTCAGCGACACCAACGTTGTCCCTTTTTCAAGCTAAACCCAGAATGTCACATCCACATAATTTGATTTGCTTCTATTTGTCTAGTTGACCCTTTTCTCTCAAGGCTGCAGATATGTGGGTAGGTAGGAGACAATAACAGCATAAGTACAGTCCTTTAAGGGGATTTCTCTTGCAGACCACTATCCTTTGATAAAGAAGCCTCTTTGACAGCTTTTTCCAGAGAGAACGGATCCTCCAGGACAAGTTTCGGATCCTAAAAATGGCTTCTATCAGTTTCAGACCCATTCTGGTCGAACACGAATGTGTCGACACTTTCCACACAATGTGTTGAGACATCCATTGAAATCTTGAAGATCCGTGGCTGAAGTGAAGAGACAACAAGATACTGTGCCAGAACATATGTACTTGGTTCCGAGATGACACCATGACTGTGTCGAGACATCATCAAACGGTGTCGAGACATGTGCGTCATGTGCAGAGTTGCCACACGAAGGTGTCGAGACAGAAGCACCATGTACAGAGTTGTCACGCGAAGGTGTCGACACTTTTCACCCAATGTGTCGAGACATCGCTTAGAAAAATTCTCCTGCACTTGTTTAGTCCATTCATTAAACCAAAATATGTTAGATATTCCTCAAATATCTACTAATGATTTTTGATTTATTATCATCAAATCTAGGGGACACAACAACCGGGTTAATTTCAGGATAAAATGTCAAAATTACAAAAATGCCCTTGAAGGGCCGAGTCAGTGGCATTATTTCACTTGAGTCGGCGGCGGCCTTTGTAGCTTAGGTGGTGGCACCTTATCACTGAAGTCGGTGGCGTTCATGTGGCTTGAGGCGTTTGCAACCGCTGGTGCCCGAGGCGGTGGCCCAAGCGACCGAGTCGATGACGTGTTGCGCGCATTGAGACGGTGATGGTCCACCCATCCCGTCAAGGCTCTGATGCCCTGTTTTGGGGCGTTTGCCTATAAAAGGGCCCATTCGCCCTCAGAAAAGCAGGGGGATAGAATTAGAAGAAGATAGTTCGATCGAAGGAGGAGAAAAGGAGGAGAGAAAAGAGAAGAGAGGAGGGGAGCAATCGAGAGGAGCAAGAAGAAGAAGGTGGCTCTTGGAGGGGCCCTACGGTTCTCCTTCGGTTATGTGTCCTCCTTTTTTTTAAGTCCTTCCCTTCCTCCCCTGAAGCATTTTCTTTTCTTTTTTCCATGGAATTTCTCCAAGCTCTGTAATCCCCATACCCCATTCTGCTGTAATCGACAGAGAAAGTGAATAAGAGAAGGCTCCATCCCTTTTTGATGTGGCTCGAATATACTTCCCTCCGACTGCTCTATTTCTGTTGAACTACCGATTGTTTCTACTGATTACGTATCGAGATTCTTGACTTTCCCCTGAGCGTGAGGAGGACCTCCAAGCCAAATCAATAATAGATCCTATGACAGCTCGTCCTGGGGTATTTCGTTTCCTTTCCAAGAGATAATGGCTTCAAGCCACGACCTTCATGGGCGACAGTAAATCATCCCTCCCCAGGGGCTATTCTTTCATCGGTGACGTAGTTTCGTTAATAATAATGTGTTCGTTTCGGTGAACGATGAACAAGAGAATGCTGAGTGCCCCTTTCACTCGTTCCTATTAGTTGTAAGGGCACCAGTGCACTCTGATAGTCGATGCGATAGTCGTTTATTACTTTCTTCCAGATTTGCCATATGCCTTCCCCCCTCAGTGTTTGATGATTTACCCCTGATGTTTTCAACCCTCCTACATCCTATGTTTAGTGGCAATGAGCATGAATAGCCTATGGCAATCATGACTGCTCATAGGGTGAGGCTCGTCCCATGGCGAGGCATGGTGGTGCGCTGCATTCCTGAAACTGTTACTGCTCGACGAATGGTTTTTTCCAACTGCTTCTACTTGTCCCTGACTGGGGAGGGGTACAACCCTTTTGTCAGCCTACTCAATCTCCTTGAGCCAACGCCACTCCGGGTTCCCGGGGGTCTGTCGTTTCATCACATGTTCCCCTGGAAGCCCTTTGCACTGATTGAGCAAATAAAACCGCCATCTATATGGCTACAATCAAAGACCCTTCGCTCCTTTAGATCATCACGAGTCTCTAGTAGGCTGGTCCTCGAGACTCTGTTCATCATGGCTTCAGGGACTGGGGTAGTCCATCTGGGCTCCTCAGTGTTTATGGCTTGGCACCGTCTACCGTGTGCCATGCCGCTTGTTTAATTGAACATCTCCCTGTGCTGGGGAGATGCTACCCAACTTTTCTTGGACGGCATTATGTTTTCTTGATGATTTTTGCTTGAATCTTTGACACCTGTCTAGTGCTAGAGTATGAACCTTGCACAGACGAACAAAAAGGGAGAGCAGACGAATGAATAAGAGAAGAACATACATATATATATATATAAGATGATAACGACAGAATTTCTTTTAACACCTGGGCAGTCATGCCTTTGAAGTTCCTAAATTCTTTTGGACTCTCATTCAAATGCCCTATTTGATGCAAAGCCACAAACAAAATTTCTTTGCAGAAGTTTAAACGATGGAGCCTTGCGAAACGGTGGCATCGCCACCGAATTAACCCCATGAATTTTGATTCGGTTGCGATGTCACCGATTCGCCCTCTTCTTTGCCAGTCACCGACTCCGCTGCATCGCCATTCTCGTCGCTAGCACCGACCCTCTCCACAACTAACTTTGACCCATGCCGCACCGCCTCTTCGCTAGCACCGACCTCCCTTCTAACCTACACCGACTCCACTGCATCGCCATCCTCGCCACTAGCACCGACCCAGCCCTCATTTTCCTTCGCCACTAGCACCGACCCTACATCACCTTCCTCAGCATCTACACCGACCTATGTTGCTCCTTCGCCCATCCTACACCGGCTCACGTCACTCCACTTCACTGTCGCTGCCTCGACGCAACCTTTGCACCGACCTGTATTGCCCGTGCCTTTCGCTGTCGTTGCCTCGGTGTAGCTTTTGCATCGACTTAGTTGTCCGTGCCTTTCGCTGCCATTGCCTCGGTGCAGCTCTTACACTGACTTAAGCTGCCCATGTCCTTCGCTTCCGCTACCTCGGTGCAACCTTTGCACCGACCTATGTTGTCCATGCCTTTCTCACCATTACCCCAGTGCATCTTGCACCGATTCTTCTTCCACCCTTGCAGTGCGCGTTGTTGACTCAGTCTTCTATGTGCCCCTCCTGCTAAATATTCTTGAATAAATGAATGAACACATTACATGTATATATACATAAGTATATACATATAAATACATACACACACACACACATATATATATACATAAGCATGATGATATCATGTGCTTCCCATGCTCCTGGCAAAAAGCCCTTCCTAATCACTTATGTTGTGAAAATAATGCCTACTTGTGTGCTTAGTCTCGGTTCGGTATATAAAATGGCGTTTAAGGGAAGGCCGGGTCCCGCCCGACTGGAAGTGTCGCTATGCATGGTGGTGGTCTTCAGACTTATGTTCCCCAGCTCGTACCGAAATGCGAACATAATAAATTTTAATTCCTCTTGTATGAATAAAAAGGAAGCATAGGAGCCTGCGTAGCTTCATGTTTACGTCATGTCTTGTACGTCGTTATCATTCGGCCCCGAGAGGCACTTATCTTGACAATTAATCAAGGGTTTTCCTCCTTCTCGGAGGATGTAATTAACGTCATAGCCTTTACGGTATGATGGACCTCTAGTCCCGACATGAACATCACAATCGACTGGCCAAGTCAGATCTAGAGCACGATAAATGTTGTCACACATGTGACTGGCACGCCTATGCATATGTATTTTATAATAAAATCATTCCACCAACCTCATGTAAATGAGTGTCAACACTTCCTTGTAGAAAAATGTTTATAATGCTCTCTAGAAGACCAATGTGTCGGCACGCTGGAACAAGGTGTCAACACATCTAATGAAAGCTTCTTATATAGCTGTCTCTGGAAGCCCAGGGTGTCGACCTGCTGGTGGCAAAGTGTCTCTTGGTCGAAAGTTTGGTTAATAGAACTCGAATTTTCATTGGCTATATCTCTTGGAATCTTGGTCCAAAGTTCTGGATTTAGGCGTCCTCGTTCAAGTAAAACTCTGGTTTTCAGTGCGACGAGGCTACCTTCCAAGATCCATAACTTCTAAAATACTCCTCCAAATCGAGTCATGTTTGTTTCTATCTCTTGTCCTTAGTATTATCTCAAGTTTGAGCCATAGAACTTGATTTATCTTGGACTATATCTCGGGGAATCGTGAGAGGAAGTTGGGGCTTTTTCCGAAAACTCTATATAAACTGCCCGGTTCGCAGTGGTGACAAGGGGCTCTTCTTCAACTCGGGACGAAGCCATGCTGCACCGCAGACTCAATCCTTCGACCCTGGCTTGAAGAGGGAAGTATTGGCTTTCCATTGCATCCTTTTGGACTTAATTTCATGGTCTATATTCTTAGTTCTCCTCTCCCCAAAATCATAAATCATCCCAAAATACAGTTTTTCTGCTACACATGCGTTTTTCCCCATTTTGCATGCACGTTTTCCCGCGGTTGTGCTACATGATTTTCTGATATCTTTGCTTCATTCTCATCACAACACACACACCTATTATTTCGACCCTTCCACAGGGGTTAAAAACCCTCCCCCCGGTGTGTTCTCCCCCTTTTATTCATGCTATTTTATCATTGTGGGATTGATACTACACTTCATGATCTAATGGGTTTTTATCTTTGTGTTTTGGCTTTGTTTTGTAGGAGAGCATGATATGAATGTGAGGCACTCTTCTTCTAGTCAGCTGGAGGACGAGGAGGTTTGAATCTACATCGCTCCCACACCCCGTTTCAAGCGCGATCAGCTCTTCAAGTTCCAAGGTACACTGCGCCATCTTTTGATCTCTTCATCCTTTCGGCCTTGTTGGAACCTTGGTGCGATCACGGTATGTTTCTCTCATCCTTTCATCCCCCTTTTCTTTGATTCACATGTTTATGCATGTTTTAGTTTAAAGGGGGGGTAGAACATAATAAACAGTCTACAGTACTGTGATGAATGCTAACACTATGGGACCCAAGCTTGCTTCGGTACCTAAATCAAAATGACATTTGATGTTTGTTCTTGCAGGTCTGCATGAAAGCAATGGAAAATAAATGGTACCTGGATAGCGGATGCTCCAAGCACATGATAGGAAATAAATAACTTTTTACATACCTAGTAGACAAACTTGGAGGAACGGTAATTTTTGGTGTACAGGATAGAGGTAAGATAATCGGCATTGGAAGAATTGGTTAGGATCTCAAACACTGTATTAAGGATGTTTTGTTGGTCGAAGGTTTGAATCACAATCTGCTTAGCATTAGTAAACTTTGTGACAAAGGTTACAAGGTTGTTTTTGAATCTTCTCATTGTTCAATAATTGATGCAAACACTGATGAAATTAAGTTCATAGGAGTGAGAAGTAATAACACCTATCATGTTGATTTCAATGAAATTGCTTCTGAAAATTTGTGTTTGGTTGCTAACAGAAATGATGATGTTTGGTTGTGCCATCGCCGTCTTGGGCATGTCAGTTTTAATGTCATTAGGAAATTGTCAAGAAATAACTTAGTTAGAGGTCTTCCATGCTTGAATTTTGAAACTTCAAAAATTTGTGAAGCATGCAATAAAGGAAAACAAACCACTGTTTCATTCAAATGCAAAAACATCGTTTCAACTGAAAAACCCCTACAATTGCTACACTTGGATTTGTTTGATCCCACCAGGACTCACAGTCTTGGAGGGAAACTATATGGCTTTATGATTATTGACGATTTCTCTAGATATGCATGGTTATTGTTCTTAGCTAACAACAGTGATGCTTTCAAAGAATTTGTTGATTTCTTTGTGAGAGTTCAGAATGAAAAAGGATATGTTATTCAGAAGATTCAGAGTGACCACATAAAAGAGTTTGAAAATTCTAATTTTGATGAATTTTGCAGGAAGCTGGGATATGAGCACCAGTTTTTAGCACCAAGGACCCCGCAACAAAATGGAGTGGTTGAAAGAAAGAATCGAACACTCGTGGAGATGGCACACACCATGTTGGTAGAAAATGGTCTACCACGGTACCTTTGGGCTGAAGCAGTCAACACTGCCTACTATATAACAAACCGAGCTATGGTAAGATCGATCCTTAAGAAAACTCCATACGAGCTATATAAAGGTAAGAAACCAAACATATCTCATTTCAAGCCATTTGGATCCACTTGCTATATCTTAAACAATGATAAGGATAATTTGAAAAAATTTGACGCTAAAAGTGATAGAGGTATTTTCCCTGGATATTCATTGACATCTAGGGCCTACCAAATGTATAACTCTAGATCGCTAGTAATCGAGGAAAGTCCTCATGTTGTGATAGATGAGTTTACCGTGAGAAAGCCAAATGATGATATACATTTTCTTGATTCAAGTGAAGGTGAGTTTGAGAAAGGAGAATCTAGCAAACAAGGTGAGGCAAAATGTCAAGAAAAGGAAGAGGAGAAAGAACAAGAAGAGGAGCAAGTACAACTGACCCTTCCACGCCAATGGACTACACTTAAAGATCATCCCCTAAAGAATGTGATTGGCGGTGTGGATGAAGGGATACGAACACGGGCTTCAATCAGGGAAGTTGAACTTCATGATAATCTTGCATTGCTTTCCAATGTTGAGCCTAATTCTATTGAAGATGCTCTTAATGATAATTCTTGGGTTCTAGGCATGCAAGAAGAGCTATACCAATTCCAAAGGAATAGGGTGTGGTTCCTCGTTTCCCTGCCTGATAATCATCCCATAATCGGAACTAAGTGGGTTTTCCAAAATAAACTTAGTGAAGATGGATTGATTGTGAGGAATAAGGTAAGATTAGTAGCTAAGGGCTACTCTCAAGAATTTGGCATTGATTTTGATGAATCATTCGCTCATGTGGCTAGATTAGAGCTAGTAAGAATTCTTCTTGCTTATGCATGTCACAGGAACACCAAACTCTTTCAAATGGACGTCAAGAGTGCCTTCCTCAACGGAGTCATCAAGGAAGAAGTATACGTGGAGCAACCATCGAGCTTCGAGGATGAAAAATTTCTGGACCACATTTACAAATTGGACAAGGCACTGTATGGGTTAAAACAAGCTCCCCGGGGATGGTATGATCGTTTAAGTTCATTTTTAATTGACAATGGCTTCAACCGAGGTAACATAGACCAAACGTTGTTTACTAACACTTGTGATGAGCATGCTTTACATGTACAAGTTTATGTAGACGATATTATCTTTGGAGTCATGGATCTTAAGATGAATGATAAATTTGCCAAACTTATGGAGGGAGAATTCAAAATGAGCTTGATGGGCAAGTTGAACTTCTTCTTGGGGCTTCAAATAAAGAAACTAGACGATGGTATCTTTATCAACCAGAAAAAGTACACATAAGAGATTGTAAAAAAGTATCAACTAGAGAATGCCAAACCGTTTGCTACATCAATGTCCACCTCCCTCAAATTGGAAGATAAGAAAGGTAATATTGTGGAACAAAAACATTTTAGGGGTATGATAGGCTCATTGTTATATCTTACTGCTACTAGGCCTCACATACATTTCAATGTGTGCCTCTGTGCAAGATAACAATCTAGTCCCAGGGAATATCATTTGTCAGCTGTGAAAAGAATTTTCAGGTATTTGAATGGAACAATTGATCTTGGTTTGTGGTATCCTAAGAATGCTGCATTTGATTTGCTTGCTTATACTGATTCTGACTATGCCGGATGTAAAATGGATCGTAAGAGCATAAGTGGTCACTGCTAGTTTCTAAGGGGCTGCATGGTTTCATGGGCCTCAAAAAAATAACATTGTGTGGCTTTATCAACTACTGAAGCCGAATATGTTGTTGCAGGCAGTTGTGCAGCTCAAGTACTCTGGATCCAACATCAATTATTAGATTTTGGTTTTTGCTTGAAAAACACTCCCATCATGTGTGATAACAATTCTGCAATAAATTTGTCTAAAAATCCTGTCCAACACTCTCGCACAAAGCACATAGAAGTTAGACACCACTTTATTAGAGATCACATCAATAAAAGAAATTTTAATCTATCTTTTGTAGATACAAAATATGAACTTGCTGATATTTTTACAAAGCCTTTGAATTCTGATTAGTTTTCTTTCATTAGGAGAGAATTAGGTGTGTGTAGATTAGATAGTTAAGTCTTTCTGATTTACTTTGTACATACTCTCTCAAAATTTTAGATAAAGCAATTGTGCATACTGGTTTACTTTCTTGCACATAAGGAGATTTTCCACCGCATTTATATTTCAATCCTTCTTTTTATGCATAACACATTGAATAACATTTGATTTTCACTCATATCTTCATTCAGTTGCATCTGCCTGTATATAACTATATATATCTTATACAAATGCGTGCTTGAATGACATGATTATCCGATACATCAAATGTCGATTGCCGAAGGTTGGATTATGTCCAGCTGGAAGCTTTCCTCATGCGTGAGGGTGGTCTTCGGACCTATGTTCTCCGCCACGTACTGGTAGTCAACCTACTTGAATACTTCATCAAAATGCATGTTTGAGTGTATATAATATATCACCCTTCTTTTTGATTCCTCCTATGACCTTGTTCCCTTGCTAAATAAAAATGCATTGATTCCGGCATGTTTGTTACATGGCACACATTAAGGGGGAGGTTCTTTTTATAACTGTGCATACACTTAGGGGGAGACATAACAATGATTAGACTAATTCATCTCTTACATTCAGTACAATCTCACTATAATGTGCTCTTTTGAGATAAATGACTTTATTTAATAAGGATTTCAGTTATTCCACTCAACACTTTTGAGGGCTCTTGATTCCCTACATACAAATCACGTGTCTCATGAGGAAAAAGTTGTCAGCCACGCCAAAATTATGAATAACTGTGATTGGCACCGAGTAGTCGGGAATCTCCCCTGAAACAAAGGAGGAAACTCGGATTGAAAAGTGACAAATATCCACAATTCAAATAAGTGACGAAACTGAGTAACCGGGGAATGCCCCTGAAACAAAGGGCATGACTCGTGTCAAAAATTTAGTCATCTTGTTCGTATCAAAAAAAAATATTAGGGGCTGTGCGAAGCTACCAAAAGTCGAGTACTATGTATGAAAGTGTGGGAAGGAAAGGTTCCTTCTAGTGTTCTTTCGAAAATCTGTTAATCCATATTCATATGGATTTCATTGCTCATTTCTCACTTTAGGTTTGATTGTGTGAATGTACCTTGTGAATCAGTCATCGTTCATTGTTAATGCAGTACCATCTCTTTGTAAGCACACCCTTCTTAATATTTTTCATCCACATCATGCTCAAAATCGATTGCATGTTTCTTAACCCATCCATAATGGACTTGATTGATTCTATATCTTAGTATGAATGCATGTGTGCTTGAGTGATCATCTATTCCACTTCACATGCATAACACTGAGTTAACTGTAAATATGAGGCCTTCGCTCTTATTTTCTCTCTTTATCAATCCCCTATTTGACTCTAACAAAAAGGGGGAGAAATAACATGATATTGTGTTTTTATTGTGGTTGCATGATATTGTGTTTTTAGCTTGAAAATGGATTTTGGGTCAACAAACAAAAACATGCTTTGCTTTGCAATGCTATGGTTATCATAATTCAGAATGGTTGCTTAAATGGGTGATGCTTAACTTGCCTCTTTCATGCAAATCTCCTTGTGGTACTTCAAGGTGTTTTATCTTCATCAAAAAGGGGGAGATTGTTCTGCCCCAGCATATTTTGACGAAGACGTTTCGTTCTATGTTGTGTGATTTGCATTGAATATCCTTTGATGAATGTGAGTCTATTTCCTTGGTCACATGAAACACCATCCTTGAGCTGAAATTCAAATGCATATACATATTATCAATATGGCTTTGTGTTACATGGCTTGTGTGAGATCAACTAATCTTGGACTGCATGTCCATTTCATATATGATTTCAATGTGTATGGTTGGTTGAATTGGCAATGGACTGGACTTTGTATGATTGGTCTATTTTTGGAACCATTGGAATTTATGAATGGTTCGGTTGTATTCAATTCAGAAATGGACTGTTTGAGTCTATTTGATTTCTGAGGTTTGTGAATGTTCAGTCTGCCTTAGACTGAATTTGTAATTAAAGAGAAATATGAATGAGTTAAATTGAAAATATTTTATCTATGCATGAATCAATGTTCAAATGAGAGCATATATTTTAAATGGCTAGAAATATTTGAATCATCTCTAGATGTATTTGCAATACCTACTTATCAACATGCAGGTTGGATACAAGAAAGTGGCTCCATTATTAGCATGGATTTAAGATTGATTTGAATTTGAGTTTCTATAAATTACAGGTTCAATCAATTGGATCCATGGTAAGAATTCATGCTTGAATCTATTTCAATATGCCTTGATTGGACTTGATGCATTTTTAGAGTTTTATTGGCTCATTAGGCTGATTTCTTATTCTGCTCTGAAAGTGTCGACTCTAAGAGTCGACACTTACAGGTCAGGGTGTGCTTTTTGTTGCAGACAGAACGTTTGCCAAAAAGTGTCGACTCTGAGAGTTGACAGTTTCGGCTTGGCTTTGGTTCTTTGATCGAACAGAACTCCTGATGAAAAGTGTCGACTCTGAGAGTCAACACTTTTATCTTGTGTTTTATTTTTTTGTTGTTTTGGCAGAACACTCGTGAACAAGTGTCGACTCTGAGAGTTGACACTTTTCCTGGGCCGTCCGGATCAGGATTTTTGGATTATTTTCAAAACCCCCTTTTTGTGATCCGATTGGCTTGGGCTTTTACCATAATATTCTTAGGGTTTCTATACTTGTTTGGGTGTTGAGTTGAGAGGGTTTTATCATGGTCTATCTTGTCTTTATACATCTTTTTCCTTTGGGTATATGAAGCTGCAATTCTAATACGATGGATATCATTTTGGGCAAAAGTTTTTCATCTTTGCAGGAAAAGGAGAAGAGGGTGTTGGGTTCCGTGTGGTGCAATGGGATCTAGAAGGGGGGTTGAATAGATCCTATCACGAACTATGGCCTATTTAAAACTTGACTACCAAAAGCATAGACCACCCCTAAACACTTAGACAGAAAGCACATAGGATTTAGACGGAATGGGTTAAGTGTAAATGGCGGTCTTAAGACAACACAGGTTGTGGTACAAGCTAAGGTGCTTCTAAGCAAACCTCTGATGTGTGTGTGAACAAAGTGATCCTTATTTAATGGAAGATGCTCCCTAGTGCCTGAGTGCAAATATGCAGCAGGCAGTCAAGGGAATACTAGTACCGTCCAAGGAATGGATGTTGTATATGCAAGAATGCGCAGTCCACAAAGCTTGAGTGCGCGATGGTAATGAGCCCGATTATATGCAATGAAGCAAGCACACTGACCTGTGAATGGGGATAGAAGATATGGAGCAAGCCCACATGATTTTCAACCCACAACACATGGATTTTATGGTGGTTCGGTTGTAGACCCACAACCTACGTCCACCCCTCACCAAACTTGGTGAGGCTTACCCTTGCAAAAGTAAGACCGTGGAGAACCTCCACAACATCCGCTGACTAACAGCTTGCTATCCACACAGAGGATCAGATCCTCTCTTCCTCTGAAAACCCAGAGGGACACCGGAGGGACCACCCTCCCTTCTTCTGATTGCTCATAAGGAACCCGGTCCCCAAAAAAGGGCATCGGAAGAGCAAGGGGATTGTACCAAAAACACAAAAGAAAATACTGCAAATGCAGTGAATAAACAAGAGTGACAATATAAACATCAACTGAAACAATAGATCAAGATAAGGATGCTGGTGACTGCAGCTACAAGGTTAGATCCAAGGATCATTTTCTTCAAACACCGGTAGACTGAAGGGCTACTCTCTCTCAAGGCTGATCTTCTTTTCTTCTTCTCTTACAGCACTGGGCTTAGTCAAACAAGTGTTGTGCTGCTCTCACTCCCCTCATTTCATTCTCACAGGTTTTCTTCGTGGATGCTCAAGGGCGTGGGTTTCTTCCAAGGCAGCAATGACTTCTTCTCTTGAAGAAGCTTCATATAAATAGAGGACCCCAGGGAAACTTTTCCCGCCAGAAGGTCTTCTCCCCTTGAAGCATGCACCGATGTGAGCTTGAGTGCTTCTCCAAGGTAGTCCCATGGTAGGACGGTGGCAGCAGAGAAGAACAGAGACCATTTCATTCTTTAGATACTTTTCAAGTCTTCACATTAAATGCCCTTTAGACATGTGGTCATCTCATTGGCTGGAGTTTACTTTCTATCTTACTGAGGACTGCTGGGACATGAGTCACATGGGGTGACAGTAAAAAGGTGGCAGACTGTGAGGTATCCTTTCTCCAGCTAGATTTCTGACAAAGGTAACTCCAAGAAGGTAGATTGAATGAGACATGATGATAGGGACAAAAGTCAAACCTGGGTACTCTATGTAGACCTCGAAATCTATGTATTTGGACACTTGCGGTACCTATTTTCTCTCTCTGGATTGCCCAATTGATTTGACAGACTTCTGGCTTGAGAGCTTCCGCAAGACCAACATGTTGACCTGCTGAAAAGGAGGTGTCGACACTTCTTATGAATTCTTCTTGTATAACTATCTCTGGAAGCCCAAAGTGTTGACCTGCGGTAACTAAGGGGTCGACAATTCTTTAAGGATCCGGTCTTCAATGCTTTCTAGAAGAATCATGGAGTCGACCTCCTGTAAATGAGTGTCGACACTTTCTTGTAGAAGAACGTTTATAACGCTCTCTGGAAGACCAATATGTCGGCACACTGGAACAAGGTGTCGACACATGTAATGAAAGCTTCTTATATAGCGGTCTCTGGAAGCCCAGGGTGTCGACCTGCTAGTGGCAAGGTGTCGAACCTTCTTAGAAAAACTGCCAATATAATGCTCTCTGGAAGACAAAAGTGCTGACACGCTGGAACAAGGTGTCAGCACTTCCTTTAACACTTCAGCATGTGCACAGACTTTCAGCAACGTGCACAGACCTTGTAGTTCACATGTGCACAGACCTCTTGTTCTTCATTCAGGCATTTCATCAAAACATGCACAGACCTTGGTTCGGAGTATGCTCAGACCTTATCCTACCAGAAGGTAAACATGCACAGACCTTGTAGTGTCAAAGGAAAATGTGCACCGACCTTCACTTGTGCTGGCATGATATGCATCGACTTTGATTCAAAAAGTGCACAGACTTTATATATGCAAGGACCTTGAAATATGCTCGGACCTTGATATATGCTTAGACTTGGTATGTGCTCGGACCTTGAAATGTTCTTAGACTTGATTTGTGCTCTGTCCTTGATATATGCACAGACTTGATTTCTTAGCTACATGAGTGCATGTGCATCGACCTTATATAAAAGGAACAAGAATGTGCACATGTTGGATATTATGTTTTGATGATGACAAACAGTATGACTCATATGTATGATGTCATATGTGTTTTTATGATTCCATATGTGCTTATTGCATACAGCATGGGTTTTTGTTACGTATAGTGTTTTGTTATGTGCATACAATGCTCATATTGTTGTATAGATGAATTACATGGAAAGAATCGCTGCACATGTTCTTGTTTGTGGATGTCTCTGTACAAGTCTTGCATAAAGTTTGGTACAACCGTTCATATGTGTCAATGCATCACAGGTCAACCAAAAGTCAAAGCAAAGTCAATACTGTGTACATAAAGTCAACGCGTATGCATAAATTCTTTCCACATGACAGTTTACTGAATAACATGTGTGCATGGCATTTTGTCGAACAGGTGGTGTGCATGATCCTCATATTGCACTATGCTTATATAGAGTCAACGCCAGTTGCATCATGCATAACTAGGGTCGGTGCTAGTTGTGATTTCACACAGCTAAGGTCGATGTTAGTTGATGTTGTTTAAGTGCATGAGTCAGTGCATCAAATGTATAGTCGATGCTAGCATCACACATATTGCATTCAGGGTCAGTGCTAGTTGATCCTTATGCATACATAGTCGGTGCTAGTCACTATTGACTGAATAGTCAGGTTGGTGCTTTTGTAAGCATTTTGCATATAAGGTCAGTGCACGTTCCAATTTTTACTGGACATGAGTCCGTGCATATCTATCTTAGCCTTACTAAGATTGATGCACGTTTGCATTGAGCACATAGTCGGTGCAGGTTTTACATATAGTCGGTGCACGAATGTGTTTTACATATAGTCGGTGCACAATTGCATTCCGCATATAGTGGGTGCACGATTGCATTGAGCATATAATCGGTGCACGATTGCATTTTGCATATAGTCGGTGCACGATTTCATTGAGCATATAGTCGGTGCAGGTTTGCATTTTACATGTAGTTTGTGCAGGTTTTGTTGTGAGCATATAGAGTCGGTGCAGGTTTTGGGCATGTAGAGTCGGTGCAGGTTTCGCTGTGACCACACAAGGTCTGTGCACATTTTTGCCTTACGCATATTGGAGGTCGGTGCATGTCTTGATATACGCATGCAAGGATCAGTGCAATGTCTGCTTCATACACTTAAGGTCTGTGCATGTTTTCATATATGCGTAATAAGGTCAGTGCACACTTGTATCCTGCCCAACCAAAGTAAGTGCATTGTTAGCTTTACAAGTGTAGATGGTCAGTGCACTTTCTGCTCTGTATCACAACACGTAGTGCCTCACGCACACTTAAGGTCGGTGCATGTGTATTTCAGGTCTGCGCTAGTTGCATGATATAGTTTGTGCTAGTTCTTCTTGCATCTGTGCCTGGACACATAGACGTATGAGCTGTCTAAGTACTACAACACGTGACTGATACTTTGTTCATTATAATGACAGGTAAGACTTTTGATCAAGCACCTGATGCGTGTCCCAACTACCTGCAAACACCAAGTCACGAGAAACAAAAGCACCAGGATAAAAGTGCACATGATCCAAGATGGAAAGTAGCCTGGAGCATCTGACACGTGGAAAGTGAACCCTCTCCATCTGACACGTGGTCTTCCAATTATTGGCGGGAAAATTCCCTCCACATTACCAGGCTATTCCTTTTGGAGATCGCTGGGATCCTACCACATGGAACCATCTGACGGAGGGAGCATCATCATCTCCATCAAATTACCTCCGGCGCCCTTGTTATCTGTATAAAAGCACCTACAGAGAAGAACAAAACAACAACGAGGTGAATGCAGAAGAAGAAAAGAAGGGTGACCAGTAGATATCTAGCAGAAGAAAAAGAAAGAGAAAAAGAAAGAGAGAGAGATAGAATTGAAGGAAGTGTGAAAAAGAGATCAGAAAGAAAAAGCAAACTAAGAAGAATTAGAGAAAGTTTTGAGAGCACAGATCGTAAGAGAGTGCAGTAGCAAGATCAAAGGAGAAAGAAGATCTGTAACTTCTTGATCAAATCCAAGCTACATTGCTCTAAGACCGTGCTATAATTTTTGAGCTTAATTTTCAGCTTTCCGTTGCTGAATTTTATCATACTTGTTTTCCATTTTACATACCTTTTCATAAGCTGTGAATCAGCAATGGCATAAGCTGTAAGGCCCAGCGGTTTGAGGCTGTGAATCAACGGTGGCATAAGCTGTAAGGCCCAGCAGTTTGGAGCTGTGAATCAGCGGTGGCTAAGCTATATTGTCCAGTGGAGCAAGTTGTAAGTCAGCGGTTGTAGGCAAGCTATAAGGCCCATTAGTTGAAGCTGTGTATCAGCAGAATCCACACTCTGGTTGGAGTGTGGGGTGGATGTAGGTCTGGAGGATCGAACCACCTAAAAATCTTCTCTCTACTGTGGTTTGATTGCTTATCTGTCTTTCATTAGATGAATGTCTAGGTACGCTGCGAACGTTAGTTTTACCTGAGTGCCTTCAGAACTCATAAGTGTGCTTAGTCTACTTCTGCGAATGGCTGAGAAGCTCTTGTGTAGTTCACTGCATAGACCTGTGATTTGTTCGTTAGTGTGCCTCAACATATTTGATCTTGTGCCTCACGTTCAGTTAAAGTCAATCAGTTTTAATCTTGCATAGTTTACTGATTGTAGCTTAACTTAAAAAATTGGGCAGAATTTTTTAAAGGGGATTCATTCACCCCCCCTCTGAATCTGTTTTTGTACCATTGCACCTAGTCCTCACAGACTAACAATTGGTATCAGAGCAGGTCTCTGAATTTGACATCAAATAATCTGCAGAGTGTCCTGTCATTTTGTGTTCGATGTCTACTGTGTTGATTTGGTGCTTTGCTGTGCAAAAGCATTAGTTTGGTGCATTTCAATTTGTGCTTAGTCTATTGCTTGAATCACTCGTTAACTGATTTCCATGGCTCATCCACCGGTTTTCAATGGGTCTAATTTTGATTCGTGGTTTAGTAATCTGCATGGCTATGTTAAACTGATTGATCCTGATCTGTGGAAGTTGATTTCACAAGGTCCTCACAGATTACCAAAGAAGAAGTCCAAATGGACTGACAGTCATAAATCAAAGTATGTTGAAAATCAGAAAGTTTTGTATTTAATGAAAGTCGCTACTGACAAAGCCTTCCATTCTTGTTTTCATGATTGCAGGTCAGCCAAGGACATCTTGAACAAACTAAAGACTGCTTGCTGTGGAAGTGAAGACCAATGTATGATAGCTAAAGGCAGTAATCAATGTAGCAGCCAAAATGAAGAAGAGGACGATGATCAGGTAAACCCCTTTGAAAAATTCACTCTAGATGATTGGCAGGATGCATATGGTGAGCTAGTAGAGTCACAGGATATGTTAAGAAAATAATATAAAAAATTAAAAACGACAACTGGGTTGAATAGTTCAAATTCATCTTGTGAAAAATGTTTGGATTTGAAACAATCTCATGATAATTGTCTATCTGATATTCAAATGCTTAAGAAACAAATTAGATTGTTAAAAACTAAAAATCAAGAACTTGCAAATGAGATTTCTGAACTAGAAGAAAAGCTTAGCTCAACTAGTGAGAATCTTTTCTCTACTAATGATCCTGTTCAGAATGATAAATTACTGGAAGATCTTGATCATAATAACCTGGAGTTGAATAAACTAAAGTCTGAAAATGAAATTCTCAATAGGAAGATTGAAGATAATGAAGAGAAATTGAAAAGATCTCAGGAAGAAAACAACTTAATGTCTGAAAAACTGGAGGCTATTAAATTTGTTAATGTTGAACTACAAAAGAATCTGGATGAGGCAAAAATTAATTTGAAAAAGGGGGTTAACTTAAATGATAAGGTTCTAATAAATGAACTCGTCCAAAATGAGAAGCTAATGGAGGAAATGGAGAAATTGAAGGAGATTAACAGTATCATGTCTCAAAGACTATGATGGGGGCATCTCTCGCCCTTCACATTTTTCCACAACTCCGTTTGCTCGCCAGCATGGCTACATTGGGCCCGTCACATTTTTCTGAGTCGAGTCATGTAATTTTCATATTTATTTGAGTCATAAACTATGTAATTTTCCTTTTATTTGAGTCATGTACCTAGGTTAATGAGTCATCTACCTAAGTTAAGTGTCATGGGGTTGATTAGTTTGGTTATTGGGCCCAATTCTATGGGCTAGGCCCAGGGGCGCCCCTCTTCCCCCTTGGTTATTTGTCAATGGTCCAAAAGTCAGGGACTTGATGTAAATTGTGAGATCCCTATAAATAGGATCACATTCCCCCCATTTTATGTTAATGAATGAAGAATGAATATTTGAGTCCAGAAAATTTAATTTGGTGAGAAGCCATCAGAGAAGAGTGAGAAGCTCCCGTCCCCTATCCCCCCCTCTCTCTCTCTCCCTTTCTATCTCTTATGCCCCCTCTCTCTCTCCTCTCCCTTGGCCGCCCCCCTTCTCTCTCCTCCCCACAGTCCACCTCATCTTCTCCCCTTCTGCCACATCATCACCCTTTCACCTCCCCATGGTGAATTCATTAGACCCCTTCACATCCCAAGACCCTATTAAATCATCCCATCAATTCCCTCCCCCTTCCTTGGTGACTCTTCCCTTTCCCAACACACTTCTCCCTCTCCCCCATGCAACCTCTCACTCTCCCAAGGTAGAGCACCCATCCCCAAGCACCCTTTCTCCTCCCCTAGGCCAGCATTAACCCCACTCATTAACCAAAATTCAAATCCACCTCCCTCTCCCTCCCAACACCAAATTCGCAGCTCCCCCTCCCACCATCTGCTAGACCCCCCCTTCCAGACCCCATTCTGCCCCTCCCACACCTTGGATCGCCCCCTCCGAGACCCCATCACAGCCAGGGGTCGCCCCCACACACATCCACCCCATTCCCCCTCCCATCTACCCCACTCTCCATCACCTATCTCCACCCTGTCATGGCAGTTCGTAGGTAGCAGCCCAGGCACCTGTTTACAGAGCCTGAATCATCATCTCTACAAAGTTCCTTGTTGCAAACCCTATACCATTGGAGGCGTCGTCTAGTCTACTTCGCAACGGAGGTCGTCCCACCTCCGTCTGAGTTCGTGGCTGCCCGGAGGAGTCTTCACCGCCGGATTGTGCAATTCCTCCCTGGCAAACACCCAACTGCAGCTTGCAGAGGCTACCATGACCAGTACCTTGAAGATATTGGAGCGGCGCTTGGCTGAAAACTTCTGCTACGAGTCCCCTTTCATCACTAAGAAGCAGGGCTCCATTTGGGTCCCAGAGTAGTAAGTTCTGAATTTCCTCTCTAGGGTGTGCTGGGTCAGTCCCCTCTGGGATTGGCTTGATACCCTGTCACTGTTTGGGGTCACCCTATCTGCTCTGACCTCCACTGGCAGCCCCATGGTTCTCCGTTCGAAGAGAACTCCACCACGAACGCAACGGTTCTAGTCTCTCCATCAACTGAGCACGGGAGTGGTCGTGACAGCCTCCCCTTCCAACAACATCAGTCCAGACACTGCCAGAAGCAGAGTGCAGCAGTCTTGATCCCGACCCTCCCCCGGCCATTGTCGTCACCAAGAAATTCTCCAATAATTCTAACATCCTCTTGGGCCAACCAAGGATGTTTTGGCGCTGGTTTCATCAACAACAAAGTTAAGGAGAGCCTGTGGCAGCACCGATAGCGTCTACCTATCAAGCTGTTGCTGAGAGCTAGCAGAACCTGCGAACCTCATCCACTCGGCTTTGCTTAATTCCCCATCCCTGCCTGGTCGGCTTACAGCCCCTCCCTGCACAGAGGTAGTGTCTGTTTGTAATATGAAATTACCTCCCACCCCAAGATCCCTCTCCTGCGAGAGGCATAGTGGTGTATCATTTGGAAATTTCAGGTTCGAGCTACACCGGGGCAGGGTGCGGGTTCTACCCACGCTTCCCCGCTCGCCTCATCTCCAGTCGGGATCGACTTTTTCACGCCGATCAGGTGAGCAACTGAACACCCCTCTCTGCTGGAATTACATTTGCTTGCTTAGTGTCGCATCTTAGTGCCATCGGCGGTAAGAGAGTGCTTGATCCTGAATTTGCTTATATTTGAGTGATAACCGCGGGCGAGTTGCGAGAGAGCCATTACATCCCACACCCTCGGTGTGCTTGCCGCCTGTGAGAGTGGGCATCCCTGGACCCTTGGGGGTTCAATCCCAAGCTAGCCAATCCCTAGAGCAGCGAGGTCCCGCCTCGGACCATCACCACCATCACTGAGTTACCTACGGGCACTAGTGTGCATTTAGCGGGTGAGTCCACTTGAGTGACGATACCGGTCTATTGAATTGTGCTTGTTTGCTAGGTCCAAGGGGTTGTTCGGTCTAGTTGCTGCATCCCATTAGTGTCTCATCCCATTGTGGTGCCCCTCCATCGAAGTGGTATATCAAAAGATGTCGTGGGACGTTCCGGTTACGCTGGTTCGGAACACTGCCTTCTAGCGTCGAGGAAACCTTCGGGTTCGTCCTTTGCCACCTACCACTCGGTGTTTGGGTCGCCACTTCCATACTAGGTCGTGTCACATTAGACTGCTTGCCTTAGAAAAAGGAAAAACTATTTGTAATGTAGAATCTAAAAAATCGAACAATCTGGAACAAGAAATTGAGTAATATAAAACTACTAACAAAGTGCTAAGTGAATGTGTTAATTACAGTGAACAAGAGATTGTCAGTTATGAGATTCAGATTGCTTCTCTAGAAAATGAAATTTCTGATCTAAAAGACTCTCTGTTAAAAACTCTGAAGGATAAAGAGAAGTCAAAAGATCTCTTGAATGATGAAACAACTGAACAAAAAGAAGGGGTAGGCTGTGATTCTAGAATTAAAAGGGTCATAAGGAATCAACTATATACAACCTTTGTGCGAGGTTCAGAAGGAGCTAGCACTTCCAATATTTCACTGAAAAAATTGGCACCCCACAAAATTGAAACAGAAAACAAAAACCTGACAACCAAGAATTCATCTGTTTTTGAATTCACTGCTAAGAAGAATCCTAAGCAAGCTACTATTAAGACAAATTAGGAACAAACTAAAAAGGGTAGAAAGAATGGAAGTCTGCAGAAAAAGTTGATTCACTCTCATGTTGAGAATTTGCATGTTGTAAATAGGATGAACACACACATACATGCACATGAAATGGAGAATCTGAACTATGGAAAAATGCATGCTAAAAACTCATTTGATAGAAACCATGCTACAAGAAAATTTAGTAGTTCTTGTTATTACTGTGGTAAGCATGGTCACTTCATGGATGATTGTTTTACGCTAGAAAAAGATGATCTGAATGTTAATAGAATGCATGCTAGGGAATTTCATGTCAAGAAATTACTTGCCACTAAGAAAAGGAGTAGAGCATTCTTTAATTATGGTAAGGTAGGACATGTTGCTGCACGATGCTGGTTTGCAAATGTTAAGAAAAACTCACAGTCATATCATGCTAAATTCCCAGCAAACCATCGTGATTTTAATAAGAACAAATCTGTCTCAATAAACCAGCATATCACTTGTTTCAATTGCAACATGCCTGGTCACAAGGCTATTGAATGCTGGCTAGGTTCTCATAGAAAAATTCTTCTTCTTGCTCTCACTATAGAAAGCATGGCCATATAGTCAAGGACTGTTGGTATGCTCAAGGGAAAAGATCTAACTCGACACCTATGAATTTCCCTACAAATCAAAACATTTTTGATAAAAATAAATTTGTTATTAAGGAAGAATTTTATGCATGTTTTAACTATGGAAAGCCAGGCCACAGAGCTGCTAAATGTTGGCTGGCTAGTTTCAGTAAACAGAATGCTTATTCTGTTAACAGAAATTTCCATGAAAATGCACATAGATTCCATGATTACAGTGATGTGCATAATAAAAATTCTAAAACTGTTGCTTCATGCCATTATTGTGGATAGTTAGGACATTCTATGTCTAACTATCATCTAATGTGGTTTGATGACTCTCAAGCACATAAACTGCTTAGAGCACCTGATAAAGGTGTCTCTGTTACTTCAAGACCCAAGATATCTTGGGTGCCTGTTTGTGCCAAATGATTTGATGTTTTGCAGGTGTGCCTTGGGTTGAAGAATAAAGGGGGTAAATAAACCAAGGCACCATAGTATGAAAACCCCGTTTCTGCACACTTCAGGTAACATTCTTGCATTCTTCAGGCTTGTTTTCTTCAGAAATCTCGTTTGATGTATTTCATGCTTAAGTTGTTAAATAAAATCTCATGCATACATATTCTTAACTGCATTGTCATTTGCACTGCATAATCTGAGCTTCTTCATATATTGAGCTATGTGTAGACATATTCATTAAAGACATGCTGAATTCATTTCTCATTTGCATGCATTAATGTTTGACATTTGATTATGCACATAAAGAAGGCTAGAAACTAATAAGCATAGTCTACAATTTTTTGCATATATGTGAACTGCATATGTCAATTGTACACATCCGGTTGACATAAAGTTATTGAAAATCTGATGCATTTAGGACTATGTTGGTACTGCATCGCCATGCATGACCACTCTGGTATATTAAATGGTAAGCTACTAAAGGGCAGATGAAATATGTCTGGAGGTTCTTACTATGTGTGAGGTGGTCGTGTAGACCAAGTCCTCTGCCTAGTACCATAGGTCATATTGCATATAAAACATAGTTCATGATTTCCCTTGCATAAAAGTCCATGCACAGGTGGCATATAGAATTCTGTTTCATAATGCATATAGTCAGGGGAGGTCTGTCAAGTCATTACATGTCAATCAATTCCAAAAAGAAGTGAATCACTGCATATAGATAGGGGAGCTTTTGCATTCACTAGTCTGTCACTGTCTGAATTCCTACTGTCAACACACTTTCAACTCATCTGACTGTATCTGGGTGTCAGTGATTCCTATCATCAAATGATTTCCGTTGACTGCATCTGAATGATCCATAATCTTAATTCATACTTCTCTTGAATCTAAAATTTTTGTCTGCTACTCCTCAATCTGCTAAAGAAGAGCTTCATTTGAATTCAGTCTATTCTGATTTGTATTACTCAAGTGCATACTTCTTGCTACATCTTTGGAAATTCACTATTCTTTAACATATCTTCTTGAAAAACTGCCTGATTAACTCTGTAACAAGCACGAGTTGTGAAATCATCATTTTCTATGCATGCTTGTTTACATTTCTAATGTTTGCTGCTGCTCTGATAATGACTGAATTGAGATTTGAAGAAAACTTCAGCCTGTGAACTGCTTCATAAATTTGAAATCATTTTTAATGTGGAACCTTCCATTATATAGGTTTATAAATATTTGTTGATATACATTGGTTTAAGTCTAATGTACTCTTAGTTTGAACTTAACGGACTTGAAAATATCTTATTCAATTCTTTTAATAAACCTTAACTGTTTGTCTCATATAAGTTCATGTAAGATTCCTGAAATCTGAAAAGTTAAAATCTTGATTGAAATACATAGGGTAATTATTGTTCTTGAACATTTAGTATGTCTGAAACTATCTTAAAGAAAATTATGTACAGAGCAATGACTTTGGTTACTGAGAAAAACCTGTCCAAAGGATTGTGTCATGAAGTACCACAATTAACTATGTTTAAAAATCTTTGAAAATAATGTGAAAAGATGGTAGAGCAATGGCATGGTTGTATTGAATAACTGGGGATTCCAGTCTCTAACCAAGGTGTCTCTTCATGTAAAAGATGCTTCTAAAGCTACCTCTATTCTCTAAGTAGGGAAGCAATATGGTAATCATACTGAGTAACTGGGTCATTTCACCTAAGACGTGTTGTGCCTCATATAAAATGGTGTTGATTAAACCAAAATTGCTCATTGAAAAACAAACTGATGCTCTATAAGAAAAATCTGAAAAATATATGCATCATAAAATCCTGTAAGAATAATCAAATTTAGATATAAACATGAATGTTTAATCTCAATACTACCTTGTGTTACTCTTAAAGGAGTCATGCAAATTAAACTGATTAAGATGGAAGATGGTTGAACTAGAATTTTATATGAGCAAGTGGTTTATTTTTATTAAAGAATTGTCTCATATATGAGTATTGCATCTTATTACAAGAACTCTAATTGCATCATGCTTAAACCATACTTTTCAATCAAAGCAAATTCATAAGCCCTTACAATGGAAGACTCTTGTCACGCTTTGAGCCTTTATTATAGCGGAAGACTCGCTCGAGGAACGTGAACAGTCGGTATGGTAAGTCTATTGCAAGCAAGAACGATCAGAGCACAAGGCAATCACACATAAGAATGCAATCGCACAAAAATTACTCAAACTCTAACTTTATTTCATTAATAATCAAGTATTCAAGTACAATAACCTTTTCATCATTTTTCCATTCCACTAGACTCAAGAAGCAAGAAATTACATAAACTCAATCTAAACATTGTAGACTTCCTAAGTCTTCACTCTCAATTTGATATGACTTTCATTCGCTCTCGGACCCGCTACTTGTATAACTCGAATCCGAATTCGTATCACTTCCATCTCCTGAAAAAGATTAGAAATAGGTAATGAGCACCCTTGCCCAGTAGGTATCTTCGCATCAACATGATTAGAAATGTTTAAGTAATTAGTATTTTAGCTCTAAAGAATTTAGGTAAAATCATGCGAATGCGATCAATCATGCGAATAACCCAAGTAACAAAGATAATAGAATGAGTAAGTGTGAATTAGCACGAATGTCACAAGAACATGATATGGCCTTTCATGAGCAAGAACGTCTCGAGAATGTACTAGCAAGCCACATAATCATCACTCCAGCATCTTTTGCTTATGAGCAAGTACTTCGTGAATTTGTGTGGAATATCAAGCAATAGTCATGTACAAGTATTTTCATGATGCCGTAGATTTTCACTTATTTATAAAGAAAGTACTCCCAGCACAATGCCACGCCAGTAGCATCATACCCCATGGTTTATAATAGTATGTTTTCGACAATCAGCCGAGGGGACTGGCATAGAGCCCTTGAACACAATCAGTGCTCGATCGCATCTTCAAGTATAAATCAAGCTATTTCCACGCATTTAACAATAAAGTATGGCCAAGAATGTAATAAGTTCAATAAGCTCATGATAACAATAGTTCAATGAATGGACGCTTCAATTAAGAAATGCGAGTCAAGAATGACTTAAAACAAGGTTATGCTTATGGGAATAATTTCGCAGCATAACGATACATTCCTCATTTTCCATAAATTAAATTAAGTATCTTGATTATTATGACAAGTCCTAGAACATCCATGATCCATCAAGGAACTTAAGAATATCAACACTATGGTAAAACCTTGGGTTAACTGGACTTAACAAGGTGATGGTCAATCATTGGGCCGTTACATGATCGTGACGGTCTAGTATTGATCCGTTACAATAGGCTGAATCCAGAAATAAATAAAACGGACTCAGTAAATGTGACGGTCATATAGTAGGCCGTTATATGAGAATGACGGTCTAATATGGATCCGTTACATATCTAGAACAAGAAACTTTGATAGTGCTTTCTAACAATTGGGCTTTAACGGTACAACTAACTCGGCATCCTAGTGGGAATCCCAGGCTCGCGGAGAATTACGGAGGCCTTGAAACAAGATTTCTTAATCCATTAGAAGGAATATCCAATAGAGAGGTCCTCATGTTCAAGATAATGTTCCCATAGTGCAAAGTGTGAACTAATGGCCATATACTCGAATATATGCCAGGCACTTAAGGAAAATAACTCTATAGATAGAAAAGATTGGAAAACGATGTGAAACCATAATAAAACTCCGTCAATACATCATTTAAAATCATAAATTAAATATAAACTATAAAGTTTAGCCAATGAAATTAACATAACTCAAAATAACTTCAAATGCTTGTAATCATGCAATTCCTATCATGAATCAATAAATAAACTCAAAGTCATGATATCAGGTCAAAACTTGGATAACTAGGATTATTTATAAGTAGACTTGACTAATTTTCATTCCGTCTCGAGTTGACAGAAAATAGTGTTCTAACGGTCTATCATATGCGCGTTACAGTCCGTGTGACGATTTGTCGAGGGGCCGTTACAGTATGGTAATGCTCCTGCTATGGTGCGTCAGAGACAACAGATCAATTTAAATACTACAGAGAGTGTGACGGCTTATCGTAGGACCGTTACAATCATGTGACAGTCCTACCCTCATCCGTCAGAGATTCTGCTGACAGTAAAGATAAGAAACTATGTCCATGCAAGAAGAATCATAATCACGAGCTAGTCTAGCCATGATAAACGAAGTAAAGGCCAGGTAGATGCATAGGTCGCAGTGAATAAACAAGATGATATCTTTTATCTTTGGTTAGGCTAAAGGTATGCATGTATGAATGAACTTACTAAAACATGAACTTCACAATCTGTAATGCATGAAATCAAGTCAAATCAGAGGGCTTTTATCCCTAACGAGATCTTTTTGCTGTTCATGAGATGACCTACCTTTTTCCTGGGCTTTACACTTCAAATTGGGTCTTCAAGACACGCCCTAGTTCTCTTCTTCCTGTAGTTTTTCAGCAACTTCACGTTGCCCTAACTCTCCAATCCCTTGACCTAAAGAGGTGAAATTTGGAGGGTAATAATATTAATCTAAGGGGAACAAAAAGTTCTAAAACACCGAACTCTAATTACCTCGTTTCAGCGTCCTAATTCCTTGATCTTCAGTGGTCCTTTGCTCTGAATCCTGGGTTGCTATGACAGAATCAGCGACTTTAGAAGCCCTTATCTCCTTGGTTACTTGATCTCCTAACATGAAATTTTGAGAGTTGTTAGAACTTAGTATTATAAAAAAAAAGTTCCAAAAGTAAGGGTCGTTCAGTTCAGAACTGGGTCCTATTTATAGAGATTTGGCTAGGGTTCAAGGATTAGATCGATTATAGAGTCCTTAGTTTGCCAAAACCTGATCCCTAAGAGTCCCTAGTAACCTTACATGTTCTCCTAATTAGGTCTCTTGCAGATACGATCTCAAAGATCTAATCTTTTTGCAAGTTCTTCAACTTACGGAATCAGCAGGGTGTACCGGTCGTGTCTAGGTGCGTTACACCACTGTAGCGGTCGCCAGATAGACTGTTACGTCCAACGTGTGCAGAGTTTCAATTTAATAAAACTTCATTATTCGTTTTATCTATATAATTATCTATAAAAATAGTATTTATCCTTTAAAATTCATGAATAGGCTAAATAACCTTCTGGAATATGGGCCAAACTTAATGGGCTTGGTCCTTAAACCTTTTGAGTCTTAATTGAATAGGCTAGGATAATTATTTAACACCATTGGGCCTTATAACACATTTATTAGTTCAACAATCCATTTATTAATATATTTAGCCCTTATAAATTTCTAATAAATTTTGGAAAATTCCATTTATAATTCAAAAATTATTTATATAAATTTTGGGGCACTACAACTCTGAAATCTAGACATTGATTTATGAAGTTGGCATAGTTCTGAAAAATTCTTTATGTCAGATTCTTTGAATATTCACTAATACATCTGTTCAAATCACTACTCTCTGTCCATAACAGCTCTTGATCATTGTTCTGAATAATTATTTCTGAAAAGTCTGTGTTTTGATTGATCTCTACACAGTAGCTTTATCAAAGGGAAGAACATATTCTTGTCTAGAATGTATTCATTATTTCACAAAGGGGGAGAATTATCTGTCATTTCATCTGTTTTGTCCAATGGGGAGAATGTGCTTTATCAGTCTTTGCCACATCCTTTGGCATCTGGTCTTGTTTAGATTGACTTTATTATCTTCAAAGGGGGAGAATAGCTTGTGGCCTTATCTGATTAAGTTAGGGTAAAGATTAAGGTACATTGATCTTTTAAGCATAAGGTTCTACATGACATGCATTCATCTTTCAAAGGGGGAGAATGAGTTCTATTTCTGCTATCTTCATTGGTTTCATTCCATCTGTGCATTTTGACCATTCTTTTTGATGAAGTCAAAGGGGGAGAATGAGTTGAGTCTTATGTAGGTCATAGGTTGAGCTGAGAATGTTTTGGTTGTCACTTGGCTAGAATGATTTGATGGATTGTCCGGTTTTCGTGACTCATATGACTCATAGTGTTGCCATCATTAAAAAGGGAGAGATTGTTGCATATTGTGTTATGATGATGACAAATACTATGACTCATATGTATGATGTCATATGTGTTTTTATGATTCCATATGTGCTTATTGCATACATCATGGGTTTTTGTTACATACAGCGTTTTATTATGTGCATACAATGCTCATATTGCTGTATAGATGAATTACGTGGAATGAATCGCTGCACATGTGCTTGTTTGTCGATGTCTCTGTACAAGTCTTGCATAAAGTCTGGTACAACCATTCATATGTGTCAATGCATCATAGGTCAACCATAAGTCAAAGCAAAGTCAATACTATGTATATAAAGTCAACGCGTCTGCATAAATTCTGTCCACATGATAGTTTACTGAATAACCTGTGTGCATGGCATTTTGTCGAACATGTGGTGTGCATGATCCTCATATTGCACTATGCTTATATAGAGTCAACGCCAATTGCATCATGCATAACTAGGGTCGGTGCAAGTTGTGATTTCACATAGCTAAGGTCGATGTTAGTTGATGTTGTTTAAGTGCATGAGTCAGTGCATCAAATGTAGAGTCGTTGCTAGCATCACACATATTGCATTCAGGGTCGGTGCTAGTTGCACCTTATGCATACATAGTCGGTGGTAGTCACTATTGACTGAATAGTCAGGTTGGTGCACTTGTAAGCATTTTGCATATAAGGCCAGCGCACGTTCCCATTTTTACTGGACATGAGTCAATGCATATCTATCTTAGCCTTACTAAGATCGGTGCATGTTGGTGAGCACATAGTCGGTGTAGGTTTTGCATATAGTCGGTGCACGATTGAGTTTTGCATATAGTCGGTGCGCAATTGTATTTTGCATATAGTCAGTGCACGATTGCATTGAGCATATAGTCGGTGCACGATTGCATTGAGCATATAGTCGGTGCAAGTTTGCATTTTACATGTAGTCGGTGCAGGTTTTGTTGTGAGCATATAGAGTCGATGCAGGTTTTGGGCATGTAGAGTCTGTGCAAGTTTCGCTGTGACCACATACGGTGTGTGCACATTTTTGCCTTACGCATATTGGAGGTTGGTGCATGTCTTGATATACGCATGCAAGGATCGGTGCAATGTCTGCTTCATACACTTAAGGTCTGTGCACGTTTTCATATATGTGTAATAAGGTCAGTGCACACTTGTATCCTTCCCAACCAAAGTAAGTGCATTGTTAGCTTTACAAGTGTAGATGGTCAGTACACTTTCTGCTATATATCATAACATGTAGTGCCTCACATACACTTAAGGTCGGTGCATGTGTATTTCAGGTTTGCGCTAGTTGCATGATATAGTTTGTGTTAGTTCTTCTTGCATCTGTGCCTGTACACATAGACGTATGAGCTGTCGAAGTCCTATAACATGTGACTGATACTTTGTTCGTTATAATGAAAGGTAAGACTTTTAATCAAGCACCTGACGCGTGTCCTAACTACCTGCGAACACCAAGTCATGAACAACAAAAGCACCAGGATAAAAGTGCACGTGATCCAAGAAGGAAAGTAGCCTGGAGCATCTGCCACGTGGAAAGTGAACCCTCTCCATCTGACACATGGTCTTCCAATTATTGGCAGGAAAATTCTCTCCACATTACCAGGCGATTCCTTTTGGAGATCGCTGGGATCCTACCATGTGGAACCATCTCACGGAGGGAGCATCATTGTCTCCATCAAATTACCGCCAGCGCCCCTATTTTCTGTATAAAAGCACCTACAGAGAAGAACAAAAAAACAACGAGGTGAATTCAGAAGAAGAAAAGAAGGATGAGCAGCATAGATCTAGCAGAAGAAAAAGAAATAGAAAAAGAAAGAGAGGGAGATAGAATTGAAGGAAGTGAGAAACAGAGATCGGAAAGAAAAAGTAGACTGAGAAGAATTAGAGAAACTTTTGAGAGCAGAGATCGTAAGAGAGTGTAATAGCAAGATCAAAGGAGGAAGAAGATCTGTAGCTTCTGGATCAAATCCAAGCTACATTGCTCCAAGAGCGAGCTATATTTTTCAAGCTTTATTCCCAGCTTTTCGTTGTTGAATTTTATCATACTTGTTTTTCATTTTACATACCTTTTCATAAGCTGTGAATCAGCGGTGGCATAAGCTGTAAGGCCCAGCGGTTTGAAGCTGTGAATCAGCGGTGGCTAAGTTGTAGTGCCCAGCGGAGCAAGCTGTAAGTCAGCGGTTGTAGGCAAGCTGTAAGGCCCAACAGTTTAAGCTGTGTGTCAATAGAATCCACACTCTGGTTGGAGTGTGGGGTGGATGTAGGTCTGGAGGACCGAACCACATAAAAATCTTCTCTCTACTGTAGTTTGATTATTTATCTGTCATTCATTAGATGAATGTCTAGGTACGCTCCAATCGATAATTTTACCTGAGTGCCTCCAGAACTCATAAGTGTGCTTAGTCTACTTCTGCGAACGGCTGAGAAGCTCGTGTAGTTCACTGCATAGACCTGTGATCTGTTCGTTAGTGTGCCTCAACATATTTGATCTTGTGCCTCACGTTCAGTTAAAGTCAATCAGTTTTAATTCCACATAGTTTACTGATTGTAGCTTAAACTTAAAAAAATGGGTATAATTTTTTAAAGGGGATTCATTTACCCCCCCTCTGAATCCGTGTGTATACCATTGCACCTAGTCCTCACAGACTAATAGCACAGACCTTCTATGCCTTAGAGAAGAATGTGCATCGACCTTCGGTTAACATGTGCATAGAAATTGTGCGTTGAAGCAAAGCATGCACCGACCCTCCTTTGCTGAATCGCTAAAGGTGCACCGACCGTAGTAGTTTTGAAACCAAATGTGCACTGACCTTCACTTGCTCATGTGCACATAGCATTGACCTCAGTTAACACAATATCCAAACATGCTTCGACCTTGGTTCATATGTGCACAGACTTTGTCTTCATATCTGCACCGACCTTGGTCTTGCGCTGGCGAAATGTGCATAGACCTTCATTCTACACTGGCTCAATGTGCATCGACCTTGTAAGCTATCGAGCAAATGTGCACTGACCTTATAAGCTATCGAGCAAATGTGCACCGACCTTTGTCTTTCAACTTTGGTATATGCATTGACCTTACTTGCGTGCTAGCGAGACTGAGGTAGCATCGACCTTATGTTTATATCAGCACCATGTGCATCGACCTTAGTTCTTGCACAGACTGGATGTGCATCGACCTTTGTTATTGAAGTGCTGATGTGCATCAACCTCAGCAGCTGCACAGACCTGACTGCATAGACTTCTGTAAAACCTGTTGTCTTGAATTCTGTGTTGCCAGTTGCCTAGATTGCCATGCACCCAATATTATCATTTGCCTTGATTTCTCTGCATCCAGTTGCGTCAATTTATGTGCACTTGATTTCTTTCGCTTATCAGAGATGGCACAAAGATGTATCTACTTGCTTATGTTGTCATGACCTGAAATGTATGAGTATGTGTTTGTCAAATGTAGGTCAGACTTATCAATGAGTCGTAGTCAAATATCATCAAAACAATATAATTAAGCATGTTACATACATTCCCAACATTCTCCAAACATTCTCCTTCTTTTTGATGATGGCAACTGTGAGTCATTATGAGTCAAGTTGTGAAGAAATATAATCATGAATTGAAGCATAATGACTTTTATATAAATTCTCTCCCCTTTAAGCATTCCCTAGTTAATGACACATATAATTCTCTCCCCCTTTAAAAAAACATCATCAAAATAACATAATAGAGAGAATATATGGCACAGTTAGGAAGAAAGGAGTAAGCTATAGATTATTAGCACAGGATGTACAGAGTGAAAGTAAGTAGATACCAGTAAGGAACAATTAAATGCACAACAACCTGAGATACCTTGTCAGTGTTCACAAATTGATGTGGAATAACATGCCAATGGTTGTACACTGATTAAAGTTTTCAATTGTTGAGTCCCTAAAGGTTCTCTTGTTGGGTCTCTCATGAATACAAGTAATGCAAGTATTATGCAGAGAGATGGTCGTGCAGACAAGGAGATGGTACCACTTGTTAGAGAGTGATGTTAAGTGTTTAGAGAGCAAGTGATACCAATTGGTAATGACCAGCACAATGTTAATTGTCAGGTCCTTTGGCATGGCAGAACCATATTTACACAAATAGTCATGAAATGTCATTATGACATGGCAAGACAACCTGAACTGAGTAATGAGAAACAAATGTATGCAAGACATTTAACCATACCAACATGATACATCACGAGAGAGGTACAACACCCAAATTCAAGAGTAGCTTGTTGGGTCCTTTCTTGATGTTGGGTCCCTTGGTTTGGCATGAGAAGTTTACATAAGGTAGCATCGGATGCCATGAATTCACATCAAAGCCATATGGACTGAAACACTGTTGACATATATGTGCATGAGATTTGAGCATAATAAAACAATGCAGTTCTTTTTAGTTTTCTGTTTTTCAGATGTTAAGATTTTCTATGCTATGCATGGAGATGGAAAATGCACACTAACCATATGTTGGACGAACTGAAGCCACTAGATTTAGGGACTTGATACCACTAGTTGATGAGCAATTATTGAATAAGGTTATGTCCCTTGGCATGGCAGAGGCAGATCACGACACAAGAGCAACATGAACTGAGTCATGAGAGGCAAATGGATGCAGGAGATGTTATCATAGCAACATTATGCAATTCGAGAGTAATATAGCAGCCACATCACAAATTTGATTTTCAGATTTTTTAGGTTTTTAATGGTTTTCTGGTTTTTAGATTTTTAAGATTTTCTATGCAGTGCATGGAAAATGCAGACCACCCATGTATGTGAAGACTGAAACCAGTTGCATGGGAATCATGATACCAAATAGCATGTTGCCAGTTGATGAGAAGGCTGATGCTAGCTACCAATTAATAAGAAAGTGGTGATGCTTTCATGACAGCTTGAGTGAATTATGTAGATTGGTCCAGAGAAGGAAAAAATCATTGGAGCATGAAGCGAGAGGTGGCCAATTTGCCTTAATGGCAGATATCAGGACAGCTAGACCGAATTCTGGTTGCAAGGGGTCGACTCTAAGGGTCGACACTTGGAGATTTTAGAGGCAGACAATCCAAGAACTTATAAGATAATGGTTCCTCATTCTGAAGCCAAGTTCATAAATACAGAGTTACAGATTTTTTAGAATTTCCAGTGGTGGAACTTTAGTAAAGCAACCCTTACAATAACATTGGTTTAACACTAATGAATTCTAAGCTTCTCAATAAAACCGCTTGAAAACATCTGCATTCAGTATTAATAGAAATGAACCAGAATTACATACGGAAACAATGTTAACCTCATCTTACCTTACTCATTCAATTCCATTAGCTCCTTTGAGAGTTACTACGATAAGTATTGAGATTAAACAAGCATGAAGACTAAATGGAATTCTAGAATTTCAGTAGATTTGCTTTTATCTTTTGCTATCACACTCGTAATTTTCATTGAGCACAAGTGGATTTTTACGAGCAATTAAGTCCAGTCATGCCTTGTATCTTGAGGATACACGCTGGTTAGAGGCCAATATCCCTAGGTACTTGGTGTGACTGACTGTCATGCCACAAATAGAACAGAGATAGCATTGCCACCTCATGACATATCGAACCTCAAATTGTTGATGAGGGGACATATTTCTCAGTAACTTTGCCATTGCCCTGTCTTGATTTATCTTTTATATCACTGCAGAGTTAACAAGGGCACTTCATGACATATCTTACCTCATTTCTTTTATGAGCAGACATATTTCTCAGTGAGCCAATGTCATTGCTCTGACAATTTTAGCTTTTCTAAATTTTAGCAAAACAGATTATTTAAAAACAATACTAGACTGAAGTTTCTCAATCAAAGATGTCTTTGTACTTAAAATAAACTTTCAGATTCAAGAAGGCATAACTCATCAAAACATGAAAAGCTAGTTTAAGTCTATTAAACCGGAGCACAAACATTTTCAAGATCATTTAAGCAATAAGGCTCAAGAAATCATTAATTTTAAACCAGTAACTTTCATGTTCAGGCAAGTGATAAAGCTCCATAAAGGAAGATTCTTCTTGAAGATTTACTCTGAGAAATGAATTCAACAACAGATCGAAAATCCTCCAAGAAGATCAAGGCATTCAAGGAATTTTGGAAACATTCAACTAATGGTTCAAGGAATAGCAGATTCCAGACAATCCAAATCAATTTAGACCCAAGATGGAATATAGTGTAACATCATTATGAAGTATGGTCTTATTTCAGCAGAGAGGACATATGATTACATGGTGAGACGGAATAAGGAACACTCCCCCTGAGGATATGCAGTGAGCTCAGGCTGACATAAGTCAGATAGGACCAGCAGCCTCAAACGAGTGTCGACACTTGCTCTCATGGTGTCGACACACTGAGCTCAGACAAAGAGCAATTTTCGAACAGAATGAATTGAGAGTTTGACCTGAGTAGGTCTAAGGTCTACTTGATCAACTCTCCAAAAGGATGCAGTCTTTGCAAAAGTCAACAAAAAGTGTGCATGAATGCAGACTAAATTTTGATGTTGACCCCCCCTAAACATGTGCATGGGTTGACAATAGAGTATGCAACCTATGACTTAAGTGAACACACTATGCATTAAACATGATACCATTTGATATGTAATTTTTGGGTCCCTTTAACATGGTGTGCATTGGCGTGTATTAGACGACAATATGATGCAATCATAGGTTATTTGCAATGCATCCTAAACTGAAATGTAGACATATTTTTTAATGTGTAGATAGATACATGCTACTTACTCCCTCTTTCTGATGATTTCAATATGGTGTGCAATCAATTCTGAAATCAGTATATCCATGATAACAAATGCACATGGGTAAACTATGAAATGCAGGAACTCCCCCTGACTTTATGCATTGAATGTCTGAATTCTGAGTGCAGCATATGCAATGAAATCAATGGAGGGAATGTGATGAATTATTCATATGAACATCTAGATTGTTCTAATGATTGGTTGACCCTTGGTACCTGGCGGAGAACTGACATGTTAAGACCACCTCACGCATGATGTGGGTTTCCAGACAGAAGAGATCTGCCCTTCTCCCAGCTTACCATTTTTATATACCAAAAGGTCATGCAAAGTTGGGTCCCTTGATCATGAAATGCATGATAATGCATGAAATTCCAAGATGATATTTAGTGACCACAACACGTACTGATTCAACCATGTGCTATGCATTTCTACACTTAGGTGCAAACTCTTAAACTGCCCCTTTGTTGAATTCTCATGGAAGGTAAGACAGACAATCAGCATATTATTAGTCCACATGAGTGATGAGTTGAGATGTGGGTGTGTAGCCATAGCCCATGGCTGACATGATGTGACACACCTTTGAACTTAAGCAAGCAAGCACAATTCACAATCAAAACGGACTGATATTGGCGACTACTCACCCGACGCTCACCCAAGTCCCGGGGTAACTTGGCGATGCCAAGTGGAGGATGTGAGGGCAGGGCCCATGCTGGTAGAGGGCCAGCAAGGCCAAGGTTATTCCCCAAGGGTAAGGCAGCCCAATTCAATGGAGCCGACGTCGTGCCGAGTTCACGGGTTGCACACTCTCTCCCACGATGGTCACTCGAAGCAATGGGGCTTGAGGATCGGGCGCTCACTCTCACGGACTAGCGGAGATTATAAGCTAATATTGAAAGAACAAGTACTAAAGAGAGCTAATGCTGGAGCACTTACTAGACCGGTTTGAAGAAACCGGTCCCGCTCGGAGACGTGGGTGAGCGGGGAAGCGTGGGTTCCCCACACGCCGCGCCGGAGTAGCTTGACATGTTTATAATCTTACAACACTACACCCCATGCAAGGGGGGGATCTTGGGGAAGGGAAGCCAAAGATTACAGCCAAACACTACCTCCCACAAGAGGGGCGGTAAGCTGGCCAGGCGGGGAGGGGAAAAATTGAAATTGAAGTCGAACGGTTGGATGATGCCGGTTCTGCCCGCTCTTTGTGACTGAGGACAGACAGTTGATGTTGTTGATGCTGCAGCCACTCCAAAATGTTTTTGGTGATGAGACCAGCTGGAGAGTCTTCGTAGGTGACGCAGGAAGTCGTCCAAATATTTTCGGAATTTTGGGAAGTCGGTGCTTGTCGGGGCAGAGGCACGAACATGGACGTAGATCTCTGGTTCTTACTGCAACAGGACCTCAACAGTAGGAAGATGAAATCACTACGGGTGCTCCAGAGCTCTGATTCAGGCGTGGCCAGAGTCGTCGGCTTCGTTGTCGAGTCCTCTTTGAGCAGAGACTCACGGGGGCACCAGATGATGTCGGAGTAGACAGGGACAGTCCGAACAGTGCTTGGGTGTCTGTTCAGTCCTAGAGTGGATAGAACAGCGCAATCGGGGGAAAAAATTGAGAAATTGTAGCTCCGAATGGCGAATGGAATTCCGCTTCTTGGAGATGGAAGCCGACTCATTGTAGAAGCTCTCGGCCAAGTGGCGCCTCATGAAGCACAGGGATGTGGCCGTGGGAACTTCTGGAAGTGGCCTCAGGTTGCTGATCGGATCTGTCTTGCGCAGTCAGAGAAGAACGGCTCCCCCGGGCGACCACAAGCTCAGAAAGGGATGGGACCACCGCCATTGCGAAGAGGAAGGAGAGACACTTCTAACGGTACCTTTTGGGCCTCTAGGGACACTGGGATGAAGTTAGGGCTGGCTCTGCAAGCTGCTGGTACTCTGCTACCTGCGACCTGAGAATTGTAGGTGGTGAAAGGTGGTGGGGGAATGGGGTAGAAGAAATGGGAAATGGGGTGGATGGGTGTGGGGGCAACCCCCGGCTATGAGGGGTTCTGGGAGGGGTTGTTCCAAGGTGTGGGAGGGGGAGAATGGGGTCTGGAAGGTGATGTTTGCGGTGGGTGAGAGAGGAGCTGCGAATTTGGTTGGAACGGAGAGAGGGAAAGGGTATTTGAAAATGGGTTTAAGGGTGGGATTAATTTCTGGTCTTGGGGATGGGAAGGGGTGTGTGGGGAAGGTAAAGGGGGGGGGGCTTGGAGAGTGGGAATTCTCCCTTGGGAGATGAGAGGGTGCTTGGGGAAGGGGAGTGGGTGGTTGGTGGTTGGAGGGTGGAGTGGGGAGTGGTGGAATCTCCCTTGGGGCTGGGATAGAGTTAAGGTGGGGTGGTGGGGAGTTGGGGATGAGTTATTGGAGGGGGGGAAGAGAGAGAAAGGTGGTTGGGAGGGGAGGAGGGAGAAAGGGGCGAAGCTTTTGGAGAAAGAAAGTGGAGGAGAGAGAAAATGACTTCCTAGAGAGAGAGGTAGAGAGAGAGGGGGGAGATAGGGGCTTCTCACTCACTCAATTGGCTTCTCGCCAAAAGAAGAAGATTTAAGTTGGACACTAGAAAATTCAAATATTCATTCATTCATTAACTTCAAATGGGGGGAAATGGGGTCATATATGTAGGCAACCCACATTTTACAAAAAGTCCCTGACTCTTGCTACAATGCCAAATAACTAAGGGGTAGGGGGCGCCCCTGGGCCTAGCCCATAGAATTGGGCCCAATAACCAAACTAATCAACCCTATGACACTTAACTTAGGTAGGTGACTCATTAACCTAGGTACATGACTCAAATAAAAGGAAAATTACAATGATATGACTCAAATAAAAATGAGGAAATACAACATATGGCTCAAGATAAATGACTAGACCATGTCGGATGCTTCCGGGGCGAGGAGATGATCCGTGAGTGTGGGCATGGGAGGTGATGTCCCCATCATACTCCCGGGGTGCGGAGAACTCGACTCCGTCGAGTAAGAGTCCTTCCCTCCTTAGAGGGTGTAGAAGTGGTATCACCCACAAGTCTTCGGAAGGAGACCGATCCATCCACCCGACGAGATAGCGCTCATACACCTTGCTCCTGGTGGCAGTGACCTATTCATCGAATATTCGCTCAATTCGCTCATGCTGGGCACTCCTGGCTAGTGGACTCTTCTCACGGGTGGGTGCTCTCTCAATGAGGGGAGTGGGCTCAATATCCTCACTAAGTACCACCATGGGACCCTTATATGGCGCTAGGTCGGTCACGTTGAATGTGGGGCTCACTCCGTACTCCTCGAGAAAATCTAACTCATAGGCATTAGTGCCCACCTCAGAACCTGGAAGGGACCAGCCACACGAGGCCTCAATTTGGAGATGGCTCCCGGGGAGAGCCTCTCCGACCTCACCATCACAAAGTCACCCACGTGCAATTCTTGGTGACACCGAGGGGAGTTAGCCTACCTTTTATAAATCTAATTTTTCTTGCTGATGTGCTTGCGAAGGTTTTCATGTAATTTTGTGAAGGCGGACATTCTAAGGGTGATGGGTGGACCTGGGCAACCAAAAGTAGACCAATCATACTTTGACGCTAAGAAGACTTTGATGGAACGGGGAGGACCGGGGCATCCATAGGTGATCCGGTCATGTATGGGGGTGACAAATGCTGGGGGACCCGGGCATCCATGAATACTCCTATCATGCCTACGACCCATGATGAATGAAGGAGGACCATTACACCCGAATATGGACCACTCTTGTTTCCTACTTGACATGTGGGTGATGTGAATGAATGGACGCAACATAGTGTTCATGCCAAGTTGTGTGGTAAGCCTATGCACATGCATACTTATCCCAAAGGTGACTTCCATGTGCATAGATGTGGGACGACCTTTGAACTTTCATGTGAAAGGGTCGAAGGGATCTAGGAAGGTGGATATGGGGTGGGGCATTTCCTCGATCTCTAGGTGGGTGTTGCCTAAGGTCATGGTTCCTTTGGTGTTACATGGGTTATGGATGTGGTGAGCTTGGCCCAACATGGTGGGTTAGGGTAGGAAAGGGTCGGTGGGTAAGGTGGTTGTGTCACATGGGTTCCACGGTTCCCATTGGAAGGGATCAAAGGGATCATTAAAAGGTTTACCGAGGGAGAGGGGCCTTATGTCCTCAAGATCCTCAAATGGTGGTGGGTCATCCTTCTCTAATGAAACTATTAGGCCGAAGTTCTTGGTGGGTGGGTCGGTCATGAGGGGAGGGTTTGGCTTTCTACCTGATATAAGAAGCTCCAAATTGAGGAGAAGGTTGGGCTCATCGGGTGTAGGGAGGAATAGAAGGATGGTACTAGTGTAGTAACCAATGGTGTATACCGAGGTGATGCACCTGACACATAGGTGTAGGAGGTCAAGACTCCATTGTTGGTTGTCCATTGTGGTCAACATGCTCGTAAGCTCCATTTGCCAAGCTAAGCCTTTAAGAAGATCCCCTAAGGTTTTCACTTGGTAAGATGATTGGATAGTGGTGTGATAGGAGAAGAAGGGCACTATGAGAAGGTTTTGCTCCATGCGAGGGAAATCGTGGGCCGTGATCTCTCTTATTGGGCTCTCCTTTAGCCAACTAATAAGGGGTTCTCCTAAGATAAGCTTGGCCCCAACTAGAGAGGGTGGTGTAAGGTGAAGGCCACCATGTGAGGTTTCTTCTTCCACTTGGATATGGGTGGTCTCTATGGTGGGGATAGGGTCGAGAGTGTTCACCACTATGGGGTCGGGTATGGGTTCCTCCTCCAAGGAGGTGAGAGGGTCTTTTGGGGGTGGGGTGGTGATGGTTGGTGTATGGTGCACCTGGGGTGGAGGGTAAAGGGAAACTTGGTTTGGGATAGGGAGGGGAAGTAGTGGAGGCCTAGGACATGGGAGTTTTGGGAGAGGGAGTGGGAGATGGGTTGGTTGGGGTGGCTTGGGTTGGTCGGTCTTGGGGGGAGTGTCCCTTATAGGGGAAGATGGAGGGGTAGTGGTGGGGACAAAGGGGGCTTCTATAGTGAGGGTTGTGGAAGGGGGTTTTGGTTGGGGTGTGGGGACCCTCATAGGATTAGGTGGGGAGGTGGATGCTTGGATCATTTGGGTCTTAAGGGAGAGGATTTGGTGGCGAAGTGTAGTGATGATGGTTGAGAGGGAATTTGTTGCGAGTGGTGGGGGTGGAGGCCTAAGGGTGGTCTCAAGTTGCCCGGGTGGGGATGGAGGAGTGGTAGTGCTCCTCGGGCTAGGGGTGTTTGAGTAGGAGGGGTGAGAATATTTGGAGATGTAGATCTTCCTAAGTTCTACCTTTATCTCTTCCCATGAGTGAATAGGTTCTTGTCTTTCAACCCTCCTTAAGCCCTCTATGTGCTCCCACTTACTCTTGGCTTGACCCCGAAGTCGTCCCTTGGCCTTGCGAACTCTCACGGGTCCATATACCCAAGTCTTTTCAAAGTACCTTTCTATGGTAGCCTCCCACCTAAGGTAATCACTAGAACGAGATTCGTCAAAGGTAATATCTTTGTCTAGAATGAAGTCCATGGGTGGCGAGTAGGCTAAGTAGGAAATGGCCATGATGAACGGGGGGATTAATGCAATGGCCCTAGGACAATACTTAGTAGATACAAGTCTAGAACTTGCTCTGATACCAATTGATGTGACACTTTTGGACTTAAGCAAGCAAGTACAATTCATAATCAAAATGGACTGATATTGGTGACTACTCACCCGACGCTCACCCAAGTCCCGCGGTAACTTGACGATGCCAAGTGGAGGATGTAAGGGCTGGGCCCTTGCTGGTAGAGGGCCAGCAAGGCCAAGGTTATTCCCCAAGGCTAATGCAGCCCAATTCAATGGAGCTGACGTCGTGTCGAGGGCACGGGTTGCACACTCTCTCCGACGATGGTCACTCGAAGCAATTTGGCTTGAGGATCGGGCGCTCACTCTCACGGACTAGCAGACTTTATAAGCTAATATTGAAAGAACAAGTACTAAAGAGAGCTAATGCTGGAGCACTTACTTGACCGGTTTGAAGAAACTGGTCCTGCTCGGAGACGTGGGCGAGCGGGGAAGCATGGGTTGCCCACACGCCGCGCCGGAGTAGCTTGACCTGTTTATGATCTTACAACACTACACCCCATATAAGGGGGGGATCTTGGGGAAGGGAAGCCAAAGATTACAGCCAAACACTACCTCCCACAGGGAGGGACGGTAAGCCGGCCAGGCGGGGAGGAGAAAAACTGAAATTGAAGTCGAACGATTGGATGATGCCGGTTCTGCCCGCTCTTTGTGACTGAGGACAGACAGTTGAAGTTGTTGATGCTGCAGCGACTCCTAAATTTTTTTGGTGATGAGACCAGCTGGAGAGTCTTCGTAGGTGACCCATGAAGTCGTCCAAATATTTTTGGAATTTTGGGAAGTCGGTGCTTGTCGGGGCAGAGGCACGAACATGGACGTAGATCTCTGGTTCTGACTGCAACAGGACCTCAACAGTAGGAAGATGAAATCACTACGGGTGCTCCAGAGCTCTGATTCAGGCATGGCTAGAGTCGTCGGCTTCGATGTCAAGTCCTCTTCGAGCGGAGACCCAAGGGGGCACCAGATGATGTCGGAGTAAATAGGGACAGTCTGAACAATGCTTGGGTGTCTGTTCAGTCCTAGAGTGGACAGAACAGCGCACTCGGGGAAGAAAATTGAGAAATCTTAGCTCCGAATGCCGAATGGGATGCCACTTCTTGAAGATGGAAGCCGACTCATTGGAGAAGCTCTCGGCCAAGTGGTGCCTCAAGAAGCAGAGGGATGTGGCCGTGAGAACTTCTGGAAGTGGCTTCAGGTTGCTGAACGGATCTGTCTTGCGTAGTCGGAGAAGAACGGATCCCCCGGGCGACCACGAGCTCAAAAAGGGATGGGACCACCGCCGTTGCGAAGAGGACGGAGAGACGCTTCGAACGGTACCTTTTGGGCCTCCAGGGACCATGGGATGAAGTTGGGGCCGGCTCTGCAAGCTTCTGGTACTCTGCTACCTACGACCTGAGAATTGCAGGTGGTGAAAGGTGGTGGGGGAATGGGATAGAGGGGATGGGAAATGGGGTGGATGGGTGTGGTGGCAACCCCTGGGTGTGAGGGGGTCTGGGAGGGGGTGTTCCAAGGTGTGGGAGGGGGTGAATAGGGTCTGGAAGGTGATGTTTGCAGTGGGTGAGAGAGGAGCTGCGAATTTGGTTGGAACAGAGAGATGGAAAGGGTATTTGAAAATGGGTTTAAGGGTGGGATTAATTTCTGGTCTTAAGGATGGGAAGGGGTGTGTGGGTAAGGTAAAGGGGGGGCTTGGGGAGGGGGAATTCTCCCTTGGGAGATGAGAGGGTGCTTGGGGAAGGGGAGTGGGTGGTTGGTGGTTGGAGGGTGGAGTGGGGAGTGGTGGAATCTCCCTTGGGGCTGGAGTGGAGTTAAGGTGGGGTGGTGGGGAGTTGGGGATGAGTTATTGGAGGGGGGAAGAGAGAGAAAGGTGGTTGGGAGGGGAGGAGAGAGAAAGGGGCGAAGGTTTTAGAGAGAGAAAGTGGAGGAGAGAGAAAATGACTTCCTAGAGAGAGAGGTAGAGAGAGAGGGGGGGGATAGGGTCTTCTCACCCACTCAATTGGCTTCTCACCAAAAGAAGAAGATTTAAGTTGGACACTAGAAAATTCAAATATTCATTCATTCATTAACTTCATATTGGGGGAAATGGGGTCATATATATAGGCAACCCACATTTTACAAAAAGTCCCTGACTCTTGCTACAATGACAAATAACCAAGGGGTAGAGGGCACCCCTGGGCCTAGCCCATAGAATTGGGCCCAATAACCAAACTAATCAACCATATGACACTTAACTTAGGTAGATGACTCATTAACCTAGGGACATGACTCAAATAAAAAGAAAATTACAATGATATGACTCAAATAAAAATGAGGAAATACAACATATGACTCAAGATAAATGACTAGACCATGTCGGATGCTTCCGGGGCGAGGAGACGATCCGTGAGTGTGGGCATGGGAGGTGATGTCCCCATCATGACATCATTAACGGCAATGATCATCAATACTAAGCAAGAAGTTCACATGGCTGCTAAGGGTAGCAAGAATCAAATAGCAATTTCATCATCATGACAAATTTTTCATGGATTACACAACTGAATTAATCGATCTCTGGTACAAGGCGGAGGTTTGGATCTGAGACCCTGCTCACGCATAGTGAGAGTTCCAGGCAGGCTTGACTTGTCTCTCTATTCTACACCATTTAATATACTAGAGGTCAAACAAAGTGTAAGCAAGTAATCTAGCTTAGATGTTCATCTCACACATTGGGGGAATTTAGATGGAGCATGGAAGTTTTCAGACATGCAGAATTTATTTAGAACAAGAAGGTAATTCTAAATGCAATGACTCATAATAACCCTAACATGCAGATTTAACATGAATTAAAAAGTTTATTTACATACCTGTGCCTTGAGCATTTATTTGTTGGTTGAGGTTTACTCAGCTCCAAGGAATAGGTGTTCAGCATGTTTTTGGACTACACTTTGTGTTTATGAACTGAACTTGATTTACATGAAGGTTTGATTGAATTTTATTTGAAATGCTTGTTCAATGGCTTTCAATGAGCTTTATGTGTGATGTATCTTGCATTGATGTTTACCATTGCACGGACGTTGTTTAACATTGCACAGACCTCGTTCATTGCACGGACCTAGTTTACCTTTGCATCGACCTTAACTATTGGTGTTTTACAAACTTGCACCTATCTTGTTCATCATTGCACGGACCTTGTTAATCCATGCACCGACCCTATCTTGAGTGCTTCATAAACATGCACCGACATGTTTAATTGTGTACCTACCCAATCTTTGGTGTTTCACATACTTGCACCGGCCAAACCTTCTCTTGTGCATTGACCATGAGTTCATATGCACAGACATCATAGAATGCATTGAGTGATTGTAATGTGTTTTAACATGAGATTGAATTTCTTAACTTGCAGGCTCAATTGTATCACATTCAGTTGGTTCAAGGTAAGACCTTGTTTTATTGTTATCAATTGCATTGACTTGAATATGTGTGTTTTTATTAAGTGCAGATTCACTCATGCCCAAAAATTCTCAATGACAATGGTAAGAATAAGCATCTTGAACTTTGGCTACTGGTGGATTTTATGGTATGCATTGAATAGAAGTCTTGGTTTTATGCTGCTTGCATGCTTGGAAATTGGGTTTTCTTATGAATTCATGCATGCTCTTCTTGACTACCTTGAGGTTATCTTTTGATCTTTTAGCTTCCCATACGCATGTCATTTAATGTTTTATTTGATGTTTTTAAGACCCCTCATGCATGTCATTTAATAGTATTTGAATGGGGTTGAATGATGTTTAATGGGTGTTAATGTTTTTGGGCTTCATTGATTGCATATGTAATGTAGTGCCCCAAAATTTATATAAATAATTTTTGGATTATAAATGGAATTTTCTAAATTTATAAGGGCTAAATAGATTAATAAATGGGTTATAAGGCCCACTGGTGTTAAATAATTAGCATGGCCTATTCAATTAAGACTCAAAAGGTTTAAGGACCAAGCCCATTAAGTTTGCCCCATATTCTAGAAGGTTATTTAGCCTATCCACGAATTTTAAAGATAAATACTCTTTTATATAGATAATTAAAAGGATAAACAAATAAAAGAGTTTTATTAAATTGAAACTCTAAACACGTTTGGTGTAACGGTCTATCGGGCGACCGCTACAGCATGTAACGCACTAGTCCTGATGCGTTACACCATGTCAGTTCCGTGAATGGAAGAACTTGCGAGAAAGATTGGATCTTTGGGATCCTATCTGCAAGAGACCTAATTAGAAGAACATGTAAGGATACCAGGGACTCTTAGGGATCAGGTTCTGGCAAATTAAGGACTCTAGAATCGATCTAATATTCAAACCCTAGCCAAAACCCTATAAAGAGGACCCAGTTCTGAACTGAGAGACCCTTACTTTTGGCTCGCGAAGAATCAAGGTAAGGAGATAGAATTTTGGGTAAGTTCTTTAGAATATTTTGTTTATAATACATTAGACTAATAGCTCTCTAAATTTCGTGCTAGGAGATCAACCAACCAAGGAGATTGAAGCTTCCAGAGTTGCTGGTTGGGCCTTAGCAACCCAGGAAACTGAACGCAAGTCCCCTGAAGATCAAGAGATTAGGACGTCTAAATGAGGTAATTAGAGTTTGGTTATTTAAAACTTTTTATTCCCCTTAGTTTCATATTCTTACCCACAAAATTTAACGTCCTTAGGTCAAGAGGCTGACGAGCTAGGACAACATGAAGTTGCTGAGAAATCCCAGGAAAGGAGAGATTAGGGTGTGTCTTGCAGTCATAAATTGGGAAGTTAAAGCTCAGTTGAAAGGTAGGTTATCTCATGATTGACAAAAATATATTGTTAGGGATAAAAGCCCTCTGATTGTGTTTGATTTCATGCACTATGGATCATGGATTTCATGTTTTAGTAGAGTCATGCATACATGTGTATTCTTAGCCCTAATTATGTTCAAAAGGAACTTTCTTGTCAAATTCACAGAAAACCCATGCATACTAGTAGCTTAGGCTTCATTCTATCATGTGGAAGTTATATATGATTTCCAGACATGATGTAAGTTGAAACCTTAGATCTTTTTATCTATTGATGTCACCAGAATCTCTGACGGATTAGGGTAGGACCGTCACAACACTGTAACGGCCTTACGATAAGCCGTCACACCCTCTATTGCATTTTAATTGCCCTATTGTCTCTAACGCACCATAACAGGAGCGTTACACTACTGTAACGGCCCCTCGATAAACCGTCACAAGTATTGTGACGCGCTCTTGTTAGACCGTCAGACCCCTGTGTTCTATCAGCCCGAGGCAGAATGGTAACCAGTTAAGTTTACTTATAAATAAGCTTAGATAGCTAAGTTTGGATTTGTTATCATGACTTTAAGTTTAGCTACTGATTCATAATAGAAATTGCATGATTAAGGTATCTTAAGTTATTTTAAGTTATGTTAATTTCATGTGTCAAACTTCTATAACTTTGTATCCTAAATCATGATTTTCATTGATGTGTTGACGGAGTTTTATCTTGGTTTCACGTTGCTACACATTCTCTCTATATCAATAGAGTCATTTTCTTTAAATACATGGCATATATTCCGATATATGGCCATTAGTTTACACTTGTGCACTATAGGAACATATTCTTGAACTTGCGGACCTCTCTATTGGATATTCCTTTCAATGGACTAGGAAATCATGTTTCAAGGCCTTCATTATTCTCTGCGAGCCTGGGATTCCGACTAGGATGCCGAGTTGGTTGTACCATGAAAGCCCAATCATTAGAAAACACTATCGATGGGTTCTGGTTTCTAGACATGTAACGGATCTATATTGGACCGTCAGGCTCATATAACGGCCCAATATATGACCATCACATTTAACTGGATCCAATTATTGGTTCTGGATTCAGATCATTGTAACGGCCCAACATTGGAGCGTCACGTTATGTAACGGCCCAGTACAAGACCGTCACAGTTCTGTATTTCGTTAACCTGAGGTTTGACCAAAGGGTTGATATTCTAAAGTTCCTTGATGGATGATTGATGTTCTAGAATTTGTCATAATGATCAAGATACTTAATTTAAATTATGAAAGTTAAAGAAATGTACTGTTATGCTGTCGAATTATATCCATGAGCATAACATAGTATAAGTCATTCTTGATCTCTCATATTCTAAATTGAAGCATTCATTCATTGATTATTGTTATCATGAGCTTGTTGAATTTACTACATTCTTGGCCATACTTTATTGTTACATGCGTGGAAATAGCTTGATTTATACTTGAAGATGCGATCGAGCACTGATTGTGTTCAAGGGCTCCATGCTAGTCCCCTCGGCCGATTGCCGGAAACATACTATTATAAATCATGGGGTATGATGCTACTAGCATCGCATTGCGCTGGGAGTACTTTCTTTATAAATAAGTGAAAATCCACGGCATCATGGAAATACTTGTACATGACTATTGCTTGATATTCCACAGAAATTCACGAAGTACTTGCTCATAAGCAAAAGATGCTGGAGTGATGATTATGTGGCTTGCTAGTACATTCTCGATACATTCTTGTTCATGAAAGGCCATATCATGTTCTGGTGACGATCATCTTTGTTACTTTGGTTATTCGCATGATTGATCGCGTTCGCATGATTTTACCTAAATTCTTTAGAGAAAAAATGTTAATTACTTTAATAGTGTGAATCATGTTGATGCGAAGATACCTACTGGGCAAGTGTGCTCATTACCTATTTCCAATCTTTTTCAGGAGATGGAAGTGATACAAAATCGGATTCGAGTTATACAAGTAGCGGGTCTGAGAGCGAATGAAAGTCATATCAAAATGAGAGTGAAGACTTAGGAAAGTCTGCATTGTTTAGATTGAGTTTATGTAATTTTGCTATTTATTGAGTCTAGTGTGATGGAAGTTGAATTAGTGGTTGTACTTGAATACTTGATTATTAATAAAATAAAGTTGAAGTTGAGTAATTGTTGTGCAATTGCATTATGTGTGATTGTCTTACACTCTGATCGTTCTTGCTTGTAAGAGGCTTATCATGCCGGCTGTTCGCGTTCCTCGAGCGAGTCTTCCGCTGTAATAAAGGATCGGGGCGTGACAGTTAAGTTGGTATCAGAGCCTAAGTCTTAGGACTTTTGGAGAAGAGTCATGTCGTAGGATAAGTCCAAGGTTAAGGACCCCTACCTATAAACTAAAGAAGAAATTTCCCATACCCATGTGAGAATTGGGTAGAGCCCGGGATATGATAGTTAATTAGCTTTAAGATTTATTTTCTTCCAATTTCACGAGAAATAATAAGTTATTATATTTCTCTCAGGTACCATCTTATTACCACGGCTCATCGCGTAGATTGGAATGGCATGCAACAAATAGTTGCCGGCCTTACTCAAGCATTGCAAACCATGGCGCAAGCTGACGCAGGGGCAAGAGCTGGTGATTTACATCGCAATTTTCAGAGTTTAAACTCTCCGTGTTTCTATGGTTCTTCCAATCCGGATGAAGCAGAGAACTGGATTGATGAGATGAACCGTATATTCGACGTCATCCAATGCACCGATCAAGAGAAGGTGCGTCTTGCAGCTTTCCAACTCAACAAGGATCCCCGTACCTGGTGGAAGTCGGTTCCGGCACCTCCGGCCGATGCACCTCATACATGGGATGGTTTTCTCACCTTGTTCCGTGCCAAGTATTTTTCCGAGCACGTAAAGGAACGAAAGGCTATGGGGTTTGCCTCTCTTCGACAAGGAATGATGACGGTTGCAGAATATGAACTACAATTCTCAAGGCTAGCACCTTATGCACCGCACCTTATCAGTACCGATCTATTAAAGGCTAATTGGTTTATGGACGGGTTACGTCCCAGTTTCATTTAGCAGCTCGGGACCTAAAACATCCATACTTATACGGAGATGGTTCAGCGGACGTATTTATGTGAAAAGACCTTATAGAAGGTTGAGAAATTGAAGGGAAAAGGAGAAGAGTCCAGCCGACGATCTGATCGGCGTTATAAGAAAGAAAGGTTAAATATCATGGAGCCTCACAAAAGCCGTGATAGTAAGAAGCGATCCAAGACTGGGAACGGTGGAAGTTTCCAGAAGAATAAGAAGATTAAGGAGGAGGAGCAGGTCACCACAGCTTGCACTTTTTGTGAATAATTTGGCCATTCGGCTGAAGAATGCTGGAAGTGCCTTGGCGCTTGTTTACATTGTTGAAGTAGGGAGCATCGCATGCCAGATTGCCCCCTTATGAAAGGCCAGTCATCTGGTGAAGGACGTAGGAGGCAGGCTCTCCTCAATGCCATTTTATAAGAAGAGGAAGCGCCCAGGGATGGTGGGCTTATGGAAGGTACTCTTCAAATTTATTCTCGTCCCGCATTTGTGCTATTTGATACTGGTGCCTCTCATTCTTTTATCTCCACTACTTTTACAAAAACATTACCAATTGCATCAGTTCCCTTATTTTCAGATCTTGCTATTACCACACCCATAGGTTCTGGAACAAAGCTTACCGACTATTATCCTGATAGCGAAGTGATAGAAGAAGGTCATAATCTCCCCGCAAATTTAGTATGCTTTAACATGAAAGGTTATGATGCCATTTTAGGGGTAGATTGGCTTGTAGATCATGATGCTTATATCAATTACCGAAACATGATTATATCATTCCGAAAACCCGATCTTCCAAGATTCTCTTTCCCTGGCATCAAATACAAGAAACACCCCACTATCATATCTTCTCTTCACGCTTGCAAACTCATCACCCAAGGATGTGAATTTTTTCTTACTTTTGTCATTGTTACGAAATCCAAGGAAATTATCATATCAGACATCCTTATTGCAAATGAGTTCCCAGATGTGTTCCCATCCGAATTACCCAGTTTACCACCCGAAAGGGAAGTGAACTTCACTATTGAAGTCATTTTAGGAGCATCACCTGTTTCTATAGCCCCTTACAGGATGTCCCCCACAGAACTCAAGGAACTAAAGAGGCAGTTGCAGGAACTCCTAGATAAGGGCTTCATTAGACCTAGCACATCCCCTTGGGGTGCGCCAGTTCTATTTGTCAAGAAGAAGGATGGTTCTCTCAGGCTATGCATCGACTACCAGCGTCTAAATCAACTTACAATCAAAAACAAGTACCCGTTGCCGCGTATTGATGAGCTCTTCGATCAGCTTTCGGGAGCAGAGTATTTTTCAAAAATTAACCTCAGATCGGGATATCATCAGCTTAGAATTAAAGAAGAAGACATCTATAAATCGGCTTTTTGAAGTCGTTATGGCCACTATGAATTCGTGGTAATGCCGTTCGGGTTAACTAATGCCCCGGCAGCATTTATGCAACTTATGAATAGTGTTTTTCAACCATATCTGGACCAATTCATCGTCGTCTTTATCGATGACATCTTGATATATTCCAAGACAAAGGAAGAACATGGAGAACATTTGAGAATAACTTTGCAAACACTTAGGGAACATAAACTTTATGCAAAGCTTAACAAATGTGAATTCTGGCTCAATGATGTTTCATTCCTAGGCCACATTATTTCCAAGGAAGGTATCGATGTGGATCCTTCGAAAGTGGAAGCTGTCAGAAATTGGAGCCGGCCAACGACTGTATCAGAAGTGAGAAGCTTTCTGGGTCTAGCTGGTTACTATAGGAGGTTCATTAAGGACTTATGAAAGATTGCTTTTCCTTTAACAAGACTCACGAGAAAAGAAAACCCTTTTGTTTGGTCCAAGGAATGTGAAGAGAGTTTTCAGACACTTAAGAATCATCTTACTACGGCTCCTATTCTATCACTACCAATGGGAGGTGGTGGATTCGAAGTATATACAGATGTGTCTGGTATTGGCTTAGGATGTGTCCTCATGTAAAATGGAAAGGTAATCTATTATTCTTCAAGACAATTGAAACGTCATGAGGAAAATTATCCCGTGCATGATTTAGAACTAGCAGCTGTTATCTTCGCCTTGAAAATTTGGCGTCATTATCTCTATGTAGAGAAATTCACGGTCTATTCGGACCACAAAAGCTTGAAATATTTATTTTCTCAAAAAGAGTTAAATATGAGGTAGAGGAGATGGTTAGAATATCTCAAGGACTTTGATTTTACTATTCAATATCATCCTAGCAAGGCGAATGTTGTAGTAGATGCACTTAGTAGGAAACCAATGGGAATGCTATCAAGTCTAATGATTAGTATGACTAACCTTATTCCTGAATTAGCTTAGTTGAACTTAGAAATTGACATGAAGAAAGAAGATTGTTTCATAGCTAATATCCAAGCCCAACCTATATTGATAGAGGATCTGGCCAAGCTACAAAATGATGATCCCGTACTACCTGAGATTAAAGCCAATATTGAACAAAGACCGGATTTCTCTGTTTCCAATGATGGAACATTGCTATTTAAGGGCCTAGTATGTGTACCGGATCATGAAGATATGAAGAAATTGATCTTAGAAGAAGCACATAATTCCAAGTACACCATTCATCCAGGTGGTACAAAGATATATCAAGATCTCAAAAGAAATTTCTGGTGGCTCAATATGAAGAGAGAAATAGCTGATTTTGTGTCTCGTTGTCTCACTTGCCAACAAGTAAAGGCAGAGCATTTTAGGTCCGCAGGTAAATTGCACCCCTTGAATATTCCCGAATGAAAGTGGGAGAGTATAGGGATGGATTTCATCATGGGTTTACCTAAGACTAGAGGAGGACACGATAGTGTATGGGTAATCATAGACCGATTGACTAAATCTGCACATTTCATACCAATCAAAAGTCGATGGTCTGTGGATATTCTAGCAACCTTATACATAAAAGAAATTGTCAAATTACATGGTGTCCCAGTCACTATTGTATCTGATAGAGATCCTCGATTCACATCACATTTCTGGAAGGGTCTACAACAATCACTAGGGACTACATTGAATTTTAATACAGCATTTCACCCACAAACTGATGGTCAGACTGAAAGAACAAATCAAGTAGTAGAAGATATGCTAAGGGCTTATGCTATCGATTTTGGAGGAAGTTGACATGATCACTTGCCTCTGGTAGAATTTGCATATAACAATAGTTATCAAGCTAGCATACAAATGGCACCCTTTGACGAATTATATGGAAAAAGGTGAAGATCACCAATATGTTGGAATGAAGTAGGGAAAAGGTAATTTCTAGGCCTCGACATTATCAGGGATTCTTCAGAAAAGATCAAGCTCATTCAAGAAAGAATGAAGATGGCGCAAGATAGGCAAAAGTCTTATGCTGACAATCGGAGACATGACTTGGAGTTTCAAGTGGGAGATCATGTGTATCTGAAAGTTTCTCCAGGTCGTGGTATTCGAACATTTGGCATTAAAGGAAAGCTAACTCCAAGATTCATTGGCCCATTTGAAATTCTTGAAAGGGTCGGTGAGGTGGCTTATAGACTGGCTTTACCTCCACAATTAGCAGGAGTTCATGATGTATTTCACGTCTCTATGCTGAAAATTTATGTATATGATCCTGACCATGTTATCACTTATGATAATTTAAAAATTCAGAAGGACATGACGTACGAGCAAACACCAATAAAGATTCTGGAACGGGAGATACGTCAACTAAGGAATAAAGTTATTCCTATGGTCAATATACAATGGAAGAAAATATGGCCATATGAAGCAACATGGGAAACTGAAGAAGCTATGCGGAAGAAATTCCCAGAAGTATTCAACTGTAAGTACACTATCTACAATCCATGTATTGAATTTGGGGACCAAATTCTTTTAAGTGAGGGAGGGTGTAGTGCCCCAGAATTTATATAAATAATTTTTAGATTATAAATGGAAATTTCTAAAGTTTATAAGGGCTAAATAGATTAATAAATGGGTTATAAGGCCCAATGGTGTTAAATAATTAGCCTAGCCTATTCAATTAAGACTCAAAAGGTTTAAGGACCAAGCCCATTATGTTTGGCCCATATCTTTGAAGGTTATTTAGCATATCCACGAATTTTAAAGATAAATACTCTTTTATATAGATAATTAAGAAGGATAAACGAATAAAAGAGTTTTATTAAATTGAAATTCTGCACACGTTTGGTGTAACGGTCTATTGGGCGACCGCTACAGCATGTAACGCACTAGTCCTGATGCGTTACAACCTGTCAGTTCCGTGAATGGAAGAACTTGCAAAAAGATTGGATCTATGGGATCCTATCTGCAAGAGTCCTAATTAGGAGAACATGTAAGGATACCAGGGACTCTTAGGGATCAGGTTCTTGCAAATTAAGGACGCTAGAATCGATCTACTCTTCAAACCCTAGCCAAAATCCTATAAATAGGACCCAGTTCTGAACTGAGCAACCCTTACATTTGGCTCGCGAAGAATCAAGGTAAGGAGATAGAATTTCGGGTAAGTTCTTTAGAAGATTTTGTTTATAATAGATTAGACTAATAGCTCTCTAAATTTTGTGCTAGGAGATCAACCAACCAAAGAGATTGAAGCTTCCAAAGTTGTTGGTCGGACCTTAGCAACTCAGGAAACTTAACGCAAGTCCCCTGAAGATCAAGAGATTAGGACGTGTAAACGAGGTAATTAGAGTTCGATTATTTAGAACTTTTTGTTCCCCTTAGTTTCATCTTCTTACCCTCAAAATTTTACGTCCTTGGGTCAAGAGGCTGAGGAGCTAGGACAACGTGAAGTTGCTGAAAAATCCTAGGAAAGGAGAGATTAGGGTGTGTCTTGCAGTCATAAATTGGAAAGTTAAAGATCTGTTGAAAGGTAGGTTATCTCATGATTGGCAAAAATATATTGTTAGGGATAAAAGCCCTCTGATTGTGTTTGATTTCATGCACTATATATCATGGATTTCATGTTTTTGTTGAGTCATGCATACATGTGTATTCTTAGCCCTAATTAAGTTAAAAAGGAACTTTCTTGTCAAATTCACAGAAAACCCATGCATACTAGTAGCTTAGCCTTCATTCTATCATGTGGAAGTTATCTATGATTTCCAGACATGATGTAAGTTGAAATCATAGATTTTTTATCTATTGCTATCAGCAGAATCTCTGACGGATTAGGGTAGGACCGTCACAACACTGTAACGGCCTTACGATAAGCTGTCACACCCTCTGTTGCATTTTAATTACTCTGTTGTCTCTGACGCACCATAACAGGAGCATTACACTACTGTAACGGCCCCTCGATAAACCGTCACAAGTACCGTGACGCACTCTTGTTAGACCGTCAGACCCCTTTGTTCTGTCAGCCCGAGGCTGAATGGTAACCAGTTAAGTTTACTTATAAATAAGCTTAGATAGCTAAGTTTGGACCTGTTATCATGACTTTAAGTTTAACTACTGATTCATAATAGAAATTGCATGATTAAGGTATCTTAAGTTATGTTAATTTCATGAGTCAAACTTCTATTGCTTTGTATCCTAAATCATGATTTTCAATGATGTGTTGACGGAGTTTTATCTTTGTTTCACGTTGCTACACATTCTCTCTATATCAATAGAGTCATTTTCTTTAAGTACATGGCATATATTCCGATATATGGCCATTAGTTTACACTTGTGCACTATAGGAACATATTCTTGAACTTGAGGACCTCTCTATTAGATATTCCTTCTAATGGATAAGGAAATCTTGTTTCAAGGCCTCCGTAATTCTCTTTGAGCCTGGGATTCCCACTAGGATGCCGAATTGGTTGAACCATGAAACCCCAATCATTAGAAAACACTATCGATGGGTTCTAGTTTCTGGACATGTAACGGATCTACATTGGGCCGTCCGGCTCATATAATGGCCCAATATATGACCGTCACGTTTAACTGGATCCAATTATTGGTTCTGGATTCAGATCATTGTAACGGCCCAACACTGGAGCATCACGTTATGTAACGGCCCAGTACAAGAGCGTCACAGTTTTGTATTTCGTTAACCCGAGGATTGACCAAAGGGTTGATATTCTAAAGTTCCTAGATGGATGATTGATGTTCTAGAATTTGTCATAATGATCAAGATACTTAATTTAAATTATGAAAGTCAAAGAAATGTACCGTTATGCTGCCGAATTATATCCATGAGCATAACATAGTATAAGTCATTCTTGATCTCTCATATTCTAAATTGAAGCATTCATTCATTGATTATTGTTATCATGAGCTTGTTGAATTTATTACATTCTTGGCCATACTTTATTGTTACATGTGTGGAAATAGCTTGATTTATACTTGAAGATGCAATCGAGCACTGATTGTGTTCAAGGGCTCTATGCTAGTCCCCTTGGCTGATTACCGAAAACATACTATTATAAACCATGGGATATGATGCTACTGGTGTCGCATTACGCTAGGAGTACATTCCTTATAAATAAGTGAAAATCCACAGCATCATGGAAATACTTGTACATGACTATTGCTTGATATTCCACAGAAATTCACGAAGTACTTGCTCATAAGTAAAAGATGCTGGAGTGATGATTATGTGGCTTGCTAGTACATTCTTGATACATTCTTGTTCATGAAAGGCCATATCTTGTTCTTGTGACGATCATTTTTGTTACTTTGGTTATTCGCATGATTGATCGCGTTCGCATGATTTTACCTAAATTCTTTAAAGTAAAATTATTAATTACTTTAATAGTGTTAATCATGTTGATGCGAAGATACCTACTGGGCAAGTGTGCTCATTACATATTTCCAATCTTTTTTAGGAGATGAAAGTGATACAAATTCGGATTCGAGTTATACAAGTAGCGGGTCTGAGAGCGAATGAAAGTCATATCAAATTGAGAGTGAAGACTTAGGAAAGTCTACATTGTTTAGACTGAGTCGATGTCATTTTCCTATTTATTGAGTCTAGTATGATGGAAGTTGAATTAGTGGTTGTACTTGAATACTTGATTATTAATAAAATAAAGTTGAAGTTGAGTAATTATTGTGCAATTGCATTATGTGTGATTGTCTTACGCTCTGATCGTTCTTGCTTGCAAGAGGCTTACCATCCCGACTATTCACGTTCATCGAGCGAGTCTTCCGTTGTAATAAAGGCTCAGGGCGTGACATGTAATACCCCGATTTCTTTTAGAAATTTATTAATTAGAAATTCCTTAATAAATAGAACAAGCTAAATTTTGACCATTTTATAAAAATCCAAAAAAATTACATTCTTGTAGAGGACAACACGTTTAACAAACTTATCTTCTGTGGCCAACCCAAATAAAATATGTATGTAGGCCGAATTAGTTGATTAAGCTCAAATTCAACACTTAGTTAACCATACCTTGAAACGCCAAATTCGAGCCCAATACCCCATCAATTGAGCCCAAATCGGTGACAAATGAAAGGCCAGGATGAGAGAATCATTTCTCCTCTCTTAATCTTTAGAAACCTTAACCCTAGGAGATGCAATCGGCGGAGATTGGATCGCGTCAACAATTATGGCGGCGTTCACATTAACCTAACTTGCATGGACGAATACTCCGCGCATAGAAACCTCTAGATAGTGTGTGACCTATAAAAATGAAGCTCTCTAATCCTAGAATCGTTTAGAACTAATGGTGGCTGCAGAGGAGTTGAATCATGGGAGATCTCCAATGATTAGTGGCTGCGTGTACCAGCATCTTGGGTTTTCTTTCACCTTCCTTCTTCATCCGATTCAGGTAGGTGATAGCAAGCTAAACCCTACAAATAATATATGGTTGGAAGCATCATCGTGTCAGCTTTTCATTGATGTAGAAAGCCTTAAATTTTATTTAGTGTGCAGCTAGAATTTTTGGTTTTAGTAGAAGCATGTCAGAACTAGGGTTATAATTTTTCCCTTTCGACTAAGTAGTAATTTTAGGCTGTAAACATAAAATCGATTCATGCATCTTGTAGCGTTTTTCGTCCTCTTTCTATTGGTAGTAAAACCCCCAAATTTAATGCTTTATATCGTGCGAATTCCATGTTTTAGTCTAACCCTAGAAACCTCACCGGAGTCGGGCAAGGCGAAAGGGGCAGCGATCTGTCTGGACTTGTGTGGCCACACGATAGACCGCACAACCAAGACAGGCGGCCTGTTGTTGACCGTTTATATGTTTCTATCTCGGATTATTTCCCTAGAACCTGCGGCGGAACCCTAACCGCATGACTATCTTGAGGCCAGTTCCAGACCGCACATCCCTTCCAGCGGCACACGACCGACCGTCCATCTCCAGCAGGCCTTCAAACCTGAAGGGGCATGTGCGGCCTGTCTGTGACCGTATATGGCGATGTAAGGTCCAGAACCGAGTGCACATATATAACAAAATAGATTAATTGGTCATTACAGCATGTTATGTAAGTAGATTAGTGGTTAATGGCATGTTAGCAACACACCTAATATCCGTAATTCATGACAGTAAATGATTATTGCTGATTTATTTAATTAGAGCTTGATCTTTCTTCATCGTTCCAATGAATGTCAATCTAAATTGTGAATCATTTATAATTGAAATGGCTATTAGGGTTATACTTGTTAACCTTAGATCTTAACTGTTAATTTTGAACCATTTTTATTCCCTAGAATCGAGCTTGGACTCAATCGAATTGTTGTGATTTGTGTTAGTCCGAATTGGACTAGCAAGGACATGTGTGGCTGATAGTCGACCGCATATCTCCCTGAATGGCCCCGTGGCGACCGTCCATCCCTGGCTAATGCCAATTAGTCTTGGTCGATTATCCTTGATCTATCTTCGGCCAATTCCTGATTTGATCAGCCCAGTAGACCCTAGGCCGACTAGCAGACAGTGGGCTGGACTCTGGTTTTGTTCCACCCTACCTATGGCAGCTCGGGAGCCCACTTGGAAAAATTTCTAGATTATTGTTAGGCCCTGTGTTGTGCGGCCAGTAATGGACCGTACATCTGATAGGCGGCCCTGAATGGATCGTTCAACTGATGAGCAGCTCTATCAGGACCACATATCCCATCTTCAAATTTGTAAACTTCTGGTCTTGAGCGCCCAATACTTACCGTTCATATAGTAGAGTGGCCCTTTATCATCCGTTCAACCTTGACCTCCCGAGGGCTAAACCTCAGCCCGGTTCCTATTAGTGCGGCCCATAGTCGATCGCACAAGTCTTGAGCAGCCCAGTAGTGACCGCATATCATCAAAAGACTAGTTTTCTCTGTGTTTTATGGTTTTGAATCAAAGAACATGATGGTTCTTGATAACTTGTACTCCTGGACATAAATTCTGGATAGTATCTCTTCAACTTAGCCTTGGGATGTTCCGAGGTAAGTTTATACTTGATTATAATTGGCCATTTTAACTTGATTAAAGTCTAGACGGAACTTGGGATCTTGGATCCAATAAATCAATGCCAACGCATCATAGGGGCCCGGTCTGGTCCTAGGGTGAGCGCCCGAAAAGTACTTGTGCCCATGGGAGTTTCTAATTACATGGTGAGGCATTGCACCGAGTGCATGACTAGCGTGATGTCTATGACAATGATCTCTTACTTGAATCGTGTTTGACTTGGTTATATATTCTTACTTGTTGGCCAATTTCCTACAATTTCCTGTTATTTCTATTGTTCATAATCTTGCTATTCTTGTAGTTACATCATTCTGCCATATTGTTTTTTCATTTCGTTCTTAGCACTTTCTTTTTATGTTGTTTCATCCGCTCATCATTTCTTTTCTTCCGTTTCATATAACATGTAATTAATTGGTTAATTACTTACACTTGCCTGTTGTTACCTACTGAGCGTTCGCTCATATAGTTGTTTTCCCCCTTTCCAGGCAGCTCAGGTGAAGATTAACAGATGGATGGGAATGGGCAAGAGTGATGACTTGGAGTGTACCAGTTAGTAGATGTTGAGATTGTTATAGTTGTTTTACATCTAGCTAAGCCTTAGAGCTTGTGTTAGTCTTTATAACGGAGTCGAGTAGAGGTTATGCTTGATTATGTTTAAGTCGGTTTGATGGCTATTGTGATTGATTTGGAGTTATTTCTGTTAATGGCGTTATGTGAATTCTTAGCTTAGCTTGTTATCTTTATTAGCGTTTTCTACTATCGGTCCCGATATTCCACGTCGAGGCGTGACAGTTTGGTGGTATCAAAGCCTAGGTTTTTTGATATTCTTAGGTTCTCTAAGTTCTAAGATCCTAAGTGATACCGTAGGACCTATAACCTTGTTATAAGTCTAAGGACCCAACCTGGTCAGATTAGGGTAGAAGACTGGGGTTGAGTTAATAATCAAATTGCACGATTATCCATTCTTAATTGAACCTAACATAACCTATTCCACCTGTAGGCTTTTGCAATGGCAGGAGAACACGTGGAATGGAGGATCTTGCAGCGTACGGTTCAAGGACTTACTCAGGCTTTGAAACAAGTGGCCCATGGAGGAGCTGCAAATCATGTCACTAGCGACCTCTATCGGAACTTTCGTGGGATGAATCCCCAGCAATTTGGTTGCTCGACTGACCCCCATGAAGCCGAGCACTGGCTTGAAGAGATAGTGAGAATTTTTGAAGTGAGGCAATGTAGCGATCAAGAACGTGTCCTCTTGTCGACCTTTCAACTTGAACGTGATGCGAGGACATGGTGGGACGCATTGAAGGCTACACTTGGTGATAGACAAGTCACATGGGAAGAGTTCGAGGAATTCTTCAATGGTAACTATTTCTCTGATAGAGTACAAGAGAAGAAGGCTGCTGAGTTTGCTGCTTTGAAGCAACGAAATCTACCCGTAGCTGAATATGAAGCTCAGTTCTCTCGGTTCTCTCGTTATGCTACTCACTTGATATCTACCGAGAAGATGAAGGCTAAGCGCTTTCTTAATGGGCTGAAGCTGCAGTATATCAACCAGTTGGCACCGATGGAAATTCAAACTTATTCCGAGATGGTGAGAAAGGCTCAAGTGTTGGAAGATACTTTAGAAATGACGGAGAGAATCTGTGGGAAGAGTGTTAAGATTGAACAACACCATACTGGTTCTAGGAGTATCAAGCCTGGTCATGGCAGGAAGAGGCCCATTAGCGGGTTTTGTTCATGGAAGTGTAAGATGCCGAAGATTGAAGACAAGAAGTCGGGCCCTATTGTTCCATTCAATGGCGTATGCAAGTATTGTGACCGTCCAGGTCACAAGATGGAGGAGTGCTGGCGCAAGTTGGGCACCTGTTTACCTTGTGGCAGTAAGGACCACCGTATTCTTGAGTGTCCCTTTTTATCTGAGTGAGCTACCCCGGTGAAACCGCAAGGAGTCAAGAAGCAGCAAGGCAAGCTTCAGGCTCTACAAGAAGACGAGACAGGACCCGCCGAAGAGGGTGGACTCGTCGAAGGTACTCTTATTATATGTGAAAAATCAGCTTTTATTCTTTTTGATACTGGTGCCACTCATTCTTTTATTTCTCGGAGATTTGTGAAGTCTTTAGCTGTGAAGCCAGTTTTGATGAATTCTCCGTTAGAGATTTCGACCCCCATTGGTTCCGGATCAGCAATTAAGTATTTCTATCCTTCCAGTAAGGTCTTGATCAATGAACAAAACCTGCCAGCTGATTTAGTTTGTATGGACATGAAGGATTATGACGTAATCCTAAGAGTAGATTGGTTGGCTAAGTATGAGGCCAATGTTCAATGCAGATCTACTTCTCTGACTTTCACTGGACACCCCGGACTTTCTTTTATAGGAATTAGACACCATAAGTCTGTTCCACTTATTTCGGCTCTTCGAGCTGATAAGCTGATGAGGAGAGGATGTAAGGCTTTTCTAGCCTTTATTTTTGTGACCCCTGAGCAGAAGATTGAAATTGAGGACTTTTCTATCATGTGAGATTTTCCAAATGTCTTTTCTGAGGAACTGCCAGGACTTCCTCTTGAAAGGGAAGTTATCTTTTCTGTTGATCTAATTCCTGGTGCGACTCCTATTTCCAAAGCTCCTTATCGTATGTCTCCTGCGGAGCTAAGATAACTAATGCAGCAGTTGATGGAATTGCTTGAGAAAGGGTTCATTCATCCAAGTACTTTCGCGTGGGGAGCCCATGTATTATTCCTCCGGAAGAAGGATGGTTCGATGAGGTTGTGCATCGATTATTGGCAATTGAACCAATTGACTATCAAGAATAAATATCCATTGCCAAGGATTGATGAGTTATTTGATCAGATAGCAGGAGCTCAGTATTTCTCTAAGATCGCCCGTCGATCTGGATATCATCAGTTACGAATTAAGGAAGAGGATATCTATAAAACAGCATTCTGCAGTAGGTATGGGCATTTCAAATTTGTAGTAATACCTTTTGGGCTAACGAATGCACCTGTAGCTTTCATGCAGCTGATGAACGATGTGTTTCGGCCATATCTTGATCAATGGGTCGTGGTGTTCATTGATGACATCTTGGTTTATTCTATGAGTGAGGAGGAGCATGCTGAACATTTGAGGATGGCATTGCAATTATTGACAGATCATCAGTTATATGCCAAGTTTAGTAAGTGTTATTTCTGGCTGCAAGAGGTGTCCTTTCTCGGGCATATCATAACAAAAGAAGGTGTTTCTGTTGATCCTTCGAAGGTAGAGGCAGTAAAGAATTGGGATAAGCCTACTAATGTGACTGAAGTGAGGAGTTTCCTAGGCTTAGCAGGTTACTACCGAAGGTTTATTCAAGATTTCTCCAAAATTACGGTACCTCTGACAAGATTAACCCGCAAGGAGATCAAATTTGATTGGTCAGAAGATTGCGAGCGAAGCTTTCAGACCTTGAAGCAATATTTAACTACTGCACCTATTTTGGCCTTGCCTTCTGGAGAAGGAGGTTTTGTTGTATACACTGATGCTTCCGGTATTGGTTTAGGGTGTGTACTCATGCAGCATGGGAAAGTGATAGCCTATTCTTCTAGACAGTTGAGAAAGCATGAAGAGAATTATCCTGTTCATGATTTGGAGCTTGCAGCAGTGATGTTCACCTTGAAGATATGAAGGCACTACTTGTATGGAGAGGCATTTATGATTTTTTCAGATCATAAGAGTTTGAAATACTTGTTTTCTCAGAAGGAACTCAATATGAGACAGCGAAGATGGCTGGGGTATTTGAAGGACTTTGATTTCTCCATTGAGTATCATCCTAGAAAAAGCAATGTTGTGGCAGATGCCTTAAGCCGCAAGCCTACAACTAAGTTGTCAAGCCTCATGTTACAACAGTGGAAATTATTAGAGCAGTTAGCTAGTTTGGATCTTAATGTTGACAAGGATCAAGTTATGATTTCTCAGATTCAACTTAAGACTGAATTATTGATGGAAATCAAGTCTCTGCAACATGATGACCCAGAGTTGGTAGAGATCAAGGGAAGCTTGAGTAACAGACCTGATGATGTGGCACAGCCCAAGTTTGACTAAGGTTGACTTGATGGACCTCGGACCTAGACCCACAAGCATTCAAGATTGAGCAACGGACTCACACTAGCGGCTCACTCGTACGACACATGCAATCTCCCGAAGGCACCGGGGATGATGGCGAGGGTCCGAGGCGGGCCCCAATGATTCTAAGTGGCTGAATCGGCTTAGGCTAACCCCCAAAGGGGCTGGGATTCCCAACTTTGTGGGAGGCCGGCACGCCCGGGCGTGGGATTGGGTAGCTCTCACATACGAGCCGTGGTGGGCACACAATTGAGTATATGTGGAATTGGCCACTCTCGCACCGTCCGACGAGCATTCAAGGCGATACTAAACTTGCAAAATATAGGCCAGCAAGGGTTGTATCAGTCACTCACCTGGTCGGTGTGAAAACACCGACCCCGTTCGAAGACGTGGGCGCGCCGGGAAGCGTGGGTATGAACCCGAACGCTGCGGCGATGGTGCTTGACCTGAAATGCAAAGGTGTACAACACTACGCCTCGCGCAGGAGGGGTGATCTTGGGGTGGGGATTAGGCTTATTACATTCAAAACTATCTCCACGCAGGGAGGGGCCTTCAGTCGGCCAAGCGCGGTGGGGAATTAAGCTAAGGAACCCGACTTGTCGAATCCCGCCGGTTCTGCCAATCTGCAAATTCGCCGGACAGTGGGGCGGTTTTGATGTTGTCAAAAATTCCACAGAGTGTGGATCTTGATGAAACCTTCTCCAAACGTTCCCCAACAGGATGGGGATGGTGTCTGAATTTTGGCAGGAGCTCTGGAGCTCAGGGCTGGTCGGGCCGGCGACTGGAACAGGTCAGCAACTTCTTCCTCTGGCTGGTGCAGAACAGGTACAGCGAGTTGCAGATGGCACCACGGATGCTCCTGAACTCCAAATGAGGTGAACCTGGCGGTGACGTGATTGTGGCCAGAGTAGCTTCGAGGAGGAATCAACGGGGCCCCAATCGGAGGTCAGGGAGGAGCGAGGTAGCCGGATAAGCAGGGACAGGTCAAACCTGGACCCACAGGGGGCATACGACACACCCCGACGAAGAAAATGGTAACTGGAAGCTCCTGAGGCCGAATGAAGTCCTTCTTCTTGGAGATGACAGCTAACTGGTAGTAGTTTCAGCCCTCCGAAAATGGCGCTCAGATCTTCAGGGAGGAAGCCGTGGTCAGACTGTGACTGCAGCTCTGGTTCCCTGCCTGAGAGCTTCTGCGAGGTCGCGGGAGAATGGCTTCTGTGGACTGCTCGGAGCTCGGATGCTGACGAAACCACCTCGCATTGGAAGCTCTCTGGATGAACTTTCCATAGATGTAGGCCTTGCCACTAGGAGTATCAGGGAGCAGCCGGTGACGATGCAACTTCAGGACCCCACTCTGCTGCCTGCGCCCTGCAACCTGAAACTCCAATCTTGCAAGACCAAAGGGAGTGGGAGGGAGAGTAGCACTGCTTGGGGTGATGGCTGATGGTTTGTGGATATGGGGAGGACGTGGCTAGGTCTTCTGGAGGGTCTGGAGTGGCAGGTGTAGATGGAGAGGGGGGCTGGAGCAGCTAGAGGTGGAGATGGGGGGGTGGATGTGCACTAGAGAGAGGATGAGTGAGAGAGGAGGTGGGGGGCGAATTTGGCTGTAGGGAGGAAGGGAATTTCGACCTAGGGTGATTAAGGAGGTGGGGAGATGGAAGGGCACAGCCCTAGGGAGAGGGAAATTTGAATTTGGGCTTTGGGAGGGGTTAATTCAGCCTTGGGAAGGTGGTGGGGTGCTTTGGAAAGTGGAAAGGTGCCTAGGAGAAGGGGTTTCCACCTAGGGGTTGGAGGGGGAATTGAATGAGTGCATGGGGAAGGGGAAGGGGCCTTAATGAGGGGTGAATGGGGAGGAGAGAGAATGAATTTCGAAATTGGGGTGGGGAGGAGAGAGAGAGGGGGTACAACCCACTTAGAGAGAGTGATAGTAAGAGAGAGAGAGAGGGAGATATTGAGAGGGAGATGGCAAATGCTTTTCAATATTCATCAAAAGTTGTTACAATGAGAGGGAGGGGAGGCCTATTTATAGGCTCCATACTTTCATATGACCATAATGACCCTGACAAACTAACTAAAGACCAAAGCAGTCCAAGGGAGGGGTGCCCCTGGGCCTAGCCCACTAGTTGGGCCCAATAGCTTAACAAACCAACATAATGACACAAGACTTTGGTAGATAACCTACTAACCTAGGTACATGACTCAAATACTAGGAAAATTACATGGTTTAAGACTCAAATAAAATATAAAAATTACATGACTAGACTCACGAACACACGACGGACATAATGGCATAAGTCGACGATGATCCGAGCCTCAAAAAAGTGGAGGGGCAAGGGATGCCCCCATCATACCCCCGGGGTGGGGAGAACTCGACCCCGTCGAGTATGGGTCCGTCTGGCTGTAGTACCAGCTCCAGAATGTCGAGGTCAAGTCACAGCAGGTCCTCCCGACTCGCCCAAGTTTCCTCAATTGGGCGACGATTCTTCCACCTGACCAAGTAGTGCTGATACACCCTGTGCCTGGTGATGGTACTTTGCTCATCCAGTATTGCCTTTATCTGCTCTTGTCGGCCTCTCAGTCTAGGAAGTGGAGTCCCACCGTGGGTGTCTCTCTCAAGGGGGTGGGGTAAAGGCTCGAGCTCCTCACTGGGTCCCACCGCGGGGCCCTTGTAGGGTACCAAGTCTACCACAATGAAGGTAGGGTGTCTCCCAAAACCCTTAAGTAGGTCCAGCTCATAAGCATTATTACTAAGTCGACTCAGAACTCGAGAAGGTCTCGAACCCCGTGCCCTCAACTTGGAGGCAAGCCCCGAAAGGAGCCGCTCCGTTCTCACCATCACCGAGTTTCCCATGTGGTTTTCACAGTGGTGCTGCCGAGCATCGGCCTGCCTTTTGTAAGTCTCATTGCTCTTTCCTATATGCTTGTGGATGACATCAGGCAACTTTGAGGGGTGGTGCATAATGGACTTTGTGAATGAAGATCTCCAAGATTCCAAACTCTCAAAAGTGGTCTTATCATGCCTATACTTGATTAGAATGGGAGGACCTGGGCATCCATATGTGGATCTATCACGTAAGTGGTAACAATCAAGCTTGCTAGACAACGGAGGCCCTGGGCACCCACAAGTGAACCTATCATGCATAAGTGTGACCAATGTTGGGGGACCATGACATCCAAGGATGCTCCTATCATTCATAAGACCAATGTTGAGTTGTGGAGGATCATTACACCCAAATAGGGACCACTCATGCTTCCTACTTGACATGTGGGTGATGTGAATAAATAGACCCAACTTTCTAATCATGCCAAGTGGTGTGTTGTGCCAAGACTTATGTACTCCTATCCCAAAGATGTCTTTGATGTGTATGGGTGGGGAATGGCCTTTGAACTTCCATGTGAAAGGGTCAAAGGGATGTAGGAAGGTGGACATTATGGAGAGGAGCTCTTCCTTGCTTCCTAGGTATATGTCGCCTTTGGCGATGGTTCCCTTTGTGTGGCTCGAGTCTTGGAAAAGGTGGGCATGGTCCAATATGGTGGGTCGGGAAAGGTGGGTTGTGGGTAAGGTGGGTGGGTCATATGGGTAACTAGGCTCCCTTTGGAAGGGATCGAAGGGGTCGTGGATTAGGCTTCCTAGGGAGAAGTGTCCTATGTTCTCAAGGTCTTCACAAGGTGGGTTTTCCTCATCTATTAGGATGATGGGGCCGGTGTAGTGAGTGGGTGGGTTGGCCAATGTCCTTGGGATCTCAATGGTAGGGGAGTGGATTGTGATGGGTTCCTCCTCCATGGGAAGAAGGAGTATGAGTTCACTTGTAAATTGGCCATTGGTGTAGATGGAAGTGATGGAGCCAACGGTGGGGTAAGCTAGGCTAATTGTGCTAGACTCCGATGGCCTCATGGCTAGCACATCGGTCAAGTGGACTTGCCAATGTAGGTAGGCCACTAAGTCTCCCAAATCTTCTACACAATAGGAGGTTTGATAAGTAACATGAGGCTGAGTGGGAATGATTTGGGATTGATGTCCCATGGGTAGGTGGCTTGGTTGTGAACTAGGAATGGTGAGGCCTCGCTTGAGCCATTGGAGTATGGTTTCATCCATGATGAGAGTGTGTGGCTCTAGTGTACTTGGAGGAGGAGGTGTGGGTGAGACATGTGGCTCTTGGATTTCTCCTACGGTAGGAGGTGGATCCGGATTGGTAACCACCCTCACTTGGGTGGGTGTGGGGGTCACAATTCTCAAGGACAATGGAGTAGGAAGGTTTATGGTAAGTGGGTTGGTGTTAGCCGGCAATGTGCGCACCTGGGGAAGTGAGTAAGGGTGGACTGGGGTTGGGATAGGTAGGGGAAGTAGTGGGGGCCTAGGATATGGTGGGGTTGGGGTTGGGAGTGGGAGATGGGTTGGGTGAGGAGTGTTGGTCTTAAGAGGTGTGTCTTTTTTGGGGGATGATGGAGGGGTAGTGGTGGATTCCAAGGGATTTTGTAGGGTATGAATTTGGTGAGGGGTTTTGGGTTGGGGAGTGGTGGACATCATGGGTTTTAGTGAAGGGGTGGACATGGGGCCCAATTGGTTTTGTGGAGCTATGGTTGTGGTGAGAACTGGTAGGTAGGATGTAGATGTGGTGGTCGGGGTAGGATAGGTGGGAAGTGGTGGGGAATGGGAGATTAGGGTCATGGGTTGGCCAGGAGGGGGTGAAGGAGTTGAAGTGCTCCTTAGGCTTTGGTGTTTTGAGTAGGGGGAAACATATCTAGCCCTAAGTTGTTCTTTCATGTCCCCCCAAGTGGTGATGGAAGGTTCCCTTCTAAGCACCCTTATCCCGACAATTTGCAACCATTGAGTTTGAGCGCGTTTAGAAAGTTGCATTTTGGCAAATTGGGTCTTCTCTTCTTCGGTCATTGGATACCAAGTGAAATAATGGTCCATGGAAGCCTCCCATTCTAAATACTCATTATGCTGAGTCCCATCAAAGGTGAGAGGTGAGGGAGGAGCCCTACTATCATTCATTCTTGGGGCGGGCCAATTTTCTTCTAGTTGGTCAAGTCGTCGAGATAGGTTATCAAGCCTGCCATTGGCATGGGTCAAGGTTTTCATGAGGTAACTGACGTGGCCAGGGAAGTCATGGGTGTTAGTGGTAGGTATCCCTTGGGTTTTGGATTCATAGTGGGATTGGAAGATGAAGCATTGGGTTGATAGTGAGTACCACTACGAGTGGTCATGCAAGGTTAGGTGGGCTATGCACGGGTGTGCGGATGCACCTATGACCTAGTATGATGATGACCCAAGACTAGACTTGTGAGGACAAGCCTATGACCGCTCTGATACCACTTGATGTGGCACAGCCCAAGTTTGACTAAGGTTGACTTGATGGACCTCGGACCTAGACCCACAAGCATTCAAGATTGAGCAACGGACTCACACTAGCGGCTCACTCGTACAACACATGCAATCTCTCGAAGGCACCGGGGATGATGGTGAGGGTCCGAGGTGGGCCCCAATGATTCTAAGTGGCTGAATCGGCTTAGGCTAACCCCTAAAGGGCCTGGGATTCCCAACTTTGTGGGAGGCCGGCACGCCCGGGCGTGGGATTGGGTAGCTCTCACATACGAGCCGCGGTGGGCACACAATTGAGTATATGCAGAATTGGCCACTCTCGCACCGTCCGACGAGCATTCAAGGCGATACTAAACTTGCAAAATATAGGCCAGCAAGGGTTGTATCAGTCACTCACCTGGTCGGTGTGAAAACACCGATCCCGTTCGAAGACGTGGGCGCGCCGGGAAGCGTGGGTATGAACCCGAACGCTGCGGCGATGGTGCTTGACCTGAAATGCAAAGGTGTACAACACTACGCCTCGCGCAGGAGGGGTGATCTTGGGGTGGGGATTAGGCTTATTACATTCAAAACTACCTCCACGCAGGGAGGGGCCTTCAGCCGGCCAAGCGGGGTGGGGAATTAAGCTAAGGAACCCGACTTGTCGAATCCCGCCGGTTCTGCCAATCTGCAAATTCGCCGGACAGTGGGGCGGTGTTGATGTTGCCAAAAACTCCACAGAGCGTGGATCTTGATGAAACCTGCGTCAAAAGTTCCCCAACAGGACGGGGATGGTGTCTGAATTTTGGCAGGAGCTCTGGAGCTCAGGGCTGGTCGGGCCGTCGACTGGAACAGGTCAGCAACTTCTTCCTCTAGCTGGTGTAGAACAGGTACAGCGAGTTGCAGATGGCACCACGGACGCTCCTGAACTCCAAATGAGGCGACCCTGGCGGTGACGTGATTGTGGCCGGAGTAGCTTCGAGCAGGAATCAACAGGGCCCCAATCGGAGGTCAGGGAAGAGCGAGGTAGCCGGATAAGTAGGGACAGGTCAAACCTGGACCCACAGGGGGCAGACGACACACCCCGATGAAGAAAATGGTAACTGGAAGCTCCTGAGGCTGAATGAAGTCCTTCTTCTTGGAGATGACAGCTAACTGGTAGTAGTTTCAGCCCTCCGAAAATGGCGCTCAGATCTTCAGGGAGGATGCCGTGGTCAGACTGTGACTGCAGCTCTGGTTCCCTGCCTGAGAGCTTCTGCGAGGTCGCGGGAGAATGGCTGATGTGGACTGCTCAGAGCTTGGATGCCGACGAAACCACCTCTCCTTGGAAGCTCTCTGGACGAACTTTCCAGAGATGTAGGCCTTGCCACCAGGAGTATCAGGGAGCAGCCGGTGACGATGCAACTTCAGGACCCCACTCTGCTGCCTGCGCCCTGCAACCTGAAACTCCAATCTTGCAAGACCAAAGGGAGTGGGAGGGAGAGTAGCACAGCTTGGGGTGATGGCTGATGGTTTGTGGATATGGGGAGGACGTGGCTAGGGCTTCTGGAGGGTCTGGAGTGGCAGGGATAGATGGAGAGGGGGGCTGGAGCAGCTAGAGGTGGAGATGGGGGGGTGGATGTGCACTAGAGAGAGGATGAGTGAGAGAGGAGGTGGGGGGCGAATTTGGCTGTAGGGAGGAAGGGAATTTCGACCTAGGGTGATTAAGGAGGTGGGGAGATGGAAGGGCACAGCCCTAGGGAGAGGGAAATTTGAATTTGGGCTTTGGGAGGGGTTAATTCAGCCTTGGGAAGGTGGTGGGGTGCTTTGGAAAGTGGAAAGGTGCCTAGGAGAAGGGGTTTCCACCTAGGGGTTGGAGGGGGAATTGAATGAGTGCATGGGGAAGGGGAAGGTGCCTTAATGAGAGGTGAATGGGGAGGAGAGAGAATTAATTTCGAAATTGGGGTGGGGAGGAGAGAGAGAGGGGGTACAACCCACTTAGAGAGAGTGATAGTAAGAGAGAGAGAGAGAGGGAGATATTGAGAGGGAGATGGCAAATGCTTTTCAATATTCATCAAAAGTTGTTACAATGAGAGGGAGGGGAGGCCTATTTATAGGCTCCATACTTTCATATGACCATAATGACCCTGACAAACTAACTAAAGACCAAAGCAGTCCAAGGGAGGGGTGCCCCTGGGCCTAGCCCACTAGTTGGGCCCAATAGCTTAACAAACCAACATAATGACACAAGACTTTGGTAGATAACCTACTAACCTATGTACATGACTCAAATAATAGGAAAATTACATGGTTTAAGACTCAAATAAAATATAAAAATTACATGACTAGACTCACGAACACACGACGGACATAATGGCATAAGTCGACGATGATCCGAGCCTCAAAAAAGTGGAGGGGCAAGGGATGCCCCCATCACCTGACTTCATGATGGCTGATGATGGAAGATTGTTATTTCAGTGAAGAACTTGTGTACCTGATGTAGCTGAGATAAAGAGTAAGATACTCGAGGAAGCTCATAGATCCAGATACACCATTCATCCTGGAGGTACTAAGATGTTTAAGGATTTAAAAAGATCTTTTTGGTGGCCGAATATGAAAAGGGAAGTTGCGGACTTCGTAAGTAGATGCTTGGTTTATCAGCAAGTTAAGGCTGAGCATTTCAGACCAGCAAGGAAATTGAAACCCCTTGATATACCCCAATGGAAGTGGGAGAGCATTGGCATAGATTTCATTATGGGTCTACCTAGGACTCTTAGTTGATTTGATGCAATATGGGTGATTGTCGACAGATTGACAAAATCGGCTCATTTCTTATCTATTAAGTCTAAATGGACAGTTGACGTGTTGGCTACTTTGTATATGAAGAAAGTGGTAAGACTACATGGTATACCAGTCAGTATTGTGTCTGATAGAGATCCCAGGTTCACTTTTCATTTTTGGAAAGGATTGCAAGAGTCCTTGGGAACTCGTCTGAATTTCAGTACTGCTTTCCATCCACAAATAGACGGATAGACTGAAAGGACAAACCAGATAGTGGAAGATATGCTTAGAGCCTGCATGATTGACTTTGGAGGTAGTTGGAGTGATCACTTGGCATTGGTTGAATTCGCCTACCACAACAGTTACCAGGCCAGCATTCAGATGGCTCCATTTGAAGCTTTGTATGGTAGAAGGTGTCGATCCCCATTATGTTGGGACGAGGTAGGTGAGAAGCAATGGCTTGGACCAGATCTCGTTTCTGAATCGTCCAAGAACATCTATATTATCTGAGATCGGTTGCAAGTAGCACAATCAAGATAAAAGAATTATGCCGACACCAGGAGGAGAGCTTTGGAATTTCAGGTTGGTGAGCATGTGTTTTTAAATGTTTCTCCTACGAGAGGAATTCGAAGGTTTGGTATTCAGGGCAAACTGAGTCCAAGATACATTGGTCCATTCGAGATTCTGGAAACAGTGGGGGAGGTTGCTTACTGTTTGGCACTACCACCTTAGTTATCTGGAGTACACAATATTTTTCATGTGTCTATGTTACGAAATATGTGTATGATCCCACTCATATTATTCAGCATGTGGACTTCGAATTGAAGGAAGATCTGACATATGAAGAAAGATCAATCAAGATTCTGGATCAGAAGCAACAGCAACTCAGGAATCGTTCCATACCGATGGTTAAAGTGCGGTGGAGTCGGCGTGGAAATGAAAAAGATACTTGGGAGTCAGAAGATACTATGCAGAGACAGTACCGTGACTTATTCTAGGTGAGTTGTCTCACGCCCTCTTTTTATTATTAAGTGGATTGAATTTGGAGGACCAAATTCCTTAAGTGGGGGAGGGTGTAATACCCTGATTTCTTTTAGAAATTAATTAGAAATTTATTAATTAGAAATTCCTTAATAAATAGAATAAGCTAAATTTTGACCATTTTATAAAAATTCAAAAAAATTATATTCTTCTAGAGGATAACATGTTTAACAAACTTGTTTTCTGTGGCCAACCCAAATAAAATCTGTATGTAGGGCGAATTAGTGGATTAAGCCCAAATTGAACACTTAGTTAACCATACCTTGAAACGCCAAATTCGAGCCCAATACCCCATCAATTGAGCCCAAACCGGTGGCAAATGAAAGTTCAGGATGAGAGGATCATTTTCCCTCTCTTAATCTCTCGAAACCCTAACCCTAGGAGATGCAATCGGCGGAGATTGGATCGCATCAATAATTGCGGCGGCGTTCACATGAGCGTAACTTGCATGGACGAATACTCCGCGCATAGAAAGCTCTAGAAGGTGCCTGACCTATAAAAATGAAGCTCTCTAACCCTAGAATCGTTTAGAACCAGTGGCGGCTGCAGAGGAGTTGGATCGAGGGAGATCTCCAGCAATTAGTGGCTGCGTGTACCGGCGTCTTGGGTTTTCTTTCACCTTCCTTCTTCATCCGATTCAGGTAGGTGATAGGAAGCCAAACCCTACAAATAATATATGGTTGGAAGAATCATCGTGTCAGCTTTTCATTGATGTAGAAAGCCCTAAATTTCATCTAGTGTGCTGTGAGAATTTTTTATTTTAGTAGAAGCATGTCAGAACTAGGGTAATAATTGTTCCCTTTCAATTAAGTAGTAATTTCAGGCTATAAACATAAAATTGATTCATGCATCTTGTAGCATTTTTCGTGCTCTTTCTATTGGTAGTAAAAGCCCCAAATTTAATGATTTATATCGTGCGAATTCCATGTTTTAGTCTAACCCTAGAAACCTCGCCGGAGTCGGGCAAGGCGAAAGGGGCAGCGATCTGTTTGGACTTGTGCGGCCACACGATAGACCACACAACCAAGACAGGCGGCCTGTTGTTGACCATTTATATGTTTCTATCTCTGATCATTTCCCAAGAACGTGCGATGGAACCCTAACCGCATGACTATCCTGCGGCCAGTTCCAGACCGCACATCCCTTCCAGCGGCACACGACCGACCGTCCATCTCCAGCAGGCCTTCGGACCTGAAGGGGCATGTGCGGCCTGTCTGTGACCGTATATGGCGATGTAAGGTCCAGAACCGACCGCACATATATAACAAAACATATTAATTGGTCATTACAGCATGTTAGGCAAGTAGATTAGTGGTTAATGTCATGTTAGCGACACACCTAATAAATCGTAATTCAGGACAGTAAATGATTCTTGCTGATTTATTTAATTAGAGCTTGATCTTGATTCATATTTCTAATGAATGTCAATCTAAATTATGAATAATTTATAATTGAAATGGCTATTAGGGTTATACTTGTTAACCTTAGATCTGATCCGTTAATTTTGAACCATTTTTATTCCCTAGAATCGAGCTTGGACTCAATCAAATTGATGTGATTTATGTTAGTCCGAATTGGACTAGCAGGGACATGTGCGACTGATAGTCGACCGCATATCTCCCTGAACGGCCCCGTGGTGACCGTTCATCCCTGGCTAATGCCAATTAGTCTTGGCCGATTATCCATGATCTATCTTCGGCCAATTCCTGATTTGATCAGCCCAGTAGACCCTAGGCCGATCAGCATACAGTGGGCTGGACTTTGGTTCAGTTCCACCCTACCTATGGCAGCTCGGGAGCCCACTTGGGCGAATATCTAGATTATTGTTAGGCCATGTGTTGTGCGGCCAGTAATGGACCGTACATCTGACAGGCGGCCCTGAATGGACCGTTCAACTGATGAGCAGCTCTGTCAGGACCACATATCCCGTCTTTGATTTTGTAAACTTCTGGCCTTGAGCTGCCCAATACTTATCGTTCATATAGTAGAGCGGCCCTTTATCAGCCGTTCAACCTTGACCTCCCAAGGGCTAAACCTCAGCCCAGTTCCTGTTAGTGCGGCCCATAGTCGACCGCACAAGTCTTGAGCAGCCCAGTAGTGACCACATATCATCCAGAGACTATTTTTCTCAGTGTTTTATGGTTTTGAATCTAAGAACATGATGGTTCTTGATAACTTGACTCCTAGACAGAAATTCTGGACAGTATCTCTTCAACTTAGCCTTGGGATGTTCCGAGGTAAGTTTATACTTGATTATAATTGGCCATTTTAACTTGATTAAAGTCTAGACGGAACTTGGGATCTTGGATCCAATAAATCAATGCCAACGCATCATAGGGGCCCGGTCTGGTCCTGGGGAGAGCGCCTGAAAAGTACTTATGCCCATGGGAGTTTGTAATGACATGGTGAGGCATTGCACCGAGTGCATGGCTAGCGTGATATCTATGACAATGATCTCTTACTTGAATCGTGTTTGACTTGGTTATATATTCTTACTTGTTGGCCAATTTCCTACAATTTCATGTTATTTCTATTGTTCATAGTCTTGCTATTCCTGTAGTTACATCATTCTGCCATATTGTTATTTCATTTCATTCTTAGCACTTTCTTTTTATGTTGTTTCATCCATTCGCCATTTCTTTTCTTCCGTTTCATATAACATGTAATTAATTGGTTAATTACTTACACTTGTCTGTTGTTACCTACTGAGCGTTCGCTCATATAGTTGTTTTCCCCCTTTCCAGGCAGCTCAGGTGAAGATTCACAGATGGATGGGAATGGGCAAGAGTGATGACTTGGAGTGTACCAGTTAGTAGATGTTGAGATTGTTATAGTTATTTTACATCTAGCCAAGCCTTAGAGCTTGTGTTAGTCTCTGTAACGGAGTCGAGTAGAGGTTATGCTTGATTATGTTTAAGTCAGTTTGATGGCTATTGTAATAGATTTGGAGTTATTTCTGTTAATGGCGTTCTATTAATTCTTAGCTTAGCTTGTTATCTTTACTAGCGTTTTCTACTATCGGTCTCGATATTCCACGTCGGGGCGTGATAGTTTGGTAATATCAAAGCCTAGGTTTTCTGAGTTCTAGGATCCTAAGTGATACCGTAGGACCTATAACCTTGTTATAAGTCTAAGGACCCAACCTGGTCAGATTTGGGTAGAAGATTGGGGTTGAGTTAATAATCTAATTACACGATTATCCATTCTTAATTGAACCTAACATAACATATTCCACGTGTAGGCTTTTGCAATGGCAGGAGAACACGCGGAATGGAAGAACTTGCAGCGTACGGTTCAAGGACTTACTCAGGCTTTGAAACAAGTGGCCCAAGGAGGAGCTGCAAACCATGGCACTGGCGACCTCTATCAGAACTTTCGTGGGATGAATCCCCGACGATTTGGTGGCTCGACTGACCCCGATGAAGCCGAGCACTGGCTTGAAGAGATATGGAGAATTTTTGAAGTGATGCAATACAGCGATCAAGAACGTGTCCTGTTGTCGACCTTTCAACTTGAACGTGATGCGAGGATATGGTGGGACGCAGTGAAGGATACCCTTGGTGATAGACAAGTCACATGGGAAGAGTTCGAGGAATTCTTCAATGGTAAATATTTCTCTAATAGAGTACAAGAGAAGAAGGCGGCTGAGTTTGCTGCTTTGAAGCAACGAAATATACCCGTAGCTGAATATGAAGCTCAGTTCTCTCGGCTATCTCGTTATGCTACTCAGTTGATATCTACCGAGAAGATGAAGGCTAAGTGCTTTCTTAATGGGCTGAAGCTGCAGTATATCAACCAGTTGGCACCGATGGAAATTCAAACTTATTCCGAGATGGTGAGAAAGGCTCAAGTGTTGGAAGATACTTTAGAAATGACGGAGAGAATCTATGGGAAGAGTGTTAAGATTGAACAACACCATACTGGTTCTAGGAGTATCAAGCCTGGTCATGGCAGGAAGAGGCCCATTAGCGGGTTTGGTTCATGGAAGTGCAATATGCCGAAGATTGAAGACAAGAAGTCGGGCCCTATTGTTCCATTCAATGGCGTATGCAAGTATTGTGACCGTCCAGGTCACAAGATGGAGGAGTGATGGCGCAAGCTGGGTGCATGTTTACGTTGTGGCAGTAAGGACCACCGTATTCCTGAGTGTCTCTTTTTATCTGAGCGAGCTACCCCGGTGAAACCGCAAGGAGTCAAGAAGCAGCAAGGCAAGCTCCAGGCTCTACAAGAAGACGAGACAGGACCCGCCGAGGAGGGTGGACTCATCGAAGGTACTCTTATTATACGTGACAAATCGGCTTTTATTCTTTTTGATACTGGTGCCACTCATTCTTTTATTTCTCGGAGATTTGTGAAGTCTTTAGCTGTGAAGCCAGTTTTGATGAATTCTCTGTTAGAGATTTCGACCCCAATTGGTTCCAGATCAGCAATTAAGTATTTCTATCCTTCCAGTAAGGTCTTGATCAATGAACAAAACCTGCCAGCTGATTTAGTTTGTATGGACATGAAGGATTATGACGTAATCCTAAGAGTAGATTGGTTGGCTAAGTATGAGGCCAATGTTCAATGCAGATCTACTTATGTGTCTTTCACTGGACACCCTGGACTTTATTTTATAGGAATTAGACACCATAAGTCTGTTCCACTTATTTAGGCTCTTCGAGCTGATAAGCTGATGAGGAGAGGATGTAAGGCTTTTCTAGCCTTTGTTTTTGTGACCCCTGAGCAGAAGATTGAAATTGAGGACTTTTCTATCGTCTGAGATTTTCTAAATGTCTTTCCTGAGGAACTGCCAAGACTTCCTCCTGAAAGGGAAGTTATCTGTTCTGTTGATCTAATTCCTGGTGCGACTCCTATTTCCAAAGCTCTTTATCGTATGTCTCCTGCGGAGCTAAGAGAACTAAAGCAGCAGTTGATGGAATTGCTTGAGAAAGGGTTCATTCATCCAAGTACTTCCGCGTGGGGAGCCCCAGTATTATTCATCCGAAAGAAGGATGGTTCGATGAGGTTGTGCATCGATTATTGGCAATTGAACCATTTGACTATCAAGAACAAATATCAATTGCCAAGGATTGATGAGTTATTTGATCAGATAGCAGGAGCTCAGTATTTCTCTAAGATCGCCCTTCGATCTGGATATCATCTGTTACGAATTAAGGAAGAGGATATCTATAAAACAGCCTTCCGCAGCAGGTATGGGCATTTCAAATTTGTAGTAATGGCTTTTGGGCTAACGAATGCACATGCAGCTTTCATGCAGCTGATGAACGATGTGTTTCGGCCATATCTTGATCAATGGGTCGTGGTGTTCATTGATGACATCTTGATTTATTCTAAGAGTGAGGAGGAGCATGTTGAACATTTGAAGATGGCATTGCAACTATTGACATATCATCAGTTATATTCCAAGTTTAGTAAGTGTGATTTCTGGCTGCAAGAGGTGTCCTTTCTAGGGTATGTCATAACAAAAGAAGGTGTTTCTGTTGATCCTTCGAAGGTAGAGGCAGTAAAGAATTGGGATAAGCTTACTAATGTGACTGAAGTGAAGAGTTTCCTAGGCTTAGCAGGTTACTACCGAAGGTTTATTCAAGATTTCTCCAAAATTACGGTACCTCTAACACGATTAACCCTCAAGGAGATCAAATTTGATTGGTCAGAAGATTACGAGCGAAGCTTTCAGACCATGAAGGAATGTTTGACTACTGCACCTATTTTGGCCTTACCCTCTGGAGAAGGAGGTTTTGTTGTATACACTGATGTTTCTGGTATTGGTTTAGGGTGTGTACTCATGCAGCACGGGAAAGTGATAGCCTATTTTTCTAGGCAGTTGAGAAAGCATGAAGAGAATTATCATGTTCGTGATTTGGAGCTAGCAGTAGTGGTGTTCACCTTGAAGATATGAAGGCACTACTTGTATGGAGAGGCATTTACGGTGTTTTCAGATCATAAGAGTTTGAAATACTTGGTTTCTCAAAACGAACTCAATATGAGGCAGCGAAGATGGCTGGGGTATTTGAAGGACTTTGATTTCTCCATTGAGTATCATCCTGGAAAAAGCAATGTTGTGGCAGATGCCTTTAGCCACAAGCCTACAGCTAAGTTGTCAAGCCTCATGTTACAAGAGTGGAAATTGTTGGAGCAGTTAGCTAGTTTGGATATTAATGTTGACAAGGATCGAGTTATGATTTCTCAGATTCAACTTAAGATCGAATTATTGATGGAAATCAAGTCTCTGCAACATGATGACCTAGAGTTGGTAGAGATCAAGGGAAGCTTGAGTAACAGACCTGACTTCATGATGGCTGATGATGGAAGATTGTTATTTCAGTGAAGAACTTGTGTACCTGATGTAGCTGAGATAAAGAGTAAGATACTCGAGGAAGCTCATAGATCCAGATACACCATTCATCCTGGTGGTACTAAGATGTTTAAGGATTTAAAAAGATCTTTTTGGTGGCCGAATATGAAAAGGGAAGTTGCGGACTTCGTAAGTAGATGCTTGGTTTATCAGCAAGTTAAGGCTGAGCATTTCAGACCAGCAAGGAAATTGAAACCCCTTGATATACCCCAATGGAAGTGGGAGAGCATTGGCATAGATTTCATTATGGGTCTACCTAGGACTCGTAGTTGATTTGATGCAATATGGGTGATTGTCGACAAATTGACAAAATCGGCTCATTTCTTATCTATTAAGTCTAAATGGACAGTTGACGTGTTGGCAGCCTTGTATATGAAGAAAGTGGTAAGACTACATGGTATACCAGTCAGTATTGTGTCTGATAGAGATCCCAGGTTCACTTTTCATTTTTGGAAAGGATTGCAAGAGTCCTTGGGAACTCGTCTGAATTTCAGTACTACTTTCCATCCACAAATAGACGGATAGACTGAAAGGACAAACCAGATAGTGGAAGATATGCTTAGAGCCTGCATGATTGACTTTGGAGGTAGTTGGAGTGATCACTTGGCATTGGTTGAATTCACCTGCCACAACAGTTACCAGGCCAGCATTCAGATGGCTCCATTTGAAGCTTTGTATGGTAGAAGGTGTCGATCCCCATTATGTTGGGACGAGGTAGGTGAGAAGCAATGGCTTGGACCAGATCTCGTTTCTGAATCGTCCAAGAACATCTATATTATCTGAGATCGGTTGCAAGTAGCACAATCAAGATAAAAGAATTATGCCGACACCAGGAGGAGAGCTTTGGAATTTCAGGTTGGTGAGCATGTGTTTTTAAATGTTTCTCCTACGAGAGGAATTCGAAGGTTTGGTATTCAGGGCAAACTGAGTCCAAGATACATTGGTCCATTCGAGATTCTGGAAAGAGTGGGGGAGGTTGCTTACTGTTTGGCACTACCACCTCAGTTATCTGGAGTACACAATGTTTTCCATGTGTCTATGTTACAAAAATATGTGTATGATCCCACGCATATTATTCAGCATGTGGACTTCGAATTGAAGGAAGATCTGACTTATGAAGAAAGACCAATCAAGATTCTGGATCGGAAGCAACAGCAACTCAGGAATCGTTCCATACCGATGGTTAAAGTGCAGTGGAGTCGGCGTGGAACTGAAGAAGCTACTTGGGAGTCAGAAGATACTATGCGGAGACAGTACCCTGACTTATTCTAGGTGAGTTGTCTCACTCCCTCTTTTTATTATTAAGTGGATTGAATTTGGAGGACCAAATTCCTTAAGTGGGGGAGGGTGTAATACCCCGATTTATTTTAGAAATTAATTAGAAATTTATTAATTAGAAATTCCTTAATAAATTGAATAAGTTAAATTTCAACCATTTTATAAAAATTCAAAAAAATTATATTCTTCTAGAGGATAACATGTTTAATAAACTTGTCTTCTGTGGCCAACCCAAATAAAATCTGTATGTAGGCCGAATTAGTGGATTAAGCCCAAATTGAACACTTAGTTAACCATACCTTAAAACGCCAAATTCGAGCCCAATACCCCATCAATTGAGCCCAAACCGGTGGCAAATGAAAGTTCATGATGAGAGGATCATTTTCTCTCTCTTAATCTCTCGAAACCCTAACCCTAGGAGATGCAATCGGCGGAGATTGGATCGCATCAACAATTACGGCGGCGTTCACATTAACCTAACTTGCGTGGACGAATACTCCGCGCATAGAAACCTCTAGAAGGTGTCTGACCTATAAAAATGAAGCTCCCTAACCCTATAAGCGTTTAGAACCAATGGCGGCTGCAGAGGAGTTGGATCGAGGGAGATCTCCAGTGATTAGTGGCTGCGTGTACCGGCGTCTTGGGTTTTCTTTCACCTTCCTTCTTCATCCGATTCAGGTAGGTGATAGGAAGCCAAACCAATAATAAATGGTTGGAAGAATCATCGTGTCAGTTTTTCATTGATGTAGAAAGCCCTAAATTTCATCTAGTGTGCTGCGAGAATTTTTTGTTTTAGTAGAAGCATGTCAGAACTAGGGTAATAATTGTTCCCTTTCGATTAAGTAGTAATTTCAGGCTGTAGACATAAAATTGATTCATGCATCTTGTAGCATTTTTCGTGCTCTTTCTATTGGTAGTAAAAGCCCCAAATTTAAGGATTTATATCGTGCGAATTCCATGTTTTAGTCTAACCCTAGAAACCTCGCCGGAGTCGGGCAAGGCGAAAGGGGCAACGATCTGTCTGGACTTGTGCGGCCACACGATAGACCGCACAACCAAGACAGGCAGCATGTTGTTGACCGTTTATATGTTTCTATCTCTGATCATTTCCCTAGAACGTGCGGTGGAACCCTAACAGCATGACTATCCTGCGGCCAGTTCTAGACCGCACATCCCTTCCAGCGGCACACGACCAACTGTCCATCTCCAGCAGGCCTTCGGACCTGAAGGGGCATGTGCGGCCTGTCTGTGACCGTATATGGCGATGTAAGGTCCAGAACCGACCGCACATATATAACAAAACATATTAATTGGTCATTACAGCATGTTATGTAAGTAGATTAGTGGTTAATGGCATGTTAGCAACACACCTAATAAATCATAATTCATGACAGTAAATGATTCTTGCTGATTTATTTAATTAGAGCTTGATCTTGATTCATATTTCCAATGAATGTCAATCTAAATTGTGAATCATTTATAATTGAAATGGCTATTAGAGTTATACTTGTTAACCTTAGATCTGAACCGTTAATTTTGAACCATTTTTATTCTCTAGAATCGAGCTTGGACTCAATCGAATTGTTGTGATTTATGTTAGTCCGAATTGGACTAGCAGGGACATGCACGACTGATAGTCGACCGCATATCTCCCTGAACGGCCCCGTGGCGACTGTTCATCCCTGGCTAATGCCAATTAGTCTTGGCCGATTATCCTTGATCTATCTTCGGCCAATTCCTGATTTGATCAGCCCAGTAGACCCTAGGCCGATCATCATACAGTGGGCTGGACTCTGGTTCAGTTCCACCCTGCCTATGGCAGCCCGGGAGCCCACTTGGGTGAATTTATAGATTATTGTTAGGCCATGTGTTGTGCGGCCAGTAATGGACCGTACATCTGACAGGGGCCCTAAATGGACCGTTCAACTGATGAGCGGCTCTATCAGGACCACATATCCTGTCTTTGATTTTGTAAACTTCTGGCCTTGAGCAGCCCAATACTTACCGTTCATATAGTAGAGCAGCCCTTTATCAGCCGTTCAACCTTGACCTCCCAAGGGCTAAATCTCAGCCCAGTTCCTGTTAGTGCGGCCCATAGTCGACCGCACAAGTCTTGAGCAGCCTAGTAGTGACCACATATCATCTAGAGACTAGTTTTCTCAGTGTTTTATGGTTTTGAATATAAGAACATGATGGTTCTTGATAACTTGACTCCTAGACAGAAATTCTGGACAGTATCTCTTCAACTTAGCCTTGGGATGTTCCGAGGTAAGTTTATACTTGATTATAATTGGCCATTTTAACTTGATTAAAGTCTAGACGGAACTTGGGATCTTGGATCCAATAAATCAATGCCAACGCATCATAGGGGCCCGGTCTGGTCCTGGGGAGAGCGCCCGAAAAGTACTTGTGCCCATGGGAGTTTGTAATGACATGGTGAGGCATTGCACCGAGTGCATGACTAGCGTGATGTCTATGACAATGATCTCTTACTTGAATCGTGTTTGACTTGGTTATATATTCTTACTTGTTAGCCAATTTCCTACAATTTCCTGTTATTTCTATTGTTCATAATCTTTCTATTCTTGTAGTTACATCATTCTGCCATATTATTATTTCATTTCGTTCTTAGCACTTTCTTTTTATGTTGTTTCATCCGTTCGTCATTTCTTTTCTTCCGTTTCATATAACATGTAATTAATTGGTTAATTACTTACACTTGCCTGTTATTACCTACTGAGCGTTCGCTCATATAGTTATTTTCTCCCTTTCCAGGTAGCTTAGGTGAAGATTCACAGATGGATAGGAATGGGCAAGAGTGATGACTTGGAGTGTACCAGTTAGTAGATGTTGAGATTGTTATAGTTGTTTTACATCTAGCTATGCCTTAGAGCTTGTGTTAGTCTTTGTAACGGAGTCGAGTAGAGGTTATGCTTGATTATGTTTAAGTCAGTTTGATGGCTATTGTAATAGATTTGGAGTTATTTCTGTTAATGGCGTTATGTTAATTCTTCGCTTAGCTTGTTATCTTTACTAGCGTTTTCTACTGTCGACCCCGATATTCCGCGTCGGGGCGTGACAGCATAACTTGATTTTCTCTCCTAACAGAGAAAGTGTCGACACTTTCTAGCCAGCTTGCTGGCTGGACACTGCTGACTGCAACTGTCGTCTCCTAGAGTCGACACTTACATGCGAGAGGTCTATTTTCAATGAAAATAGAACCTCTGGTGAAAAGTGTCGACCCTATGAGTCGACACTTTCACCTGGGTCCTGTTTTTATATAACGGGACAGAATGCTTTGGAAAAAGTGTCGACTCCAAGAGTCGACACATTGTCTGGTTCATCCGGATCATGGTTTCCAGATTGTTTGCGAAATGCTCATTTTGTAACCCGATTCCCAAGGACTTTTACCCCAATAGCCTTAGGGTTTCTCCTATGGATTGTTTGTGGTTTTGAGAGGGTTTTAACATGGGCTTTGTGGTCTTTTGTGCAACCTTGCTTCTTGTATATCTAGGCCGCATTCTCCCACAATGGGAGGTATTCCTACAACCTAACATTATTCTATCTGTTGCAGGTGAAGGAGGACGAGGGTGAGGGCGCCGATCTACTTGGAGGATGAAGAAGAAGAAGAGGAGGACGCCATCCATAAGCTCAACTCTATGGAACTGTCCCAGTCTGAAGGCATCTGTTGAAGACTTCTCCCTGGGCATCTCCTACGACCTCGGTTGGCTTCCACTACGTGAAGAAATGTTACAGCGCACCCTACCACTTCTACGAAAGAGCTTCAACGCAGATTTGTGGGGGATCTCTTCTTCTCTCATTTCCACTCTTTCATTTGAGAATAGATATAAAGTTTGGGTGATTATTATATATCCTTTATTTTGTTAAACTCGATATACATCGTGTGTGGGAGGAGTTGCATCTCCGCGTGTGTGATTTTATTGTGGGGAAAGTTTCCCCGTGTTTGGTTCTGTGTCGACAGAGCTATGTCTCCGCGTGGTCTTGTGTTCGGGGCCGACCGAGCGTGTGTGTGTGCTGCAGTGGCAGCGTTTTGAGGCAAGGCCTCGTGCCGTCGTGCATGTATTACTGCGGAAGCAGCGTGTGTGTTGTTGGGGTTCGTCCCTGTGTTGCTGCGTAAGTAGCATGTAGTGAAGCCTCACCGGGTTCGGTGAGGGGTGGACGTAGGGAGCCCGTCGTGGTCCCGAATCACCTAAAAATCTTGTGTTCCATGTGATTACCTGTGCGATTGACCATTTCTTCCATCTCCCTTCACAGGTTCATTACATAGATTTTTAATTCACTGTATCATCGCACCTCGCTTCATCCACTATCCGTGTTGGGCTTGATTTTATTGAGCACTTGCATTATCTATCCATGTGAGATTGGAAAGATCGAGAGAACATCTTTAATCTCATGTCTGTTCAGGCTAATCAACGCTAGTAATTTTAATTCCACTGTGTTAAGCTAAGAAAGTTTTTAAAATCCACCATCTCGGTAAGGGGATAATTCAACCCCCCTTCTTGTTTTCCAGCTCTCTAGGCCAACAATTGGTATCAGAGCCCAGTCTCTGATTTTTTATTAGCGGACCTTGCGGTCTAGGAGAAAAGATCGTTTCATGATGGCTAGTCTAAATGCAATTCATGTCTTTGATGGCTTTGATTATCCATTATGCCTAGGAAAATTCTATGTGTGGGTTACAAATACAAATCCGAAGTTTTTGAATCTAATCACTCATGGTCGTTACAGTCTTCCAACAAATGAGTCAAGATGGACCGATGAGGATAAGAGAAAGAACTCTGATAATGTTTATGTTTTGAATGCTCTTAAGGCTGTAGTGAACACTGACGTATATCCTTTTGTTTTATCTTGCAGGACAGCCAAAGAGATTTGGGATGGGCTAAGCGAAGTCTAGAAAGAAAGCTACAATGATGATGAGTGCCTAGTGGCAAATAAAGAAATTGAGCGTCAACGTGAGGTGAGCTCAAAGGTAAATTCCGACTCTAACGAAGAGGATGAGATTAGCTATGAGGAACTTGTGATTGTTTATGATGAACTGTTTGAAAAATATAAAACTATAAAATCTGATAACAGAAAATTGGAAAAGAAACATGACTATTCGTCATGTTAAAAATGCACCGAGCTCGAAAGACTAGTTGAGTCTCACATGCTTGATGATGAAGAACACAAAGAATTGATTGCAAATCTTAAATCTGAAAATAAATCTTTACTGGCTGAAATTTTAGAACTTCAACAAATAAAAGAAGATAATGAGAAGCTGAAAATGTTGAATATCGTCATATCTGAAAAACTACTCCTTCTGGAAAAAGGGAAAGCTACATTGAATGTTGACAAGTCTGAAAAGCTGAAGGAACTAAGAAAGAAAATAGAAAGCTTTAGAAATCTGAATGATAAAGTTGAATGCAATGAAACCATGAATAGAATGGTTGATGAAAAAGTGAGTTTTCAAATGAAAGAACATGAACACACTTCATTGAACAAAAGTTTATTTGACAAACACCAAAATGAAAATAATGCCTTGTTGATTCAAATTTCATTGCTTGAAAGTAAGTTGAAAAGTCTTGAAAAGGCTGAGAAAGGAAAATGTGTGATCATTGATGATTGTGACAAATTACATATTCTTGAAAAAGAAATTGAAAGTCACAAAATCGTTAAGTCCTTGTTAAATGAGAAAATTGCATCTTGTGAAGAAGAATTGACTAGCTCTGGACTGCATATCTTGTCCTTAGAAATTCAAATAAAAAGTTTGAATGAACTCATGTCCACATCTGTAAAAGAAAATCAAGATCAGAAAAATGACGTTGATTGCTCATGTGTGCATGCAAAACCCCCTGTTGTTAAACATAACCATGCAACAACTAAAAGGAGAAATGTCTCATACTTTTATTATGGAAAATTTGGCCATGATATGTATGACTGTTTTCTGATGGAATTTGATGATAATGAAGCATTGAAGTCACAAATGAAAATTGTTGATGAGTCTAAAAATCTTGAAAAACTAATGAATAAAAACTTCAATGTTCATTGTTTTTATTATGGATTACATGGTCATGTGTTAGAAAATTACTTTAGAAAAAAAAGAGATGATGAATGGTCTGCAAAAAGAAAATTTTCTTGTCATTACTGTGGTGGACTTGGACATGTAATGAATAATTGTAATTCAATGAAAAATGATGAAAAGTGGTCCATGAAAAGAAAAACTTCTCACTGCTTTTATTGTGGAGAGAATGGTCATTCTACGGATGACTGTTCTACTATGAGAATTGATGAAGAATGATTTACTAGGAAACATAGGAATCCACCTGTACATATTAGAACTAACCCCTCAGGACTCAAGATGGCTTGGGTACCTAAATCTCCAAAATGAGAATCTATTTTGCAGGGGTGCCTTGAGGTCAAGGAATATTAATAAATTAACTGCTCTCAAGATGAGAAAGAAAAATGGTTTGGATTTGAAGCTCAATTTGCTTAGATTCATTTTGAAAAATTTGAAATGGTAAAATTTGAGTTTGGAGAAAAATTTTGCAATTCAAATGGTTGCATTTCTGTTTCATTGATTTTAGCAACTTCTGAAATGTTAAGATTTCTGAGTTTCATGATTCGATGACTTGAACACTTCTCTTTGCACATCTTGTGATTAATCTTAGTTTTTACATGCTTTACACTGCACATAAAGTCTTTTACACTTAACTCATATTGTGCAAATAACAATTCAGTTCCTGAATGCTTTAGTTTGAACATAAAATTCTTCACACTTTCAATCACCTTTTTATAAATAACAGTTCACATGTGCATATATAGTTCACATACACATTCTCATGCTCATACCATGCATGCCCATGCATATTTGTAGATAGAAATGATTTCCAATTATCCTTCAGTTTACATGCATACACTTGCATATACATTACATATTTGTGTGCTTTAATGCCATGATTATCCGGTATATCAAATGGCGATTGTGGAACGTTGGATTTTATCCAACTTGAAGCCTTCCCAATGCTTGATGATGGTCTTTGGACCTACGTTCTCAGCCACATACCGGTAGTCACCTTGTGTGAAGACTTTACCTTGATGCATGTTTGAGTGTATATAAAATATCACCCATCTTTTTGACTCCATCTATGACTCTTCACATGCTAAATAAAATTGCATTGATGTAGACATGTTTGTTACATGGCATAAATTAAGGGGGAGATTTTTTTTTATAACCGTGCATACATTCAGGGGGAGACATTATTGTGATAAGACTAATTCATCTTTTACATTCAATACAACCACCCACACAAAATACACATTTTTGTGATAATGATTCAATCTAATAAGGATTATAATTTTCTACCCTACATTTTTAAGGACTCTTGAATCTCTACATGGAAATCACATATCTCGTGAGGAAAAAGTTATTTACCCCACCAAAAATTTGTATAAGTGGAACGTGGATCGGAGTAGCCGGGAATCCTTCCTGAAATAAAAGAGGAAACTAACAACTAAAGGAGAAACTAATCCACATTTAAAATAAGTGTGATTTGTCACCAAGTAGCCGGGAAGTGTCACTGAGACAAAGGATACAACTCACGCTGAAAATGGACAATATCCACAGTTAAGATAAGTGACGAAACTGAGTAATCGGGAAGCGTCCCTGAGACAAAGGATACAACTCGTGTCAAAAGGTTAGTCACACCATTTTTTGTAATTAAAAAAAATAAAAAAAAATCGGGTCATACGTAGCTACCAATATTCGAGCATTATGTATGAAAGTGTATGGATGATAAGTTCTTTTTAGTGTTCTTTAGAAAATATGTTTATCCATATTGCCTTGAAATTCATTGCTCAATTCTCGTATACGCACTTTGGGTTTGATTATATGAATGTCCTTTATGAATCAGTCACCTTTCATGGTTAATGTAGTACTTTATTTATGTAAGCACGACCTTCTTAGTATTGTTCATGCACATCATGTTCTATAATCGATTGCATTATCCTTACACCTATCCTCAAGGGACCTGCTTGAGTCTATATTTAACTATGCATGCTTGAGTGCTTGATTGCCTATCTTGTTCATAACATACTTCATTTCATTCACGTGCATCTCTAGGTTATACTTGTATATAATAGGTTAAATAACCCATTGTCAGTTGATTTTTGTTCTTGACAATTGGGGGAGAATAATGTGCTTTGTAGCACAATAAATTCTGTGCATAACTTAGTTTTACATTCTGCGTATAGCATAGTTTCTTTATACTACTTGTGCATAATTAGTCATACATATAGCAAAAAATTACAAAAATTGAGCATTTGCACTTATTTCACACATCTGCTAATTGCACATCAAATTCCAAATTCCAAATTCCTGCTTGGTTCTTGGTCTCCACACCTTCCTTTCATGGGAGATTTATTGCTGGGTTCGTACGCCACACATGTTAAAATATTCACATTTGGTCGTGTCTCTAGCCTCCCCACTTTTTGATAATGTCAAAGGGGGAGAGAGTTTTGGGGGCCATAATATATTGTCATCATCAAAAAGGGGGAGATTGTTGGGTTCCGTGCGCCCCCTCTTTGTCTTTGACAATGGTTTTGATGAGTCCAATATATTGTGTATTTTATGTTTGCTCTAAAGTGAAAATATTGTGTGCTCATTTTGTGGAAAACGTCTTCAAGATAAACAAGCTAACATAATGATATCTTGCTTTACATGTTAAAATTTTATGGCCCTTCACGAATACAATTCTGATGTTGCCTCATGCGTGCTTGATGAGACTTTGGAACTAACTCGTGAAAACATTGTGTTTTGGTAGCTCTGTATTATTAGTGCTTTCATGCATATCCTATATAGGGTTTTTAATGAATTGACATAAATGCTTGTTATTTTGCTGTCCATGGTCATGAAGGTTCAGTTTGCACTGGACTGAATTAGTAATCCATGTGGATCTTGATGATATGATTCTTCATGTTATTTTAAATGGTCTTGAATGATTTCTGTTCACTGACTTGGACTACACTTTCTATATCTGTGTGATTCGATTGAGTTCAGCCTCCATTGACTGAACTTGGTGTAATTGGATTGTGTTTATATTTGCTAAACTGGACTTAAACTCCTGGATCTATAATGCTCTCAGATCATTGGATAAAAAGACTGAACTTGAATTACTTACATTGGACTACTAAGGCAGTTTTTACGGTCTCCCTGGGATGGGTCGACCCCTGGCTCTTTGAGCCCAGTTCTTTGTTTTGATCTGAACTGAAATTGAAATGCCTTATATTTAATCAAGCTGGTTTCATTATTACTGAACTAGAATTTCTAGACTGCATCTTTAATTCATGTGTGTATTGGCATGACATCCAGGACTGGTGGTCTAATTGTGGTTCTTCAACAGGGTATCCATATCTGAGTAAGGAATAGGTGTTTAGCATGTTTTTGGACTAAACTTTATGTTTATGAACTGAACTTGATTTACATGAAGGTTTGATTGAATTTTATTTGAAAGGCTTGTTCAATGGCTTTCAATGAGCTTTATGTGTGATGTATCTTGCATTTATGTTTACCATTGCACGGACATTGTTTAACATTGCACAGACCTCGTTCATTGCACGGAACTGGTTTACCTTTGCACCGACCTTAACTATGGGTGTTTTACAAACTTGCACCGATCTTGTTCATCATTGCACGGACCATGTTAATCCATGCACCGACCTTGTCTTGAGTGCTTCATAAACATGCACCGACCTGTTCAATTGTGGACCGACCCAATCTTTAGTGTTTCACATACTTTCACCGACCAAACCTTCTCTTGTGCATTGACCATGAGTTCATATGCACAGACATCATAGAATGCATTGAGTGATTCTAATGTGTTTGAACATGAGATTGAATTTCTTAACTTGCAGGCTCAATTGTATCACATTCACTTGGTTCATGGTAAGACCTTGTTTTGTTGTTATCAATGGCATTGACTTGAATATGTGTGTTTTTATTAAGTGTAGATTCAAGCATGCCCAAAAATTCTTAATGACAATGTTAAGAATGAGCATCTTGAACTTTGGCTGCTGGTGGATTTTTTGGTATGCATTGAATAGAAGTCTTGGTTTTATGCTGACTCCATGCTTGGAAATTGGGTTTTCTTATGAATTCATGCATGCTCTTCTTGACTACCTTGAGGTTATCTTTTGATCTTTTAGCTTCCCATATGCATGCCATTTAATGTTTTATTTGATGTTTTTCAGACCCCTCATGCATGTCATTTAATCGTATTTGAATGGGGTTGAATGATGTTTAATAGGTGTTAATATTTTTGGGCTTCAGTCATTGCATAACTTGATTTTCTCTGCTGTCATAGAAAGTGTCGACTACTAGAGTCTACACTTTCTAGCCAGCTTGCTGGCTGGACACTGCTAACTGCAAGTGTCGACTCCTAGAGTCCACACTTACAGGCCAGAAGTCTGTTTTCAATGAAAATAGAACCTCTGGTGAAAAGTGTCGACCCTATGAGTCGACACTTTCACCTGGCTCCTATTTTTATATAACGGGATTGAATGCTTTGGAAAAAGTGTCGACTCCAAGAGTCGTCACTTTGTCTGGTTCGTCCGGATCATGATTTCTGGATTATTTGCGAAGGTTTCCGGATTATTTACGAAATGCCCATTTTGTAACCCGATTCCTATGGCCTTTTACCCCAATAGCCTTAGGGTTTCTCCTCTGGATTGGGTGTGGTTTTGAGAGGGTTTTAACATGGGCTTTGTGGTCTTTTTGTGCAACCTTGCTTCTTGTATATCTAGGCCGCATTCTCCCACGATGGGAGGTATTCCTCCAAGCTAACATCGTTCTATCTGTTGCAGGTGAAGGAGGACGAGGGTGAGGGCACCGATCTACTTGGAGGAGGAAGATGAAGAAGAGGAGGACGCCATCCATAAGCTCAACTCTGCGGATCTGTCCCAGTCCGAAGGCATATGCTGAAGACTTCTCCCTGGGCATCTCCTTCGACCTCGGTTGGCTTTCACTCCGCGAAGAAATGTTCCAGCACACCCTACCACTTCTACGATCGAGCTTCAACGCAGATTTGAGGGGGATCTCTTCTTCTCTCATTTCCACTCTATCATTTGAGAATAGATTGAAAGTTTGGGTGATTATTGTATATCCTTTATTTTGTTAAACTCGATATGCATCATGTGTGGGCAAAGTTGCATCTCCGTGTGTGTGGTTTTATTGTGGGGAATGTTTCCCCGTGTTTGGTTGTGTGTAGACGGAGCTACGTCTCCTCGTGGTCTTCTGTCCGGGGTACGTTCCCCGACCGTGTGTGTGTGTGTTCTATAGTGGCAGCGTTTTGAGGCAAGGCCTCGTGCCGTCGTGCGTGTATTGCTGCAGAAGCAACGTATGTGTTGTTGGGGTTCATCCCCATGTTGCTGCGTAAGTAGCGTGTAGTGAAGCCTCACCGGGTTCGGTGAGGGGTGGACGTAGGGAGCCCGTCATGGTCCCGAATCACCTAAAATTCTTGTGTTCCGTGTGATTACCTGTGCGATTGACCATTTCTTCTATCTCCCTTCACAGGTTTATTACAGTGATTTTTAATTCACTGCATCATCGCACCTAGCTTCATCCACTATCCGTGTTGGGCTTGATTTCATTGAGCACTTGCTTTATCTATCCATGTGAGATCGGAAAGATCGAGAGAACATCTTTAATCTCACGTCTGTTAAGGCTAATCAATGCTAGTAATTTTAATTCCACTATGTTAAGCTAAGAAAGTTTTTAAAATCCACCATCTCGGCAAGGGGACAATTCAACCCCCCTTCTTGTCCGCCATCTCTCTGGGCCAATAATTGGTATCAGAGCCTAGTCTCTGATTTTTTATTAGCGGACCTTGCGGTCTAGGAGAAAAGTTCGTTTCATGATGGCTAGTGTAAATGTGATTCCTGTCTTTGATGGCTTTGATTATCCGTTATGTCTAGGAAAATTCTATCTATGGGTTACAAATACTAATCTGAAGTTTATAAATCTAATCACTCATGGTCGTTACAGTCTTCCAACAAATGAGTCTGATATGACACAATCTAGGACTTACCAAGCAAGCACAATTTAGCATTCAAACGGACCGATGTTGGCGACCGCTCTCCCGTCGCTCACCCGAACCCGGGGGTAACTCGGTGATGCCGAGTGGAGGTTGTGTGGGCTGGGTCCTTGCTGGTAGAGGGCCATCAAGGCCTGGGTTGATATCCCGAGGGTAGGATGGCCCAATTCAAGGGAGCCGAAATAGCGCCTAGGGCACGGGTTACACTCCTCACCCCACGGTGATCTCTTAAAGCGATGGTGCTTAAAGATCGGGCTCTCACTTCTCAAAGCCAGCAGAGTTTATGAACTAATATTAGGAAGAACAAGCACTAAATGGAGCTAGGAGTGGAGCACTTACTCGACCGATTTGAAGAAGCCGGTCCCGCTCGGAGACGTGGGCGAGCGAGGAAGCGTGGGGTCGCAGCTGCACTCCGCTGGTCCTCTGCAAGCTCTCAGCAGAGAAACTGGTTCGCCGATGTAGCTCCAAATAGCAACCAAATGAGGAGATGAAGTGGTGAATGGGGAGGGGGAGTGAAGGGTGGTGGGAGGGGATTGAGGGGGAGGTATGGAGGGTGATTAAAGGTGAAGGAGGGGTTGGTGAAAGGGGAAGGTTGCAGAGAGGGGGCTGGCTTCAGCCGAGGTGGAGGGAGGGTGATGGAGGTGACTGCTCTTGGTGGAGTGGAGTGGAGAGAAGGGGATGGAGGGGCGACCTTCTCTAAGGGAGAGGGGTTAGGGGCGTTCGAGGGCTATGGAGGGAAGGGAATTTTCAATTTTAAATGGCCTAGGGAGGTGGGGGGTTGCATGGGGGAGAGGGAAAAGTGCTTGGGGAAGGGATGGGGTGGTTGGTGGTTGGAGGGTGGAGTGGGGATTGGGGGTTCCCTATTGGGACTAGGGGAGACTTAATGAGGGGGTGTGGGAAGTTGTAGAGGGGTTAATGGAGGTAGGTGGGAGGGAGAGGTGTTTGGGAAGTGGAGGAGAGAGAGAGGGGGGTGAACCCCTTAGGGAGAAGAGAGAGAAATAAAGAGAGAGAAGGTGGGGTGGGGATTCTCTCCCCTAGGGTTTCTCACCCAATTGGAGTCACTCCACTAAACTAAATATTTGAACTCTCAAAGGGCAATTCTTCATTCATTCATTAATTCAAAATGAGAGGAATGGGGTCCTATATCTAGGCAACCCACATTTTACAAAAAGACCCTGACATAAGACTCAATGACAAATAACCAAGGAAGGAGGGGGCGCCCATGGGCCAAGCCCAATGAATTGGGCCCAAAACTACTCTAATGATCCTAATGACACACAAACCTAGGGAAATAAGCAAAGACCTAGGGACATGACTCAAATAAAATAGAAAATTACATCAAATGACTCAAATAGAAAGCACAAAATGGATAATTAGGCCTTTAAAGAGAAGGGCTCGAGCTCAAACGTCGCCAGAGTGTGAAGAAGTCCCAAGCCAAAGGGAGTCACGGGTGATGCCTCCATCAAATCCCCTGGGCTGCGAAGAGCTCGACTCCATCGAGTAGGGATCCATCTGACTGTGATACTGCTCGAGTAGGTCGGGATCCATTACTGGAGATCCTCCCGACTCACCCACGAATCCTCCGAAGGAGGCCGATCCTTCCACCTGACGAGATAGCGCTCGTATACCTTGCTCCGGGTGGTAGTGACCTGGTCATCTAATATTCGTTCAATGTGCTCATGCTGGGCTCTCTTGGCTAGTGGACTCTCCTCACGGGTGGGTGCTCTCTCAACGGAAGGAGTAGGCTCAATATCCTCACTGGGTACCACCGTGGGTCTCTTATAGGGCACTAGATCGGCTACATTGAATGTGGGACTCACTCCATATTCCTCGGGGTGGTCTAACTCATAGGCATTAGTGCCAACGCGCCTCAATACCTAGAAGGGACCAGCCCCACGTGGCCTCAATTTGGAGATGGCTCCAGGGGAGAGCCTCTCCGTCCTCACCATCACAAAGTCACCTACATGGAATTCTTGGTGACGCCGATGAGAGTCAGCCAACCTCTTATAAGTCTCATCCTGTTTGCTAATGTGCTTGCGAATTTCTTCATGCAATTCTCTAATATGTTGTGCAAAAGACTCGGCTGAAATGGACACTCTAGCATGCTAGGGAAGGGGAATGAGATCAGAAGGCTTTCTTGGTTTGTACCCATGCACGGCTTCGAATGGACTCATTCCTATGGACTTGTTGACAGAGTTATTATATGCAAATTCAACCTGAGGTAGAATGAGATCCAAATTCCCTGGATGATCTTCAACAAGACACCTAAGGAGGTTCCCTAGACTCCTATTGACAACTTCGGTTTGGCCATCAGTTTGAGGGTGGTAGGCTGTAGAGAATTTGAGGAGGGTACCCATCAAGTGCCAAAGAGTCTTCCAAAAATAGCTAGTGAACTTGACATCCCTATCGGAAACTATGGTCTTGGGTAACCCATGGAGGCGAACAACCTCATCAAAGAACAAACGGGCCATATGAGAGGCATCAGAGATTTTTGAACATGGAATGAAGTGGGCCATCTTAGAAAATCTGTCAACCACCACATAGATTAAGTCATGCTTTCTTTGAGTCTTGGGTAATCCTAACACAAAGTCCATACTTAAGTCTTGCCATGGACGGTCGGGGATGGGGAGTGGGGTATATAGGCCAATGTTTTGCTTCACCTGTTTGGCCGAAGCACATGTGCGACATTGACCCACTATCTTGCCTACATCTCTCTTGAGACTTGGCCAATAAAACAGACCCTCAACTAGAGCAATGGTTTTGTGAGCCCCAAAATGACCAGCTAGTCCTCCTGCATGTAATTCACAAACCAAGAAATCACGGAGTGAGGTCCGTGGAATGCAAAGCCTTGGTCCCTTGAAGAGGAACCCATCCTCTAAGACAAATCCCTCATATTCCTTGCTAGAATGGGTGGTCAAGGTGGTGTAGATGTGCCTAAAGTCAGGACAATAGGGTACTCTTCCTTGATCCTATCAAATCCGGTCACTTCCACTTGGATAGTGGATAACAAAGAGACTCTCCTACTAAGGGCATCCGCTGCTCGATTCTCACTTCCCGCTTTGTGTTTGATAACAAAAGTGTAGGATTGGATGAACGCAACCCATCGGGCATGTCGGGCATTCAGCTTTTGTTGGGAGTTGAGGTATTTGAGGGCCTCATGATCAGAAAAGATGACGAATTCTTTGGGCAACAACTCCAATGTCGGAGGGACTGAACTACGGCATAGAACTCTTTGTCATAAGTGGAGTATCTTATCCTAGCATCACATAACTTCTCACTGAAGAAGGCTACCGGGTGTCCCTCTTGGCTAAGAATCCTTCCTATTCCTATCCCGGATGCATCACATGTGACTTCAAAGACTTTAGAGAAATCGGGTAGGCATAGGACCGGGGCTTGGGTCATCTTCTCCTTAAGTTCTTGGAAGGCTTTAGAGGCTGATTTGGTCCACACAAAAGTCCCCTTTTTGAGACAATCGGTTATAGGGGCAGTGAGAGTGCTAAATCCCTGAATAAACCTCCTATAGAATGTTGCCAACCCATGAAAACTTCGGACCTCATGAAGAGTGTGGGGCTCTGGCCAATCTAGGATAGCTTGGATCTTCCCGAGGTCCATGGAGACACCTTTGGTGGATACCACAAATCCTAGGAAAGTGATGGATGTGGTCAAGAAGTGACACTTCCCTCGGTTGGCAAATAGGCTCTCATGTCGTAGGACGGTGCAAACTTGCCTAAGGTGATCAAGGTGGGCCTCTTGGGATTGACTATATATGAGGATGTCATCAAAGTAGACCACAAGAAAGACCCCAATGAAAGGCCTAAGAACCTCCATCATGAGACGCATGAAAGTACTTGTGGCATTTGAGAGCCCAAAAGGCATGAACAGCCATTCATACAAACCATCTTTGGTCTTGAAGGCCGTTTTCCACTCATCTCCGGGCCTAATTCTAACTTGGTGATAGCCACTCTTAAGATCAATTTTGGAGAAGATAGTGGCTCTCGCTACCATGTCAAGCATGTCATCAAGCCTAGAGATGGGGAACCTATACTTGACGGTGATCTTATTAATGGCTCGACTATCCACACACATCCGCCATGATCCATCCTTCTTAGGAGTGAGAAGGGCCGGTACGGCACATGGACTTTTGCTAATGCGGATGAAGCCCTTCCTAATGAGTTCCTCTATTTGCCTCCGGAGTTCAACATGTTCCGTGAGATTGAGGCGGCAATGAGGTAGGTTGGGAAGGGTGGCTCCCGGGACTAGATCAATTGCATGTTGCACATCACGCATGGGAGGGAGTTGATCCGGGAACACATCATGAAACTCCTCTAGGAGGTGCCAGACTTCTATCGGATGGGGGTTCGAGGGGGTGGGCTCTTCTAGACAAATGACTACCGCACATAGAGGTGTCCCCTGAGCTATCTTCTCCTCAAGCTCTTTCTTGGTGATGAGGTGAAGACCCTTGGTTGACCCCGAGGTCATGCTTTGTGGTGTAAGGGATTGGGTTGGAGGGGTGGAGTTCCCCGAGACTTGTGGTGTGGTGGGGTGGTGTCCTTGAGGGAGAGTGTCCCTCTTGGGCAAGGGACGTGGTGGGGAGGGGTTAAGATGGATAATCTTTCCCTCATGCTCAAAGGTGCAAGTATTGGTCCTACCCAAGATGGTGGCATCCACATCATAAAGCCAAGGTCTTCCTAGTAAGATGCTTCCTACTTCCATGGGAATAACATCACACCATATTTGGCCATGGTAGGAAGAGAAGGTGAGGGGCACAAGGCATTGGGTGTTGACCGGGATGGAGTTGTTGTTGATCCATGAGACCCGGTATGGGCTTGGGTGAGGAGTGATAGTAATCCCATGGAGCTTAACGGTGTCGGGGGATACGGCATTGACACAACTCCCATTATCTAAGATCACTTTTCTCACATGACCCCCTATCTTGACAAAGGTGTGAAAGATTGAGGTTCGACGTCAATCCTCTTCTTGGGGTTTAGTGAGGGTGCATCTAATCACTCCTAGATGGGAGTTGGTAGATGGAGTGGTGTGATCTAGACTCGACTCAAGGTATTGGGTCTCATACTCTTATTCCCAATCTAGTGAGGCTTCATGGACCTCAACCATACTCTCAAGTTCCCCTTGGGGTGGGGGAGCTTCTTCCTCAATAAGCAAACTAGACAATCCTTTGGATGGACATTGCCCCGCAAAGTGGCCAAACCATTGACACCTATAGCATTGTTGATTCCCACTACCCGGAGTGGTTCCTACATTTGGGCCTTTGGGAATGTCTTCCCTCCATGGAGGAGGGTGACTAGGGGTGGGCTTGTTTGGAGTAATGGTGGGAGGAGGGTTGTAAGGCCGTAATGGGGCATTCCCACTAGGGGCTTTCATGGGGGTGGCCGGAATGGGCCGTGGTCCCATGTTTTTAGGATCGACCGGTCGGGGAGTAGCAAATCAAGGGATCCTAGAAAATCTTTCCACATCCCTAGCTATTTGGTAGGCTAGCTCAAGGTTGTCAACGTCCCTCATGAAAAGCTCTCTCTTGATGTGGCTTTGGAGCCCATTTCTAAAGTGGGACAAGGTAACGGCCGGGTCCTCATGAACTCCACACTTCAAAAGATAGGAGTCAAACTTCTCAATGTATTCAACCACGGTCTTCCCTTCTTGGGTGAGGCTTTGCCATTCATCTAAGAGCATTTGGTGGTAGGATTGGGGTAGGTATTTATTTCTAAGTTGGTTCTTCATACCCTCCCAAGTGTCAATAGGCTCTTCCCGCCTAATCCTTCTTAATCCCTCTTGGTTTAGCCAATAAGTTTTGGCTAATTTAATGAGATGTATTTTGGCCAATCTTACTCTTCTTTGGTCGGTCATAGGGTACCATTCAAAGTATTGGTCCATAGTGGTCTCCCATTCTAAGTAGACACTAGGTTCATGAGAACCATCAAAGTTTGGGGCCTCTACTTTGATCATCCTTAAGAGCAGGTCATCCGGGTCGTCCCGTGGACGCCTTTCATGATTTTGATGGTGGCGAGGCCTCTCATAGTCATAGTAGGGGTCAACATCTAAGTCCTCCCTATTAATTTCAGCATGTGGAGGGTGGACTCTTGGTCCATTGTTCCTTGGGTGGAACTCATTCCTATGAGGCTCAACATGTGGAGGGTGGACTCTTGGTTCATTGTTCCTTGGGTGGAACTCATTCCTATGAAATTCAATATGTGAAGGGTGGACTCTTGGTTCATTGTTCCTTGGGTGGAGCTCATCTCTATGTGGTTCAACATGTGGAGGGTGGGCTCTTGGCTCATTGTTCCTTGGGTGGAACTCATGCTCTTCTAGCCGAGCAAGTCGAGTGGAAAGGGACTCAAGTTGGGCAAGAATGTTAGAAAGGGCAGCATCTACCCTGTTCATTTGGCCTTGGGGTTCCTCCCTAGGGATATCTTGATTGAGTTGAGGCTTGGGATCCATGGGGGAAACCGAAGATGATGGATCGGGTAGATAAATGGCGCCACTACGGGTGGACATGCAAATGGGGGGAAATGCAATGAAGGACGGACACACAATGCAATGGCCCTAGGACTTACACTTGATAGAGACAAGTCAATGACTTGCCCTAATACCAATTGATGTGACACAATATAGGACTTACCAAGCAAGCACAATTTAGCATTCAAACGAACCGATGTTGGCAACCGCTCTCCCGTCGCTCACCCGAACCCGGGGGTAACTCGGTGATGCCGAGTGGAGGTTGTGTGGGTTGGGTCCTTGTTGGTAGAGGGCCAGCAAGGCTTGGGTTGATATCCCGAGGGTAGGATGGCCCAATTCAAGGGAGCTGAAATAGTGCCAAGGGCACGGGTTACACTCCTCACCCCACGGTGATCTCTTAAAGCGATGGTGCTTAAAGATCGGGCTCTCACTTCTCAAAGCCAGCGGAGTTTATGAACTAATATTAGGAAGAACAAGCACTAAATGGAGCTAGGAGTGGAGCACTTACTCGACCGATTTGAAGAAGCCGGTCCCGCTCGGAGACGTGGGCGAGCGAGGAAGCGTGGGGTCGCAGCTGCACTCCGCTGGTCCTCTGCAAGCTCTCAGCAGAGAAACTGGTTCGCCGATGTAGCTCCAAATAGCAACCAAATGAGGAGATGAAGTGGTGAATGGGGAGGGGGAGTGAAGGGTGGTGGGAGGGGATTGAGGGGGAGGTATGGAGGTTGATTAAAGGTGAAGGAGGGGTTGGAGAAAGGGGAGGTTGTAGAGAGGGGGTTGGCTTCAGCCAAGGTGGAGGGAGGGTGATGAAGGTGGCTGCTATTGGTAGAGTGGAGTGGAGAGAAGGGGATGGAGGGGCGACCTTCTCTAAGGGGGAGGGGTTAGGGGCGGCCAAGGGCTATGGAGGGAAGGGAATTTTCAATTTCAAATGGCCTAGGGAGGTGGGGGGTTGCATGGGGGAGAGGGAAAAGTGCTTGGGGAAGGGCTGGGGTGGTTGGTGGTTGGAGGGTGGAGTGGGGATTGGGGGTTCCCTATTGGGACTAGGGGAGACTTAATGAGGGGGTGTGGGAATTTGTAGAGGGGTTAATGGAGCTAGGTGGGCGGGAGAGGTGGTTGGGAAGTGGAGGAGAGAGAGAGGGGGGCGAACCCCTTAGGGAGGAGAGAGAGAAAGAAAGAGAGAGAAGGTGGGGTGGGGATTCTCTCCCCTAGGGTTTCTCACCCAATTGGAGTCACTCCACTAAACTAAATATTTGAACTCTCAAAGGGTAATTCTTCATTCATTCATTAATTCAAAATGAGAGGAACGGGGTCCTATATATAGGCAACCCACATTTTACAAAAAGACCCTGACATAAGACTCAATGATAAATAACCGAGGAAGGAGGGGGGCGCCCATGGGCCAAGCCCAATGAATTAGGCCCAAAACTACTCTAATGAGCCCAATGCCACACAAACCTAGAGAAATAAGCAAAGACCTAGGGACATGACTCAAATAAAATAGAAAATTACATCAAATGACTCAAATAGAAAGCACAAAATGGATAATTGCGCCTTTAAAGAGAAGGGCCCGAGCTCAAACGTCGCCAGAGTGTGAAGAAGTCCCAAGCCAAAGGGAGTCACGGGTGATGCCTCCATCAGAGTCAAGATGGACCAATGAGGATAAGAGAAAGAACTCTGATAATGTTTATGTTGTGAATGCTCTTAAGGCTGTAGTGAACACTGACGTATATCCTTTTGTTTTATCTTGCAGGATAGCCAAAGAGATTTGGGATGGGCTAAGCGAAGCCCAGAAAGAAAGCTACAATGATGATGAGTGCCTCGTGAATGATGATGAGTGCCTCGTGGCAAATAAAGAAATTGAGCGTCAACGTGAGGTGAGCTCAAAGGTAAATTCTGACGAAGAGGATGAGATTAGCTATGAGGAACTTGTGATTGTTTATGATGAACTGTTTGAAAAATACAAAACTATAAAATCTGATAACAGAAAAATGGAAAAGAAACATGACTATTCTTCATGTGGAAAATGCACCAAGCTCGAAAGACTAGTTGAGTCTCACATGCTTGATGATGAAGAACACAAAGAATTGATTGCAAATCTTAAATCTGAAAATAAATCTTTACTGGCTGAAATTTTAGAACTTTAACAAATAAAAGAAGATAATGAGAAGCTGAAAATGTTGAATACCGCCATATCTGAAAAACTACTCCTTCTGGAAAAAGGGAAAGCTACACTGAATGTTGACAAGTCTGAAAAGCTGAAGGAACTAAGAAAGGAAATAGAAAGCTTTAGAAATCTGAAAGATAAATTTGAATGCAATGAAATCATGAATAGAGTGGTTGATGAAAAAGTGAGTTTTCAAATGAAAGAACCTGAACACACTTCCTTGAACAAAAGTTTATTTGACAAACTCCAAAATGAAAATAATGCCTTGTTGATTCAAATTTCATTGCTTGAAAGTAAGTTGAAAAGTCTTGAAAAGGCTGAGAAAGGAAAATGTGCGATCATTGATGATTGTGACAAATTGCATATTCTTGAAAAAGAAATTGAAAGTCACAAAATCGTTAATTCTTTGTTAAATGAGAAAATTGCATCTTGTGAAGAAGAATTGACTACCTATGGACTGCATATCTTGTCCTTAGAAAATCAAATAAAAAGTTTGAATGAACTCATGTCCACATCTTTAAAAGAAAATCAAGATCAGAAAAATGACACTGATTGCTCTTGTGTGCATGCAAAACCCCCTGTTGTTAAACATAATCATGCAACAAGTAAAAGGAGAAATGTCTCATGCTTTTACTATGGAAAATTTGGCCATGATATGTATGATTGTTTTCTGATGGAATTTGATGATACTGAAGTATTGAAGTCACAAATGAAAATTATTGATTAGTCTAAAAATCTTGAAAAACCAATAAAGAAAAACTTAAATGATCATTATTTTTATTATGGATTATATGGTCATGTGTTTGAAAATTACTTTAGAAAGAAAAGAGATGATGAATGGTCTACAAAAAGAAAATTCTCTTGTCATTACTGTGGTGGACTTGGACATGTAATGAATAATTGTAATTCAATGAAAAACGATGAAAAGTGGTCCATGAAAAGAAAAACTTCTCACTGCTTTTATTGTGGAGAGAATGGTCATTCTACGGATGATTGTTCTACTATGAGAATTGATGAAGAATGATTTGCTAGGAAACATAGGAATCCATCTGTACATGTTAGAACTAACCCCTCAGGAGTCAAGATGGCTTGGGTACCTAAATCTCCAAAATGAGAATCTATTTTGCAAGGGTGCCTTGAGGTCAAGGAATATTAATAAATTAACTGCTCTCAAGGTGAGAAAGAAAAATGGTTTGGATTTGAAGCTCAATTTGCTTAGATTCATTTTGAAAAATTTGAAAAGGTAAAATTTGAGTTTGGAGAAAAATTTTGCAATTCAAATGGTTGCATTTCTGTTTCATTGATTTTAGCAACTTCTGAAATATTAAGAATTTCTGAGCTTAATGATTCGATGACTTGAACACTTCTCTTTGCACATCTTGTGATTAATCATAGTTTTTACATGCTTTACACTGCACATAAAGTCTTTCACACTTAACTCATATTATGCAAATAACAATTCAGTTCCTGAATGCTTTAGTTTGAACATAAAATTCTTCACACTTTCAATCACCTTTTTGTAAATAACAGCTCACACGTGCATATATAGTTCACATACGCATTCTCATGCTCATACCATGCATGCCCATGCATATTTGTAGATAGAAATGATTTCCAATTATCCTTCAGTTTACATGCATACACTTGCATATACATTACACATTTGTGTGTTTGAATGTCATGATTATCCGGTATATCAAATGGTGATTGTGGAAGGTTAGATTTTATCCAACTGGAAGCCTTCCCAATGCTTGATGATAGTCTTCGGACCTACGTTCTCAGCCACATACCGGTAGTAACCTTGTGTGAAGACTTTACCTTGATGCATGTTTGAGTGTATATAAAATATCACCCATCTTTTTGACTCCATCTATGACTCTTCACATGCTAAATGAAATTACATTGATGTAGACATGTTTGTTACATGGCATATATTAAGGGGGGGATTTTTTTTTAACCGTGTATACATTCAGGGGAAGTCATTATTGTGATAAGACTAATTCATCTTTTACATTCAATACAACCACCCACACAAAATATACCTTTTTGAGATAATGATTCAATCTAATAAGGATTATAATTTTCCACCCTACATTTATAAGGACTCTTGAATCTCTACATGGAAATCACATATCTCGTGAGGAAAATGATGTTTACCCCACCAAAAATTTGTATAAGTGGAATGTGGATCGGAGTAGCCGGGAATCCTTCCTAAAATAAAGGAGGAAACTCGCACCTAAAGGAGAAACTAATCCACATTTAAAATAAGTGTGATTTGTCACCAAGTAGCCGGGAAGTGTCCCTGAGACAAAGGATACAACTCACGCTGAAAAGTGACAATATCCACAGTTAAGATAAGTGACGAAACCGAGTAACCGGGAAGCGTCCCTGAGACAAAGGATACAACTCGTGTCAAAAGATTAGTCACACCATTTTTAGTAATTAAAAAAAATAAAAAAATTAGGGTCATAGTAGCTACCAATATTCGAGCATTATGTATGAAAGTGTATGGATGATAAGTTCTTTTTAGTGTTCTCTAGAAAATATGTTTATCCATATTGCCTTGAAATTCATTACTCAATTCTCGCATACGCACTTTGGGTTTGATTATATGAATGTTCTTTGTGAATCAGTCACCTTTCATGGTTAATGTAGTACTTTATTTATGTAAGCACGACCTTCTTAGTATTGTTCATGCACATCATGTTCTATAATCGATTGAATTATCCTTACACCTGTCCTCAAGGGACCTGCTTGAGTCTATATTTAACTATGCATGCTTGAGTGCTTGATTGCATGTCTTGTTCATAACATACTTCATTTCATTCACGTGCATCTCTAGGTTATACTTGTATATAACAGGTTAAATAACCCATTGTCAGTTGGTTTTTGTTCTTGACAATTGGGGGAGAATAATGTGCTTTTTAGCACAATAAATTCTGTGCATAACTTAGTTTTACATTCTGCGTATAGCATAGTTTCTTTATACTACTTGTGCATAATTAGTCATACATATAGCAAAAAATTACAAAAATTGAGCATTTGCACTTATTTCACACATCTGCTAATTGCACATCAAATTTCAAAATCCAAATTCCTGCTTGGTTCTTGGTCTCCACACCTTCCTTTCATGGGAGATTTATTGCTGGGTTTGTACGCCACACATGTTAAAATATTCACATTTGGTCGTGTCTCTAGCCCCCCCACTTTTTGATAATGTCAAAGGGGGAGAGAGTTTTGGGGGCCACAATATATTGTCATCATCAAAAAGGGGGAGATTGTTGGGTTCCGTGCGCCCCCTCTTTATCTTTGACAATGGTTTTGATGATTCCAATATATTATGTGTTTTATGTTTGCTCTAAAGTGAAAATATTGTGTGCCTGTTTAGTGGAAAACGTCTTCAAGATAAACAAGCTAACATGATGATATCTTGCTTTGTTGGTTAAAATTTTATGGTCCTTCACGAATACAATTCCGATGTTGCCTCATGCGTGCTGTGCATGAGACTTTGGAACTAACTTGTGAAAACATTGTGTTCTGATAGCTCTGTATTATTAGTGCTTTCATGCATATCCTATATAGGGTTTTTAATGAACTGACATAAATGCTTGACATTTTGCTGTCCATGGTTGTGAAGGTTCAGTTTGCACTGGACTAAATTGGTAATCCATGTGGATCTTGATGATATGATTCTTCATGTTATTTTAAATGGTCTTGAATGATTTGTGTTCACTGACTTGGACTACACTTTCAATATCTGTGTGATTCGATTGAGTTCAGCCTCCATTGACTGAACTAAGTGTAATTGGATTGTGTTTATATTTGCTGAACTGGACTTAAACTACTGGATCTATAATGCTCTCAGATCATTGGATAAAAAGACTGAACTTGAATTACTTGCATTGGACTACTAAGGCAGTTTTTACGGTCTCCCTGGGATGGGTCGACCCCATGGGTCGACCCCTGGCTCTGTGAGCCTAGTTCTTTGTTTTGATCTGAACTGAAATTGAAATGCCGTATATTTCATCAAGCTGGTTTCATGATTAATGAACTTGAATTTCTGGACCGCATCTTTAATTCATGTGTGTATTGGCATGACATCCAGGACTGGTGGTCTAATTATGGTCCTTCAACTGGGTATCCATATCTGAGTAAGGAATAGGTGTTCAGCATGTTTTTGGACTAAATTTTGTGTTTATGAACTGAACTTGATTTACATGAAGGTTTGATTGAATTTTATTTGAAAGGCTTGTTCAATGGCTTTTAATGAGCTTTATGTGTGATGTATCTTGCATTGATGTTTACCATTGCATGGACACTGTTTAACATTGCACAGACCTCGTTCATTGCACGGAACTGGTTTACCTTTGCACCGACTTTAACTATGGGTGTTTTACAAACTTGCACCGATCTTGTTCATCATTGCACGGACCTTGTAAATCCATGCACCGACCTTGTCTTGAGTGCTTCATAAACATGCACCGACCTGTTCAATTGTGGACCGACCCAATCTTTAGTGTTTCACATACTTGCACCGACCCAACCTTCTCTTGTGCATTGACCATGAGTTCATATGCACAGACATCATAGAATGCATTGAGTGATTCTAATGTGTTTTAACATGAGATTGAATTTCTTAACTTGCAGGCTCAATTGTATCACATTCACTTGGTTCAAGGTAAGACCTTGTTTTGTTGTTATCAATTGCATTGACTTGACTATGTGTGTTTTTATTAAGTGCAGATTCAATCATGCCCAATAATTCTCAATGACAATGTTAAGAATGATCATCTTGAACTTTGACTGCTGGTGGATTTTTTGGTATGCATTGAATAGAAGTCTTGGTTTTATGCTGACTGCATGCTTGGAAATTGGGTTTTCTTATAAATTCATGCATGCTCTTCTTGACTACCTTGAGGTTATCTTTTGATCTTTTAGCTTCCCATATGCATGCCATTTAATGTTTTATTTGATGTTATTAAGACCCCTCATGCATGTCATTTAATAGTATTTGAATGGGGTTGAATGATGTTTAATAGGTGTTAATGTTTTTGGGCTTCAGTCATTGCATAACTTGATTTTCTCTGCTGTCAGAGAAAATGTAGACTACTAGAGTCAACACTTTCTAGCCAGCTTGCTGGCTGGACACTTCTAACTGCAAGTGTCGACTCCTAGAGTCGACACTTACAGGCCAGAGGTCTATTTTCAATGAAAACATAACCTCTGGTGAAAAGTGTCAACCCTATGAGCCGACACTTTCACCTGGGTCCTATTTTTATATAATGGGACAGAATGCTTTGGAAAAAGTGTCGACTCCAAGAGTCGTCACTTTGTCTGGTTCGCCCGGATCGTGGTTTTCGAATTATTTGCGAAGGTTTCTAAATTATTTACGAAATGCCCATTTTGTAACCCGATTCATATGGCCTTTTACCCAAATAGCCTTTGGGTTTCTCCTCTGGATTAGGTGTGATTTTTTATGGGAATCGACGCCGAGCATGTACATTTTCTTTTTGCATTTATGTCCTTTTAGTTTGTGTTCATATCCTTGGGAAAGTATGTACGCAAATGTAAGGCTTTATAAGCCAATGAGCCATTCATATGGATTGTGTGGGTTTTTATGCAATTGTGTAGTAGGTCCCGCTAGGGGGCCCTCAGCCCTTTCCCATTGGTCCATGTCATCCATGTGAGACTGGTCAACTATCCTAGGTGGCCATCTAGAAGGGTTGAATGTCAATTGTCCACATGGGAGACAAAGGGGTCAAAATTTCAAAGGTTGGCCACCAACCTATCCCTTGGTCAAGGGGGCACCCCCTTCCACTAGGATTAGTTTATTTTTTTTTTGTGTCATTCACACTTAATCCCAGCCCTCCATCCCCCATCCCTAGATCCAAGGGTCTACATTAGATTTGATACTTAGCATATAAAAGGTTATATTTTCCATTTGTTGGCATTAATGAAGAGAAAAATTGTTGGAAAATCCAAGAGCTTCTTGTGCCCCTCTCCCTCCCCCTGGTGTTCATCTCCTCCAACCCCAAATTCTAGAGTGGTTCTACCTTAAATCTCCTCCCCTCTATCTCCGGTGATCATCTGTGCCCCCGCCGCCGCCGTTCGTGCCGCCTACGAGCCGCCGCGGAGCCATCTTCAAGGTTCTGTCCTGCTGGACAGAGGTGACGTCCACGAAATTCTGCAGTCAGCCACGACGTCTTCTTGATCTAAAATTTTTCGAGGTTGTTCCTATCTCGTATCCACATCTCCACAAAACATTTCCCCACAAAAATCCTTCATTTGGTAATTTCTCATTTTCGTTCTTCTTTCACTCCCAGATCTGTCTTGTCTCTGTCTACAGTGACAGTAGCTCTGAGTTTTCCATCTTCGACCACGTTTGTGATTTTTTTTAGGCCTCCCGATTTTACCGGGAGTTCAGTCCATCAACCCCTCCATCTCCAAATTGTCTCGATTTTTGATCAGCCCTCTATCCATTTTTCAAAAATCGTGTTTTACCTCATCTACAGTGCTGTCAACCAGATTCTAGATCCGACCACATCCCAGTGTAAACATTATAACAATTCGTAGTTACCTCCAATCCTCTCAGAAAAAATATTTCCGTCTTCCTAGTTCAATTTCCTATAATTTTGATGAAGAACACAACTTCTGAATCGGAGGTTTACCTATCAGTCAACGCCAGTTCTCAGACAAGTTCCCTGTTGATCTGAGAATTCGGGCACTGTACAACAGCAGCTATCAAAATTCGACAACAAGAAGTACAGAGCTGTTTATTTTTCTGTAATACCGTAGCATTGAAGCCCTTCGAAGCAGCTTTCTAACGGCGCCAGTTTCGTGTCGATCCGACGTCGGGTCTGATCGCAGCGTCTGTTCTCGTCGGAGCGTGCGCCTGAAATTAGAACTGGCAGATCCGTGGCCGGTTATTCCGACCGGTGCTGATCGAAGCCGCCCGGCCTCCAGCCGGTGAACCAGTGTGCCGCCATCCTGGGGAGCGCTTCTCCAAGTGTCCCCACTACAGCGGTGCCATCGGGTCCCACACGGCCCCTCCGGACAGCAAGTGGGCCCCACTGTCGCGAGTACGGGTGCGGCCGAAGCTACGCGTGAAGCCGCCCGTCAACCCGGAATCGGTCCTCCCGGACCCCATTGTGTCACCCTTTACCTCCCTGTGTGGAGTGGGCAGTGCTTCATTGCTGTAATAAGTGTGTAATAATATTCCGGGAGTACGGGTTTTGGCCGGGTCCGTCGTCCCCACGTTGAGCGCGTGGAGGTATCGTTTTCGCTCCCTTCTCGGCATTTTGCTTACTTCATATATATTTGTTTATGCCACTGCTAGAGAGCATGTGTAGGGATAATTAGCTCGCTTTATATTTATATCACCGCTGCTGCGAGAGAGAGCGTTACCGTCCCGTGACCTGATCCGGGCACAAAAGAGAATTGACCACCCTAGCTCTTGCCGGTTTCTCAACCGTGCACGTCCGACGCTTCCCTCGTTAAGGGACAATCGCGAGCTTGTCGTGTCCGTGTCTCGTCCCGCATCAGTTTGGTATCAGAGCCAGGTTGAGTCTAGGGTGTCAAAAAAAAAGAGTGTCATTTACGTATAGTCATTAGTCATTATCTAAGTCGTGTTTAGGGTCATCATTGTTTTAAAACAAAAAAAAAGTGTGTTTTTGCATTGCATCCCAATAACCCGGTATATCAAAAGGTGTTGTCCGAATGTTAGGCTACGCCTATAGGGAATGCCGCACACTTGCGCGAGTGATCTTCGGATCGATTAACTCCGCCCCGTACCGAGTCTTAGTTTCTTGTCCTTAGTGTGCATGTATTCCAACCTCCAAATGGCCTTTCATATCCATTCCTAGGGATCCAATCCCATCTTTTTGGCAACTATGGCCAACCCATGTCGACCTGTCCAAGGCGATAGGTCCGTGTCCGAGTACATTCGGGCATATCATACGTATTGGTTGGAATATGGCTTGGGAGAAGAGAGCAACATGGCCGCATTTCATTTCCGGAGAGGTTTACGCCTTCACTTTCAGTTGGAGTGTCTTATCCGCGATGCATTCTCTCTAGCGCAATCCTATACGGTCGCTCTATTGGTCGAACCATTTGAGTCTCACTTTTCTCGGTATGGTAGCTTTCGGCAAGCATCTACCTCCCAGCCGCCTATACCATGGCCTTCACCACTCGAGAGAGCTCCAATGTCATCCCCCTCTATTTCCGAATTTGATTCGGAATCCTCTCATTTGGAACCACCAAGGCCCGAGCCACCCGTGTTTCTAACGGGTATGCTTTTCATAGCCGAGCCGCTTCTTAGTTGGCTCAAGGATGGCTTGGTCCCACCTCCCTTCCCATCCATGGACCCCATCCTACCTCTAGTGCCGGTCAACTCTTTCCATACCACATTTCGATCTAGTCACCATGTTGACACGTTAGACGATCTTGTCATGGGATTAGACTTGCAATGGAAGTTGACACATATGTTGGCCCGAGGCTTCGACCAACCCACGAGTCGTAGCTTCACCCATCCGGCCGTCGGGTCCATTACCTCCGAGTGCACCGTGGGTTGTGTCACCAAGGAGGTTCTTCTACTTCTCCCGCTACCGGATGAGCCCAACTTCATGACTTTGCTTCTGAGGGAGGAGTCATATTTTTTATACATGGTCCCATCTACCATGACAGAGAAAGGTGATCACCCGCACCTTCAAGAATTTCACGATTGGGACCATGTCATGTTGGAATCCATCTCACGGGATCATACCTTCTTCGACCCTTTTGACCCCTTCACTAGTGAATCTCCCGAGTCTCCATCTTCACTTCACTTCCTCCGCGGAGTTCACTATCATGCCCTTTCCACTCGGGCCAAGCAACCTCTACATAGCCATAGGTCCGAACCATCATTTGGGGGTAACGTAGATTTTGGTTTCTCCGACCCACCTAAACCCATCTCCAATACACCCACATCCGGCCCTTCCACACCCGGCTTCCCTAGCCCTCTCAAGTCTCCCAAATCCAAAGGGATGTCCATGCATGACTGGGTCATACTTGGCCATTTAGGTGTTCCCCATGCCACCCATCTCCGGTTACATAACATGCATGCATGGCACACGTTCGGGTGTCCTGGTCCGCCGTCACCCATGTACGGGTCGGACTAACATTAGGTGTGTCTAGGGTCATAGATGAGTCAGTGTGTTTTCTTTGTGTGGTTTGCATATGTGTGTTAGTACATGGTGAGTCTGTATGTGTCTTGTGTAAGCTCAATGTCAGTCTCTCATGAGTGTGAAGCGAGTCGACTCACTCGATGAGTATGGGATCGGTTCTACATCTATACCCGGATCAGTCACCTATAGAGACTCAGTAGTGATTCCTAGTGAGTCTTCGAGCCGCCACCTCCCTTTTTGAGAGTGCCCCATTCGGAGTGTCCACCTCTGGCCCATAGCAGCTTGTGCATATCGAGTATATATGGAATGAGCAGGTGACGGTCACTTGGAGTGGAGCGTACCCGCGTTACTTGGCACGGTGACGGATCCGCCGGAGTACCCGAGCATCCATACCCCTATTCGACGGGGTCGAGTTCCTCCCACCCGGGGAGAGTTGATGGGAATTGACGCCGAGCATGTACCTTTTTTTTTTACATTTATGTCCTTTTAGTTTGTGTTCATATCCTTGGGAAAGTATGTACGCAAATGTAAGGCTTTATAAGCCAATGAGTCATTCCCATGGATTGTGTGGCTTTTTATGCAATTATGTAGTAGGTCCAGCTAGGGGGCCCTCAGCCCTTTCCCATTGGTCCATGTCATCCATGTGAGGCTGGTCAACCATCCTAGGTGGCCATCTAGAAGGGTTGAATGTCAATTGTCCACATGGGAGACAAAGGGGTCAAAATTTCAAAGGTTGGCCACCAACCTACCCCTTGGTCAAGGGGGCGCCCCCTTCCACTAGGATTATTTTATTTATTTTTTTGTGTCATTCACACTTAATCCCAGCCCTCCATCCCCCATCCCTAGATCCAAGGGTCTACATTAGATTTGATAGTTAGCATATAAAAGGTTGTATTTTCCATTTGTTGGCATTAATGAAGAGAAAAATTGTTGGAAAAGCCAAGAGCTTCTTGTGCCCCTCTCCCTCCCCCTGGTGTTCATCTCCTCCAACCCCAAATTCTAGAGTGGTTGTATCTTCAATCCCCTCCCCTCTATCTCCGGTGATCATCTGTGCCGCCGCCGCCGCCGTTCGTGCAGCCTACGAGCCGCCGCGGATCCATCTTCAAGGTTCTGTCCTGCTGGACAGCGGTGACTTCCACGAAATTCTTCAGTCAGCCACGACGACCTCTTGATCTAAAATTTTCAGAGGTTGTTCCTATCTCGTATCCACATCTCCACAAAAACTTTCACGTCCAAAATCCTTCATTTGGTAATTTCCCATTTTCGTTCTTCTTTCACTCCCAGATCTATCTTGTCTCTGTCTACAGTTACAGTAGCTCTGAGTTTTTCATCTTCGACCACATTTTTTATTTTTGTTAGGCCTCCCGATTTTTCCGGTAGTACAATCCATCAACCCCTCCATCTCCAAATTTTCTAAATTTTTGATCAGCTCTCTATCCATTTTTCAAAAATCGTGTTCTACCTCATCTACAGTGCTGTCAGCCAGATTCTAGATCCGACCACACTCCAGTGCAAAAATCATAACAATTCGTAGCCACCTCTACTCTTCTCACAAAACATATTTCCGTCTTCCTGGTTCAATTTCCTACACTTTTTATGAAGAACACAACTTCTGAATTGGAGTTTTACCTATCAGTCAATGCCAGTTCTCAGACAAGTTCCCTGTTGATCTGAGAATTCGGGCACTGTACAATAGCAGCTATCAAAATTCACCAACAAGAAGTACAGAGCTGTTTATTTTTCTGTAATCCCATGGGGTTGAAGCCCTTCGAAGCAGATTTCTAACGGCTCTAGTTTCGTGTCGATCCAACATCGGGGCTGATCGCAGTGTCCGTTCTTGCCGGAGCGTGCGCCTAAAAACAGAACTGGCAGATCCGTGGCCGGTTATTCCGACCGGTGCCGATCGGAGCCACCTGGCCTCCAGCCGGTGAACCAGCGTGCCGCCATCCCGGGGAGCGCTTCCGCAAGTGTCCCCACTACAGCGGTGCCATCGGGTCCCACACGGCCCCTCCGGGCAGCAAGTGGGCCCCACGGTCGCGAGTACGGGTGCGGCCGAAGCTACGCGTGAAGCCGCCCGTCAACCCGGAATCGGTCCTCCCGGACCCCACTGTGTCACCCTTTACCTCCCTGCGTTGATTGGGCAGTGCTTCATTGCTGTAACAAGTGTGTAATATTATTCTAGGAGTACGGGTTTCGGCTGGGTCCGTCGTCCCCACGCCGAGCGCGTGGAGGTATCATTTTCGCTCCCTTCTCGGCATTTTGCTTACTTCATATATAATTGTTTATGCCGCTGCTAGAGAGCATGTGTAGGGATAATTAGCTTACTTTATATTTATATCACCGCTGCTGCGAGAGAGAGCGTTACCATCCCGTGACCCGATCCGGACACAGAAGAGAATTGACCACCCTAGCTCTTGCCGATTTCTCAACCGTGCACATCCGACGCTTTCCTCGTTAAGGGACAATCGCAAGCTTGTCGTGTCCGTGTCTCGTCCTGCATCAGTTTTGAGAGGGTTTTAACATGGGCTTTGTGGTCTTTTTGTGCAACCTTGCTTCTTGTATATCTAGGCCGCATTCTCCCATGATGGGAGGTATTCCTCCAAGCTAACACCGTTCTATCTATTGCAGGTGAAGGAGGACGAGGGTGAGGGCACCGATCTACTTGGAGGAGGAAGATGAAGAAAAGGAGGACGCCATCCATAAGCTCAACTCTACGGATCTGTCCTAGTCTGAAGGCATCTGCTGAAGACTTCTCCCTGGCCGTCTCCTACGACCTCGGTTGGCTTCCACTCCGTGAAGAAATGTTCCAGCGCACCCTACCACTTCTACAAACGAGCTTTAACGCAGATTTGAGGGGGATCTCATCTTCTCTCATTTCCACTCTATCATTTGAGAATAGATTGAAAGTTCGGGTGATTATTGTATATCCTTTATTTTGTTAAACTCGATATACATCGTGTGTAGGCAGAGTTGCATCTCCGCGTGTGTGGTTCTATTGTGGGGAAGGTTTCCCCATGTTTGGTTGTGTGTAGACAGAGCTACGTCTCCTCGTGGTCTTGTGTCCGGGGTACGTTCCCCGACCGTGCGTGTGTGTGTGCTGCAGTGGCAACGTTTTGAGGCAAGGCCTCGTGCCGTCGTGTGTGTATTTCTGCGGAAGCAACGTATGTGTTGTTGGGATTCATCCCCGTGTTGCTGCGTAAGTAGCGTGTAGTGAAGCCTCATCGGGTTCGGTGAAGGGTGGATGTAGGGAGCCCGTCGTGGTCCCGAATCCCCTAAAAATCTTTTGTTCCGTGTGATTACCTGTGTGATTGACCATTTCTTCTAGCTCCCTTCACAGGTTCATTACATAGATTTTTGATTCACTGCATCATCGCACCTCGCTTCATCCACTATCCGAGTTAGGCTTGATTTCATTGAGCACTTGCATTATCTATCCATGATAGATCAGAAAGATCGAGAGAACATCTTTATTCTCACGTCTGTTCAGGCTAATCAACGCTAGTAATTTTAATTCCACTATGTTAAGCTAAAAAAGTTTTTAAAATCCACCATCTCGGCAAGGGGACAATTCAACCACCCTTCTTGTCCGCCATCTCTCTAGGCCAACAATTGGTATCAGAGCCCAGTCTCTGATTTTTTATTAGCGGACCTTGCGGTCTAGGAGAAAAGATCGTTTCATGATGGCTACTGTAAATGTGATTCCTATCTTTGATGGCTTTGATTATCCATTATGACTAGGAAAATTCTATGTGTGGGTTACAAATACTAATCCGAAGTTTATGAATCTAATCACTCATGGTCGTTAAAGTCTTCCAACAAATGAGTCAAGATGGACCGATGAGGATAAGAGAAAGAACTCTGATAATGTTTATGTTTTGAATGCTCTTAAGGCTGTAGTGAACACTGACGTATATCCTTTTGTTTTATCTTGCAAGACAGCCAAAGAGATTTGGGATGGGCTAAGCGAAGCCCAGAAAAAAAGCTACAATGATGATGAGTGCCTCGTGGCAAATAAAGAAATTGAGTGTCAACGTGAGGTGAGCTCAAAGGTAAATTCTGACTCTGACGAAGAGGATGAGATTAGCTATGAGGAACTTGTGATTGTTTATGATGAACTATTTGAAAAATACAAAACTACACAATCTGATAATAGAAAAATGGAAAAGAAACATAACTATTCTTCATGTGAAAAATGCACCGAGCTCAAAAGACTAGTTGAGTCTCACATGCTTGATGATGAAGAACACAAAGAATTGGTTGCAAATCTTAAATCTGAAAAAAAATCATTACTGCCTGAAATTTTAGAACTTCAACAAATAAAAGAAGATAATGAGAAGCTGAAAATGTTGAATACAGCCATATCTGAAAAACTGCTCCTTCTGGAAAAAGGGAAAGCTGCACTGAATGTTGACAAGTCTGAAAAGCTGAAGGAACTAAGAAAGGAAATAGAAAGCTTTAGAAATCTGAATGATAAATTTGAATGCAATGAAACTATGAATAGAATGGTTGATGAAAAAGTGAGTTTTCAAATGAAAGAACCTGAACACACTTGCTTGAACAAAAGTTTATTTGACAAACTCCAAAATGAAAATAATGTCATGTTGATTCAAATTTCATTGCTTGAAAGTAAGTTGAAAAGTCTTGCAAAGGCCGAGAAAGGAAAATGTGTGATCATTTATGATTGTGACAAATTGCATATTCTTGAAAAAGAAATTGAAAGTCACAAAATCATTAATTCATTGTTAAATGAGAAAATTGCATCTTGTGAAGAAGAGTTGACTAGCTCTGGACTGCATACCTTGTCCTTAGAAAATCAAATAAAAAGTTTGAATGAACTCATGTCCACATCTGTAAAAGAAAATCAAGATCAGAAAAATGACGTTGATTGCTCTTGTGTGCATGCAAAACCCCCTGTTGTTAAACATAATCTTGCAACAAGTAAAAGGTGAAATGTCTCATGCATTTACTATGGAAAATTTGGCCATGATGTGTATGCATGTTTTCTGATGGAATTTGATGATAATGAAGCATTGAAGTCACAAATGAACATTATTGATGAGTCTAAAAATCTTGAAAAACCAATGAAGAAAATTTTCAATGTTCATTGTTTTTATTATGGATTACATGGTCATGTGTTTGAAAATTACTTTAGAAAGAAAAGAGATGATGAATGGTCTACAAAAAGAAAATTTTCTTGTCATTACTGTGGTGGACTTGGACATGTAATGAATAATTATAATTCAATGAAAAATGATGAAAAGTGGTCCATGAAAAGAAAAACTTCTCACTGCTTTTATTGTGGAGAGAATGGTCATTCTATGGATGACTGTTCTACTATGAGAATTGATGATGAATGGTTTGCTAGAAAACATAAGAATCCATCTGTACATGCTAGAACTGACCCCTCAAGACCCAAGATGGCTTGGGTACCCAAATCTCCAAAATGAGAATCTATTTTGCAGGGGTTCCTTGAGGTCAAGGAATATTAATAAATTAACTACTCTCAAGGTGAGAAAGAAAAATGGTTTTGATTTGAAGCTCATTTTGCTTAGATTCATTTTGAAAAATCTGAAAAGGTAAAATTTGAGTTTGGAGAAAATTTTTACAATTAAAATAGTTGCATTTCTGTTTCATTGATTTTAGCAACTTCTGAAATGTTAAGAATTTTTGAGTTTCATGATTAGATGACTTGAACACTTCTCTTTGCACATCTTGTGATTAATCTTAGTTTTTACATGCTTTACACTACACATAAAGTCTTTCACACTTAACTCATATTGTGCAAATAACAATTCAGTTCCTGAATGCTTCAGTTTGAACATAAAATTCTTCACACTTTCAATCACCTTTTTGTAAATAACAGTTCACATGTGCATATATAGTTCACATACTCATTCTCATGGTCATACCATGCATGCCCATGCATATTTGTAGATATAAATGATTTCCAATTATCCTTTAGTTTACATGCATACACTTGCATATACATTACATATTTGTGTGCTTGAATGCCATGATTATCCGGTATATCAAATGGCGATTGTGGAAGGTTGAATTTTGTCCAAATGGAAGCCTTCCCAATGCTTGATGATGGTCTTTGGACCTACGTTCTCAGCCACATACCGGTAGTCACCTTGTGTGAAGACTTGACCTTGATGCATGTTTGAGTGTATATAAAATATCACCCATCTTTTTGACTCCATCTATGACTTTGAGGATGGATTGCTTGACTACTCTGATCGGTCGGCCATGAGGCATTCCTACTCTTGTTCTCCTTTTTCATGTCTGTTCACTAATCTGTCCAAGATTTGCTTAGCTGTGCTGCAGGTGGACACAATATTAGATAATCTGAAATCAATTGTAGCCTTCATCAAGTTAAATGCAGCAAGGTTGTGATTATGTCTGGTCCCATTTCAGCTGACCCTTCATCTGAACTTGATGGCAACTCATGAGGATCAATGTATATAAGGTTTCACAATTGTGGATCTATGGATTTGCCATAGGCAAACATTCTCTCTAGCCATATAGAAAAATCCGAACCATCATAAATAGGCATAGAAGCCAACAAAGCATGTGTAGTAAATGAAGCCATTTGATCAAACGCATCGGGATCTTTCCCTGTAGATCGTAGGATCTAAGAATGGCAGAGCTTAGATCTTATACCACTTGTTGGGTCCCGTGTAGTGCAATGGGATCTAGAAGGGGGGGTTGAATAGATCCTATCATGAACTATGGCCTATTTAAAACTTGACTACCAAAAGCATAGACCACCCCTAAACACTTAGACACAAAGTACAACGGATTTAGACGGAATGGGTTAAGTGTAAACGGCGGTCTTAAGACTACACAGGTTGTGGTACAAGCTAAGGTGCTTCTAAGCAAACCTCCGATCTGTGTGTGAACAAAGTGATCCTTATTTAATGGAAGATGCTCCCTAGTGCTTGAGTGCAAAGATGCAGTAGGTAGTCAAGGGAATGCTAGTACCGTCCAAGTAATGAATGGTGTATATGCAATAATGCGCAGTCCACAAAGCCTGAGTGTGCGATGGTAATGAACCCGATTATATGCAATGAAGCAAGCACACCGACCTGTGAATGGGGATAGAAGATATGGAGCAAGTCCACACGATGTTCAACCCACAACACAGCAATTTTAAGGTGGTTCGGTTGTAGACCCACAACCTATGTCCACCCCTCACCAAACCCGGTGAGGCTTACCCTTGCAAAAGCAAGACCGTGGAGAACCTCCACAACATCCGCTGACTAACAGCTTGAACCGCCGACTAACAGCTTTCTATCCACCCAGAGGATCAGATCCTCTCTTCCTCTGAAAACCTAGAGGGACACCGGAGGGACCACCCTCCCTTCTTCTGATTACTTAGAAGGAACCCGGTCCCCAAAACAGGGATCGGAAGAGTAAGAGGATTGTACTGAAAACACAAAAGAAAATACTGCAAATGCAGTGAAGAAACAAGAGTGACAATATAAACACCAGCTGAAACAATAGATTAAGACAAGGATGCTGGTGACTGCAGCTATAAGGTTAGATCCACGGATCCTTTTCTTCAAACACGGGTAGACTACAGGGCTACTCTCTCTCAAGGCTGGTCTTCTTTTCTTTTTCTCTTACATCACTGGACTTAGTCAAACTATTGCTGGGCTACTCTCACTCCCTTCTTTTCTTTCTCACAGGTTTTTTTCTTAGATGCTCAAGGGCGTGGGTTTCTTCCAAGGTAGCAGCGACTTCTTCTCTTGAAGAAGCTTCATATAAATAGAGGACCCGAGGGAAACTTTTCCCGCCAGAAGGTCTTCTACCCTTGAAGCATGCGCCGATGTGAGCTTCAGTGCTTTTCCAAGGCAGTCCCATGGTAGGACGGTGGCGGCAGAAAAGAACAGAGATCGTTTCTTTCTTTAGATACTTTCCAAGTCTTCACATTAAATGCCCTTTAGACATGTGGTCATCTCATTGACTAGAGTTTACTTTCTGTCTTGCTGAGGACTGCTGGGACAGGAGTCACATGGGGTGACAGTAAAAAGGTGACAGACTATGAGGTAACCTTTCTCCAGCTAGATTTCTGACAAAGGTAACTCCATAAGGTTAGATTAAATGAGACATGATGATAGGGACAAAAGTCAAACCTAGGTACTCCATTTAGACCTCAAAATCCGTGTATTTGGACACATGCGGTACCTATTTTCTCTCTCTGGATTGCCCAATTGATTTGACAGACTTCTGGCTTTAGAGCTTCTGGAAGACCAACGTGTCAACCTGCTGAAAAGGAGGTGTCGACACTTCTTATGAAGTCTTCTAGTATAACTATCTCTGGAAGCCCAAAGTGTCGACATGCGGTAACTAAGGTGTCGACACTTCTTTAAGGATCCGATCTTCAATGCTTTCTGGAAGAATCATGGTGTCGACCTCTGTTGACACTGAAAACATTTCTAATTTTTCTTGACCTTTGTTTTGGCAGGTCATAAACACTGGCCGAATGCCCCTACACCCCAAAAATGGGAAGCCGAAGGCTCAATCAGCGAAAAACCTGAGTGACCCGATCAAGACACGTGGAATGCCGAAGTGGTCCGTAAGTGGCCAGAAGGATGTCCGATCAGGGTAAAAATACTTCAAGGGGTGGCCCTCCTAATGAAAATGCTCCATGTGTCCACAGAGTGGAGTTGGCGGCACATATTGCTGAGCCCAAGGCTAAATCAGAAGAAAACCTAGGAAATCCGCTCAACACACATGGAATTCCAGAACGAGCCGTAAATGGCCATAAAGACATCCGATCTGGACGAGAATGTTTTGAGGGATGGTCCTCCTAATGAAGACACCCCACGTGTCCACAGCGTGGAGTTGGCGGCACGAATCAACGTGCCGAACACCAAATTAGGAGAAAACCTGGGTTACCCGATTCGGGTACACATCGCACCGAAAAGGTCCTAAAGTGGCCAAAAGGATGCCCAGCAAGGACGAAAATACTTCCAGGGATAGCCCACTCGATAAGGATATCCCACATATATGCGAAGTTGAGTTGGTCGCATGAACTATAGTGCCGAAGGCCGAATCAGTGCAAATCCTAGGAAAATCGATACACGTTGAGACGGTGACGGTCCACCCATCCCGTCAAGGCTCCGATGCCTGGTTTTGGGGCGTTTGCCTATAAAAGGGCCCCCTGGCCCTTAGAAAAGGAGGGGGATAGAATTAGAAGAAGAGAGTTCGATTGAAGGAAGAGAAAAAGAAGAGAGGAGGGGAGCAATCGAGAGGAGCAAGAAGAAGAGGTGGGTCTCGGAGGGGCCCTACGGTTCTCCTTCGGTTCTGTGTCCTTCTCTTTTTTTTTAAGACCTTCCCTTCCTCCCCTGAAGCATTTTCTTTTCTTTCCTCCTTGGAATTTCTCCAAGCACTGTAATCCTCGTCCCCCATTCTGCTGTAATCGACAGAGAAAGTGAATAAGAGAAGGCTCTGTCCCTTTTTGCTGTGGCTCGAATATACTTCCCTCCTACTGCTCCATTTCTGTTGAACTGTCGATTGTTTCTACCAATTACGTGTCGAGATTCTTGACTTTCCCCTGAGCGGGAGGAGGCCCTCCAGGCCAAATCAATAACAGATCCTGTGACCGCTCGTCTTGGGGTATTTCGTTTCCTTTTCGAGAGATAATGGCTTGAAGCCACGCCCTTCGTGGGCGACACTAAATCATCCCTCCCCAAGGGCTATTCTTTCATTGATAAAGTAGTCTCTTTTATAATAATGTGTTCGTTTGGGTGAACGATGAACAAGAGAATGTTGAGTGCCCCTTTCACTCGTTCCTGTCAGTTGTAAGGGCACTAGTGCACTCTGATAGTTGATGCGATAGTCGATTATTGCTTTCTTCCAGAATTGCCGTATGCCTTCCCCCCTCAGTGTTTGATGATTTACCCCTGAGGTTTTCAACCCCCGTCCATCATATGTTTGGTGGCAATGAGCATGAATAGCCTATGGCAATCATGACTGCTCACAGGGTGAGGCTCGTCCCATGGCGAGGCATGGTGGTACGCTGCATTCCTGAAACTGTTATTGCTCGACGAATGGTTTTCTCCGAATGCTTCTACTTGTCCCTGACTGGGGAGGGGTACAACCCTTTTGTCCGCCTGCTCAATCTCCTTGAGCCAACACCAATCCGGGTCCCAGGGGGTCTGTCGTTTCATCACATGTTCCCCTAGATGCCCTTTGCACTGAGTGAGCAAATAAAACCGCCATCTATATGGCTACAGTCAGAGACTCGTTGCTCCCTTGGATCATCATGAGTCTCTAGTAGGCTGGTCCTCGAGACTCTGTTTGTGATGGCTTTAGGGACTGGGGCAGTCCATCTGGGCTCCTCAGTGTTTATGGCTTGGCACCGTCTACCATGTGCCATGCCGCTTGTTTAATTGAACATCTCCCTATGCTGGGGAGATGCTGCCCAAATTTTCTTGGACGGCATTATGTTTTCATGATGATTTTTCCTTGAATCTCTGACACATGTCTAGTGCTAGAGTATAAACCTCGCATAGACGAACAAAAAGGGAGAGCAGACGAATGAATAAGAGAAGAACATAGAGATATATATATATAAGATTATAACAGCAGAATTTCCCTTAACACCTCGGCAGTCATGCCTTTGAAGTTCCTAAATTCTTTTGGACTCTCATTCAAATACCCTATTTGATGCAAAGCCACAAACAAAATTTCTTTACCGAAGTTTAAACGATGGAGCCTTGCGAAACGGTGGCATCGGCACCGAATTAACCCCATGAATTTTGATTCGGTGGCGACACCACCGATTCGCCCTCTTCTTTGCTCGTCACCGACTCTGCTGCATCGCCATTCTCGCCGCTAGCACCGACCCACTCCACCACTAACTTTGACCCATGCTACGCCGCCTCTTCGCTAGCGCCGACCTCCCTTCCAACCTGCACCGACTCCACTGCATCGCCATCCTTGCCACTAGCACCGACTCAGCACTCATTTTCCTTCGCCACTAGCACAGACCCTGCATCACCTTCCTCAGCAACTGCACCGACCAGTGTTGCTTCTCCACTCATCCTACACCGGCTCACGTCGCTCCACTTCACTGCTGCTGCCTCGACACAACCTTTGCACCGGCCTGTATTGCCCATGCCTTTCGCTGTCGTTGCCTAGTGCAGCTTTTCAACCAACTTAGTTGTCCGTGCCTTTCCCTGCCATTGCCTCGGTGCAGCTCTTGCACCCACTTAAGCTGCCCGTGTCCTTCACTTTCACTGCCTCTGTGCAACCTTTGCACCGACCTATGTTGTCCATGCCTTTCTCACCATTACCCCAGTGCATCTTGCACCGATTCTCCTTCCACCAATGCAGTGCACGTTGTTGACTAAGTGTGCTATGTGCCCCTCCTGCTAAATATTACCAAATAAATGAATGAACGCATTATATGTATATATACATAAGTATATACGTATAAATATACATATATATATATATGTGTGCCCACATAAGCATGTTGATATCATGTGCTTCCCATGCTCCTGGTAAATAGCCCTTCCTAATCACCTACGTTGTGAAAATAATGCCTGCTTGTGTGCTTAGTCTCGATTCGGTATATACAATGGCGTTTAACGGAAGGTCGGGTCCCGCCCGACTGGAAGTGTCGCTATGCGTGGTGGTGGTCTTCGGACTTAAGTTCCCTGCCTCGTACCGAAATGCGAACATAATAAATTTTAATTTCTCTTGTATCATTAAAAAGGAAGCATAGGAACCTGCATAGCTTCATGTTTACATCACGTCTTGTACGTCGTTATCATTCGGCCCCGAGTGGCACTTATCTTAGCAATTAATCAAGGGTTTTCCTCCTTCTCGGAGGATGTAATTAACGTCATAGCCTTTATGGTATGACGGACCTCTGGTCCCGACACGAACATCACAATCGATTGACCAAGTCAGATTGAGCGCATGATAAATTTTATCATACATGTGACTGGCACGCCAATGCATATACATTTTATAATAAAATCGTTCCACCAAAGTGGCACGCCCGATGGGACTAGGTCTCCCTTCATCTCTTTGCCAGGATAGGAAGCCACTTGGGGCGTCCCCCAAGAATGCTGATTGTTTGCCTGTTTATGTGGCTACAGAAGATCAAGAATGGAAACCGGACTAGCTGTGCTCGTGTTCGGTTCAGATGTCGTCAACAAACATGTCAACCACGGGTACCTGGCGGTGCCCACTGTGTTTGGGTCCTTCCCGCCCGCTGTTGGCTTCCCCAACTTCTTGCGGCTGGCCTTTACTGAATTACTAGGAGTCGAGTCTCCCGAGCTGACGAAGGTCGAGAAGGCTAGAGAAGTCAGGGTCCCCGAGGTCTCGCGCTACGAAGGCCCATTGAAGAAGCCGACAAGAGAGGTTGGAGCGATGACAAGCGGATTGTCTGGACTTGCCTTCGGCCCTCAGATCATGGCTGGCCATGCTGCATACGACTAACTTGCCGTACCAACTATCTTTGAAAACTTCCCCCACGATTGTTGGCTTCCCCAACTTCCTGGGAGTTGCATTTGTGAGTCTTCTACTTGTGAGGGCTCGGAACCTGCGAAGCTGAAGAATGATGAAGTTGCAGCCCGCCAAAGTGAGGGCCGAATTAACAAAACTCTACTGAAGAGTCCAATAATTGTGAGCTGCCATGTTCACCACATTACTCGCCCAACTGGGGCACTCGAAAAGAAGCCCACTGGGGGCAACAAGAAGAGCTCCAGAGCAGGAATTGCTACTACTCCCTGGGGTCGATTATCGGCATCCGAGAAATCTATGTTAATCGGGAGCATCCGGGTCTACTTCAATGGTCGTAATGCCGAAGATCTACCGGATCGGGTCATCTCAACCATCCCCACCCATAACACCTTCCAAGTGCTAGCAAGCCAGATGGTGAATTTTTATGAGAACAAGCAAGGGAGGCTTCTTCCAAAATTAATGAAAATTAAGCAAATGTGGGTTCCCAAGAAGACCCATGATGCAGTAGCCCTTCGGAACTCCAATAATCCTACTGATGTCTCTAGGAGAAGGGGCAACAAAGTGATGCATGCGGAGGAGGCCATAGCTACAAATCCTCCATCCACTGTCAGGACCTGTGCAAGGCAGGCTGATATTCCTAAATGTTCAAGGAGTCTCAATCAAGTGGCCAAACTAGCACGGCTTTCATGCATGCCATCGGCCTGAATCCAAACACTGCCTTTTGCCACCTCTACAAAGTGCAGCCAAGGAGATATGATTCAGATGGTCCGAGAATATTTCCACAGCTTTGGAAGTCCCATCATGGGCCGACAGAGGTGGCTTCATGCTGTCAAAGTTGAAGAAGAAGAAAAGAACAAGATGTCACCGGTGGAGGTGAACGAAGAGGGGAGGCGAGCCGAAGTTAAGAAGCCTTGAAATGCCTCTACAAAATGAAAAGATAAAAAGAATTTCCATGAATAAAGAGTCGACTTTCTCCCGTCAGGCCCGAAGGGGAGTCAGAAAGTACAATAGAAGAATTTAAATCCTCACATGTAATATGACAGGGTTGATGAGTGGGCATGGCACTATGCCGAATGAACAAGAAGAGCCAGGTGAGATTGCTGGAAGAAAAGGCCCGATGATAAGACAAGACAATGAGCATTGCTCACTGTCATAATTCTGTTTCCATGCTCAGTCTAGTTATCATCATCATGCCTGCATGCTTGCATAGACCCTCGGGTATATCAAATGGCGTTGACAGAAGGTCGGGTTACCCCCGATCGGAGGTTTTCGCTTCGCGCGATGTTGGTCTTTGGACCCACGTCCTCCGCCACGTACCCAGGGTCTCTAATTTAATGAATTATGTCCCACTTGCCTGATAAATAAATCGCATGTGATCTTGTCGTGCTCATAACGCTGCATCCTTTATTCCGGCCTCGACAGCCCACTATCTCGACAATTAATCAAAGGTGTTCCCTCCTCGTGAGGGATGTAATTAACGCCATAGCCTTTATGGTATGGCGGACTGCTGGTCCCAACCGAACCTGACATTCGTCTGACCAAGTCAGAACAAGCGCACACTAAAGTTGTCACGTACGTGACTGGCACGCCCGCGTCGTCAATCTGTCAGTTAATTACCAGTTAGTTAATTGGTTGATCGACATGTGAAATAATAAGATATAAAAAAAGAGATACGCAAACAGACTATACTTACTCAAAAATAAGTCATTGTCATACTTCATCAACTGGCATATATACATATCATGACATATTCTCCCACAATAAGAATATGTGGGTCTTTTCCTACCAAAATTGTTTCCTTTATTTACATTCCTAGAAGTTGAGTGGAATCGAGAATAAACAACTTGCCCATCAGTGTGTGTGTGTGAACACTCTCCATGATTTTGTGACCTTTGAACCTTGTAATGAACTTGATTTTTGTTTCCATGGATGAGATTTGAACTTTTCTCAATCTGGTTTTCTTTTGTCTTTAAAAGGTTTTCATGAACTGTTTTCATCTCATTCAATTTGGTGGTGAGAGATTCAACTTTATTTTCTACCTCAACGTTGGCTTTCTCACACTCATTCACTTTCACATTCAGTTCATTTAGTTCCTTTTTCAACATATCATTCTTCTCTTGAATTTCTTCTTTTGTTTTGAATGCATTATGTTTTTCTACCTCTAAGCATGAAATTTCATCTTCGAACATAATCAACTTGGATTCAAGAGATTCATTAACACTTTTGAACTTTTGAACTTGCATTTCAAACAGACTACACTTATCACAAGACTTAGGTGACTGAATGATTTCATGAATTTTCTTTCTCAAGTTTTTATTTTCATTTTTAATCTTCTTGTATTTTCCATATAATTCCTCATAAGCTAACTCCCATTGATCATTCGTAAGAAGTTTGGAGTCAGAAATTACCTGTTCTTGATCACTTCGTGCCATAAGACACAAGTTCTTGACTATCACCTTGATATCTTCTTCTTCCTCAGATGTACGCTCGTCCTCATCTTCGTCACTCCAAGTGGCCTTCATGGCCCTTGGCTTTTTGCCCTTGTCTTTCTTAGCCTTTTTCTGCAATTCAGGACATTCACCTCTCATATGCCCCAGCTTCTTACATTCATAGCACATGATTTCATTAGGCTTAGATGACTCGCCTTTCTGCTAGAATTGCCTTTTTACTTTCCTAAACTTTCCACCAAACTTTCTTCTTTGGTGCAAAAACTGCCCGACTCTTCTTGTAAGCATGATGACTTCTTCATTATCAGTGTTGTCCATGGAATCCTCCTGACTTGAGATAGACTCTGGGTTTGCTTTCAATGTGATCGACTTCTTCTTCTCAGTGTCCTCTTCCGTCCTCTTAATACTTATCTCATAGGCCATTAAAGACCCTATGAGAGCATCCAAAGTGAGTGTAGAAAGATCCTTTGAATCTTCTATCACGGTAGCCTTGGTGTGCCAACTAGGTGACACCGACCTCAGCACTTTCCTGACCAACTCAATGTCCTTGAATTCTTTCCCAAGTGACTTCAACCCATTTGTTATCTCCATGAGACGTGCAAACATCTCAGAGATTGTCTCTCCTTCCTTCATATAGAACAGCTCGTAGTCTCGGATAAGCATGTTAGCCTTCGTCTCTTTGACCTCTGAAGTGCCTTCATAAATTAATTTTAGATTATCCCACATTTTCTTCGCACTGTTGCACATAGAAATACTAGCATATTCAGTCGGGCAAATAGCACACTGAAGAATATTTAAAGCATTGAAATTTACAGTAGACTTCTTTATATGATCATCATTCCACATCTCCTCATCTGGAGGTAAAGTGTATGGACCATTCTTAATCGCAGTCCATATTTCATGACTTTGAGCACGGAGGAAAACCATCATTCTATTTTTCCAATAACTATAGTTATTTCCATCAAAATAGGGAGGCCTGTGTAAAGAATGCCCTTCGGGCATCAACCCCTTGTTAGCCATTCCTAACATATCACTCTAAACTGCAAGGTTTCCAAATAAAAATAGAGTCGACGCTCTGATACCAATTGTTGGCCCGGTTAGGAAAGTAATTGAGAGGGGGGGGTGAATTGATTGCGCCCCCTTTTTAAAAAATACAACGTAGAGATGACAAAAGTTATCTAGAAAGTTGAACAAGAAGATTTAGATATGATGAAGATCAAGCAAGCTCTCACAACTCTCCAGCATAGTTTGATGAACCACTCGGATAAAATATAAAGAGCGGACCGATTGTATGAACTCTCAGCTCACCATATCTGATGTGACACAACCTCGGACTTAGTCAAACAAGCACATCTAAGCATCCAAATGGGCCTTAATGGGCCACCGCTCTCTTCGTTGCACTCTATTCCCGGGGTGACTATGTGATACCAAGGGTGACTTATGGGAATGGACCCTTGCTGGTAGAGGGCCAGCAAGGCCAAGAATTGATTCCCCAAGGTTGGTTGCCCAATTCGATTGGGGCCGACAAAGTGCACTCGGGCACCGGGTCACACTAACCCACGGCGATCACTCTAAGTCATGGACTTGAGGATCGGGCGCTCCTCACGAATTCAGCGGTGCATGAATCAAATATTGAGAGAGCTACACTAGGTGAGCAAGGAAGAGACACTTACTCGACCGGTTTGAAGAAACCGGTCCCGGTCGGAGACGAGGGCGAGCGGGGAGGCGGTGGTTCCCCACACGCCGCGGCGGTGTCGCTTGACCTGCCAAACCACTTACAAAACTACTCCTCTCGCAGGAGGGGGGATCTTGGGGTAGGGGTTAATATGATACATTCAAACACTACCACCACGCAGGGTGGGGCCTTCAGCCGGCCAAGCGGGGAGGGGTTGGTGGACCGAAACGAAGAGAAATGAGAACTAGGGAAGTTGCAGCTTCAATCTGGAATTCTGGACAGGGGGTCGCTGTGATGGCTATGCCGGGCTTGTCCGGACTCCAAATTGATCGAAACCAGCTCCTGAAGCTTCCTGACTGGAAGAGGTGGACTCCAGAATTTTTTGGGGAAGCTCAGACGGTCGGAGGTGGCTGCACCAGCAACAGGAAGTAGCCTCCTCTGTCTGGCCGCAGGTACTGTCTGGACTGTAACAGCAAGTTGTAGAAGTGACTGAGCGCCCTCCCGAGCTCCGATCAGCACGAAACCAGCGGCATCATCTTCGTGGTCGAGGTAGCTTTCAGCAGGAGGTGACAGAGATGCATTCAGAGGTCTAGGATGGCCGGGGCACCCAGAAGAGTGGGTACTGGTCGGAGTAGGCAGCAGAAAACAGAACTAGATAGATCGGGGGAGAAAATTCGTAACTTCTTCCTCCGGTGGCCGAACGGGGTTCTGTTTCTTGATCTTGAAAGATGACCGATAGAGTAAGAACTTTGATGAAGGGGCTTCAGCCTGAATCCGCTGGGGTTTGTCGTGGCAGAAGGATCCTCCACGCTCTGGTCCAGGATGAAGACCTCTCTGCGCACTGTTGGGAGAATGGCTCTATCTGGCAGCTCCGAGCTCCGATCGTGTTGATTCAACCTCGCCTGCGAAGTAGACTGGAAGGCCTTTCCAGAAAGGTAGGCCACGCCTTCTGAAGAACTAGGATGAATCCGTGGTTGACGCTGCAACAAGGGCTGTTCTGCAGATCTGCACAGCTCCAACCTACTAGAAGAAATGAGAGGGAGATATGGCTTCTTTGGTGGAGGGAAATGGTAGGAATGACCTAAGGGAGAGTGGGGGCTCTTGTGGGGTGGAGAAGGGAGCTAATGGTGATGGGGAATGAGGTGGAGAATGGCTGGAAGCAAGTGCTAGCAGGTGGAGGAGGAAGAGCTACGAATTTGGGGAAGGTGGGTGAGAGGAGAAGGTGAGGGGGGCACAAGTGAGTGGAGGGAAGGGTGGATTTCAAATTCAAAAGGTCTTGGAAGGTGGGTGATTATGTTGGGAGTGGAGTGCTTGCATTGGAATGGGGTAGATTTGGTTGGAAGGTGGAGGAAGGTGTTGGAATGGGGAGACTTCTACCTAGGAACTAGGGAGTGGAGTAATGGAGGCCATGGGGAAGTGGAGGGCATTAAAGGAGGTGGTTGGAGGTTGGAAGTGGATGGGAGGAGGGAGGAGAGAGAAGGAAATTCGGATTTGGGGTTGGAGGAGAGAGAAAGAGGGGTGAAATAGAGAGATTAAGAGGGGAATGGGTGGGGAATCTCTCCCCTAGGGTCTCTCACCCAAAAACTAGAGGAATCACTCCAATTTGAACTCAAATAGCAAGTTTAACTCAAAAGGATGTAATCATTCATTAACTTCAAATGAGGGGAGTGGGGTCCTATATATAGGCAACCCACTCTTTATAATAAGTCCCTGACAAAATAAACAACTACAAATAACCAAGGGGGTTGGGAGTGCTAATGGGCCTAGTCCAACGAATGGGGCCCAATAGCTTACATTAGACATCATGATGATACCAAACATAGGAAAATAAGTGCTAGACTTAGGGAAATGACTCAAATAAAATGGAAATACATCAAAATGACTCAAAGGAAAACTACAAAATGGATAAGGGGCCTTAATAGAGTGAGGCCCAAACTCAACTAGCTCCCGAATGTGAAGAAGTGGACCCGAGCCAAAGGGAGTCGTGGGTGATGCCTCCATCAAATCCCCTGGGCCGCAAAGAGCTCGACTCCGTCGAGTAAGGGTCCATCCGGCTAAGGTACCGCTCGAGGAGATCTGGATCCAATCGCTGTAGGTCCTCCCGACTTACCCATGAGTCTTCCAACGGAGGCCGATCCTTCCACCTGACGAGATAGCGCTCATAGACCTTGCTCCGGGTGGTAGTGACCTGCTCATCCAATATTTGTTCAATGCGATCACGCTGAGCTCTTTTGGCTAGTGGACTCTCCTCTCGGGTGGGTGCTCTCTCAAAGGAGGGAGTGGGCTCGATCTCCTCACTAGGTCTCACCGTGGGGCCCTTGTAAGACACTAAGTCGGCGACATTGAATGTAGGACTTACCCCATAATCCTCGGGGAGATCTAATTCATAAGCATTCGCACCAATACGCCTCAAGACCTGGAAGGGCCCAGTCCCGCGTGGTCTCAACTTGGAGTTGGCTCCTGGGGAGAGCCTCTTCGTCCTTACCATCACAAAGTCACCCTCTTGGAACTCTAAGTGACGCCGGTGAGAGTCAGCCAACCTTTTATAAGCCTCATTTTTTATGCTAATGTGCTTGCGGATTTCCTCATGCAATTTTATGAGTGCTGACCTTCTAGTGGTTATGGGTGGACCTGGACAACCATATATAGACCATTTATGCCATGATGCCATATGGACCTTGATGAGCCTTGGTGGGCCGGGGCAACCATATGTGGACTTATCATGCAATGTTGTCATGTAGACTTTGGTGGGCTTAGGTGGACCGTGGCAACCATATGTGAATCTATCATGCAAAGTGGTGATGCATGTCGGGGGACCCGGACATCCGTAGATGCCTTTGATATGCTTAAGACCCATGATGAATGAAGGTGGACCACTACATCCAAATTTGGACCACTCATGTTTTCTACTTGACATGTGGGTGATATGAATGAATGGACCCAACATAGTGTTCATGCCAAGGGGTGTGGAAAGCCTAGACACATGCATACTTTTCCCAAAAGTGACTTCCATGTGTATAGGGGTGGGACAACCTTTGAATTCCCATTGGAACGGATCGAATGGATCTAAGAAGGTGGTCATCATGGGGTGGGGCACAACTTTATTACCTAGGGATATGTGGCCCAAGGTCTTGGCTCCCAAGGTGTAACCCGGGTCATGGATGAGATTGGTTTGGCCCAATATGATGGGTGAGGGTAGGAAAGGGTGGGTGGTGGGTAAGATGGTTGGGTTACATGGGGAACTAGACTCCCATAGGAAGGGATCAAAGGGGTCGTAGAAAGGTTTTCCTAGAGGGAGGCACTCTATGTCTTCAAGGTTCCCAAATTGTGAGTCATCCTCCTCCAAGGTAAGTGGGCCAAGTTTTCTAGTGGGTTGGCCGAACAAAGTGTTTGGGATCTTAATGGGTGGGTATAGGAAGGGATCGAAGGGGTCATGGTAAGGGTCACCTAAGGAGAGGAACCCTAGGTCCTTTTGGTCCTCACAACCCCTTGATGGTGGATTCTCCTCCTCTAGTAAAGTGATCGGGCCAAAGTTTTTGGTGGGATGGTCGGCCATGAATGGAGGACTAGGCTTTCTACCCGAGATAAGAAGCTCTAAATCGAGGAGAAGGTTGGGCTCATCGGGTGTAGGGAGGAATATAAGGAGGTCACTAGTGTAGCAACCAATGGTGCAAATCGAGGTGATAGACCCTATGCATAGGTGTAGGAGGCCAAGGCTCTTAGGTGGTTTGGCCATAGGGGTCAACATGCTAGTGAACTCAATTTGCCATGCTACGCCCTTAAGAAGATTCTCTAAGGTTTCCACTTGGTAGGATGTTTGGATTATGGTGTGATAGGAGTTAATGGGTGCAATGGGAATGTTTTTCTCCATGGGTGGGTAAACATAGGACACGATGGGGTGAAGTGGTCTCTCCTTTAGCCATCTAGCTAGGGGCCCATCTATGATTATGGTGCTATTTGTGAAGGCTTGTGGCTCTTGGGGGTCCAAGCTAGGGGACATTTGTGATTCTTCCTTACCACGGATATGAACTTGGGTTTCCTCAATGATGGGGATGGGTTCATCTACTCCCATGTGGATGGTTGTGGTCTCCTTTCTCAAGGGAATGGGAAGGTCTATTGGGGGTGGGGTGATGATGGTTGGTGCATGGTGTACCCGGGGTGGTGGGTGATGGGAAACTTTGGCTTGGATAGGGAGGGGAAGTAGTGGAAGCCTAGGACTTTGGACTTTTGGGGTAGGGAGTGGGAGATGGGTTGGTTGGGGTGGCTTGGGTTGATTGGTTTTGGGGGGAATGTCCTTTTTCGGGGACAAGGGAGGGGTGGTGGTGGGGACCAAGGGGTTTTGTGGGGTAGGGGTTTGGTGGGAGCTTCTGGATTGGAGGGTGGTGACAATCATGGGCCTAGGTGGAGGGGTGGACACGGTGTCCACTTGGTTTTGAATGGTGAGGGTTGGTTGAGTGGTGGTCATCATGGAGGGGATTGGGTCGATTAGGGTCTTGGATTGACCGGGTGGGGATGATGGAGTTGAAGTGCTCCTTGGACTTTGGTGATTTGAGTAGGAGGGAGAGGGTTGGAGAGTGTAGGGTTTTCTAAGCTCGGTCTTCATCTCATCCCAAGTGCTAATTGGAGCCTCCCTACGGATCTTTCTCAAACCTTCCACAACTAACCAATGAGTTTTAGCTTGTTTGGAGAGGTGTGCCTTGGCTAGCCTCATTCTCCTTTCTTCGTTCAAGGGGAAACTTTTAAAGAATTGGTCGAGAGAAATCTCCCAATCTAGGTAAAGACTTGGGCTATTGGATCCATCAAAGGGGGGGGGGTTTTAATTTTCAAGTGTTCTAAAAATATGGTTTCTAGATTTCCCCAAAGGTCACTCTCATTTACTCTTGGTGCACGGCTATTTCCTTCAAGTCGGTCGAGTCGAGACATGATATCTTCAAGCCGATTAAGGACATTAGGTAGGGCTTCTATGATAGAGGTGTTGCTTCCCACTTTGTTGGTAATGGAACTTCTATGAGGATTTGGGCTTCTTGGGAAAGTTGATGGGGATGGATATGACGGGTATGAAGCGGCCATTCTAGTGGACATGGGAGATGCAACTGAGGACTCTAAATGCATAAAAATGGCCTAGGACCAACTTGATAGAGACAAGTTGTAAACTTGCTCTGATACCACTTGATGTGACACAACCTCGGACTTAGTCAAACAAGCACATCTAAGCATCCAAATGGGCCTTAATGGGCCACCGCTCTCTTCGTTGCACTCTATTCCCGGGGTGACTATGTGATACCAAGGGTGACTTATGGGAATGGACCCTTGCTGGTAGAGGGCCAGCAAGGCCAAGAATTGATTCCCCAAGGTTGGTTGCCCAATTCGATTGGGGCCGACAAAGTGCACTCGGGCACCGGGTCACACTAACCCACGGCGATCACTCTAAGTCATGGACTTGAGGATCGGGCGCTCCTCACGAATTCAGCGGTGCATGAATCAAATATTGAGAGAGCTACACTAGGTGAGCAAGGAAGAGACACTTACTCGACCGGTTTGAAGAAACCGGTCCTGGTCGGAGACGAGGGTGAGCGGGGAGGCGGTGGTTCCCCACACGCCGCGGCGGTGTCGCTTGACCTGCCAAACCACTTACAAAACTACTCCTCTCGCAGGAGGGGGGATCTTGGGGTAGGGGTTAATATGATACATTCAAACACTACCACCACGCAGGGTGGGGCCTTCAGCCGGCCAAGCGGGGAGGGGTTGGTGGACCGAAACGAAGAGAAATGAGAACTAGGGAAGTTGCAGCTTCAATCTGGAATTCTGGACAGGGGGTCGCTGTGATGGCTATGTCGGGCTTGTCCGGACTCCAAATTGATCGAAACCAGCTCCTGAAGCTTCCTGACTGGAAGAGGTGGATTCCAGAATTTTTTGGGGAAGCTCAGACGGTCGGAGGTGGCTGCACCAGCAACAGGAAGTAGCCTCCTCTGTCTGGCCGCAGGTACTGTCTGGACTGTAACAGCAAGTTGCAGAAGTGACTGAGCGCCCTCCCTAGCTCCGATCAGCACGAAACCAGCGGCATCATCTTCGTGGTCGAGGTAGCTTTCAGCAGGAGGTGACAGAGATGCATTCAGAGGTCGAGGATGGCCGGGGCACCCAGAAGAGTGGGTACTGGTCGGAGTAGGCAGCAGAAAACAGAACTAGATAGATCGGGGGAGAAAATTCGTAACTTCTTTCTCTGGTGGCCGAACGGGGTTCTGTTTCTTGATCTTGAAAGATGACCGGTAGAGGAAGAACTTTGATGAAGGGGCTTCAGCCTGAATCCGCTGGGGTTTGTCGTGGCAGAAGGATCTTCCACGCTCTGATCCAGGATGAAGACCTCTCTGCGCACTGTTGGGAGAATGGCTCTATCTGGCAGCTCCGAGCTCCGATCGTGTTGATTCAACCTCGCCTGCGAAGTAGACTGGAAGGCCTTTCCAGAAAGGTAGGCCACGCCTTCTGAAAAACTAGGATAAATCCGTGGTTGACGCTGCAACAAGGGCTGTTCTGCAGATCTGCACAGCTCCAACCTACTAGAAGAAATGAGAGGGAGATATGGCTTCTTTGGTGGAGGGAAATGGTAGGAATGACCTAAGGGAGAGTGGGGGCTCTTGTGGGGTGGAGAAGGGAGCTAATGGTGATGGGGAATGAGGTGGAGAATGGCTGGAAGCAAGTGCTAGCAGGTGGAGGAGGAAGAGCTACGAATTTGGGGAAGGTGGGTGAGAGGAGAAGGTGAGGGGGGCACAAGTGAGTGGAGGGAAGGGTGGATTTCAAATTCAAAAGGTCTTGGAAGGTGGGTGATTATGTTGGGAGTGGAGTGCTTGCATTGGAATGGGGTAGATTTGGTTGGAAGGTGGAGGAAGGTGTTGGAATGGGGAGACTTCTACCTAGGAACTAGGGAGTGGAGTAATGGAGGCCATGGGGAAGTGGAGGGCATTAAAGGAGGTGGTTGGAGGTTGGAAGTGGATGGGAGGAGGGAGGAGAGAGAAGGAAATTCGGATTTGGGGTTGGAGGAGAGAGAAAGAGGGGTGAAATAGAGAGATTAAGAGGGGAATGGGTGGGGAATCTCTCCCCTAGGGTCTCTCACCCAAAAACTAGAGGAATCACTCCAATTTGAACTCAAATGGCAAGTTTAACTCAAAAGGATGTAATCATTCATTAACTTCAAATGAGGGGAGTGGGGTCCTATATATAGGCAACCCACTCTTTACAATAAGTCCCTGACAAAATAAACAACTACAAATAACCAAGGGGGTTGGGAGTGCTAATGGGCCAAGTCCAACGAATGGGGCCCAATAGCTTACATTAGACATCATGATGATACCAAACATAGGAAAATAAGTGCTAGACTTAGGGAAATGACTCAAATAAAATGGAAATACATCAAAATGACTCAAAGGAAAACTACAAAATGGATAAGGGGCCTTAATAGAGTGAGGCCCAAACTCAACTAGCTCCCGAATGTGAAGAAGTGGACCCGAGCCAAAGGGAGTCGTGGGTGATGCCTCCATCAATATCACACTCGTAAATCAGAATGGATATAATAGAAAGGCAATCTCACAACCAACAAACCGCAGCACAAGTAATTTTTAGGTGGTTCGGACACACCCAAGGGCCGTCCTACAACCACCCCTCTCAACCCGAGAGGATTTCACTAAAACCCGCTGCATGACGGCAGTAAAACAAACACACATGGGCTCGGCGGCCCAACACACGCGCGTTCTCGTACGACGATGAGAAACCATGCACATGGAGATGATGCTCTGAAATCATCTATTAAGAAAAGATATATGGAAATACAAAGCTGTTTGATTAGTTTATTTTAATTTTTTTGTTTTTTGTTAGGGGGTCATTTTGTTTGGGTCGATCAACCGATTAATTAATGGATAACCAATCGATTAGTCTACTGCACAAGCGTGCCAGTCACGTACGTGACGAGTTTATTATGCACTCATTATGACCCACGTCGGGCGAGAGTGAGGTTCGGTCGGGACCATCAGTCCGCCACACCATAAAGGCTATGGCGTTAATTACATTCCCGACGAGGAGGGAAAACCTTTGATTAATTGCCGAGATAGCGGGCCGTCCGAGGCCGAAATAAGATGCAAGGGATGAATGTGACGAGGTCACATGGAATGTTTTTTTATCTATCATGCAAAAGAGGCATGGTTCATTAAGTTGGAGACCCGCGATACGCGGCGGAGGACATATGTCCGAAGACCACCATCGCGCATCGCAAAGACTTCCAATCAGGAGTAACCCGGACATTCGTCAGTGCCATTTGATATATCAGAGGGGGTCCATGCAAACATGCATACATGATGCTCATGATTACGCTAAGCATGGCAACAAGATTATGAAGTTGAACGATGATCAATCAAGTTTATTAATCTCTGCCGAGGGAGATGAAAGTGGTATCATAGACATGATAGCGAAAGCATGGTGATGACAGGCATGAGAGTAAAAGCATGATAATAGCAGACATGATAGTAAAAGCATGACAATAAGATGGTTCGGACTTGGGCAGCCCTCCTCTTATTTGGTTTATTACTGATTGCGGTTTATTAATCTCGACTGCGGGAGGCGAAGGTCACTCTGAAGATGAGTTAATGACTAGAATAGCATAAAACCGGCGTGATCACGCGTAGGGATAGGTTTCCCGGTGCGGTCAAGTGTAGGCATAGGGTTTAATCCGACGCGGGGGGCCTTGGGGCGCGCCGGTTTAGGCCGCACCGGGAACGAGCCAATTGAAATCAAAAAGCTATGCGTCTAATGTTAATCTGGCGCGGTGGGGTACCGCGCCATATTAGGGCGCGCCGGATAAGGGACCGCGCCGTTTTAGTTGATTTTTTGAGGAAATTTGAAAACCTTTTGATTTATTAAGATGCTGTTGCAGGTTTTGAGATTAATTAGGTTGATTGCCTGTTAAATTAGGGCCCAAGGCTCTCTGAGAGCAAGGTTATGAGCCAGTGCGAGGTTCATACTCGAGCACGGCAGTTCATCGCTTGAGAACTTATGTTTTGTTAAGGTCAATTCACAGAGATGGCTTTGTTAATTAAGAAACCTGATAGAATTTTGGCAGCATCTCCCCCATCCCTGAAAGGTTGCAGGGGAGAAACGGGGTCATACTCACGTGTGGAGTAAGCCCCTAAACAGTCGGTCGGCACAATGGTCGCCAGTAAATCCCAATCGCACAGGAAACCCCGAGGACTGGCCTTCAAGGGGTACCATGGCTCCGTGGGTTGAAATAGCTGGATAAGGCAGCTAATGAAGGAAGCGACAACCCCAAGGGCTGGCCTACGAAGGGTGAGCAACTTGTAGTCTGCACCGTATCTGAGAGAGGGACGACTGTTAGGGAGGGAGGCCCCGAGGACTAGCCTACGAGGGGCATGCATCCCTTAGTCACCACAGAGTCCCTAAGGACTGTGGGTTTTCAATCTATCGGGGTTAACGCTATTGTTGTTCACCTGGTGGCCTGTGGGGACACTCATCACTGACAGATGAGCTCCGATTGACCAAGTGGTGTTTGTAATGCGACATCAGGGAATGTCCCCCCCCCCCCCCCCCCCGGTTTACTGGAGCAGTGCTATCAAGCAAGTTCACAGACCCTGAATGCAGACGGGATGAAAACAGGAATGTGCAACACCATACGACAGCCGGTGAGTTGATAGGTTATCGAGCATGGGTTGGTGCATTGACATTCGAGGGTTAAATGAATTAACACTCACGGAGGGAGAGGTGATTAGCAATTACAGAGAGGGGTAGCTAGTATATAGATAGGATGATTTAGCTACATACACATATGCTCGAGTAACTGGCATGCAACAGTCACAGGACGGGCCTTGGTGTTCTGGAGGTGACCCCCACCTTCTCTGAGCAATGGAACAATGCAAAGAGAAAATAAAATGGAGATCGGACGCTGAAACAGTGCGGGAAGAGATACGTGCACAGGCACGCCTCTATCCACAAAGTATGCAAGAACCATCGAGTAGGACACGGCCACTGCGTCGACGTGAAGGACCCGGGGAGGGGTTATCTCTGTAGCCCATGGTATCCCAGGGCATATTCGGAGTCAGAGAAATCAGATTCGGAAAACCACGCGTAAGTGGGAAAATAGACAGATGCACCGACTAAGATAGAAATGTAAGGAGAAGACACAGCGTCGAGCATTCAATCAACCAGCACATACATATAATATCATCACCCCGTGAACATGGGGGCTAACACATGTATAACAAATCCGGCGCCGACATCGCCGCCCTGTCACCGTTCACTAGTTGCAGAGAGATTTACAGAAAAAGAACAAACTAAATAGATGACGAGAAGGGGGGGGGGGAGATTGGCTCATATCATCGCCATCCCCCCCTGCTCGCTTACATTAGATCAGAGGGGAGGAGTCGGAGAGATAACGGGTAGAAAACCACGCGACCAACCTGTTCCTCGAACAGAATATCAGACCCTCACTCTTCTTCTCCGGCTCCGGAGGACTTCAGTTAGGGCAAAGGAAGACGGCGGCGAGGGGACGCTCGGTGAGAACCCTACTTCTCTCGCAAGGAAACCCTTTCTCCCTCCAAGGTGATTGGCTCCCTGACTCTCTCTCTTTTCTTCTAATTCTTCTTCTTTCGAGAGCCCCTTCTTCTTTTTCATTCTGTTTCGAATGGTCTTTTATTCAGGAACATTCGGGGGTTAATCCAGCGTGGAGAATGGCGCGCTGGGGAGAGGGGCCTATGAAGCTTTTCCGCACCGGAATAAGAGGGTGCCGGATAAAGGGGGCGCGCCGCTTTAGGGCTTGCCGTATTAGTGTCCCCGCTCGTCACGGGCTAGCCGGTGAGTCCGGAGATGATTCCGGGAATCACCGTGAACATTCATCCTGCCACAGTTCTTTGAAACCTCGACGGGATGCCTCGTCGAAGCTCTCAGGAAGACGTATGGCCCTTCTCGGAGCCTCGAACGTCTTTTGCTTGAACACGCAGGTTTTCTGCTGACACGGCCCTCGGCACTATGATTCGTGCTGTTGGCTCGGCCTGTTTTCTGCTCGAAGCTTCTTGGAGGATGGGGTGACACCCGGGATAGTTCCGCCCAGGCCGGGTGATCATTCGGACACTAATGGGCCCAACATGGATAGAAGCCATACCCGTGCCGAGTAGCCAAGATCTTCTACCGATAGAGCCCTCGGTCCTCTGTTCTGAAAAGCCAAGGGAGTCCTTCCATCTCAGGAGAGTCTTTCATGAGGTGGCAAGCCACCGGGTAGGCCGTCGTCCTTGGTCGGACTACGGGTGTAGTGTATGCGGCACGACGGAGTCAATGCCGGTTCATTGGGCAGGCTTGGTCGCACTGCCGGTTGGTTGTGGATTCATCTCGACTTTTCCTGAGGCGAAGTCCCTAGCGTTCATCCCGGGTGACTCGAGGCTCTGGCAGCTTGAGAAGTCTTTAGTATGTTGATATTTATCGGCTTCTGTGCTTCAGTGGGCCGTGTCATTCGTCTTTGGGGCTTGATTGCCGCGAGTGATATTTTGAGTGCCAACAAAAGCCAAGTTCAGATATGATAAACTTATGCTCAAATAGAAGTAGGGAAGCAGTAGAATAAGATACCCCCCTTGAATCTTCAACCAATCTCGGAGATAAGGTGGAAGGGTGCACTAGAAATGATAAACCAGGGAGTGGAAGCAGCTGCCCCTTGTAGATTCGGATGCCCAAGATAATAGATGGTGGAGAACAATGGCAACCACCTCCAGATCTGAGCTCAGGTGCGTGAGAAGCGATCTCCAGCAACCTCTTCTTCCTTCCTCCAGCAAGTATGTGTCGCCCTCTTCTCCTTTTCCTACAAAGATGAAAAACATTAGCCCAAAAAGATATCCATCGTATTAGAATCACAGCTTCATATACCCAAAGGAAAAAGATGTATAAAGACAAGATAGCCCATGAGAAAACCCACTCAAATCAACACCCAAACATGTATAGAAACCCTAAGGATATTATGGTAAAAGCCCAAGCCAATTGGATCACAAAAAGGGGTTTTCAAAAATAATCCAAAAATCCCGATCCAGACGCCCCAGGACAAGTGTCGACTCTCGGAGTTGACACTTGTTCACAGGTGTTCTGCAAAAACAACAAAAAAACAAAACATAGGATGAAAGTGTCGACTCTCAGAGTCGACACTTTTCATCAGGAGTTCTGTTCGATCAAAGAACCAACGCCAAGCCGAAAGTGTCGACTCTCAGAGTCGACACTTTTTGGAAAACGTTCTGTCTGCAACAAAAAGCACACCCTGGCCTGTAAGTGTCGACTCTTAGAGTCGACACTTTCAGCCAATCCTTCTGGATGCGTTGAACAACAAGCATATACCTGTAAGTGTCGACTCTCAGAGTCGACACTTTCATAGCAAAATAAGAAATCAGCCTAATGAGCCAATAAAACTCTAAAAATGCATCATGTTCAATCAAGGCATATTGAAATAGATTCAAGCATGATTTCTTACAATGGATCCAACTGATTGAACCTGTAATTTATAGAAACTCAAATTCAAATCAATCTTAAATCCATGCTCATAATGGATCCACTTTCTTATATCCAACCTACATGTTAATAAGTAGGTATTGCAAACACATCTGGAGATGATTCAAATACCTCTAGCCATTCAAAATATGTGCTCTCATTTCAACATTGAATCATGCATAGATAAACCATTTTCAATTTAACTCATTCATATCTCTCTTTAATTACAAATTCAGTCCAAGGCATACTGAACATTCACAAACCTCACAAATCAAACAGACTCAAACATTCCATTTGTAAATTGAATACAACCGAACCATTCATAAATTCCAAGGGTTCCAAAAATAGACCAATCACACAAAGTTCAGTCCATTGCCAATTCAACCAACCATACACATTAAAATAATATATCAAATTGACATGTAGTCCAAGATTAGTTGATCTCACACAAGCCATTTAACACAAAGCCATATTGATAATATGTATATGCATTTGAATTTCAGCTCACGGATGGCCTTTCATGTGGCTAAGCAAATAGACTTACATTCATCAAAGGATATTCAATGCAAATCACACAACATAGAACGAAATGTCTTTGTCAAAATATGCCGGGGCACAATAGTACCTATCATGCATTGGTGTCCTACTAAATGGGGTAGACTCTGGGGGACCAGTATGTCCAAACTTACTCACGACTTCACCCCTATATGATGGTGGACATGATGAAACATGAGAGAGAAACTGGTGTTCCTTTCCTTCCAAGCTCTGGGGTGTGGATGCATGTAGGGTGAGATGTTGATGGGCATGCGTGGAAGGGGTATGATAGTGGACCTATTTGACATAGGGGAGTGAAGAATGTGGGTCAAGAGGCTCACTAGGGGGGGGATCGAAAGGGTCAAAGAAATGATGACTCCTCCTGACAGGTTCCTTCACTATACTTGCCCAAGTTCGACACTCACCCAGATGTGAATGGTCACCTTACGGCATTATGATAGATGGGGCAAGGGGCTCATGAGGAAGACTTGGTTCCTCCCTCGGGACAGTAATACCATAAGAGGGGACAAAGTCAAGCTCATCGGGTATGGGAAAGAACAAAAGGACCTTGGAGGTGATATGACCTATGGTGTACACCGAGGTAATGGACTCCAAAGCAGGGTGCGTGAAGCTATGACTACAGGGTTGGTCAAACCCTAAGGCCAACATATACATCAACTCCCAATGATAATCTACACTCCTAATAAGGCCCTTCACATTTTCTACAAAGTAGAAGGACTGGAAAGTGATGTGAAAGGAGTTAAGGGGTACTACTGGGAGTGCTGGTTCCATGGATGGGTAGCAAGGGATCAGAGCATATAGAATTAGGCCCTTCCTTAACCAGCTAGCTAAGGGCTCTCCAATGACAAGTTCGCCCTTGGGAGGCAAGAGTGGCTCTAGATGAGGGTCGAAGGGTGAAGCATCTCCCTCAGGTGGGGAAAAGGAGTCCTCTATGAAGTTGATGGGACCTTGGCTCTCCATCGAGGGTGCTGGGCTGAGAGTGTCGACCCTGACCTCTGTAGATTCTGGCACGACTTTGTCCTGGCTCGGGAGTGGGCTAGGGGAAGTCGGCAACCCAATAGGAGTGCGCATCCTTTCAAGTCTCTCCCTAAAATTTTGCAGGAGTTCGGTGAGGGTGGGATCCCTCGGGATAGAGATGTTCAGGGAGACTTACTGGCAATCATGAGACTTAGTCTCAGACGTAGACTCATACACAGGTGGAACCCTGCTCCTCCAACTATGATGTGCTCGGATGGGGGTAAAAGGGTGTGGTAGGTAGGTCCTCCTAAGCTCATGTTTGATGTCGTACCAGGACTCAATGGGCCTTTGCCACCTAATGTCTCTCAAGTTCTCAATGCACCTCCACTTATCCTTGGCTTTGTGCAAAAGTCTCTCCTTGGCAAAAGAGACTTGCATGGCCTCGGGCATGGGGTAACACCCAAAATATCTATCCATGGCAGCTTCCGAAGTTAGGTAGTCACTCGGGACCTTGGAACCGTCAAAGGTAGGGGCTTCGGGCCTAAGAAATGAGAGGGGGTGGTTCCCAAGCCCATGTGTGTATCTCTCCTCCATACTAGGCAGACAGTCATATAGCCTGGGGGACAGGAAAGCCATGGGGAGTTTTGGAGTGGGACCTATGGGGTGGACATGCAAGACAACTAAGGGACAAATTGCACTGAAACTCTAAGGGACTAGACACAACTCTAAATGGTGATGGAGCTAAATGCAATTTGAATGAGACACCTAAAGCAAAAATTGAAGAACCTAGACCTAACCAATATCCGGTACGTGGCGGAGATGGGGATCCGAAGATCCTCTCACGCAAGTGTACTACCTTCCCGATAGGCGTAGTCTATCATTTCAACAACATCTTTTGATATACCGAATAGAGGAATGATATGCAGCCCTAGACTTACCTAAGGACTCAATTGCACCCTAGACAAACCTATGGCTCTGATACAAAAATTGATGCGGGATGCTATGCCAACTTAGACTCTATGCGATGATATGGCTAAATGGACAACTAAGACCAGCAACAACGCAATGGAGCGGACGGCGTAGACTGGACACCTAACGTTCCGAAGAGAGAAACTATGCACGCAATAAGCAACACAAGCTTGCAATCATCCCCAAGAGAGGGAAGCGCGTCGATCCGCACGGTTGAGAAACCGACAGAGTCTAGAGTGGGCAACTCCACACTCGTGACTCGGATGAGTCACGGGATGGTCTCGCTCTCTCACCATGGTAGTGATGTATCAAATATATGAGAAACTATACTAAATAAGCAACAAACGCAAAGGAGGAGCAGACGCATACCTCCATCCTCGGGGCATGGGGAAGAAGCCCGGCCAAGTCACACAATCCCCGGTACAAAAGTAAAAGAGGTACAATACAAACACTGCCCACTCCTCACAGGCAGGTAAAAGGCTACACAGAGATCCGAGGGTCGTGAGAAGTGGGGTGACGGGCCGCGAGTGGACAAAGAATGGCAACTCCCACGTAATGCGAACCGGTACAGACTGGGACCAGCACCAAGGACAATGCGTCACGGAGGCCTAGTGATGTGACACCACCTTGGTGGTGGCAGCCACTAGACTGATGCACCTTGGACCTATACTCGCAAGCAATCAACTTTGAGCAGCGGACTCACTATAGCGGGCCGACTCGCGTAGCGATCACGGTTGCTTGTAGGCAAACCGGCGATGGTGGAGATGGTCCGAAGTGGGACCTTGCCTTTCCGGGGTTTTGGCTAGCTTGGGATGGACCCCTAAGGGCCTGGGATGCCCAATTCCGTGGGTGGCCAGCACGCCAAGGGCGTGGGTTGTAGGGTCGCTCTCCCAACTCACTAGGTGGTGGTCGCTCAATTATAGGAAAATTCGGGATCGGGCACTCTCTTACCGCCGACGGAGCAACCAAAAACAATACTAGACTAAGCAATTAAGGGCCAGCAATGAGGAGTGTTCCAAAGATCTCCTGATCGGCGTGAATACACCGATCCCGATTGGAGACGAGGGCGAGCAGGGAAGCGTGGGCTTACCCATGCACTGCGCCGATGAAGCTTTAACCTGAAATCAAGTGGGTTACAACACTACACCTCACACATAAGGGGCATCTCGGGGTGGGGGTTAAGAGATTTACAACCAAATACTACCTCCACGCAGGGAGGGGCTGTAAACCGGCCAGGCGAGGAGAGGGAGCGAAGCTAGAAAGCCATTATGCCACGCTCAGCCGGTGCTATCAGCTTCTAGAACTGCTAGACAGACAGTTGAAGATGGCACCGCCACGGTCACTACCGAGCTCCGAATGGGCAGCAACTGGTGTCAAAATTCTCTAACTTGACCCAGGAGGACACCTAAATGTTTTTGGAATTTTGTGACGATGCCGTTGGCCGGGGCAGAGCGTGGAGAAGGGCTGGCCTACGCTGGTTCTGGTTGCTCCCAGGTTGTTGCTGCTAGAAGATGAAAGTGCTACGAATGGTCCCGGTGTCCAAATGATGCGGGACCAGAACCGTTGTGTCCGTGGATGAGTCCTCTTTGAGCAGGGTGCAACGGGGCCACCGTCGGATGTTGGAGCTGAACAAGAAGACCAGAAGAGTGGAAGGGAATCGAATCTATCTACTGTCAGACTGACCTGCGTACTCGGGGTAAGAAATTCAGAACTTTATGCTTCGGGCTTCGAACGACGCTCCGCTTATTGACGATGCAAGGGGACTTTGTAACACTCCAGAAATTTTAATAGAGAATAAATAAAAATAATTATAATTATTAGTCATAAAAAATTATGAGAATTAAAATAAAGGAAAAGTGATAATTAGCTAAAATAGTTATTTAACCTAAATGTTAATAAATGGGCACAAATAAAGGTATAAATAAATAGTTAAGAAATAGATATTTAATATATCGCTTTATCTATTTATTAAATTAAAAAAAATATCATTCAAGTATTTATGAGGAATCTCATTACTAGAAAAATATTTATATACATACATATTTGTATATAAAGATGTTTATAAGATCGAACCCGACTCTGATACCCGAAACAACAATGGAATTAATATGGAAGACACATATATAAAGTTCTACCAATTAAATTAGATAAAACTATTTGTAAGTCGACTAAGTATAAAGTCAGCTAAATTTAAGCAACCAACCCTTTATAACCCAACACAAAGTCATGATAGTGGACTTTAACCCAAATGCCATATACGATCCACACATGAAGATAGCTTTTAGGGTTTCACTCACAAATGTAGCAAGCGGCTGTAGTTTAAGAAAGAAGTGCAGGAAAGGAAAGGAGGATTTTAGTGGATGACTACGTGAGCAACCCAAATCGATTAGGACTCTTAAACCCCATGCGTATGCCTTCATCCCTATAAAAGCTCTTGCCCTCGAATGAGTGCCTTGTTCTGTTGATGTTTTCGTGAAGGGCATGCCGCATTAGCCATGCGCCGACCTCTCGTTTTCCCTGCGATCGTGCCTATGTTGTAGTTGCTGTTCGTGGATGAAGACCAAGCCCTTCCTCCATACTGCTGCAACGTCTTCTTCCTTCATCTTCTGTGAAGTGCAGTTGCTACATATAGGAGCAACTAGGCTTCTGCTCCTCTCCGTTCCTGCTGCTGTTTTTGCCGAGAAAGCTGCAGTAGTTGCCGTTGTTCATCGTCATCCCCATCCTAATAATTCTTCTATTTATCCGTCAGAGAATCAACGAAGGTAGGCAATCTCCCAAGCAAAATATTATATAATTATCATGCTAGATCGTTAGAACAAGTATGTTTTCTCAAGAATTGTAGCCCAAACTAGCTTAAGAATCATAATAATATCATCCGTTGATTCGTGCATATAGTTTTACTGGGTTTTCAAAGTTTTTTGAGAAATTTGGAAAGAGGCGACCCTCTTTAGGGCGCTAATTCTTATTTTGACGCCCGACCCACGAGTCGTCAATTCTATGTAATTAATAAATACCCATGTTTAAAAATTTAATATCTGTGAAACCATGAATATAATTTAATGCATGATTATATGCCTTAAACCCTGATATTTTTCTTTTTCTGTCCATGTACCCTGTTTACTGAAATTTTATTATCGATGAATTGACGACCCCTAGGAGGTCGTCTTTTATGTAATTGACGCCCCACACCAGGGCGCTATTTTACAATAGTGACTGTAACTAAGTCGTGTTCTCCTAAAAATACTGGAATGGGTCAAACTCTGTTATCAAGATAATTAACGACATACTACGTGTCATCTATTTGTTAATTAACGTCCCTGTCTAGGGCGTTATATTCATAGAAGATGGCAGCAATTCAGTCGTCATTTAACAAAATTCTAAAACATTGCTCATCGACCAGTCGTCAATTTCATATATGTCAGTTATAAGTTTTAGCATTAATAGTTGTTCATAGACATAGAAGTATCCTTTGGCCATGAAAATTTTTGGGCATACTATTGGGATAGAGACCGAGGTAGTGGAAGTGATTGCACCGTTTTTCATTCCCCCTATTGCAAGATCCCCCGTCTCTCATCGAAATTTTTTTTTAAACATATGGTTAGGTAGAGTTTTTCGAGCTGGTCATTTCGGTATATTATAAGCCAGATTCTGACATCATTTAGTATAGAAACGAGAGACTTGAAAAATCGATTTTTTTGAAATAATGACCCAAACAAGGTCGTTACTTCAAATTCTGACGCCCATACTCCTAGGCGTCAGATTAACTATTTATATATATAAATATATATATATATATATATATATATATCAGTAGGCATATCTTTGAAAATGCATTATTATTAGAATACATAACAGAAAATTATGAAAAATATATATTTGGAATCCTTGTATTTTCCTCCTAATTATCATATATTCTTTTTATTTAAATTATTTTAAATAAATCAATGTTCCTTTTAATGTATATTTTTGAGTTTGTTCAAATAAATAGATATAAATGTGAATTCTTGTTAAATAAATTTATTTAAAAATCATGAAAAATAACGTTCCCCTAGAGGATGCCAATTAATAAATGACAGCACCCACGGGCCTTAAAAATAATATAAGATTATTTAATTATAGTCAATTATAGAATAGGAAGGACATGAATTCTATGATTAACGTACACATGTTCTCACCGTTTTCTTCCGTTTTTGACCCATACCGCGGGTCTTTTGGCACTCTCATCTCACGTCCGTAGATGGAGTCTCTGTTTCATGATTGGTTCATGTTATACACTCAACTCTCGGTGACATACGAGCCCTCCATTGGACATTCCGTTCCTTCGGACTGGCAAGTTAGTCATTGGGACCTCCGTAAGTCTCCTCGCAGCCTTGGATTCCCTCAAGGCCGACTGAGCTGGTTGTACCTAATCACCCAGATTTCCAGAATGTCATGATTTTCATCTGGTTTATTAATATATCATCCTTATTACAAGTTCTGTCCTTGAACTCTATGTTCCATGAAATCTATCTTAATGTTCTTACATGCTTGATCCTTGAAATTCTTGGCCATTAATATGGAATTAGTCTAGACTCAATGTCAGGGGCTATGGGTCCCACTAAAATGATATTTTAAATGCTACGGGTCCTGATCTGACCCTATTGGGCGAGGCAAAGTCCAAACGTTACCGGTATATGATGATCGGGTGCTGGCATTCACTAACTCGGTTATTGGCATTTAGGGGCAACAATATAGTCGTGAGAACTCCTAAGTGTACGACCAAATACTAACTAGTGCTATTTTCCATGAGGGGTGGTCATATTATCGTGATCTTCCCCTTAGTGCATTGGGCAATCCTATATAGTGCCAGATGTGTAAACGCTCTCGTGATAGTGATGATCGGGAGTAATTGCCATCATAGTGCATCTTTCTACAACTTATTGTTCGTCATGAAAATATCTTGAATTGCCATATTGGAGGGGTTATCATATCGTCGTTATATTCCCTTAGTGTCTTGGCAAATGCTCTGTGATGCTTGTAGAAGTAATCATCCTACTTCTATATCGATCATCATAGATGTTCTTGAATTATCCCATTGATAGTACTGGTTATCTTGTCACAAAGATCCTTCACAATAATAGATACCTTGAAGCTCTCGTGATAGTGTTCGTCATAGAGAGATGAATGTTATATTTTCTCTTGAATGCTCTTGACTAACTTGAGAAAGTACTTGATTAGATCTTGCTATACTCTCTTGATTATCATCGTCCTTACTCTTCATGAGGTTATCTAGCATCTTGCTTACTCGTTTGTTTATTATAGTTCTTGAATTTATCTCGCGTTATTATAGTTCTCGATTTCTATATCTTGCATGACCTGCATGAGCATGTTAAATTGTTAATCACTTAAAGCTAGCTTGGAAGCATGAGATATTAAGTCCTACTGAGTGTTTCGCTCACCCTGCGTTTTTCAAATATTTTTCAGGTAATGAGCTTAGTGACGACAAGACCGAACATGATGGGCAAGGGCAAGAGTGAAGAGTACCCCGACAACCTAGATGAACCATCTAGTGTGGTTATCTTGTGTCTTATGTCTCATTGTAATTTTTCTTTATTGAGTCTTTTCATTTATTATGGGCCCGAATATGTAAAGAACTTATATTTGAAATGAAATTTGTTATTTTGTCTAAATTGTGTTTTGTGGAATGACTATGCTCTGATTGACATGACTGTTTAACTGCCACGTTCCGAGCAAACGACACGTTCCGCTGCTATCGGTTCGGGGCGTGACAGAAGGTGGTATCAGAGCCTAGGCTTTATAAATCCCTAGGTCATCAGGTTCAAGTCCTAGATCGAGTCGTCCTTGTCAGTTATGCTATAGGAACCCCGTGAGATTTGGGTAGAGCTATGGATTAAATGATAAAATATGTTACATTCGCGTTAGATACCTGCCAAGATATGAATATCATTAATCCAAACCTTATTCTTATAGGCTAGAATGGCGGCTGAGAGAGCTCAGTGGAGAGAGATGCAACGCACTGTCCAGGGTTTAACGCAAGCCTTACAAAAGTTGCACAAGGCGGGAACCAACATGGAGCCGGGGATTTGCATCGAAAATTTCAAAAGATAAATCTCCCTAAGTTTAGTGGGTCGACTGACCCGGATGAAGCGGAGAATTGGGTGCAAGAAATAGAGAGGACCTTTAAGGTGATGCAATGCGCCGATGAGAAGAAGGTACTATTAGGAACATATAAATTAGAGAAGGATGCCCGAGTATGGTGGGGATCCGTAGAAGATATCTTGCCTAACGAACAAGTTACCTGGGACGAATTCTTAGAACACTTTAATGAAAAGTATTTCTCAGAAAGAATTCGCGAGAAGAAAGCTATGGAATTTGCAGCTTTGAAGCAAAGTAGTATGTCAGTCGCCGAGTATGAGGCGAGGTTTTCTAGATTGGCCCGATATGCACCACACTTGGTTTGCACGGAGAAGATGAGAGCAAGAAGATTTATGAATGGCTTGAAGGTGGAGCTTATTCCACAACTAGCTCTACTAGAAATTCAAACATATACGGAGATGGTTAGAAAAGCTCAACTCTTGGAAGATGCTATAGGTATGATGGAAAGAATCAAAGGAAAGGCAGCCAAGAAGGACTTACCAAATGGACCCAAGAACAAGGAAAACATGAAAGACAAGAACAGATTTAATGAAGGCAACATATTCTATGAAAATAAGGAAGCCCGGGATAAAGATCGACAAATTGTTCCGGCCAAGGGGAAATGCGAGCATTGCAAGAAGGTAAGGCACAATCCAGATGAGTGTTGGTATAAACTTAGAAAATGCATCCATTGTGGAAGCAGAGATCACAAAATTACTCGATGTCCACTCTTAAAGGAAGAAGCCCCGCAAGCAACGGAAGGTAACCCTATAAACCTATCTCATTTAAAACTTGCATGAATCGGATATGACCTTAAGTACTTAGCATGATATATGAATGATCTAGCCAGAATACATGCTTTAGATATGGTGATCTTACCCCACTAATTTTGGAAAGAAATCATGTGAATTTGGGGACCAAATTCTTTTAAGTGGGGGAGGGTGTAACACTCCAGAAATTTTAATAGAGAATAAATAAAAAAATTATAATTATTAGTCATAGAAAATTATGAGAATTAAAATAAAGGAAAAGTGATAATTAGCTAAAATAGTTATTTAACCTAAATGTTAATAAATGGGCACTAATAAAGGTATAAATAAATAGTTAAGAAATAGATATTTAATATATCCCTTTATCTATTTATTAAATTAAAAAATATATAATTCAAGTATTTATGAGGAATCTCATTACTAGAAAAATATTTATATACATACATATTTGTATATAAAGATGTTTATAAGATCGAACCCGACTCTGATACCCGAAACAACAATGGAATTAATATGGAAGACACATATATAAAGTTCTACCAATTAAATTAGATAAAACTATTTGTAAGTCGACTAAGTATAAAGTCAGCTAAATTTAAGCAACCAACCCTTTATAACCCAACACAAAGTCATGATAGTGGACTTTAACCCAAATGCCATATACGATCCACACATGAAGATAGCTTTTAGGGTTTCACTCACAAATGTAGCAAGCGGATGTAGTTTAAGAAAGAAGTGCAGGAAAGGAAAGGAGGATTTTAGTGGATGACTACGTAAGCAACCCAAATCGATTAGGACTCTTAAACCCCATGCGTATGCCTTCATCCCTATAAAAGCTCTTGCCCTCGAATGAGTGCCTTGTTCTGTTGATGTTTTCGTGAAGGCCGTGTCGCGTTAGCCATGCGCCGACCTCTCGTTTTCCCTGCGATCGTGCCTATGTTGTAGTTGCTGTTCGTGGATGAAGACCAAGCCCTTCCTCCATACTGCTGCAACGTCTTCTTCCTTCATCTTCTGTGAAGTGCAGTTGCTACATATAGGAGCAACTAGGCTTCTGCTCCTCTCCGTTCCTGCTGCTGTTTTTGCCGAGAAAGCTACAGTAGTTGCCGTTGTTCATCGTCATCCCCATCCTAATAATTCTTCTATTTATCCGTCAAAGCATCAACGAAGGTAGGCAATCTCCCAAGCAAAATATTATATAATTATCATGCTAGATCGTTAGAACAAGTAGATTTTCTCAAGAATTGTAGCCCAAACTAGCTTAAGAATCATAATAATATCATACGTTGATTCATGCATATAGTTTTACTGGGTTTTCAAAGTTTTTTGAGAAATTTGGAAAGAGGCGACCCTCTATAGGGCGCTAATTCTTATTTTGACGCCCGACCCATGAGTCGTCATTTCTATGTAATTAATAAATACCCACGTTTAAAAATTTAATATCTGTGAAACCATGAATATAATTTAATGCATGATTATATTCCTTAAACCCTGATATTTTTCTTTTTCTGTCCATGTACCCTGTTTACTGAAATTTTATTATCGAGGAATTGACGACCCCCAGGAGGCCGTCTTTTATGTAATTGACGCCCCACACCAGGGCGCTATTTTACAATAGTGACTGTAACTAAGTCATGTTCTCCTAAAAATACTGGAATGGGTCAAACTCTGTTATCAAGATAATTAACGACATACTGCGTGTCGTCTATTTGTTAATTAACGTCCCTGTCTAGGGCATTATATTCATAGAAGATGGCAGCAATTCAGTCGTCATTTAACAAAATTCTAAAACATTGCTCATCGACCAGTCGTCAATTTCATATATGTCAGTTATAAGTTTTAGCATTAATAGTTGTTCATAGACATAGAAGTATCCTTTGGCCATGAAAATTTTTGGGCATACTATTGGGAAAGAGACCGAGGTAGTGGAAGTGATTGCACCGTTTTTCGTGCCCCCTATTACAAGATCCCCTATCTCTCATCAATTTTTTTTTTTAAACATATAGTTAGGTAGAGTTTTTCGAGTCGGTCATTTCGGTATATTATAAGCCAGATTCCGACATCATTTAGTATAGAAACGAGAAACTTGAAAAATCGATTTTTTTGAAATAACGACCCAAACAAGGTCGTTACTTCAAATTCTGACGCCCATACTCCTAGGCGTCAGATTAACTATTTATATATATAAATATATATATATATATATATATATATATCATGTAGGCATATCTTTGAAAATCCATTATTATTAGAATACATAACAGAAAATTATGGAAAATATATATTTGGAATCCTTGTATTTTCCTCCTAATTATCATATATTCTTTTTATTTAAATTGATTTAAATAAATCAATGTGCCTTTTAATGTATATTTTTGAGTTTGTTCAAATAAATAGATATAAATGTGAATCCTTGTTAAATAAATTTATTTAAAAATCATGAAAAATAACGTTCCCCTAGAGGATGCCAATTAATAAATGACAGCACCCACGGGCCTTAAAAATAATATAAGATTATTTAATTATAGTCAATTATAGAATAGGAAGGACATGAATTCTATGATTAACGTACACATGTTCTCACCATTTTCTTCCATTTTTGACCCATACCGCGGGTCTTTTGGCACTCTCATCTCACGTCCGTAGATGGAGTCTCTGTTTCATGATTGGTTCACGTTATACACTCAACTCTCGGTGACATACGAGCCCTCATTGGACATTCCGTTCCTTCGGACTGGCAAGTTAGTCATTGGGACCTCCGTAAGTCTCCTCGCAGCCTTGGATTCCCTCAAGGCCGACTGAGCTGGTTGTACCTAATCACCCAGATTTCCAGAATGTCATGGTTTTCATCTGGTTTATTGATATATCATCCTTATTACAAGTTCTGTCCTTGAACTCTATGTTCCATGAAATCTATCTTAATGTTCTTACATGCTTGATCCTTGAAATTCTTGGCCATTAATATGGAATTAGTCTAGACTCAATGTTAGGGGCTATGGGTCCCACTAAAATGACATTTTAAATGCTACGGGTCCTGATCTGACCCTATTGGGTGAGGCAAAGTCCAAACGTTATCGGTATACGATGATCGGGTGCTGGCATTCACTAACTCGGTTATTGGCATTTAGGGGCAATCATATAGTCGTGAGAACTCCTAAGTGTACGACCAAATACTAACTAGTGCTATTTTCCATGAGGGGTGGTCATATTGTCGTGATCTTCCCCTTAGTGCATTGGCCAATCCTATATAGTGCTAGATGTGTAAACGCTCTCGTGATAGTGATGATCGGGAGTAATTGCCATCATAGTGCATCTTTCTACAACTTATTGTTCGTTATGAAAATATCTTGAATTGCCATATTGGAGGGGTTATCATATCGTCGTGATATTCCCTTAGTGTCTTGGCAAATGCTATGTGATGCTTGTAGAAGTAATTGTCCTACTTCTATATCGATCATCATAGATGTTCTTGAATTATTCCATTGATAGTACTGGTTATCTTGTCACAAAGATCCTTCACAATAATGGATACCTTGAAGCTCTCGTGATAGTGTTCGTCATAGAGAGATGAATGTTATATTTCCTCTTGAATGCTCTTGACTAACTTGAGAAAGTACTTGATTAGATCTTGCTATACTCTCTTGATTATCATCGTCCTTACTCTTCATGAGGTTATCTAGCATCTTGCTTACTCGTTTGTTTATTATAGTTCTTGAATTTATCTCGCGTTATTATAATTCTAGATTTCTATATCTTGCATGACCTGCATGAGCATGTTAAATTGTTAATCACTTAAAGCTAGGTTGGAAGCATAAGATATTAAGTCCTACTGAGCGTTTCGCTCACCCTGCGTTTTTCAAATATTTTTCAGGTAATGACCTTAGTGACGACGAGACCGAACATGATGGGCAAGGGCAAGAGTGAAGAGTACCCCGACAACCTAGATGAACCATCTAGTGTGGTTATCTTGTGTCTTATGTCTCATTGTAATTTTTCTTTATTGAGTCTTTTCATTTATTATGGGCCCGAATATGTAAAGAACTTATATTTGAAATGAAATTTGTTATTTTATCTAAATTATATTTTGTGGAATGACTATGCTCTGATTGACATGACTGTTTAACTGCCACGTTCCGAGCAAACGACACGTTCCACTTCTATCGGTTCGGGGCGTGACAGACTTGGAGGAGAAGAATGCAGCCAAGAAATCACGTCCAAATTCTTCCTAGAGTAGCCGTGGTCGCTTCTTTCCTTGGTTTCAGGTTCCCTGGTGGAGCAGTTTTGCGCAGTTGTGGGAGAATGGCTCTCCCGGGCAGCCCAAAGCTCGGACGGATGCGAGACCACCTCGCTTGCGAAGCTGACTTTATGATTTTTCCACCGGTATAAGATATGCCACCAGGATACTCGCGATGACGAAGAGGCAGCCTGTGAAACTAGAAGCTTCTTTACTGCCTGCGAGCTACAGCTTGGCCTGAAGTTGACCGATGGTGAATGGAGCAAGAGGGAGCGAGATATGGATAGGGGTTGGATGCTAATGGCTATGGGAGAGAGTGGAGGGTGATGGAGGGTTGCTAGGGTCACAGCTAGGGTGGGGGAGAGAGTGGGCTGCAGCCAGGGTAGAGTGGGAGAGTGGGTGGGGCGCAGGTTGGCTTGGAGGGAGAGAAGAATTTGAATTGCGTTTAATGGTGGACAGTTAATGTGGCCTGGGGGAGGAGAAAGGGTGTGTTGGGGAAGGGAAGGGTTGTATGGGAAAGTGGAAGGGTGCTTGGGGAGATGGGATTCCACCTTGGGAGAGGGAGAGTGACTCTTGGGGATTGTGGTGGAGTTAATGGGGTAGTAATGGGGTATGGGGATATGAAAGGTCAAGGGTGATGTGGCTGGGTGAGGTGGCAAGTGGCAGTGATGTGGCAATGGGTGGTTGGGTGAGGTGGAGGAGAGAGGGTCAAATTTGGGAGGGAGGAGAGAGAATGTGGGTCGCCCCCTAGAGAGAGAGAGAGGTAAGAGAGAGAGAGGGGGGGGAGAGGGGGAGCTTCTCACTCCAAAGAAACACTCAATTTCTGGAAATTTCTCAAATATTAATTCATTCATTTGTTCTCCAAAGGTGGGTTGGGGTCCTATTTATAGGGAACTCACAATTTACAAAAAGTCCTTGACTTTTGGACTAATGACAAATAACCAAGGGGGGAAGGGGGCGCCCCTAGGCCAAGCCCATATAATTGGGCCCATTAACCTATCAAACCAACATAATGACTCAAGACTTAGGTAAATAACTACCTATCCTAGGTACTTGACTCAAATAAAAGAAAAATTATATAATTATGACTCAAAGAAATTATAAAAAATTACATGCCAAGACTATGAAAAATGCGACGAACAAAATGAAGCACAGTTGGCGAGCAACGGGACCCTTGAGAAAATGTGGAGTGGCAAGAGATGTCCCCATCATACCCCCGGGGTGTGGAGAACTCGACTCCGTCAAGTATGGGTCCACCGGGGGAGTGTTCCCCCAAAGCAGCTCCGGGAGAATCACGACCTCCAAACTCAACCCCGCATCCATAGCCAGAGGATAGTGCTTCAGCTTCTCAAGGCTGCTTGGACACACCCTCTTGCCGACGATGGTACCTTGCTTGCCCAGTATTGCCTCTGCATGCTCACGTCGGGCCCTCAAGCTGATTTGTGGTGGCACTCTAAGGGTATCTCTCTCAAATGAGGGTGTAGGCTCAAAGCACTCGCTAGGATCCACCGCGGTGCCCATATAGGGTGTCGGATCCGCCACATGGCAAATGGGGTGAATCCCAAAACCCATTAGTAAGTCCAACCCGTAAGCCGGGTTGCCAAAGCCACTCGGAACTCGATAAGGTCCAAGTCCTCGTACCCTCGATTCGGAGGTGACCCTAGGGTAGAGCCACTCCAATGTCACCATCACCAAGTTTCCTACTTGTAATCCCAAGTGGCACTTACGAACTGTTGTCTGCTCTTTGTGGTCTTCACCGCTCGTCGCTAGATGGTTGTGTGAATGCATATGCCATGTATTATGATGCGGTGGGTGTGTGAAAATGTGTATGGATAAAGGTGGACCAGGACATCCATAGATGGACCTACCATGCAGAGATGCCATGGAGACTTTGAAGGGTGTGGGAGGGCCGGGGAACCCATAGGTGTCCCTCTCATCCGTAGGTGTGATGAGTGTCGGAGGACCCGGACATCCATGAATGCTCCTAACGTGCTTAAGACTCATGATGAATGAAGGTGGACCATTACATCTGAATATGGACCACTCATGCTTCCTACTTGACACATGGGTGATATGAATGAATGGACCCGACTTATGAATCTTGCCAAGTGGTGCGGTACGCCAAGGTTCATGCATTCCTATCCCAAAGATGACTTTCATGTGCATGGGTGTAGGGTGGCCTTTGGTGTAAAGTCCTAGAATTTTATAAATTATTTATGAAATATTTAAGTATTTTCTGGAAATCTTAAAGACCCAAATGGATTAATAAATAAATATTAGGTTAAATAAATCATTATTAAGGCTCAATTGTGGTAAACAATTAACCTAGCGTTTTTAAATAAAGTCCAAAAGGTTTAAGGACCAAGCCCATTAAGTTTGGCCCATATTCTAGAAGGTTATTTAAGTTATCCACGAAATATAGGAATAAATACACTTTAAGAGGAATAATTTAGTAGATAATTAACCAAAGAGTTTGAATTAAGATGAATGTCCATGCCCAGTTGATGTAACGGTCTATCGGGCGACCGCTATAGTCACGTAACGCACCAGTCCGGGTCCGTTACACTCAGCGGATTCGGTGAGAAGAAGAACTTACAAAAAGAGTGGATCTTTGGGATCCTATCTACAAGAGACCTAATTAGGAGAATATGTAAGGTTAATAAGGACTCATAGGGATCAGGTTCTGGCAAACTAAGGACTCTAGAATCGATCTAATCCTCAAACCCTAGCCAAACCCTATAAATAGAACCCAGTTCTGAACTAAGCGACCCTTACTTTTGGCTCGTAAAGAAACAAGGTAAGGAGATAGAATCTCGGGTAAGTCCTTTGGAACTTTTTGCTTCTAATACTAAGGTCAGAAAACTCTTAAAATTTCATGTTAGGCGGGTGAGTATCCAAGGAGTTAGGATCTTCCAAAGTTGCTAGTTTCATCACGCCAACCCAGGAAACTGTGCGATAGGGTGCTGAATATCAGGAAATTAGAGGGCCTAAATGAGGTAATTAGAGTTAGATGCTTTAGAACTTTTTGTTCCTCTTAGTTTCATCTTCCTAACCTCCAAATTTCACATCTTTAGGTCAAGAGATTGGAGAGTTAGGGCAACGTGAAGTTGCTGAAAAATCACAGGAAGAGAAGAACTAGGGTGACCCTTGAAGACTCAAATTAGAAGTTTAAAGACCAGTTAAGAGGTATGTTATCTCATGAACGGCAAAAACACATTGTTAGGGATAAAAGCCTTCTAGTTTATTTTGATTTCATGCATTATACTTCGTGAATTTCATGTTTTAGGATTAGTCTATACATTCATGCATGCCTTCAACCCTAATTGAAGATAAAAAGCTATCTCTCGTTATTTCATTACTACCTATGCATCTAGATAGTCTTTTTCACATTTTGATATGATTAGAGTAGTTAGCATGCCATGAATTAATCATAAATTTCTATAGTTTCTATTTCCTGTCAACAGAGGACCTAACGGTCTATCGTAAGACCGCCAGGGACGTGTAACGGACCTACCTTGATCCGTCACACCTCTGTAAACGATTGCAGGGTTCTGAGAACTCTGACAGACCTATAGTGGATCGTTACCATATTGTGACGCGCCCAGACAAGTCCGTTACATAGCACTGTGTTCTGTCAACTTAAGGTAGAATTAAGATTGGCTCAAATAGCTTATATATATGCCTACTTAAATAGATTTTAACCCGTTTTCATGATTTTTAAGTTCGGGTGTTGATTCATGTTAGAAATTGCATGATTTATGGTACTTTAGAATTATTTTCGAGTAGATGATAATTTCAAGCCCAAAGCAGTATAGTTTTGTATTTAAACTTTGATTTAGAAAAGATATTGACAAGATTTATCATGATTTTATATCGTTACACATTCCTTCTATCTATAGAGTCAATTCTCTAAGTACATGGCATATATACCGATATATGCCCATTAGTTCACATTTTTCACTATAGAAACATATTTTTGAACATGAGGACCCTTCTATTAGATATTTCTTGAAGTGGACTAGGAAATCTTATTTCAAGGCCTCTGTAATTCTCTGCGAGCCTGGGATTCCCACTAGGACGCCGAGTTGGTTGTACCGTGAAAGCCCAATTGTTAAAAAGCACTATCGATGTTTTCGGATTCTGGATATGTAACGGATCTATATTCGACCGCCAGGAACATATAACGGTCCAATATATGATCGTCACGTTGTTTGAGTCCATATCTATTTTCTTCTGAATTCAACCTTTCTAACGGCCCAACACTCGACCGTTTTGTTCATGTAACGGCCCAGTATTAGACCGTCACAGTTCTAAATTCTTTAACCCGAGGTTTGACCAAAGGGTTGATATTCTAAGTTCCTGGATGGAGTATTGATGGTCTAGGACTCGGCATATTGTCTAAAGATACTTACTTTAAATTAAGAATGATAATAAATGTACCGTTATGTTGCCGAATTATTTCCATGAGCATAACATCATCTTAAATCATTCTTGATCTCTCATGCCCTAAGTTGAAGCGTTCATTCACTGAATTATTGTTATCATGAACTTATTGAAATTGTACATTCTTGGCCATATTGTTTACATGCGTGGAAGTAGCTTGATTTATACTTGAAGATTTGATCGAGCACTGATTGTGTTCAAGGGCTCTATACTAGTCCCCTCGGCTAATTGTCGGAAACATACTGTAAACCATGGGGTATGATGCTACTAGCGTCGCATTGCGTTGGGAGTACTTTCTCTATAAATAAGTGAAATATCAACGGCTCGTGAAGTGAAAATCCACGATACACGTACATGACTTTCTTGCTTGTTACATGATATTCCACAGAAATTCATCAAATACTTGCTCATAAGCAAAAGATGTTTGGATGATGACTACGTGGTATTGCTAGTACATTCTCGTTACATTCTTGTTCATGAAAGGCCATGCTACATTCTTGTTACATTCTTGCTAGTTCATACTTGCTCTCATTCTATCTTAAATGATCATCTTTGTTACTCTGGGTATTCGCTTGATTTCTCACATTTCGCATGATTGTACCTTATCCTCTAGAGCTAAAATGTTAATTACTTTAATAGTGCCTTCATGTTGATGCGAAGATACCTACTGGGCAAGTGTGCTCATTACCTATTTCCAATCTTTTCAGGAGATGGAAGTGAGTCGGGTTCGGATTCGGAATATTCAAGTAGCGGATCTGAGAGTGAATGAAGAATGAGCGAAGACTTAGGAAGTCTACATTGTTTAGATTGAGTCTATGTAATTTTTCTTATTTCTTGAGTCTAGTATGATGAAAAAAGTTGAATTAGTGATTGTATTTGAATATTTGATTGATAATGAAATGAAGTTGAAGTTTGAGTAAATATTGTGCAATTACATTTATGTGTGTGATTGTCTTGCGCTCTGATCGTTCTTGCTTGCAATAGGCTTACCATGTCGGCTGTTCGCGCTCCCCGAGTTAGTCTTCTGCTGTAAATAAAGGCTCGGGGCGTGACAGTTAAATTGGTATCAGAGCTTAAGTCTCAGGACTTAGGGAGAAGAATCATGTCATAGGATAAGTCCACGGTTTAAGGACCCTACCTAGGAACTAAGGAAGAAATTTCCATACCCATGTGAGAATTGGGTAGAACCCGGGATGAGATAGTTATATAGAAATTATCTTAGGGTTAATCTTCCCGACCCTAAATAACTAAAATATCCATGATTCTCAGGTACCTTGATTCTTAATGGCTCATCGTGTGAACTGGGACGAGATGCAACAAACTGTTGCGGGACTTACCCAAGCCCTACAGACAGTGGCCCAAGCTGGTGGAAGGGCTGGCGCGGGGAACTTACGCGGCAATTTCTGAAGTTTAAATCCCCCACGATTCTCTGGATCTTCTAACCCAGATGAAGCGGAAAATTGGATTGACGAGATGAACCGTATATTTGATGTCATCCAATGCACCAATCAAGAGAGGGTGTGTCTTGTAACTTTCCAACTCAACAAGGATGCTCGTACATGGTGGAAATCCATTCCGGCGTCACCTGCAGATGCACCTCATACATGGGAGGGTTTTCTTACACTTTTTCGAGCCAAGTACTTCTCCGAGCATGTGAAGGAGAGGAAGGCTATGGAATTTGCCTTCTTAAAACAAGGCACGATGTCCATGGCAGAGTTTGAATTATAATTCTCTCGACTAGCACCTTATGCTCCTCACTTGGTAAGCACAGATTTATGGAAGGTTTAAGACTCGGATTTATCCAACAACTTGGAACTCAGAATATCCACACCTATGTCGAGATAGTTCAAAGAGCGCATCTATGTGAAAGAACTATGAAGAAGGTGGAAAGGCTCTGAGGAGAAAGGTCAAGCCGAAAACATGATAGGCAAGAAGAGAAAGAAGTGGAGGAGGATGAAAACCGTCACGTTAAGAGGTCCCGTGATGGGAACGGTAATGGAATAAGAAATGGAAATGGAAACGGAAAGAACAAGAAAGTTAAAGAAGAAGAGAGAATGCAAGTCTCCACGGCTTGCTCATTTTGTGAAAAATTCGGGCACTCGGCAGAAGAATGCTGGAAATGTCTCGGCGCTTGTCTCAAATGTGGAAGTCGGGAACATCGCTTGCCCATGTGTCCTCTCATAAATGAACAATCTTCAAGGGATAACAACGGACGCGGGAAGCGAGGTCGATTAAATGCCATTCTAGACGAGGAAGGTGAAATGGTTAAAGGTACCCTCTTAATCCATTCGCCTTACGTTAATTTTTTTTATACATTAAGATACGTACACTCTCCATAAAAAACTCATGTTATGAATTTGGGGATCAAATTCTCTTAAGTGGGGGAGGGTGTAAAGCCCCGGAATTTTTATAAATTATTTCTGGAATATTTAAATATTTTCTGGAAATCTTAAAGACCAAAAATGGATTAATAAATAAATATTGCGTTAAATAAATCATTATTAAGGCTCAATTATGGTAAACAATTAACCTAGCCTATTTAAATAAGGTCCAAAAGGTTTAAGGACCAAGCCCATTAAATTTGACCCATATTCTAGAAGGTTATTTAAGTTATCCACGAAATATAGGGATAAATACAGTTCAAGAGGAATAATTTAGTATATAATTAACCAAAGAGTTTGAATTAAGATGAATGTCCACGCCCAGTTGATGTAACGATCTGTCGGGTGACCGCTACAGTCACATAATGCACCAGTCCGGGTCCGTTACACTCAGCGGATTCCGTGAGAAGAATAACTTGCAAAAAGATTGGATCTTTGGGATCCTATCTACAAGAGACCTAATTAGGAGAATGTGTAAGGTTACTAAGGACTCTTAGGGATCAGGTTCTGGCCAACTAAGGACTCTAGAATCGATCTAATCCTCAAACCCTAGTCAAAACCCTATAAATAGAACCCAGTTCTGAACTAAGCGACCCTTACTTTTGGCTCGTGAAGAAACATGGTAAGGAGATAGAATCTCGGGTAGGTCCTTGGAAACTTTTTGTTTCTAATACTAAGGTCTGACATCTCTCAAAATTTCATGTTAGGAGGGCGAGTATCCAAGGAGTTAGGATCTTCCAAAGTTGCTGGTTTCATCACGCCAACCCAGGAAACTGTGCGACATGATGCTGAAGATCAGCAAATTAGAGAGCCTACATAAGGTAATTAGAGTTAGATGCTTTATAACTTTTTGTTCCTCTTAGTTTCATCTTCCTCACCTCCAACTTTCACATCTTTAGGTCAAGAGATTGTAGAGTTAGGGCAACGTGAAGTTGCTGAAAAATCACAGGAAGAGAAGAACTAGGGCGACCCTTGAAGACTCAAATTAGAAGTTTAAAGCCCAGTTAAGAGGTAGGTTATCTCATGAACGGCAAAAACACATTGTTAGGGACAACATCCCTCTAGTTTATTTGGATTTTATGCATTATACTTCATGAATTTCATGTTTTAGGATTAGTCTATACATTCATACATGCCTTCAACCCTAATTGAAGATAAAAAGCTATCTCTCGTTATTTCATTACTACCTATGCATCTAGATAGCCTTTTTCTCATTTTGACATGATTAGAGTAGTTAGCATGCCATGAATTAATCATAAATTTCTATAGTTTCTATTTACTGTCAGCAGAGGACCTAACGGTCTATCGTAAGACCGCGAGGGACGTGTAACGGACCTACCTTGATCCGTCACACCTCTGTAAACGATTGCAGGGTTCTGAGAACTCTGACAGACCTACAGTGGACCGTTGCCATATTGTGACGCGCCCAGACAAGTCCGTTACATAGCACTGTGTTCTGTCAACTTAAGGCAGAATTAAGATTGGCTCAAATAGCTTATATATATGCCTAGTTACATAGATCTTAACCTGTTTTCATAATTTTTAAGTTCAGGTGTTGATTCATGTTGGAAATTGCATGATTTATGGTACTTTAGAGTTATTTTCAAGTAGATGATAATTTCAAGCTCAAAGCACTATAGTTTTGTATTTAAACTTTGACTTAGAAAAGATATTGATGAGATTTATCATGATTTTATATCGTTACACATTCCTTCTGTCTATAGAGTCAATTCTCTAAGTACATGGCATATATTCCGGTATATGGCCATTAGTTCACACTTTGCACTATAGAAATATATTCTTGAACATGATGACCTCTCTATTGGATATTTCTTCCAATGGACTAAGAAATCTTTTTTCAAGGCCTCTGTAATTCTCTGCGAGCCTGGGATTCCCACTAGGACGCCGAGTTGGTTGTACCGTGAAAGCCCAATGGTTAGAAAGCACTATCGATGTTTTCGGATTTTGGATATGTAACGGATCTATATTCGACCGTCAGGAACATATAACGGTCCAATATATGACCGTCACGTTGTTTGAGTCAATATCTATTTTCTTCTGAATTCAACCTTTCTAACAGCCCAACACTCGACCGTTATGTTCAAGTAACGGCCCAGTATTAGACCGTCACAGTTCTAAATTCTTTAACCCGAGGTTTGACCAAAGGGTTGATATTCTAAGTTCCTAGATGGAGTATTGATGGTCTAGGACTCGACATATTGTCTAAAGATACTTAATTTAAATTATGAATGATAATAAATGTACCGTTATGCTGCTGAATTACTTCCAAGAGCATAACATCGTCTTAAATCATTCTTGATCTCTCATGTCCTAAGTTGAAGCGTTCATTCATTGAATTATTGTTATCATGAACTTATTGAAATTGTACATTTTTGGCCATATTGTTTACATGCATGGAAGTAGCTTGATTTATACTTGAAGATGCGATCAAGCACTAATTGTGTTCAAGGGCTCTATGTTAGTCCCCTCGATGATTGTCAGAAATATACTATAAACCATGGGGTATGATGCTACTGGCGTCGCATTGCGATGGGAGTACTTTCTCTATAAATGAGTGAAATATCCACGGCTCGTGAAGTGAAAATCCACGAAACACGTACATGACTTTCTTGCTTGTTACATGATATTCCACATAAATTCACCAAATACTTGCTCAAAAGTAAAAGATGTTTGGATGATGACTACGTGGTATTGCTAGTACATTCTCGTTACATTCTTGTTCATGAAAGGCCATGCTACATTCTTGTTACATTCTTGTTAGTTCATACTTGCTCTCATTCTATCTTAAATGATCATCTTCGTAACTCTGGTTATTCGCTTGATTTATCGCATTTTGCATGATTGTACCTTATCCTCTAGAGCTAAAATGTTAATTACTTTAACAGTGCTTTCATGTTGATGCGAAGATACCTACTGGGCAAGTGTGCTCATTACCTATTTCCAATCTTTTTAGGAGATGGAAGTGAGTCGGGTTCGGATTCAGAATATTCAAGTAGCGGATCTGAGAGTGAATGAAGAATGAGTGAAGACTTATGAAGTCTACATTTTTTAGATTGAGTCTATGTAGTTTTTCTTATTTCTTGAGTCTAGTATGATGAAGAAAGTTCAATTAGTGATTGTATTTGAATATTTAATTGATAATGAAATGAAGTTGAAGCTTGAGTAAATATTGTGCAATTGCATTTATGTGTGTGATTATCTTGCGCTCTGATCGTTCTTGCTTGCAAGAGGCTTACCATGCTGGCTGTTCACGCTCCTCGAGTTAGTCTTCCGCTGTAAATAAAGGCTAGGGGCGTGACATTTGGACTTCCACTCGAAAGGGTCGAATGGATCATGGAAGGTGGATAGCATGGAGTGGGGCACTTCCTCGATCCCTATGTGTATATTGCCCAAAGTCATGGCTCCCATGGTGTAACTCGAGTCTTGGGAGAGATGAGATTGGTGCACCATGGTGGGTGAGGGTAGGAAAAGGTGGGTGGTGAGTGAGGTGGGTGGGTCACAAGGGTATCTAGGCTTCTATAGGTTGGGATCAAAGGGATCATCAGAAGTGTACCCAAGGAAAAGGAGCTCTAAATCCATCTTATCAACCTCAAGGTCCTTACAATAAGGTGGTGGGTCTTCCTCCTCTAATGACATAATTGGGCCGAAGTTATCGGTAGGTGGGTCGGCCATGAGGGGATGGCTTGGCTTTCTACCCGATATTAGGAACTCCAATTCGAGGATACGGTCGGGTTCATCGGGTGTGGGGAGGAATAGATGAAGGTCACTAGTGTAGCAACCTATGGTGCACATTGAGGTGATAGACCCGACACATAGGTGTAGTAGGTCAAGGCTCCTAGGTCAGTTGGTCACTGTGATGAACATGCCAGTCAACTCTATTTGTCAAGCTAGACCCTTGAGGAGGTCCCCTAAAGTTCCCACTAGGTAAGATGATTGGATGGTGGTGCGATAGGTGGAGAATGGTACTATGGGGAGGTTTAGCTCCATGGGAGGGTAGACATAGGACGTGATGGGGTGAGTTGGTCTCTCCTTTAGCCATCTAGCCAAGGGCCCATCTATGACTATGGTGCCAAGTGTGATGGTTTGTGGCTCTTGAAGGTCCGAGATATGTGGGGTGGGGGAGACGGTCTCCTCTAGGAAGGGGATGAGAAGGACTTTTGTGGGAGGGGTGATGATGATCAGTGCATGGTGCACCCGGGGTGGTGGGTAAAGGGAGGATTTAGTTAGGATAGGGAGGGGAAGTAGTGGAGGTCAAGGACATGGTAGAGTTGGGGTAGAGAGTGGGAGATGGGTTGGGTGAGGAGGGTTGGGTTGGTTGGTCTTAGTGGGCATGTCCCTTTTAGGGGACTATGGAGGGGTAGTGGTGGAGACCAAGGGGGCTTGTGGGGTATGGGTTTGGTGGGGGATTTTGGGTTGGGGGGTGGTGGCCCTCATGGGGGGAACCGGGTTGGTTAGGGGTCTCTTGCCTTTGGGATCGGCCGGTTGTGGAGGGGAAGTGGGAGTGCTCCTCGGGCTGTGATTCTCCGAGTAGGAAGGAGAGGGTCGAGAAGTGTAAGTTTTCCTAAGCTCGGTCTTCATCTCTTCTCAAGTGCTAATCGGGGCCTCCCCGCGGATCCTCCTCAAACCCTCCACAATTAACCAATGACTTTTAGTTCGTTTGGAGAGGTGCGCCTTGGCTAGCCTCATTCTCATTTCTTCGTTCAAGGGGCATCTTTTAAAGAATTGGTCCATGGAAACCTCCCGATCTAGATAAAGGCTTGGGCTGTAGGATCCATCAAAGGCGGGGGTTTTGGCTTTCCAGTGTCCCAAAAAGATGGTTTCTAGATTTTTCCAAAGGTCACTCGCATTCACTCTCAGTGCACAGCCATTTCCCTCAAGTCGGTAGAGTCGGAACGTGATGTCTTCAAGCCGATCAAGGACATTAGGCAGGGCTTCTAAGATGCCGGCCACTTTGTTGGCAGCGAAGCTTACATGAGGATTAGTGCCTCTTGGTAAAGGTGATGGGGCTGGGTATGACAGGTGTGAAGTGTTCATTCTAGTGGGCAAGGGAGAGGTACTGGGTGACTTGAAATGCATATGCGCCCTAAAACTATACTTGTAGAGACAAGTCTAAAACTCACTCTGATACCAAATTGATGTGACACTACCATGGGGGTGGCAGCCACTAGACTGATGCACTGTGAACCTATACTCGCAAGCAATCAACTTTGAGCGGCATAGTCACTATAGCAGGCCGACTAGCATAGCGATCACGGTTGCTTGTAGGCAAACCGGCGATGGTGGAGAGGGTCCGAAGTGGGACCTTGCCTTTTCGGGGATTTGGCTAGCTTGGGATGGACCCCTAAGGGCCTGGGATGCCCAATTCCGAGGGTGGCCCGCACGCCAAGGGCGTGGGTTGTACGGTCGCTCTCTCAACTCACTCCGCGATGGTCGCTCAATTATAGTCAAATTCAGGATCGGGCACTCTCTTACCGCCGACGGAGCAACCAAAAACAATACTAGACTAAGTAATTAAGGGCCAGCAATGAGGAATGTTCCAAAGCTCACCTGATCGGCGTGAATACACCGATCTCGGTCGGAGACGAGGGCGAGCGGGGAAGTGTGGGCTTACCCACACGCCGCGCCGATGAAGCTTCAACCTGAAATCAAGTGGGTTACAACACTACACCTCACATAGGAGGGGGATCTCGGGGTGGGGGTTAAGAGATTTACAACCAAATACTACCTCCACACAGGGAGGGGCTGTAAGCCGGCCAGGCGGGGAGAGGGATTGAAGCTAGAAAGTCGTTATGCCACGCTCCGCCGGTGCTATCAGCTTCTAGAATTGCCAGACAGACAGTGAAAGATGGCACCATCACGGTCACTACTGAGCTCCGAATAGGCTGCAACTATGATGTGACACAACCTGGGACTCAACAAGCAAGCACAATTAAGCATTCAAAACGGACCGATAATGGCAACCGCTCACCCGATGCTCACTAAGACCCGAAGTAACTTGGCAATGCCAAGGGGAGGTTGTGTGGGCTGGCCCCTTACTGGTAGAGGGCCAGCAAGGCCAAGGTTTGATTCCCCAAGGGTATGGCTGCCCAAATCAAGGGTCCGACGAAGTGCCAAAGGGCACGGGTTCCACTCTCTTCCCACGATGATCACTTATAGCAAATGTGCTTAAGGATCAGGCTCTCGTCACGGCCAGCGGAGTTTATGCTCTAATATTGAAAGAACAAGCATGAATTAGAGCAAAGTTTTGGAGCACTCACTCGACCGATTTGAAGAAACCGGTCCCGCTCGGAGACGAGGGCGAGCGGGGAAGCGTGGGTTCCCCACACGCCGCGCCGGGGTAGCTTGACATGTTTAAGCTATTACAACACTACACCCCATGCAAGGGGGGGGGGATTGTGGGGAAGGGAAGATGATAGTTACATCCAAACACTACCTCCACACAGGGAGGAGCCTTCATCCGGCCAAGCGGGGAGGGGAATTTGAGAAGGGAACACCGAAGATGGGAGGTTGCCGATTCTACCCAGTTCTGTGGGTGCTGATAGGAGACTGATGAATTGACTGCTGCAACTGCTACCGAATTTTTTTAGGGACGAAACCACCTGAAAAATCTTCGTAGTAGGCCGGGGAAGTCGTCCAAATTTTATTAATTTCTTCTGTCATCAATGCTGGTCTGGGTGGAGGCCCGAACAGGGAGATAGAGACTCGGACTGGCAGCTCCTGGTTTCTAACAGCATGTTGCAGAGATAGCCCCGATAGCTTCCGAACTCAGAATCGAGCACCGTCAGAGTCGTTGGAACCGTGGACGAGTCCTATTTGCCGCAAAACTGACGGGGAAGCCAAACGATGTCGGAGTAGACCAGGGGACTCTGAACAATGACGACAGGTCGGTGCAGACTGTGGGAAGCAGAACCGCGTGGCTGAGGGAGAAAATTGATAACTCCTGCTACAGGATGCCGAATGGAGTTCCGCTTCTTGATTCTGAAAGTCAATAGAAGGAGGTAAAACTTTGCAGAAGGGCTCTTGACTTGATTCACGTTGGAGTTGTCGTGGCAGAGATTCTAATCACGTTCAGGTGCTCTGGTTGGAGAGATTCGCGCAGTCGAGGGAGAACGGCTCTCCCGGGCAGCACGGTGCTCGGACGATGTCGAAACCACTTCCGTTGCGAAGAATACAGGCAGACACTTCCGAAGATAGCTCTTGGACCTCCAGGGACACCAGGGGGAAGACGGGGTCGCTGCTGCACTCCACTGTTTCTCTGCAGGCTCTCAGCCAAGGTGGAGGAAGGGTGATGGGGTGGCTGCTCTTGGTAGAGTGGAGTGGAGGGAAGGGGATGGGGGTGGCCTACCCAATGGGGAAAGGAGTTGGGCGACTTTGGGCTATGGAGGGAAGGGGATATTCAAATTCAAATGGTCTTGGGAGGTGGAGGGTTGCATGGGGGAGAGGGAAGGGTGCTTGGGAAAGGGATGAGGTGGTTGGAGGGTGGCTTAGTGATTGGGGATGCTCCCTTGGGACTAGGAGGTGGAGTAATGGGATGTGTGGGGAAGGGGAGTGGCCTTTAATGGGGGTAGGTGGGAGAGTGGTGGTTGGGAAGGGAGGAGAGAGAAAATTTTCAAAATTGGGTGTGGAGGAGAGAGAAAGGGGAGTGAAAGAGAGAGATTAAGAGAGGGATGGGTGGGATTCTCTCCCTAAGGCTTCTCACCTCACTAATGGATTCACTCCACCATAAAAATAAAGATAGAACTCACAAAATGGCAATTTTTCATTGATTGATTCATTACCTTGAAATGGGGGGGAATGGGGCCCTATATATAGGCAACCCACATTTTACAATAAGACCCTGACAATTGACTCAATGACAAATAACCGAGGGGGTAGGGGGGAGCCCTTGGGCCAAGCCCAATGAATTGGACCCAATAGCTAACTAGACAACCTAATGACACTCAAACTTAGGGAAATAAACACAAGACCTAGGAAGATGACTCAAATAAAAGGGAAAATACATCAAATGGCTCAAATAAAAATTACATAGGACTCAAAATTAAATAATTAGACCATGCCGGATGCAACCGGGGCGAGGAGACGAGCTGTGAACGTGGGCATGGGAGGTGATGTCCCCATCATACTCCCGGGGTGCGGAGAACTCGACTCCATCGAGTAAGTGTCCTTCCCTCCTTGGAGGGTATAGAAGTGGTACTACCCTCAAGTCTTCCGAACGTGACCGATCCATCCACCTGTCGAGATAGCGCTCGTATACCTTGCTCCTGGTGGTAGTGACCTGTTCATCCAATATTTGTTCAATGCGCTCACGCTGGTCTCTCTTTGCTGGTGTACTCTCCTCACGGGTGGGTGCTCTCTCAACAGAGGGAATAGGCTCAATATCCTCCCTAGGTACCACCGTGGGTCCCTTATATGACACTAGGTCGGCTACATTGAATGTGGGACTCACTCCATACTCCTCGGGGAGATCTAACTCACTGGTATTAGCGCCAATGCGCCTTAGGACCTGGAAGGGACCAGCCCCACGTAGCCTCAATTTGGAGATGACTCCCGGGGAGAGCCTCTCCTTCCTCACCATCACAAAGTCACCCACGTGGAATTCTTGGTGACGCCGAAGGGAGTCAGCCTGCCTCTTATAGATCTCATTTTCCTTGCTTATGTGCTTGCAAAGACTTTCATGCAATTTTGTGAATGTTGACATTCTAGGGGTGATGGGTGGACCTGGGTAACCAAAAGTAGACCAATCATACTTTGAAGCTAAGAAGACTTTGATGGAATGGGGAGGACCGGGGCATCCATAGGTGATCCGGTCTTGCATGGGGGTGACGAACGCTGGGGGACCCGGACATCCATGAATGCTCCTATCATGCCTACGACTCATGATGAGTGAAGGTGGACCACTACATCCAAATTTAGACCACTCATGCTTTCTACTTGACATGTGGGTGATATGAATGAATGGACCCAATATAATGTTCATGCCAATTGGTGTAGTAAGCCTAGACACATGCATGCTTTTCCCAAAGGTGACTTCCATGTGTAAAGGTGTGGGACAACCCTTGAACTCCCATTGGAAAGGATCGAATGGATCTAAGAAGGTGGTCATCATGGGGTGGGGCACAACCTTATTACCTAGGGATATGTGGCCCAAGGTCATGGCTCCCAAGGTGTAACCCGGGTCTAGGATGGGGTGGATTGGGTCGAACATGGTGGGTTGGGATAGGGAAAGGTGGGTGGTGGATAAGGTGGTTGGGTCCCATGGGTTCTTTGACCCCTATTGGAAGGGATCAAAGGGATCATAAAAAGGGTTATCTTGGGGGAGGGGCCCTATGTCCTCAAGATCCTCAAATGGTGGTGGGTCATCCTCCTCTAATGAGATAATTGGGCCCAAGTTCTTTGTGAGTGGGTCGACCATGAGGGAAGGGCTTGACTTTCCACCCGATATAAGAAGCTCCAAATTGAGGAGAAGGTCGGGCTCCTCGGGTGTGGGGAGGAATAGAAAGAGGTCACTAGTGTAGCATCCAATGGTGCAAACCGAGGTGATAGACCCGACACAAAGGTGTAGGAGGTCAAGGCTCCTACATTGGTGGGCCATGGGGGTCAACAAGCCGGTCAACTCATATTGTCAAGCTAAGCCCTTAAGAAGGTCCTCTAAGGTTTCCACTTGGTAGGATGTTTGGATTATGGTGTGATAGGAGGAGATGTGCATTATGGGAAGGTTTTCCTTTATGGGAAGGCAATCGTGGGCCGTGATCTCCCTTATTGGGCTCTTCTTTAGCCAACTAATAAGGGGTTCCTGTAAGATGAGTTTGGCCTTAACTAGAGAGGGTGGTGTAAGGTGAAGGTCACCATGTGATGCTTCTTCTTCTTCTTGGTCATGGGTTTCCTCCAAGGTAGGGAGTGGGTTTGGATTGTTCACCACTATTGGATCGGGTATGGGTTCCTTCTCCAAGGTGGTGAGAGGGTCTTTTGGTGGTATGGTGATGAGGGTTGGTGTATGGCGCACCCGGGGTGGAAGGTAAAGGGAAACTTGGTTTGGGATAGGGAGGGGAAGTAGTGGGGGACTAGGACATGGGAGTTTTGGGGGAGGGAGTGGGAGATGGGTTGGTTGGGGTGGCTTGGGTTGGCCAATCTTGGGGGGAGTGTCCCTTATAGGGAAAAATGGAGGGGTAGTGGTGGTCCTTATTGGGGAAACTTGGTCAGTTAGGGGTCTCTTCCCCTTAGGATCGGCCAGTTGTGGGGGGGTGGAGGTGGGGGCCAATTGGGTTTGGATAGTGAGGTTTTGGTTGGGGTGTGGAGATCCTCATGGGATTTGGTGGAGAGGTGGATGCTTGGTTTATTTGGGTCTTAAGGGAGAGGACTTGGTCGCGAAGTGTAGCTATGATGGTTAAGAGGTGATTTGTTGGGAGTGGTGGGGGTGGAGACCAAAGGGTGGTCTCAAGTTGTCCGGGTGGGGATGGAGGAGTGGTAGTGCTCCTCGGGTTAGGGGTGCTTGAGTAGGAGGGGTAGGAATGTTTGGGGATGTAGATCTTTCTAAGTTCTAGCTTCATCTCTTCCCATGTGTGAATAGGTTCTTGGCTTCCAACCCTCCTTAAGCCCTCTATGTGTTCCCACTAACTCTTGGCTTGACCCCGAAGTCATCCCTTGGCCTTTCGGACTCTCGCAGGTCCATATACCCAAGTCTTTTCGAAGTACTTTTCTATGGTAGCCTCCCACCTAAGATAGTCACTAGAATGTGATCCGTCAAATGTAATATCCCTATCTAGGATGAAGTCCATGGGTGGCGAGTAGGCTAAGTAGGAGGTGGCCATGAAGATCGGGGGGATAAATGCAAGGGTCGGACTGATGAAGACTCCAATGCAAATGTGCCCTAGGACTTGACTTGATAGAGACAAGTCAATGACTTCCTCTGATACCAATTTGATGTGACACAACCTAGGACTCAACAAGCAAGCACAATTAAGCATTCAAAACGGACCGATAATGGCAGCCGCTCACCCGATGCTCACTAAGACCCGGGGTAACTTGGCAATGCCAAGAGGAGGTTGTGTGAGCTGGGCCCTTACTGGTAGAGGGCCAGCAAGGCCAAGGTTTGATTCCCCAAGGGTATGGCTGCCCAAATCAAGGGTCCGACGAAGTGCCAAAGGGCACGGGTTCCACTCTCTTCCCACGATGATCACTTATAGCGAATGAGCTTAAGGATCGGGCTCTCGTCACGGCCAGCGGAGTTTATGAACTAATATTGAAAGAACAAGCATGAATTAGAGTAAAGTTTTGGAGCACTCACTCGACCGGTTTGAAGAAACCGGTCCCGCTTGGAGACGAGGGCGAGCGGGGAAGCGTGGGTTCCCCACACGCCGCCCCGGGGTAGCTTGACCTGTTTAAGCTATTACAACACTACACCCCATGCAAGGGGGGATCGTGGGAAAGGGAAGATGATAGTTACATCCAAACACTACCTCCACACAGGGAGGAGCCTTCATCCGGCCAAGCGGGGAGGGGAATTTGAGAAGGGAACACCGAAGATGGGAGGTTGCCGATTCTGCCCAGTTCTATGGGTGCTGATAAAAGACTGATGAATTGACTGCTGCAACTACTACCGAATTTTTTTGGGGACGAAACCACCTGGAAAATCTTCGTAGTAGGCCGGGGAAGTCGTCCAAATTTTATTAATTTCTTCTGTCATCGATGCTGGTCTGGGTGGAGGCCCGAACAGGGAGGCAGAGTCTCGGACTGGCAGCTCCTGGTTTCCAACAACATGTTGCAGAGATTGCCCCGACAGCTTCTGAACTCAGAATGGAGCACCGTCACAGTCGTTGGGACCATGGACGAGTCCTCTTCACCGTAAAACTGACGGGAAGCCAAACGATGTCGGAGTAGACCAGGGGACTCTGAACAATGACCACAGGTCGGTGCAGACTGTGGGAAGTAGAACCACGCGGCTGAGGGAGAAAATTGATAACTCCTGCTACAGGATGCCGAATGGAGTTCCGCTTCTTGATTCTGAAAGTAGATAGAAGGAGGAAAAACTTTGCAAAAGGGCTCTTGTCTTGACTCACGCTGGATTTGTCGTGGCAGAGATTCCAATCACGTTCAGGTGCTCTGTCAGGAGAGATTCGCGCAGTCGAGGGAGAACGGCTCTCCCGGGCAGCACGGTGCTCGGACGATGTCGAAACCACTTCCGTTACAAAGAAGACTAGCAGACGCTTCCGACGATAGCTCTTGGACCTCCAGGGACGCCAGGGGAAAGACGGGGTCGCTGCTGCACTCCACTGGTTCTCTGCAGGCTCTCAGCCAAAATGGAGGAAGGGTGATGGGGTGGCTGCTCTTGGTAGAGTGGAGTGGTGGGAAGGGGATGGGGGTGGCCTACCCAATGGGGAAAGGAGTTGGGCGACTTTGGGCTATGGAGGGAAGGTGATATTCAAATTCAAATGGTCTTGGGAGGTGGAGGGTTGCATGGGGGAGAGCGAAGGGTGCTTGGGAAAGGGATGAGGTGGTTGGAGGGTGGCTTAGTGATTGGGGATGCTCCCTTGGGACTAGGGGGTGGAGTAATAGGATGTGTGGGGAAGGGGAGTGGCCTTTAATGGGGGTAGGTGGGAGAGTGGTGGTTGGGAAGGGAGGAGAGAGAAAATTTTCGAAATTGGGTGTGGAGGAGAGAGAAAGGGGAGTGAAAGAGAGAGATTAAGAGAGGGATGGGTGGGATTCTCTCCCTAAGGCTTCTCACCTCACTAATGGATTCACTCCACCATAAAAATAAAGATAGAACTCACAAAATGGCAATTTTTCATTGATTGATTCATTACCTTGAAATGTGGGGGAATGGGGCCCTATATATAGGCAACCCACATTTTACAATAAGACCCTGACAATTGACTCAATGACAAATAACCGAGGGGGTAGGGGGGAGCCCTTGGGCCAAGCCCAATGAATTGGGCCCAATAGCTAACTAGACAACCTAATGACACTCAAACTTAGGGAAATAAACACAAGACCTAGGAAGATGACTCAAATAAAAGGGAAAATACATCAAATGACTCAAATAAAAATTACATAGGACTCGAAATTAAATAATTAGACCATGCCGGATGCAACCGGGGCGAGGAGACGAGCTGTGAACGTGGGCATGAGAGGTGATGTCCCCATCAAACTAGTTTCGAAATTCTCTGACTTATCCCAAGAGGACGCCTGAGTTTTCTTGGAATTTCGTGATGATGCCGCTGGCCGGGGCAGAGCCTGGAGCAGGGCTGGCCTACATTGGCTCTTGTTGCTCCCAGGTTTCTGCTGCTGGAAGATGAAGGTGCCACGAATGGTCCCGGTGTCCAAATGATGCGGGACAAGAACCTCTGTGTCCGTGGATGAGTCCTCTTCGAGCCGGGACCAACGGGGCCACCGTCGGATTTTGGAGAAGACCGAGAAAACCAGAAGAGTGGAAGGGGGTCAAATCTGTCTATAGTCGGACTGACCTGCGCACTCGGGGTAAGAAATTCATAACTTTGTGCTTCGAGCTTCAAACGACTCTCCGCTTCTTGATGATGATAGGGGACTTGGAGGAGAAGACTTCAGCCAAAAAATCACATCCAAATTCATCCTGGAGCAGCCGTGGTCGCTTCTTTCCTTGGCTTCTGGTTCCCTGGCGGAGCAGTTTTGTGCAGTTGTGGGAGAATGGCTCTCCCAGGCAGCTCGGAGCTCGGACGGATGTGAGACCACCTCGCCTGCGAAGCTGACTTGACGATATTTCCGCTGGTATAGGATATGCGACCAGGAGACTCACGATGACGAAGAGGCAGCCTCTGCAACCAGAAGCTTCTCTGCTGCCTGCGAGCTACAGCTTGGCCTGAAGTTGACTGATGGTGACAGGAGCAAGAGGATGCGAGATATGGCAAGGGGTTGGATGCTAGTGGCCGTGGGAGAGGGTGGAGGGTGATGGAGGGTTGCTGGGGTCGCAGCTAGGGTGGGGGAGAGAGTGGGCTGCAGCCAGGGTAGAGTGGGAGAGAGGGTGGGGCGCAGGTTGGCTTGGAGGGAGAGAAGAATTTGAATTTGGTTTAATGGTGGACAGTTAATGTGGCCTTGGGGAGGGGAAAGGGTGTGTTGGGGAAGGGAAGGGGTGTATGGGAAAGTGGAAGGGTGCTTGGGGAGATAGGATTCTACCTTGGGAGAGGGAGAGTGACTCTTGGGGATTGTGGCGGAGTTAATGGGGTAGTAATGGGGTATGGGGATATGAAAGGTCAAGGGTGATGTGGCTAGGTGAGGTGGCAAGTGGTAGTGATGTTGCAATGGGTGGTTGGGTGAGGTGGAGGGTGAGGTGGTGGAGAGAGGGTCAAATTTGGGAGGGAGGAGAGAGAATGGGGGTCGCCCCCTAGAGAGAGAGAGAGGTAAGAGAGAGAGAGGGGGGAGGGGGAGCTTCTCGCTCCAAAGAAACACTCAATTTCTGGAAATTTCTCAAATATTCATTCATTTATTAGTTCTCCAAAGGTGGGTTGGGGTACTATTTATAGGGAATCCATAATTTACAAAAAGTCCTTGACTTTTGGACTAATGACAAATAACCAAGGGGGGAAGGGGGCGCCCCTGGGCCAAGCCCATATAATTGGGCCCATTAACCTATCAAACCAACATAATGACTCAAGACTTAGGTAAATAACTACCTATCCTAAGTACTGGACTCAAATAAAAGAAAAATTACATAATTATGACTCAAAAAAATTGTAAAAAATTACATGCCATGATTAAGAAATATGCGGCGAACAAGATGAAGCTCAGCTGGCGAGCAACGAGACCCTTGGGAAAATGTAGAGTGGTAAGAGATGTCCCCATCACCTAGGATGGAGCAAATGCTTCTGATGGCGAGCTGCAATGGATGACGATCCTCCAAGAAGAAGATGGAATCCAACGGCACTGACGTGGACCTCCGGCGTGATCTCGAACGGAAGGTAGACTGCTGGCCGGTCTACGCTAGGGCAGGTGAACAGTAAGAGGAGGGACCTAGGGCATTGCCTTCTTGTCATCCACTTAGCACAAAACTTGGTGTGGGCGCTGGTGGGGACGTCCCAGGGAAGCCCGCGGAAGATGAACTGCAACAGAGCACCGTGGAAGCCGGGGCGAATTTTGGAACTGACCCTTGCGTGTTATGGTTCATCTGCTGGCAGCAGGATAGGGGGTGGAAGAATAGGGTGGTACCAGGGCTTCTGAGTGGCTTTTGGGGCGGGGTTTTCTCTGGTGGATAGGGAATGTATGTAGGATAGATGAGGGTGAATGGCGGGGTCGCACACAGTGAAGGTATTGGGTGAGGGAGACGGTGGTAGGTGGGCTCTATTCTGTAGATCGGTGTGGACAGACTGTGAACTTGAGAAATGGGAGGATGGGGCGCGGGGTAATTGGACTCAGAAAATTAAAATAAAATTATAGGGGATGGATTGGGATGTGGGAAAGTGGTGCCCCAAATTTTAGAGCTTTTGGAGTAGGTTTGGGGGTCGATATATGGCCTATGGTCGACTTCTATCCCTGCTGGTCTATAGAGGGGTAGTCTGCTCGGGTAAAAGGCCTATGAAAGGAACTTCGGCCACAATACGAATTAGGGCGTGAAATCTTAACTGGGGATGGGGGACATGTAGCGGAAGAAAAGTTTTGAAGAGATGGAGGTGATCAGAAGAGGGGAAAGGGGCAGACCAACCCGATCTTCGGAGCTCTATCCAGCAGACATACACATAGGTGCAGTCTGCGCGAGTAAATGGGCTATGAAGAGAAAATGAACTACAGGTCTATTTTATGTGTGATATTTAAACTAAATGGTGGGGACATGTGGGGGAAGATACAGTAAAAATTTTAGGTCGAGCAGAGAACGGGAAAGTGGCAGACAAACCATGAACTTCCACCTCTACCCCAGAAGATAGGCATCAAGGGGCGCGTAGGACAGCAAGGATCTTGATTGCTACCACGTCGCAGCACGGCCTCAAGCGAGCCTCTCCGAGCTTGAAGGGATGCTGGGGAAGGATCTTGGACACATGGGTAGTAGTAGCAAACCTGTAGAAGAGATCTTGGGCGTCGCACCCAAGAAGAAGAAGGAGAGGGGAGGTGGGAGTCGCACCCACCTAGAGGGAGAGAGGGGGAGGCCGTGACCAACACATGGGGTTCGCAAAACAATTCTTTTCCATTCATTTCCCAAAAGAAATTACATCATATTTTATATGGGGAGGGGAAAACCTAATTACTTTCCTAAAAGAAATCCTAGAAAAGGGGCAATTTAATTGGACTTCCTACATAATAGGCAAGAGTGGGAGAGGGAATCAAATCCTCTTCCTACAAAGTAGGAGAGGGGGGCGCACACCTCCTCCCATGGGAGGTGGGAAGGTGCGGCGCAGCCTTCTATCAAACCTAATGGGCCAGGGAGAGGGAAAGATGAGGATGGCCCACTGTGGGCTCACCCAGGGGCGGCCAGCCCACTCCCCATGGGCTTGAACCAACATATGGCCCAATAACCCCTAATTCAGCCTCCGAAGCACAAATGTGACCCAAATAAAGTCTAGTTGGCCCCAAATTGGCCTACAATGGTCCAGAATAAAAGGAATAAAAGTCTCCACGCTCCAAACTAGCTCTCCATGTCATCGCCAAGCCATAGCGAAGTCTGCAAATCCCGAACAGTGGTACGCGACCTGTACTGTCGCTCTACCGCTTCACGCCGATCTCTAGCTCGGGTGTCGTCACCAATTCTCCCCGGGTAGGAAGAACTCGACCCCGTCGAGTAAGGGTCTCTGTCGCTCTGGTATCGTTGGAGCAAATCCAGATCTATCCTCTTAAGCTCTGCTCGAGTGTTCCATGCATCATCGGACGCTGGCCATTCCCTCCAACGCACCAAGTAGCGGTGATACGCACCACTCCTAGTGGTAGTCACCTGCTCATCCAGTATAGACTATATCCGCTCACGCTGCTGAGGTGACAGGGTCAGAAGTGGATTCTCAGGGGTGGGCTCGCTCACAAGGGGGGAAGAAGGCCCAAACATCTTACTATGGATCACTGCCGAGTCCCTATATGCGACTAAATCCGAGACATTGAATGTGGAACTGATATCATAGTCATCCGGCAAATCTACAACATATACATTGGATCCAACTGACCTCAAAACTCTAAAGGGGCCAGCACCATGAGCCTGTAGTTTCTTCACGGCTCTAGAAGGAAACCGTTCTGGTCCAACCCGGATCATGACATGATCTCCCTCCAGGAACTTGCGGGGTGTCTATGAGCGTCAGCCAATTCTTTATATCGTACATTGCTGGACTCAAGGTGGTGATGATGATGCAGACTCTGAAATATCTATGTGGACTCATACCTATGCGAATGCAGGGGTGGTCCTGGACATCCGAACATGGACCTAGCATGTCTATGACACCTACCTGACTGGAAAACACGGGGAGGACCTGGACAACCAAAGTTGTACCTATCATGCACAGGTGTCCTACTAAATGGGGTAGACTCTGGGGGACCAGTATGTCCAAACTTACTCACGACTTCACCTCTATATGATGGCGGACATGATGAAACATGAGAGAGAGACCGGTGTTCCTTTCCTTCCAAGCTCTGGGGTGTGGATGCATGCAGGGTGAGATGTTGACGGGCATGCATGGAAGGGGTATGATAGTGGACCTCTTTGACATACTGGAGTGAACAATATGGGTCGAGAGGCTCACTAGGGAGGGGATCGAAAGGGTCAAAGAAATGATGACTCCTCCTGACATGTTCCTTCACTATACGTGCCCAAGTTCGACACTCGCCCAGATGCGGATGGTCACCTTCTGGCATTATGATAGATGAAGAAGGGGCTCATGAGGAAGGCACGGTTCCTCCCTTGGGAAAGTAATACCATAAGAGGGGACGAAGTCAAGCTCATCGGGTATGGGAAAGAATAAAAGGACCTCAGAGGTGATATGACCTATGGTGTACACCGAGCTAATGGACTCCAAAGCAGGGTGCGTGAAGCTATGACTACAGGGTTGGTCAAACCCTAAGGCCAACATATACGTCAACTCTCATTGACAAGCTAAACCCCTAATAAGGTTCTTCACATTTTCTATAAAGTAGAAGGACATGAAAGTGGTGTGAAAGGAGTTAAGGGGTACTACTGGGAGTGCTGGTTCCATGAATGGGTAGCAAGGGATCGAAGCATCTAGAATTAGGCCCTTAACCAGCAAGCTAAAAGCTCTCCAATGACAAGTTTTCCCTCGGGAGGCAAGAGTGGTTCTAGATGAGGGTCGAAGGGTGAAGCATCTCCCTCAGGTGGGGAAAAGGAGTCCTCTATGATGTGGATGGGACCTTGGCTCTCCATCGAGGGTGCAGGGCTGAGAGTGTCGACCTGACCTCTGTAGGTTCTGGCATGACTTCGTCCTGGCTCGGGAGTGGGCTAAAGGAAGTCGGTGACCCAATAGGAGCGCGCATCCTTTGAAGTCTCTCCCTGAAATTTTACTGGAGTTTGGTGAGGGTGGGATCCCTTGGGATAGAGGTGTTTGGGGAGACTTGCTGGTAATCATGAGACTTAGTCTCAGACCTTGACTCATACACAGGTGGAACCCTACTCCTCCAACTATGATGTGCTCGGATGGGGGTAAAAGGGTGTGGTAGGTAGGTCCTGCTAAGCTCATGTTTCATGTCGTACCAGGACTCAATGGGCCTTTGCCACCTAATGTCTCTCAAGCTCTCAATGCACCTCCACTTCTCCTTGGCTTTGTGCAAAAGTCTCTCCTTGGCAAAAGAGACTTGCATGGCCTCGGGCTTGGGGTAACACCCAAAATATCTATCCATGGCAGCTTCCCAAGTTAGGTAGTCACTCGGGACCTTGGAACCGTCAAAGGTAGGGGCTTCGGGCTTAAGAAATGAGAGGGGGTGGTTCTCAAGCCCATGGGTGTATCTCTCCTCCATACTATGCAGACAGTCATGTCGCCTGGGGGACATGAAAGCCATGGGGAGTTTTGGAGTGGGACCTATGGGGTGGACATGCAAGACAACTAAGGGACAAATTGCACTGAAACTCTAAGGGACTAGACACAACTCTAAATGGTGATGGAGTTAAATGCAATTTGAATGAGACACCTGAAGCAAAAAATGAAGAACCTAGACCTAACCAATATCCGGTATGTGGCGGAGATGGGGATCCGAAGATCCTCTCACGCAAGTGTGCTACCTTCCCGATAGGCGTAGCCTATCATTTTGACAACATCTTTTGATATACCGAATAGAGGAATGATATGCAGCCCTAGACTTACCTAAGGACTCAATTGCACCCTAGACAAACCTAAGGCTCTGATACAAAAAATGATGCGGGACGCTATGCGAACTTAGACTCTATGCGATGATATGTCTAAATGGACAACTAAGACCATCAACAACGCAATCGAGCGGACGGCGTAGACTCGACACCTAACATTCCCAAGAGAGAAACTACGCACGCAATAAGCAACACAAGCTCACAATCGTCCCTAAGAGAGGGAAGTGTGTCGATCCGCACGGTTAAGAAACTGGTAGATTTTAGGGTAGGCAACTCCACACTCATGACTCGGATGAGTCACGGGACGGTCTCGCTCTCTCACCATGGCAGTGATGTATCAAATATATGAGCTACTCGCCTATGATCTCACAAGCAGCGGCGTCAAGAAACAATACTAAATAAGCAACTAACGCAAAGGAGGAGCAGACGCATACCTCCACGCCCGGGGCGTGGGGAAGAAGCCTGGCCAAGTCACACGATCCCTGGTACAAAAGCAAAATAGGTACAATCCAAACACTACCCACTCCTCACCGGGAGGTAAAAGGCTACACAGCGATCCGGGGTCGTGAGAAGTGGGGTGACGGGCCGCGAGTGGACGAAGTATTGCAACTCCCACGTGCTGTGAACTGGTACGGACTTGCACCGACAGCATGGATGACGCGTCACCGTGGCCTAGGATGGAGCAAATGCTTCTGATGGCGTGCTGCAAATGATGACAATCCTCCTTGAAGATGATGGAAGCCAACGGCACAGACATGGACCTTCGGCGTGATCTCGAACGGAGGGCAGACTGTTGGCCGGTCTGTGCTGGGGCAGGTCAACAGAAAAATGAGGGACCTGGGGCACGGCTATCTTGTCATCCACTGAGCACGAAACTTGGCATGGACACTAGTAGGGATGTCCCAGGGATGCCTGTGGAAGATGAACTGCAACCGAGCACCGTGCAAGCTGGGGCGAATTTCGGAACGGACCCCTGCGTCTTCTAGTTTATCTGCTGGTAGCAGGACATACAGTGAAAGAATATGGTGGTACCAGGGCTTCCAGGCGGCTTTTGGGGTGGGGTTTTCTCAAGTGGATGGGGAATGTATGTAGGAAGGTTGAGGATGAATGGTGGGGTCGTATGATAACGCGGAAGCGTATGTCGTTACTACATGTGAGTTAACAATCTTAAAACCGAACTCGCATAAAATGATCAATAGAGAACGTAGTACTATGACAAGCACTGGTCCAATCCATAGAGAAGAAGATATTTTTTTTAGAGTTAAAAACATTGGAGTCCTTTGGAAAACACTTGTGATTTTGCTTTGCTTAAAGAAAATAATGAAATGATGAACGAACCAAACACTTAAATAAAAACACTTATGACTATGAGCCTATGCTTTAGAAAATAATTGCATAAAGTGGAGAAGAAGATGTAGAAGAAAGAGGAAGAGAGGGAAGATGAATAAGATCTAGATAAAATGAACACTTCTTTCATTAACATAAAGAAACAAGTACATGAAATGCAAGCCAAGCTTACAATAAAGATGTGACGAGATTACAATGAAGTAAAATGAAACTAAAGCAATAACAAAAAGAGGAGCCTGAGGTGTGAAGATTGTAGTAGCAATGGTGATGACGCCGTCGTCTCCTCCTCGCCGAGCCTTGGAGAGGATCGCTCTGCCTTGAAAGAGATCACCGTGGAAAGAGGTGGATGAAGAAGCCGTCGTCGTCCACGTCACGAGCCTTGGAACGTCGCCCACCTTGATGTGCACACTGCCATGAAAAGAGATTTTTGGAGGACAAACTTTGGAGAGAAATATAAAGAGGAATGTGGAAGGGTTTGTGTAGAGATGAAGAAGAAAGAAGATGAGAGAGTAAAATAGTGGGGAAAGAAATATAACTAGTAAACGGAGATAAATTGGAGGAAGTGGTAGAAGAAGAAAATCTAGATCTACAAGAGAGGAAGAACTTTGATGAAGAACTTAGAGAGAAAGAAAGAGTGTAAGAGCTTCAAAATGGAAGAAGAACAGAGTGTAGTGCCTCAGATGAACAGTAAAAATACAGAATATCACTTTGAAAAAGAGGTTATAACTTAAAAATGATATAGAATTGGAAGATGGTTCATAAGAATAAGTTGAATATCTTTTAAATACAAAGAACTTTTATGAAGAAAGAAAGAGGTGAAAAGGACTAGAAGGGTGAGAAATAAGGGGAAGAACAGAGAGAAAGACTCGTTCGTAGATTAACAGGATAGCACAGTGAAAAATATGAAATAGGTTGAAAACCAAAAGGAACGGGAAGATAAGACAGAATAAGAAGTTGTAGAGGAATTAAAAATAAAGAACTTTTATGAAGAAAGCAAAAGGAGAAAATGAACTTACGTGAGATAAATGAGTGACCTAAGAAGATGTGAGAGGGAGAGAAAAATGCCAAAGGAAGAACTCCCCTTTACTCCTTGTCATGGGCTATTTATAAGGAAAGTTGGGTAGATGGAGGGTTGAGATTATATCAAAAGGAGATGGATGACTGGGATTTAGGTAGAATATGATACATGGGGAAGAGGAAAAGTAGGTGGGCACCCCCTTTCCCAAGACTTATCATGTCTCTCCTTTAATTCAAACTTTGAATTCAATTTTCCCTCCAACCAAAATATGTGTTTCTTTTCTTCATTTTTAAACTTTTGAAATTTCTTTTCCCCCCAACCAAAATATATTCTTTTGACTTGGTCAAAGTGGTGGTGACAGTTTTGCCCCCGGCTTCTTTTGTAATTACCTTTGGTGTCCTACACATATAATTGCACTTTAGTCCATAAAAATTACCACAATGTGCATATAAATCTCAAATGCTCATGGTTATGCAATGGAGAATTAATGCTCATGGTCCTCAACTTTAATTTATTATTAAATAATATCACCGAATTAAACAATTTGCGTGAAAGCTCCAATTTAAATGTAGAGTTGAGGTTAACTATGAAATATGTATAATTACCTAATTATATGCACATAAAATAGTGTACATGTGATGAATTATCATAAGAAATGGACACTTATCACACCCCCCAACTTACTCATTGCTAGTCCCTTAGTAATGCCAATAAATTAAAATTTAGGACTAACAAGAGTTTGTAAAATTTATGCTCTCATATCAAGTTCTCTCTTCATACCTTGGATGGTGATTGGAGATTTCAACTCCATCCGGTATCCAAATGAAAAAATGGGTGGTAATCCTGTTCCCTCAGCCATTCTTCAAGAATTTGATAATATGATTGTTTCTTCTAATCTGGAAGATATTAAAACAATTGGCAATTCCTTTTCTTAGAGTAACTGCTCTATGCCCCCAAATAGGATTGTGGCAAGATTGGACAGATGTCTCATCAATGATAATTGGCTGAACTCTTTCCCTGATTCTTTTGCTAAACTCTCTCCTGAGATATTTTCAGATCATATGATGCTTTCAGTTTATTCTGAGAAAGAGGTGAAAACAGGTAAAAAACCTTTCAAATTTTTTTATATGTGGACTCAGCACCCCCGGTTTCTAGATATTGTGAAGGAAGTTTGGAGGGGGAACTTCAGAGGTACCCCCCAATTTATCCTATGGTCCAAACTCAAAAGGCTTAAAGAAGTGCTCAGAGAATGGAATTTGAGTTGCTTTGGTGATGTCAAAGGTAACATTCAGAAGGCTAAAAGGGAACTTCATGATGTGCAGATTAAGCTTTCTTCAGATCCTATGAATTCTAATCTGGTCTGTCAGGAGAAGATGCTCAAACAACAACTTTCCAAAGATATCCAAATTGAGGAGTCCTTTGCTAGGCAGAAATCAAGACAGAGTTGGCTAGCCTTGGGCAATTCTAATACCAAATTTTTTTATGCAGCTTTGAAGAGCAGGAAAGTGGTCAACTGCATCAAGAAGTGTCGACTAGTAGATGGGAGCTTTACTTCAGATCCTGATGAGATTAGCAGTCATGCAATTCAGTTTTTTTCCAAGCTTCTTAATCAATCTTCATGTAATGATGAAGACTGGAATTTTGTTCCTAAAACTAAGCTGTCAGAGGAGGAAGCTGGACTTCTTAGTGCACCCATCTCTGATGAGGAGATTAAACAAGCCATCTTCCAAGCTCCTAAACATAAAAGCCCGGGCCCAGACGGTTTTCCTGCTGAATTTTTTCAGACTGCTTGGAGTATTATTGGTGAGGATGTGTTATCTGCTATAAGGCATTTTTTCTCCACTTGCAGCCTTTTAAAGCAATTCAATTGCACCTTTATATCTCTCATTCCCAAGACAGATGGAGCAGACTCTTTTGAGCAATTTAGGCCCATTTCTCTTTGCAACTTTGTTTACAAAACAATCTCTAAGGTCATCTCTAACAGAGTTAAGGTTGTCCTTCCGAAGCTCATCAATAGGAACTAGTCTGCATTTATTAAGGGAAGGAGTATACACCATAATGTCCTCCTTGCCAATGATATAGTTAGAGACCTGCATTCTAAGTCTAAAGGAAACCTTATTTGTCTGAAGGTTGATCTTAAGAAGGCTTTTGACTCAGTAAACAGAAGGTATCTCTATTATCTGATGAGTAGAATGGGTTTTCCTACAGCTTGTATCAACTGGATTTCAACTTGCTTAGAAGGGCCGGCCTTTTCTATTTTGTTAAATGGTTCTCCTCATGGATTCTTCAATAGCACTAATGGGATTAGGCAAGGAGACCCCTTATCTCCTTACTTATTCACCATTGTTATGGAAGGGCTCACTTCTATGCTGGATGACAAGGTTTTAAATGGAAATATTAAATGCCCCAGGGCTGGAAACTTGAAGATTTCTCATGTCCTCTTTGCTGATGATCTAATTCTGTTTTTGAAGAATGACACTCAGACAATTAACCAAGTGGGTCTTCTACTTCAGCAATTTGCTAAGATGTCAGGGCTTAATCTGAATCCTGATAAAAGTAAGGCATATTTAGGGGCCTGTATTCAGAATCATCATGTTGTTATTAATCAATTGGGAGTTAGTCAAGGTGCTCTTCTTGCTCCTTACCTTGGATTGCCTTTAATCTCCAAAGATATCAACAAGAATAACTGCCTCCCTATTATTGAGAAGATCAAGAGAAGAATTGACTCCTGGAAAAACATATTACTTTCAAGAGCTGGTAGGCTAGAATTGGTGAAATCAGTCTTATCCTCATATTCTAATTATTGGGCAGCAGCTTTCTCTTTGCCAGCTGGGTTAACCGATGAGATTGATAAACTTTTAAGGAACTTCTACTGGTCGGGACATTCTTCAAAATCACTCTCACATATGGTCTCCTGGAATCAAATCTGCAAACCAAAATCTGAGGGGGGACTGGGCCTTAAAAATCTGAAAGGATGGAATAGAGCTAGTTCTTGCATGTTGTTGTGGGAGATTCTTCAGAAAAAAGACTCTCTTTGGTTTGAATGGGTTAAGAACAAGTATCTTCATAAGAAAAATATCTGGGACTTCCAATTGAAGTCTTATTACTCTTCAGCATGGAAGGGGATTCTGCATGCAAGAAGCCTAATCAGGGAACACATCACATTTCAAATTTCTAATGGCCGAGACACTAATCTGTGGTCTGATCCTTGGATTAATGGATGCAGTATTAATCAACTTTATGGTGATTATATCAGAGAAGACCTTAATCTTCCCAAAGATGCTAAAGTGGAGAGTCTTATTTCTGGAAATAATTGGTGTCTTCCTGCTGCTCAGTCCAGTGAAATGCCGGAACTGTGGGACATAATTAAATCCATTCCAATTTACAACAGTGGCCGAGATGTCATCAAATGGACTCATCCTGTGCATGTTCTTAAGACCAGCAATATTTGGGAAGTAACAAGGGAAAAGGGCCAAACTATGCTGATTCATGAGTGGATATGGAAAAACCCTACTGCTCAAATGGCATCACACTGCACTTGGCAAGCTGCTCTCCTTAAGTTGCCAACTGCAGATATTCTTCAGTCCAAGGGTTTTTATCTACCCAGCATATGTGTCTTTTGTAGGAATGCAAGTGAAACACAAGAACATCTCTTCTTTGAATGCCCTTATTCAAATTGGATTTGGACAAGCATTCTGCTTCAGTTTGATCTCCACAGGGATCCTCTAACAGGTATCCATCAGGAAATTGTGAAGTTACAGTAGGAATTCAAAGGATTCACTCCTTTGGTCAAGCTAATTAGGATCCTACTTCGATTCACCATTTGGAAGATTTGGAGGGAAAGATGTTTAAGGATTTTTGAAGACATATCTACCACATCAAGAATAAAGTTGTTCTTAGAAATAATTGAGGACTCGAGAAGCTGTTTAGAATTCTTTGGGCTAAATAGCTTATCTAAGAGACAGAAAGAAATCTTCAGGAAGTTTAATTTTTTAGTTTAATCAACCTTCAGAGTCCGCAGTATGTGTGGTCCGAAGGTTATCATTCACATTGCTAGCTTGTCTAGCAATTTCCTGATGTACAATTTTTTGCAACTTTAATACAATACACATTACTTACCAAAAAAAAAGTTCTCCCTTCATAGAATTAACCAAAGATTAGGAATCTGGAATCATTAATGCACAATAGCCTTATGTAGGAACTTAATAGTACATGATTAAGAATTTAAATCAAAGCTCAATAGCACTTGTGTTAAGGTGCTAGGCCCGGATACAGAGGGGGGGTGAATGTATCCCTCTATAGATTATGCCCAAATAAAAATTTGGATGCTAGAGATAGACACAGAATAGAACCAATTCGATTCAACTCAACACAAATACTTGGAGCGCGCCTATTCAAGCATCCAGCGGAAGGAAATCAATCAATTAAGCCACTGCACAAGAGATTTTAGGTGGTTCGGTCCACAGACCTACATCCACCCCTCACTCCCAACCAGAGTGAGGCTTCACTAGCAAATGCTAGAACCAAGTAGACTCAGTCTGCAAACAGTTGCTGCCACACAGCTTGACCAGGGGAACAGACTCCCCTCTTCCTCCCAACCGGAGGGACACCCAAGTGACTCCAGGTCACTTTGAAACTAGAGGTCGAAGACCTCTCTTCCTCCAGACCAGGAGGGACCACTGGACTTGCAACCACAAGCCCAGAACCGGAGGACTAGCCTCCCTTCCTCTAACCAGAGGGTAACCCACAAGTGACAACCTGTCACTTGCAACCTGGAGATCAGATCTCCCTTCTCCTGAACCAACAGGAGGAACCCGATCCCCAACAGGGCAATCGGAAGAACAAAGATGATCAGAAAGCAAAGGAAAACAATAAAGGAAAATAACACAGCAATCAGAAAGCTGTAAAACGAAATGCACAATGTGGCTCTCAACGGAGCTGACTGGCCTGGATCTGATCCAAGGTCCAGTGAAGACAGATCTTCAAGCAGCTTCTTCCTTCTTCTCCACGAGCTCTCTCGCTCACTCTCTTTCTCTCTTTCTTTCTCTTCTGCTCTCCAAATCTCTCACTCACTACTCTCTCTGCACGCGATCACTATCTCTCTCTCTTTTTCTTCTTCTGCTCTCCAAATCTCTCACTCACTGCTCTCTCTGCACGCGATCACTATCTCTCTCTCTTTTTCTTCTTCTGCTCTCCTAATCTCTCACTCTCTGCTCTCTCTTCACGGCTTCTCTCTTCTATATCTTCTTCCTCTCTTTTCCTTCTTTTTCTCTTTTTCTGGATCGAAGGGCTTTCTGCTCTTCAGGCTTCTGCTTCGATCTCCCTTCATCTGAAGACAAAGGATTCATTATATACTAGCAGCAGCAGCAGCAGGGCGCATGTGGCTTCCACAGATCCCGCCCTAAGAATTCGGACCACGTGGCAGCATCCAGCAGGCTGTCAGACCACGTGTCCTCATCTGGGCACTCTCCTTATCCTCGGATCACGTGCCCAGCACCAGTACGCTCAGCAACTTGACTTCGATGGCGTCAACTCACTTGCTCCAAAGAGTTGACGCAGCCATCAGCTATCTTCAACCTTTTTAACCGCTGCGTCGACTCCATCAGCCTGCTGCGTTGACGCAACGGTATCGGCAGTCCAGTGATCAAGTCTTCAATAAATGGGCGTGCTGCGTCGACGTTATCAGCATGTTGCGTTGACGCATTGAACATGTACATTTGTATACTGGCGTCTCTTAAGCCGCTGCGTCGACGCTGCTTGTTGATGGCGTTGACGCAGTGGAAGATATCGTGAAAGCTTCGTCGCTTATAAGAGTCTCTACTTCTTTAACTGCTGCGTCGACGCTGCTTGCTTGTGGCGTTAACGCAATAGAAGACATCGTGAAAGCTTCGTCTACTGATGCGTGGACGCTTTAAGCTTCAGGAGTCGACCCTGTTCCCTTCAGCAACAATAATGAAGTGTATAGACTTAGTGTTAACGTGAAGCATTGTATAGACTTCAGAGATCAATATAGCAAGTGTGTACATAGTGAGGGAGTGTATAGACTTAACAGTCTAGGCCTCTAACAACAAGTGTGTAGACTTGCAACTCTTCATGAGATCTCAGTGTATAGACTCAACCAATGTATATAGTTGAAGGTCTAACAATCGAGTGTATAGAGTTAGTTATGTGAGCATGCATTGTATAGACTTCACACATGAAGACAAACAGGCTGTACAGACTTGGAGAGTTGAACCCAGTGTACAGACTTGTTGATATCAAATGAAGAGCTTCCAGTGTATGGACTTTGCAGTGCAAACAGCAATGTATAGACTTAGAGAAATGAAGTCTAGTGTATAGACTTGGAGAACTGTTCAATGTGTTGGGTTGGCGTTGTATAGACTTGGCTTTGAGCACTTGGGCTGAAGGCACTGAGCAGACTAAGCGATGTATAGACTTCATTAAGAAGGTGCCCGATGTACAGACTTGAAGAAGATATGCCAATGTACAGACTTGTTCGAATGTCTAGACTTTGCATGAACAGTCGATGTGTAGGCTTGAAGAACTGAAGAACTGAAGCCCACGTTGTATAGACATGACCTAACAGTCCAGTGTATAGACTTGAATAGCTGAAAGCTACAGTGAGAGAGTGTATACACTTGACCAGATCAAGGGCAATTCGAGTGTACAGATGTTTGACACATTTTTTTTCTCTTTATTATTTTAATCCTTATGTTTTATTTTATTTTCTTGGTTCGTTGATATATTGGCGTGCCAGTCACCGGAGTGACGGTTTCATTGTGCGCTCGATCTGACTTGGTCAGTCGATTGTGAAGTCCGAGTCGGGACCAGAAGTCCGTCATACCATAAAGGCTATGACGTTAATTACGCCCTTCCGAGGAAGGACAACCCTTGATTAAACGCTAAAGGTAGGAGGCCTCGAGAGGCAAACATATATTCATGTGCGCAAATGGAACTTCATACCGAAGCCAGGAAGGCGGGCAAGATAACAACATCAACCATAGAAACAGATGATATCGTTAGGTCAGCCATTCAAAGATCGGGCTTAGGGGGGAAGGAGGATCTCAGTCACAGGTAGACTGAGCCGTGACCATGATGGGGTTTAAAGCATCGATCGGTATTTCAACATCAATTCTCCTTAATCTGGATTATGCCCAGGGAGAAATAGGCTATCACCCACGGAGTGCCGGGATGAAAGCCGGGAGAAAGAGAGAGGCCAGACCTCCCTACCCATATGTATATATATATGCCATGGGGCAATGTTTGATATTCCCTATAGAAGCCGGCGGAACTCATGCAATGGCAGAGTCCTCCCGAGCTAAAGGGGTTACTCATCAATGCAGTTCAAGTGTACATAGGTTCCCAGCGCGAAGGCGAAATGGCCGGGGTTCCCGACGTGCCAACTGGAGAGCTTCTCGGCGCGAAGGGGAGATGGCCAGGAGTATTCTCGGCCTGGTTGAAGGGAGGAGGAAGAGGATCTCGGCATAGCTGAAGAGGAGGAGGAGCTCTCAGCGCACTGACAAGAGGGCCAGGGGGGGTTTTCTCGGCGTGAGGGTTCCCGGCGCGCCCAGGGCCGCGCCGGGAGCCATGGCGCCGAGAGAGTGTTGGTGTTCTGGAGCCGTGAGGGCCCGAAAGGGGTTCCGGAGGCTCTACTTTGGGTTTCTTGGCGATGCAGGACAAGCCAGATAGGTTCTGTGAAGTCAAAGTGGATCAGTTCATCAAATCGGAGCTGGATTATATTTGGGCTTTACAGGAGCATCAGGATAGAAGAGGGATTTACGAAGACTAGGGTCAAGGGAAACCCTGTCACCATTATCAGGCAGAGCCCGGGGGACAACCTGATGTCGACTTTCATCTTCATGAGAGAATTTTGGCAGCACCTCCCCTGGACCGAGCATTTGCCAGAGAATGGTATAGGCTGACATCCACGGAGTGCCGGGATGAAAGCCGAAAAAAGAGTGAGCACTAAGGATCGAAGAGACTATCCATGTCTCTGGCATCGGTCACTATTCTCCTTCTCGGAGACTGACGAAACTCATGTAGAGACAGGGTTTGTCAGACCCACGGGGTGGCATGTGAATCCTGTTAGGGACCTCAGAATGTAGGGGAGGTCAATCCCCAGTTAATTTATCCCCTGGGGTGCATATGACGACTCACGAACGCCCCAGAATAAATGGACGAAGAGGCCAAAGGAGTGGACGAAGGAGAGGCTCTCAGCATGATTTTCATTGGCAAGAAGATGGCTCTCGGCGTGAGATTATAGGTTGGCCAAGGGGGGTTCTCGGCACGGGTTTAAATTGGCCAGAGGGGGTGCTCTCGGCATGGGTTTAAATTGGCCAGAGAAGGAAGGAGGGAGGCTCCCGACGTGGCTCCAAATGCAAAAGAAGGCAGGAGGGAGGCTCCCGACGTGGCTCCAAATGCAAAAGAAGGCAGAAGGGAGGCTCCCGGCGTGGAGGCATCTCGGCGCGCTCCTCATCGCGCCGAGTGGCTGGCGCCGAGAGGCCAAAGGCAAGGGGGAAGGTCTCGGCCAGGGGCTTCCCTGCGCGCCCATTACCGCGCCGGGAAGGTGGTGCCGGGAAGCGGAGAGCTGGGGGTTCACGTGGAAGTGGCCTGGAGAGACTTTTGTCGGTTTGCTAAAGAAGGAGGTCTCTCGGCACCGTAGTTCTCGACGGGGAATTTTGCACGCCGAGAGGATGGAATTGCTACAGGGTTTCAAGATTCACAGAGCTAAAACGATGCTCTGTTTGGGGATTTTATGAGATTTCTGGCTCGGATTGAGGCTGGATTTAGAGTGTAAGCGAGAGATTACACAAATATGGGTTTGATTTGCCAAAGATGGGCTGGGTTCAAAGGGGAATCGAACGAATCACTGCAGGATGGGGTTCTGAATGGTCATATTATTATTGACCCTCAGGGGCTCATTTACTGGCATCTTTGGTCGCCTGGGAGCCAAGAGATGGCCATCTCTGACCCCAGGGGCGACCCTGATGTAATTGTTTAGACTGGAGCTGGATTAGAAACCATCGGTATTAATTTATTGAAGCAGCTTACTTACTCCTGTGAGAAGAGGATCTCGAGCAAACCCTCGGAGTTACTGCCAATATCAGTAGCAGACTGTCCCAGAAGCCAAGAGATGGCCTATCTCCGGCCCTAGGGCAAGCCTGGGAAACTTTATGCAAACGATGATGAATCGGAGAGGGACATCGACTCATTTAGAACGACATTTATTCTACTGCAGACAATCGAGCCCGAAGACCCACCGGGGAATCGGACGCACTTCAGTAAGTCCAACATATAAAGGAAAAGCATAGCAGCAGACAGAGAGATAGCGGGCAAATACTTCAATCGCCTAGCGCCCAAACGGGCCACTGGAGCATTTCATACAATCACATCATTCCGGGACTCACCCCAGCCACATAGAGGGAATGGAGGAAAGGGAGATGAATGGTGGCCGGGATATCCCAGTTATCACCGATGAATCGATATAAGACTCGCATGGTTACATAAAGAAGAAAACAGAAACAAAGAAGATGAAAGGGGGGGGAGGGCGGAGCATTGACTCCTCTCCCTCCCCGGCTGCCCACCTTCAGCTTCTGCTCCTTCACTCTTCTCAGATATTCCTTCGCTTCTTCGAGTCTCTCCTCCTGGAGCTCTCCTTTTCTTTTTCTCTTCTCTCTTTTTGTTCTTCTATTCTATGTTTTCTTATATGTCTCTCCTCTGCCTCTCCTTTTCTTGTTCGAAGGGAGGGGTTTTTATAAGCGTTTTCCCCCTCTCGGCAGGCTTCATCACGGCGTGAAGAAGGCAACTTCCCGGCGCACCTCTTTCAATCGGGGAGGCCTCCCGGCGCCAAAGGGCATGGCTTCCCGGCGCGCCTGCCTTCAACTTCTCGGCGCCACCCTTTGGGCTTCAGCAAGTGCCTCTCGGCGCCATTCTCTAGAGCTCATTCGGCAGGCCCATTCAGGGCTTTTAAACTTCATATGCACTTCGACCTCTCTTAGTTCTTCCAGTATATCTTCCAGAACCGAGGAAGGCCATCTAGTGGTGACATAGCTTCTATTTCATAGATTTTCATCAGTCTGCAGATAGGGGTTTCATCAGTCCGTAGACAGGGGTTTCATCAGTATTGCCATCTGAATGGTGACAAAATCGGGTATTATCTTATCGATATCCTCACTTGAAATGGTGACGAGCTCGGACATCAGCTTTAGTCTGGAAAGACTTCAGCCGGGTGTATAGTCTGTGGAGACGATTCTTCTTGTGTTTTGACTTTGCAAAAGCCTTTACAATCTTCATCTGCCGGCACCGGCTTCATCCTTATCTTTTATCACATCTATCAATAAACCGACATCTGGCCTATGCTGACATGTCATCTGTGGGCTCTTGGATGTAACAGTAACATAGCTCTTAGTAAAAGTGTGCTGGGAGGTCCCATCAGTCGAGTGACTGCTGCTTTATCAGTATTGTCGTCTGAATAATATCGGCACCGGGTATCGGTTTGGCCGACAAAGGCTTCAGCCGGGTAAAAGGTTGGCGGACTTCATCATTGGCCTTTCACTGTTGGTCTGATCCTCTTTTCAACTGTGCTTTCACCCTTGTTCATTTTCAAGGCGTCAACAAATGCCCCCCACCTGCGGGCGGCGTAAGCGCAGAATAAGCGGCACGGGGCTTGCAGGTGTCTTTCGTCATTCGAGGGTATCTTCCTCAATTTGTCTTCAATCCGGTTCTCAGACCCGATCATCTTGATGCAACAATATTTTGCACACTTATCTTCCTTTTTCATATTTTCTTTATTTTCAGCAGTTCGAAGCTTCTCGGCACAGGGTCATAGGCTTCTCGGCATGACCCTCTCGGCGCAAGGCTTCTCGGCGTGAGGGGCCTCTCGGCGCGCCCGAAGGAAGGCTCTCGGCGCGCCCTCGGCCGAAGGGGGCTCTCGGCCTGGGTTCTCGGCGTGCCCTTTGGCCGCAGGGGGCTCTCGGCATGGGCAAGCTCTCGGCGCGCCTTTTGGCCGCCTGGGGCTCTCGGCATGGGGGAAGGTCTCGGCGCGCCTTTTGGCCGCCTGGGGCTCTCGGCATGGGGGGCTCTCGGCGCGCATTGTTTAGCACCGAGAAGCCCCTCCCCCCTTTCTCTTATTTAATCCCCCGAAAGGGTTTTCTTCTCATTTCTTCATCTTCTTTCTCTTTCCTCATTTCTTTCTCCTTCTTTCGTTTTCTTTCATCGGCGGGAGCTTCTTCTCCTCTCGGCCGCTCTCGTTTTTCTTCCCGTTTAGTTGGATTTCGCCCTGGTAGGACGTTACTTGGGATTTAATCCCTTTTTCTTTCGGGTTCACCCCCTCTTGGTTGGTGATTCCCTATTCTTCTTGGGCAGACCCCGAATAAGGGGAGGTGCTGCCAAAATTTTCGTAGAATCTCATGTTACAATCTTTATAAGACTGGCTTTTAATTCACACTTTTTCTCCGACTGCAGGCACTGCAATGGCTTCCAGTTCTGATGTTGCATCTTCCGGAGCTGTTGGTGCTAGCTCATCGGCCCAGCCAGACATATCTCGGGCCACAGTAAATTGGCTGAATGTGCACAGCCTGGATTTCAAATATGATAGGATTGCTTCAGTTGACGAATCATCTGACTCTGAAACTGACACCATGTCAACAGCCCGGGTATACTCCACGGTGACCGAGACATGCTTCAGGCGGGATGGTAGCTATCGGCCAGACCTCCCGAAGGACCGACATTTGATGTCGTTCATCCGGACTTTCACAGTGGGCGGCATGCGAGATTACCGGATAGCTCGCGTAGTTGAAGCTGCCATCCTTGCTGAGCGAGATAGCCTGAAGGACTCAGTGTATCGCAGCAAGGCCATCTATCTTCCTGGGGAAAAGCGCGACTGGGATGCAGTCCTTGGCATATCGGAGCTGGAACCACAGAAGAAGATGCTGGTTCGGGCCCCGGAATTCACACCTACCCGGTGGGATAATGCTAGCGGCCGAGTTCATAGGGAGAAGCCCGGCTATGGTATGTTGTTGGCACCATTAAAGTGGGGATATCGCGAAGAGTCCTTCGTGCTGAATTGTTTGGCCGTTCAGTTCAAGTACCATCTGGCCGCTAGTTGGTTCGGGGATACCAAAATCACTGACGCGCACCTATTCCGAGTAGGATCAGTGGAGTTTACCGAGTTTGTTCTGAAGGAATATGCCCCTCTGCTGATCAGAGCCGGGGTGTATCACAGCTTCTTCGCTTCTAGATTCCGGTATCCCATATCCCGAGGGTTGTGCTGTGGAATGTTTGAAGTGTTCTGCCCTTTATTCAACACTTTCTATACAGCAGAGGGGGAGACATCCCTGAACCTCTGGAGTTTATCACAGCTCTCCGGCCTACCCATTGATGGCGAGCCGTATGAGGAAGTTTGCTTGTCAGATTCCGAGAAGGATAGCTCTGATGGCGAGGGTAAGTATTCCATTGGCTTCTCATATTGATATCTGATGAAGGTATACCGCTCCATCTGTCTGGCGTATAGCAGAGGGTCCTCTAAAGGCTATCAACCCCGAGAGAAGGGCAGCAAACTGAGGGTCCGGATAGGGCAGTGGATCCAGTATTTCTTTGACGGTCCCCTGAAGTATGCAGACTTTCCTTCCATGGGTCCGGCTGCTAGCAAGCAGATAAGGGCCCCTCGCTATAAGTCGGCGCTGCCATCCTCATTGCGCCGTGCAGGCAGCGGTGGTCCCAACCCAGCAGGCGTAGACCCCATCACACACTGTGCGGCTTATTTCACATTTTGGCTGTGCACTTTCGCTCTCCCACTAGGGGACGAGACAGTTATTCGGCCAGAGGCCATATATCCAGGTTGTCAGATGGCATGGGGGATGAAGCTGTCGCTCTGCCCAGTGGCCCTGTGTTTGATATATAAATCTTTGGGGGACCTGTACAAGCATCGGACCCCCCGTTCTTTGAAGACCGTGGGTCCTTTTCATTTCTTCAACGCTTGGGTCTGCAGTATATTCCCTGAATTAGCTCCGAGAACCTTGCAGGCGGATACAGTGTTACCCAGGATGGTTGAATTTGTCAGCGCTGAGCTTGGTCCCTTTTATGATCAGCTGTTTAAAATAAGGGGCCGACTGGTAAAAGTACCAGTGGACGCCCCTGGCAGCTTACATTTCTGGAGCTTGGCTGCAGGTTCAGCTCCTTTGATTGATCCTCAGAGAGAGTGCAAGCTGGAAGAGACAGAGACATATATCCATCCTGTCTCAGGAGTCAACACTGCCCGACCAATCCTGGAACCGGAGCTGGTGAGATGGGCCATGGCAATTCGGCCCAGTGTTTTGGTCTACAGGAAGGGTGGCCTACTTCTGTTGGAGTCATACTATCCGTTCCGATTTGGGGGAAACTTCGGCTACGATCGGCATATTCCTACCTCAGTTGCCCAGTTTCCCCTGGATAGCCGGGCCAAGCACGGGTCCATCATTGTTGGCGAGGGCCGGTTGTGGTGGGATTTCTATCATCGCCAGGATGATGTAGTTTTCAGGGTGCCCACTGTTTCTAACAGTGTTCCCCGGGTAACACCAGAATATATCAAATGGTAGAATATCCGGACCGGCTTTTATAGGGACGGTAGGGGTGCCTTCTGGGATGTGGCAGAGCGCTCCTTCTTGAAATAGCAGCCTGGGCCAGTGTTTGATATTTCTGAGGCCCACTTGAAAAAACTTTACTCACAACACCTGAGGGAGGCGGAGAATTATCTGAATCAGCGGCGGGCCTTGAAGGAAAAGAGTTCCGAGCCGCTTGCTCCTGTCTTCGCTGTTATCAACGAGGACACTTTTATGCAGAGTTTGGAACATCTGAGCCACGTAGGGGGCGCTCGCTTGGAGGTGCAGCAATATCCATTTCCTGTCGAAGAGCCGCTCCCAACAGTAGCTCCTTGGAGGGGTCCAATTGATAAATTTCATCCATATAGGACGTTTGTACGCCGAGAAGATAGAACTCAGACGTACTACAGGCAAACATCCTAGCTGTTCATTCTGCTAAATTTGCATGGATTATCTGCAGAAAGCCCGATAGCTGGCATATTGAACAAGCCACTGTTTATATCATTTCATTATGTCGATGGTTGGGGCATGGACCATCTTGACTTATTTCGATGCCTTGACTTTCGCGGCCATAATGATCTGGCTGCTTTAGTAGAGAAGTGCCAGATATTTGGTGATGTGTGCTGGCTCATCAAGGAGGCTGCTTCCCGCTCCAAGGAGGTAGCTTATCTGTACTGGCCACTTTCTGTATTCTATGACGGCCCGGCAGGTGAGATTTCTTCTTTTCTGATTGCAGTGTTTTCTGCTTAGCATCTGAATTTCGTACCCACTGATCCCATCACCCTTCTGCTACTTTCAACAGACCGGCCTGATATAAAGCGGCAGGGGCTCTATAGAAAGATTATTGCGCAGGCCGAGAAGCCTACTTAATTTGAAGTCCCTGCTGCAGCACCGACCACTACTCCCCTGCCTCCTGGTAAGAAGAGGAAGGCTTCCGCAGTCAAGACTGCAGTTGGGAAGGCCAGGAAGGCCAAAAAGGCCCATATTCAGCAGTCGACTTCGGTGGCGATGGACACTGGGACCCCTCTCCCCGCCATTCCATCATTCGATGAGTTTGAGCTGCAAAGGGAGGCTGCTCAGACACCGGTTCAGGGTAACATCAAAAGCTTGCATTTGCATTCTTCACTGTCTCCTGCAGGATCTCAAAGAAGTCCTTGAATCTGACCCATTCTTTTTGCACAGCCCAAGAGATAGTCATAGCACCTTCTGTGGTGGAGACCAGATTGCCTTCTCCTACGCCGGCTAGTGAGGCGGGGGGTAAGTGTATCTTCTCATCTGTTTCATACCTGTATTTGTTTTCTTTGCTCATTTCTCAGAGGTCTCTTTTTGCATCAGTGGCAGGCGAGGAACAGACTGAGGCTATGGTGACAGAAGAATTGCTTCAACCACAGGAGGGTTACAAGGCTCAGTCGAAGCAGCGTACTGTTCCGGCCAGGCGCATAATCACTCGGTCTGCATCTCGACATGTTTTAGAGGTGGCCCCACAGCGTATAGCTAGTGTGGAAATATCCTCAGGCAGTTCTAAGACCGCCTCTGATGAGGAGGAAGCGACCTTCAGGGACAGTGAGGGGGATGCTTCTGAATCAGAGGCCCCACTTGTATTTGCAAAAGGTGCTCTGTCTTTTCAGCCTGCTAAGCTGGTGGTGCTATCTCCTGAGGAGGAGTTGCAAGAGGAGTTTGCCGGGCTCGATACCGAGATTGACATAACTCCACCATTTGTCATTCCGACTACGGACCTTCCTTCTCTTTCACCCCACTTCGAGGATGTGGACCCTGCTTCAGGGGTGGGTTCCTTTTCATGTTTGTTGCTTCATCTGCCCCCCCTCTTTCTTCCTTTTTTTTTTCTAGCGCTGAAGTTGCTTTGTTTTGGTCTCAGGGCATTACCATTGCTAGCTCAGACATAACTGCGGCTATCACGGACATTTCTTCTATAAACTGGGCTATTGTCCCTTTTCAGCCTTTAACTTGCACGGGAATTCCTGAGATCATTCGCCCTGTGCCAGCGCGGATACAGTCTTCGACAGATTTAGCATCGTTGGACTTAGGATCATCAGGAGAGATTTCCCTCCTTGTTAAGGCCTCAGGGTTCAGAGCCGAAATAGACCCAGCCAGAAGCTCCGCTTTTATACCGGCTGCCATAATGTCAATCGCGCCTGAGTCAGCAGTCCCTGCCACAGTGGCTATAGAGACTGGATTTCTGCCTTTACAGACTAGGGACCCTTCGCCCCCATTATCAGGAAGAGTAGCTGGAGACGAAGCCTTTATTCAGGAGACTCATGAAGAGATAGCTCCGTCATTCATTGGTCCTCCCTCCGCGAATGTTCAAGCCATAGCACCCGAGACAGCAGTGGAGGGGGAATCTTTAGTTCAGCCAGAGGGCACGGAGAGGGACCGGCCAGTTCTTCCAGCAGATTTTCCGTCTTCATCCTCTCAGCCGGATGTCGCACTGTGGGCAGATATTGATAGCGAAGTGACCTTCGAAGTAGCTCCTCTTCCTTTGCCTGGCTTTACTTCACCTGAGAGTTTTGTCTGGCAACATCTGGGCATGCTGCACCAGCTAGTGGAGTCCCATCCCGGACTAACCTATCCAAAGTTGAAGGAGATAGCTGACCGCTTCACCTCCGGCTTGCAGGAGATGGGATGTCCCACAGAAATATGGGCCCAGCGGGTTCTTTTATTGTTAAAATTTGTTCATCGCCAGGATTTCTTGACACATATCATGTCTGACAAACTGGCGGCTTTGAAGTTGCAAAGAATGGAATGCAAATCCGAGCTGGCGAAGATGAACTCTATTCTTCAGGAGCGACAGTGCCAAATGCAGTCTTTGGCGGAGCGGGAGCAGTTTGTGCGCAACCGGATAACTACCCTGGAAGCTGAACTGTCCAATCTCCGAGCTGAGCTGCCGCAGCTAACAACTTCTCGACCGCAGCTCGAGGAAGAAGCAGCTCTATTAGAGGGGCAGGTGGCGTCCTTTCAAGACGAGTCCGTTCGACTGCAGGAGGAGGAGGCTCGTCTTCATGAACTGGGAGCCGCCCCTTATGTGGGTCTTCTGGCTTTCGAGGATATCTTCAGGCAGCCATGAACCATCTTCTCTTTCTTTTTCTTTTGTACTCTTTTGCGATACAACGTCCCCTCGGGGCCCTTTATGTACTCACTTATTAATGAAAAGAAATCTTTGGCTTCACGCGTATCCATTTTCTTCTGCATGTGGTTTTATCACTTTGAGAAGTGGGGTAGCGGTTTTAGCAATTCCTCATGCGAATGGCCCGTACTTGGCAGGAGAGCGTCCACCCCCTCAGAGAAAGGATGGGGAACTCGCTCCACCGCGTGACGGCATCCGGGGAGGTGCTTAAACCGGATTGTGTTGGTAGCAGCAATCGTCCCTCTTGGCAATATGTGCTGCGAGGGAGACAATTTGCAGAAATGTGAAAGAAGAGGCTTCATCGAAATAGATGAAAGGTCTAGACCGGGTAGAGGTTATAGCAGGTGGGACATTGAAAAAGGGTATGGGGTTTTCATCAGAACGGCCATAAAGTCCGAACTGGACAGATTGTATCATTGGCCGGGCGATGTACCGATCAGCCAACGGTTGACTTCATCATCGATATTGAGCTTATATCGATGCAAGGGGGATCTCATATGTTTTATCAGAATAGACGTAAGGTCTAAACTAGATAGGGTTTCATCATTGATCGGTCAATGTGCCAATCGATCAACAGTTGGTTTCATCATCGATATTAGGTTTATATCGACGCAAAGAAGAGTTTCATCAGCATAGACGAAAGGTCTAAACTGGCTAGGGTTTCATCATTGATCGGGCTGGGTGCCAATCGATCAATAGTTGGTTTCATCATCGATATTGGGTTTATATCGATACAAAGAAGAGTTTCATCAGCATAGACGAAAGGTCTAAACCGACTAGGGTTTCATCATTGATCGGGTAGGGTGCCAATCGATCAACAGTTGGTTTCATCATCGATATTGGGTTTATATCGATGCAAAGGGGTTTATAAGTTTCATCAGAATAGACGAAAGGTCTAAACTGCAGGATTTCATCATTGATCAGGCAAGGTGCCGGTCGATCAACAGTGGGACGTCGGTAGAGGCATAGGTCTCGTCAAGATAGACGTAAGGTCTATTCCAGCAGGTTTTATCGCAGGTGAGGCTTGCCAAGAAATGCGTAGGCTTCATCAGGACAGACGTGAGGTCTGAGCTGGACAGGCTTCATCAGAATGGTGATGGGTTTCGTTGTCGGTGGGATGTTTGAAAGAGGGTATGTGAATTTTATCAGGGTAACCGTAAGGTCTATCCCGGAAGGGTTTTATCATCGGTGGGGAATGAAGTCGACTGACCGACGGGAGGTTTCATTAGTAAAAGGGAGGTAAAGGTAGCGTGCATGTTGGCATGGAACTTTTGAATTACCACATTACTGTCCCAAGTGCCCTTTCGGGTTTTCACCGGAGCCAGCCCCCTCTTGCTTTTGCCCACGCGCCCTTTCGGGTTTTCACGTGGCGGGGTACCCGATTTTGCCTGCAGTGCCCTTTCGGGTTTTCACCGCAGCTGAGTTTTGGCCATTTTTGCCCTTGTCCGGGATATCCGAACAAGCCTGGCGGGGTATCTCTATTTTTAACCCCATTTTTTTTATTTATATATACGTATATATATTTCTTGAATTGGGACTTCAGCACGGATCAGGCGATGTGCTGCTCCATTAGTGACTGCTCTTATCATCGGTATTGGGTTTATACCGATGCAAGAATTTCATAGGCTTCATCAGGATAGACGTAAGGTCTAAACTGGATGGGTTTCATCATTGACCGAGCAGTGTACCAATCGATCAACAGCAGGTGATGTGACACAACCTCGGACTTAGTCAAACAAGCACATCTAAGCATCCAAATGGGCCTTAATGGGCCACCGCTCTCTTCGTTGCACTCTATTCCCGGGGTGACTATGTGATACCAAGGGTGACTTATGGGAATGGACCCTTGCTGGTAGAGGGCCAGCAAGGCCAAGAATTGATTCCCCAAGGTTGGTTGCCCAATTCGATTGGGGCCGACAAAGTGCACTCGGGCACCGGGTCACACTAACCCACGGCGATCACTCTAAGTCATGGACTTGAGGATCGGGCGCTCCTCACGAATTCAGCGGTGCATGAATCAAATATTGAGAGAGCTACACTAGGTGAGCAAGGAAGAGACACTTACTCGACCGGTTTGAAGAAACCGGTCCCGGTCGGAGACGAGGGCGAGCGGGGAGGCGGTGGTTCCCCACACGCCGCGGCGGTGTCGCTTGACCTGCCAAACCACTTACAAAACTACTCCTCTCGCAGGAGGGGGGATCTTGGGGTAGGGGTTAATATGATACATTCAAACACTACCACCACGCAGGGTGGGGCCTTCAGCCGGCCAAGCGGGGAGGGGTTGGTGGACCGAAACAAAGAGAAATGAGAACTAGGGAAGTTGCAGCTTCAATCTAGAATTCTGGACAGGGGGTCGCTGTGATGGCTATGCCGGGCTTGTCCGGACTCCAAATTGATCGAAACCAGCTCCTGAAGCTTCCTGACTTGAAGAGGTGGACTCCAGAGTTTTTGGGGAAGCTCAGACGGTCGGAGGTGGCTGCACCAGCAACAGGAAGTAGCCTCCTCTGTCTGGCCGCAGGTACTGTCTGGACTGTAACAACAAGTTACAGAAGTGACTGAGCGCCCTCCCGAGCTCCGATCAGCACGAAACCAGCGTCATCATCTTCGTGGTCGAGGTAGCTTTCAGAAGGAGGTGACGGAGATGCATTCAGAGGTCGAGGATGGCCGGGGCACCCAGAAGAGTGGGTACTGGTTGGAGTAGACAGCGGAAAACAGAACTAGATAGATCGGGGGAGAAAATTCGTAACTTCTTCCTCCGGTGGCCGAACGGGGTTCTGTTTCTTGATCTTGAAAGATGACCGGTAGAGGAAGAACTTTGATGAAGGGGCTTCAGCCTGAATCCGCTGGGGTTTGTCGTGGCAGAAGGATCTTCCACGCTCTGGTCCAGGATGAAGACCTCTCTGCGCACTGTTGGGAGAATGGCTCTATCTGGCAGCTCCGAGCTCCGATCGTGTTGATTTCACCTCGCCTGCGAAGTAGACTGGAAGGCCTTTCCGTAAAGGTAGGCCACGCCTTCTGAAGAACTAGGATGAATCTGTGGTTGACGCTGCAACAAGGGCTGTTCTGCAGATCTGCACAGCTCCAGCCTACTAGAAGAAATGAGAGGGAGATATGGCTTCTTTGGTGGAGGGAAATGGTAGGAATGACCTAAGGGAGAGTGGGGGCTCTTGTGGGGTGGAGAAGGGAGCTAATGGTGATGGGGAATGAGGTGGAGAATGGCTGGAAGCAAGTGCTAGCAGGTGGAGGAGGAAGAGCTACGAATTTGGGGAAGGGGGGTGAGAGGAGAAGGTGAGGGGGCACAAGTGAGTGGAGGGAAGGGTGGATTTCAAATTCAAAAGGTCTTGGAAGGTGGGTGATTATGTTGGGAAGTGAAGTGCTTGCATTGGAATGGGGTAGATTTGGTTGGAAGGTGGAGGAAGGTGTTGGAATGGGGAGACTTCTACCTAGGAACTAGGGAGTGGAGTAATGGAGGCCATGGGGAAGTGGAGGGCATTAAAGGAGATGGTTGGAGGTTGGAAGTGGATGGGAGGAGGGAGGAGAGAGAAGGAAATTCGGATTTGGGGTTGGAGGAGAGAGACAGAGGGGTGAAATAGAGAGATTAAGAGGGGAATGGGTGGGGAATCTCTCCCCTAGGGTCTCTCACCCAAAAACTAGAGGAATCACTCCAATTTGAACTCAAATGGCAAGTTTAACTCAAAATGATGTAATCATTCATTAACTTCAAATGAGGGGAGTGGGGTCCTATATATAGGTAACCCACTCTTTACAATAAGTCGCTGACAAAATAAACAACTACAAATAACCAAGGGGGTTGGGAGTGCTAATGGGCCTAATCCAACGAATGGGGCCCAATAGCTTACATTAGACATCATGATGATACCAAACATAGGAAAATAAGTGCTAGACTTAGGGAAATGACTCAAATAAAATGGAAATACATCAAAATGACTCAAAGGAAAACTACAAAATGGATAAGGGGCCTTAATAGAGTGAGGCCCAAACTCAACTAGCTCCCGAATGTGAAGAAGTGGACCCGAGCCAAAGGGAGTCGTGGGTGATGCCTCCATCAAATCCCCTAGGCCGCAAAGAGCTCGACTCCGTCGAGTAAGGGTCCATCCGGCTAAGGTACCGCTCGAGGAGATCTGGATCGAATCGCTGTAGGTCCTCCCGACTTACCCATGAGTCTTCCAACGGAGGCCGATCCTTCCACCTGACGAGATAGCGCTCATAGACCTTGCTCCGGGTGGTAGTGACCTGCTCATCCAATATTTGTTCACTGCGATCACGCTGAGCTCTTTTGGCTAGTGGACTCTCCTCTCGGGTGGGTGCTCTCTCAAAGGAGGGAGTGGGCTCGTTCTCCTCACTAGGTCTCACCGTGGGGCCCTTGTAAGACACTAAGTCGGCGACATTGAATGTAGGACTTACCCCATAATCCTCGGGGAGATCTAATTCATAAGCATTCGCACCAATACGCCTCAAGACCTGGAAGGGCCCAGTCCCACGTGGTCTCAACTTGGAGTTGGCTCCTTGGGAGAGCCTCTCCGTCCTCACCATCACAAAGTCACCCACTTGGAACTCTAAGTGACACCGGTGAGAGTCGGCCAACCTTTTATACGCCTCATTTTTCATGCCAATGTGCTTGCGGATTTCCTCATGCAACTCTCTAATATGTTGTGCAAAAGACTCGGCAGAAATGGACACTCTAGCATGCTGGGGAAGGGGAATGAGATCGGATGGCTTTCTTGGTTTGTACCCATGCACTGCTTCAAATGGACTCATCCCTATTGACTTATTGACGGAATTATTGTATGCAAACTCAGCCTGTGGTAAGATGAGATCCCAATTTCCGGGCCGATCCTCAACAAGACACCTAAGGAGGTTCCCTAGACTCCGGTTGACCACTTCAGTTTGGCCATCCGTTTGGGGGTGGTAGGCAGTGGAGAATTTGAGGAGGGTACCCATCATGTGCCAAAGAGTCTTCCAAAAATAGCTAGTGAATTTGACATCCCTATCGGAGACTATGGTCTTGGGTAGCCCATGGAGGCGGACTACCTCATCAAAGAATAATCGGGCTATATGGGAGGCATCGGAGGTTTTGTAGCATGGGATGAAGTGGGCCATTTTGGAAAATCTATCAACCACCACATAGATGGAGTCATGCTTCCTAGAGGTCTTGGGTAAACCTAGCACAAAGTCCATGCTCAAATCTTGCCATGGGCGGTCGGGAATGGGAAGTGGGGTGTATAGGCCGGTGTTTTGTTTTACTTGTTTGGCCGAAGCACATGTGCGACATTGACCCACTATTTTGCCTACATCCCTCTTGAGGCTTGGCCAATAAAATTGACCCTCAACTAAGGCAATGGTCTTGTGGACCCCAAAATGACCGGCTAACCCACCGGCATGTAATTCCCAAACCAAGAAGTCTCGAAGAGATGTCCGAGGAATGCAAAGCCTTGGTCCCTTGAAGAGGAACCCATCCTCTAAAATGAATCCTTCATGCTCCTTGCTAGAATGAGTGGTCAAGTTGGCATAGATTTGTCCAAAGTCGGGGCAACTAGGATAATCATCCTTGACCTTGTCAAAGCCAATCACTTCCACTTGGATAGTGGATAACAAGGACATCTTCCTACTAAGGGCATCCGCGGCCTTATTCTCACTCCCGGCCTTGTGTTTGATGACAAAGGTGTAGGATTGTATGAACTCAACCCATCGGGCATGTCGGGCATTCAACTTTTGTTGGGAATTGAGGTATTTGAGTGCCTCATGGTCGGAAAAGATGACAAACTCTTTGGGAAGCAAATAATGTCTCCAATGTCGGAGGGATTGGACCACGGCATAGAACTCCTTGTCATAGGTGGAGTATCTAGTCCTAGCATCACATAGCTTCTCACTAAAGTAGGCGACCGGGTGTCCCTCTTGACTAAGAATCCCTCCTATCCCAATCCCGGATGCATCACAAGTGACCTCAAAAACTTTATAGAAATCGGGAAGACACAGGACCGGGGCTTGGGTCAACTTTTCCTTAAGCTCAAGGAAGGCTTTAGAGGCGGCTTTGGTCCAAACAAAGGTTCCCTTTTTGAGACAATCAGTTATTGGGCCGGTGATAGTGCTAAACCCCCGAATGAATCTCCTATAGAATGTGGCCAACCCATGGAAACTTCTAACCTCCTGAAGGGTGTGGGGTTCAGGCCAATCAATGATAGCTTGGACCTTGTCGGGGTCCATGGAGACTCCTTTGGTTGACACCACATATCCTAGGAAGGTGATGGTAGTGGTCATGAAATGACACTTTCTTAGGTTGGCAAATAAGCTCTCTTGCCGGAGGACGGTGCAAACTTTCCTAAGGTGTTCGAGGTGGGCTTCATGGGTGTGGCTATAGATGAGAATATCATCAAAGTATACCACTAGAAAGTTCCCAATGAAAGGCCTAAGTGCTTCCGTCATAAGACGCATGAAAGTACTTGGGGCATTAGAAAGCCCAAATGGCATGACTAACCACTCAAAGAGACCATCCTTGGTCTTGAAGGCCGTTTTCCACTCATCCCCGGGCCTTATCCTAACTTGGTGGTAACCACTCTTGAGATCTATCTTAGAGAAGATGGTGGCTCCAGCTAGCATGTCCAACATGTCATCAAGCCTAGGGATAGGGAACCTATACTTGACGGTAATCTTGTTAATGGCCCGGCTATCCACACACATCCGCCACGATCCATCTTTCTTGGGGGTAAGGAGGGCCGGGACGGCACATGGACTCTTACTAATGCGGATGAAGCCCTTCCTAATGAGTTCCTCTATTTGCCTCCTAAGTTCGGCATGTTCCGTAGGATTGAGGCGATAATGAGGAAGGTTTGGAAGGGTGGCTCCCGGCACTAGGTCGATTGCGTGTTGCACATCACGCATGGGAGGGAGTTGGTCCGGGAGCTCTTCCGGGAACACATCATGAAATTCTTCCAATAGTTGTTGGATCTCAATGGGATGGGGATTAGAAGGGGTAGGTTCCCCTAAGCATATGACAACCGCACACAAAGGCACTCCTTGAGCAATTTCCTCTTCAAGCTCTCTCCTAGTGATGAGATGAATACCCTTGGTCAACCCCGTGGTTCTACTTTGTTTTGGGGTTTGGATAAGGGCTTGAGTTGGAGGGGTGGAGTTCCCCGAGACTTGTGGAGTGGTGGGGTGTGATCCTTGAGGGAGAGTGTCCCTCTTGGGCATGGGACGAGGTGGGGAAGGGTTAAGACGGATAGTCTTACCCTCATGCTCAAAGGTGCATATGTTGCTTCTTCCTAGAATGGTGGCATCCACATCATAGAGCCAAGGTCTTCCTAAAAGGATGCTACCCACTTCCATAGGTATGACGTCACACCATATTTGGCCATGGTAGGAAGAGAAAGTGAGAGGTACTAGGCATTGGGTGTTGACCGGGATGGAGTTGTTGTTGATCCATGAGACCCGGTATGGACTTGGGTGAGGAGTGAGAGTAAGCCCAAGGAGCTTGACGGTGTCGGGTGACACGGCATTAACACAACTACCACTATCCAAGATCACTTTCCTCACATGGTTTTCTATCTTGACAAAGGTGTGGAAAATTGAAGTCCGTCGCCAATCCTCTTCTTGAGGTTGGGTGAGAGTGCAGCTAATGACTCCTAGATGGGAGTTGTTTGAAGGAGTGGAATGATCTAGACCCGACTCTAGACATTGGGCTTCATACTCCTCTTCCCAATCTATTAAGGCTTCATGTTCCTCAATGACATTTTCTTGTTCCTTTTGGGGTTGGACTTCTTCCTCAATAAGCAAGCTAGATAGCTCCTTAGATGGACATTGCCCCGCAAAATGACCATACCCATGACACTTATAGCATTGTTGGCGCCCACTTCCCGGGGTGGCTCCTATACTTGGGCCTTTGGGGTTGTCATCCTTCCGTGGAAGAGGGTGACTAGGAGCGGGTTTGTTTGGAGTGATGGGTGGGGGAGGGTTGTAGGACCTTAAAGGGGCATTCCCACTTGGGCTAGGAGCTCTCATGGGGGTGGGTGGAATGGGACGTGGTCCCATGTTTTTGGGGTCGGTGGGTCGGGGAGGGATAAATCAGGAACTCCTAGAAAACCTTTCCACATCTCTAGCAATTTGGTAAGCTATCTCAAGGTTATCAACATCTCTCATGAATAGTTCCCTCTTGATGTGGCTTTGAAGCCCATTCCTAAAGCGGGATAAGGTGACATCCGCATCCTCATGGACTCCACACTTTAGAAGATAAGAGTCAAATTTTTCAATGTACTCTACCATGGTCTTTCCTTCTTGGGTGAGGCTTTGCCATTCATCTAGGAGCATTTGGTGGTAGGTTCGGGGAAGGTATTTGTTCCTAAGTAGATTCTTCATATCCGCCCAAGTGTTAATAGGCTCATCCCTCCTAATCCGCCTTAGACCCTCTTGATTTAGCCAATAAGTTTTGGCCAACTTAGTGAGATGCATCTTAGCCAATCTAACTCTTCTTTGGTCGGACATGGGGTACCATTCAAAGTATTGGTCCATGGCGGTCTCCCATTCTAGGTAAACACTAGGTTCATGTGAACCGTCAAAGTTTGGGGCCTCTACCTTGATCATCCTGAAAAGGGGGTCATCCGGATCATCCCGTGGACGCCGGTCATGGTTTTGATGGGGGCGAGGTATCTCATACTCATAATAATGGTCATAGTCCATTTCATCCCTATAAAATTCAGCATGTGGGTGATGGGCTCTTGGGCCGTTGTTCCTTGGGTGGAACTCATCCCTATGAGGCTCTATATGTGGAGGGTGGACTCTTGGGCCTTGGTTCCTTTAGGGAAAACCATTCCTATGATAATCACCATGTGGTGGAGGGACTCTTGGCTCATTGATTCTTGGGTGAGGATCTTCCCTATGAGGTTCATCTTGTGGAGGGGGAATTCTAGGCTCATTGTTCCTTGGGTGGTACCCTTGGTCTTCTAACCGAGCAATTCGATTGGTAAGGGACTCTAGTTGGGCAAGGATGGTTGTGAGGGCAGCCTCTACCCTTTCTTGGGGTTCCTCCCTAGGAACATCTTGGTTGAGTTGGTGAGGATTGGGATCCATGGTTGGAATCGAAGATGAAGAACCGGGTTGGTAGCTAGTACCACTACGGGTGGACATGCAAGACAAAGGGCCAAAGTGGTTGGACACACAATGCAAAGGTCCTAGGACTTAGACTTGATAGAGACAAGTCAAGGACTTGCTCTGATACCACTTGATGTGACACAACCTCGGACTTAGTCAAACAAGCACATCTAAGCATCCAAATGGGCCTTAATGGGCCACCGCTCTCTTCGTTGCACTCTATTCCCGGGGTGACTATGTGATACCAAGGGTGACTTATGAGAATGGACCCTTGCTGGTAGAGGGCCAGCAAGGCCAAGAATTGATTCCCCAAGGTTGGTTGCCCAATTCGATTGGGGCCGACAAAGTGCACTCGGGCACCGGGTCACACTAACCCACGGCGATCACTCTAAGTCATGGACTTGAGGATCGGGCGCTCCTCACGAATTCAGCGGTGCATGAATCAAATATTGAGAGAGCTACACTAGGTGAGCAAGGAAGAGACACTTACTCGACCGGTTTGAAGAAACCGGTCCCGGTCGGAGACGAGGGCGAGCGGGGAGGCGGTGGCTCCCCACACGCCGCGGCGGTGTCGCTTGACCTGCCAAACCACTTACAAAACTACTCCTCTCGCAGGAGGGGGGATCTTGGGGTAGGGGTTAATATGATACATTCAAACACTACCACCACGCAGGGTGGGGCCTTCAGCCGGCCAAGCGGGGAGGGGTTGGTGGACCGAAACGAAGAGAAATGAGAACTAGGGAAGTTGCAGCTTCAATCTGGAATTCTGGACAGGGGGTCGCTGTGATGGCTATGCCGGGCTTGTCCGGACTCCAAATTGATCGAAACCAGCTCCTGAAGCTTCCTGACTTGAAGAGGTGGACTCCAGAATTTTTGGGAAGCTCAGACGGTCGGAGGTGGCTGCACCAGCAACAGGAAGTAGCCTCTTCTGTCTGGCCGCAGGTACTATCTGGACTGTAACAGCAAGTTGCAGAAGTGACTGAGCGCCCTCCCGAGCTCCGATCAGCACGAAACCAGTGGCATCATCTTCGTGGTCGAGGTAGCTTTCAGCAGGAGGTCACAGAGATGCATTCAGAGGTCGAGGATGGCCGGGGCACCCAGAAGAGTGGGTACTAGTTGGAGTAGACAGCAGAAAATAGAACTAGATAGATCGGGGGAGAAAATTCGTAACTTCTTCCTCCGGTGGCCGAACGGGGTTCTGTTTCTTGATCTTGAAAGATGACCGGTAGAGGAAGAACTTTGATGAAGGGGCTTCAGCCTGAATCCGCTGGGGTTTGTCGTGGCAGAAGGATCTTCCACGCTCTGGTCCAGGATGAAGACCTCTCTGCGCACTGTTGGGAGAATGGCTCTATCTGGCAGCTCCGAGCTCCGATCGTGTTGATTCCACCTCGCCTGCGAAGTAGACTGGAAGGCCTTTCTAGAAAGGTAGGCCCCGCCTTCTGAAGAACTAGGATGAATCCGTGGTTGACGCTGCAACAAGGGCTGTTCTGCAGATCTGCACAGCTCCAGCCTACTAGAAGAAATGAGAGGGAGATATGGCTTCTTTGGTGGAGGGAAATGGTAGGAATGACCTAAGGGAGAGTGGGGGCTCTTGTGGGGTGGAGAAGGGAGCTAATGGTGATGGGGAATGAGGTGGAGAATGGCTGGAAGCAAGTGCTAGCAGGTGGAGGAGGAAGAGCTACGAATTTGGGGAAGGGGGGTGAGAGGAGAAGGTGAGGGGGCACAAGTGAGTGGAGGGAAGGGTGGATTTCAAATTCAAAAGGTCTTGGAAGGTGGGTGATTATGTTGGGAAGTGGTGTGCTTGCATTGGAATGGGGTAGATTTGGTTGGAAGGTGGAGGAAGGTGTTGGAATGGGGAGACTTCTACCTAGGAACTAGGGAGTGGAGTAATGGAGGCCATGGGGAAGTGGAGGGCATTAAAGGAGGTGGTTGGAGGTTGGAAGTGGATGGGAGGAGGGAGGAGAGAGAAGGAAATTCGGATTTGGGGTTGGAGGAGAGAGAAAGAGGGGTGAAATAGAGAGATTAAGAGGGGAATGGGTGGGGAATCTCTCCCCTAGGGTCTCTCACCCAAAAACTAGAGGAATCACTCCAATTTGAACTCAAATGGCAAGTTTAACTCAAAAGGATGTAATCATTCATTAACTTCAAATGAGGGGAGTGGGGTCCTATATATAGGCAACCCACTCTTTACAATAAGTCGCTGACAAAATAAACAACTACAAATAACCAAGGGGGTTGGGAGTGCTAATGGGCCTAGTCCAACGAATGGGGCCCAATAGCTTACATTAGACATCATGATGATACCAAACATAGGAAAATAAGTGCTAGACTTAGGGAAATGACTCAAATAAAATGGAAATACATCAAAATGACTCAAAGGAAAACTACAAAATGGATAAGGGGCCTTAATAGAGTGAGGCCCAAACTCAACTAGCTCCCGAATGTGAAGAAGTGGACCCGAGCCAAAGGGAGTCGTGGGTGATGCCTCCATCAGCAGGTTTCATCATCGGTATTGGGTTTATACCAATGCAAGGATTTCATAGGTTTTATCGGCATAGACATAAGGTCTAAACCGGACAGGTTTCATTGCTGATCGGGTGAGTGAGCCCATTGATCAACAGCAGGTTTCATCACGGTATGGGGTTTATACCAATGCAAGAATTTCATAGGTTTTATCGACATAGACGTAAGGTCTAAACCGGATGGGTTTCATTGCTGATCGGGTGAGTGTGCCCATTGATCAGCAGCAGGTTTCATCACGGTATTGGGTTTATACCAATGCAAGGATTTTATAGGTTTTATCGGCATAGACGTAAGGTCTAAACCGGACAGGTTTCATTGCTGATCGGGTGAGTGTGCCCATTGATCAGCAGCAGGTTTCATCACGGTGGGACCTGGGACAAGGTATGAGGGCTTTTATCAGGATAGACGTAGGGCCTATACTGAGTGGGTCTAATCGTCGATCGGGTAAGGCGCCGGTCGATTGACGAGGAGTTTTTGAGGCTTTCTTTGGGATTACCACATTACTGACCCAAGTGCCCTTTCGGGTTTTCACCGGAGCCAGCCCCCTCTTGCTTTTGCCCACGCGCCCTTTCGGGTTTTCACGTGGCGGGGTACCCGATTTTGCCTGCAGTGCCCTTTCGGGTTTTCACCACAGCCGAGTTTGTGGCCATTTTTTGCCCTTGTTCATAATATCTGAACAAGACTGGCGGGGTATCACTATTTTTAACCCCATTTTTCTTTTCTTTTCTTTTTTTTTTCTATTTCGTATGCGAGTTGAGAGAGAGAGAGTAGCTTGGGCAGGGCGAGATGCCACTGAACCAGGGAGAGGGTAGCTTGATCAGGGCGAAGTGCCATTGACCAAGATGAAGTGGTCTGATTAGGGCGGAGTGCCGCTAACCGAGGAATGGGTGGCTTGGCTAGGGCGGAGTGCCGCTAAACCAAGAAATGAGGTAGCTCGGCTAGGGGGGAGTGCCGCTAGACCAAGAAAGAGGTAGCTTGGTTAGGGCGGAGTGCCGCTAGACCAAGAAGGAGGTAGCTTGGCTAGGGCGGAGTGCCACTAGACCAAGAAAGAAGGGTAGCTCGGTTAGGGCGGAGTGCCACTAACCCAAGAAAAGGGTAGTTTGGTTAGGGCAAAGTGCCATTAGACCAAGGAGGAGGTAGCTTGGTTAGGGCGGAGTGCCACTAGACCAAGGAGAAGGGTAGCTCGGTTAGGACGGAGTGCCTCTAGACCAAGGAAGAGGGTAGCTTGGTTAGGACGGAGTGCCGCTAGACCAAGGAAGAGGTAGCTCGGTTAGGACAGAGTGCCGCTAGACCAAGGAAAAAGGTAGCTTGGTTGGGGCAGAGTGCCGCTAGACCAAGGAAAAGGGTAGCTTTTTGCCCGATTACTCGGGGAATATTGGTTGGGCAGCATGATACAACTTTAGGTGTCTACCGTTGAGTGGTGAGAATTGGATTTCCCCTCGATGGTTAACAACCATGTAGGCCCCTCCTTCGTAGACCCTATGTATCACATAAGGACCCTCCCAATTAGGATTTAGCTTTCCTTTTGGGTTGGACTCCATGACTTCTCTTTTCTTGACCATGACAAGGTCACATTTCTTAAATTCTCATCCTTTTACGAGTTTGTTAAATGCAGTGGCCATGCGGGCCTGATACATCTGGATATTCTTCTGAGCTTGGAGGAGCTTCCCTTCCAATTCAGCCAATTCTTGTAATCTTCTTTCTGCATTGGTTTGTTCGCCATGGGCCAGGTCATATTGGACAGCCACTCTGAGTGACGGGACTTCCAGCTCTAGTGGAACTACTGCCTCTGAGCCGTATACCAGTGAGTATGGCGAGCACCCTGTAGGTGTCTTGAAGACAGTGCGGTACGCCCACAGAGCTTCATACATCTTTTCTTCCCAGTCCTTCTTATTAGAACTGACGACTTTAGCCAACAAGGTGCATAAAGTTTTATTGAAGGCTTCTGCCAATCCATTTGCCTGTGGATTGTAAGGAGTGGAAGTCCTCCATTCGATCCTATACTTTTCGGCGAGCCGATAGATCTTTTGATTTCTGAAATGACTTCCATTATCAGATATTATCCGGCTGGGGATCCCAAACCGGAAGATAATGTTCTGTTTGATGAATCTGGCGACTAGTTCACCAGTCACTTCTCGTAATGCTATAGCTTCCGCCCATCGGGAGAAGTAATCTGTTATTGCCAGTATGTACTTATGTCCGGCCGATGAGGTCGGTAGTGGGCCGACTACATCAGTTCCCCATTGTGCAAACGGCCAGCTAGGGACTGTAGGGTGCAGAACGGCAGGCGGCCTTCTAGGCACAACAGGATGCTCCTGACATTTCTGGCATGACTTTGCAAACTTGCAACAGTCTTCAAACATAGTGGGCCAATAGTAGCCCAGCTTCTTGATTTCTATCTTCATCTTAGGGCCAGCTTGATGAGCACCTGCCGTCCCAGCATGTATTTCTTTCATTGCTTGCCAAGCTTCCTCAGTAGACAGGCAGCGGAGCAAAATCTTCTTGCGTGCATCTGCCATTATTCGGAACAGAGTTCCATTTCTGAATTCATAAGAATCTTTGATCCTTAGAAGTTTCATCTTTTCTTCTCTTTTCTGCGGCAGCTGTTGGTGTAAAAACCATTGTAGCAGGTGTTGTCTCCAATCAGATGCATGTTCTGTACTGATCGTGGCGACTTCATTTTCTTCGGGGCAGCCTTCTAGCATGCTGGGGACTTGCTACCGGTTTATAACAACAATGTTCAGTGTCTCATCTGGTGGGACTGCTATTGAGCTGGCTAGCTTTGCCAGTGCATCAGCTTGGGCATTATGTCCACGGCCCACATGCTTGAGCTCAATATGATAGAATTTCGCCATGAGGCGCACAGCTTTTTGGTGGTAAGGGTTCAACTCTGGCTTTCGCACTTCGAACTCCCCTTGGATTTGCTTTATTATCAACATTGAATCCCCGAATACCTGAAGCATCTGGATACCCACGTTGAGGCTTATACATAGCCCGATTATCAGAGCTTCATATTCAGCTTCATTATTGGTGCAGGGCTTGTTTATAGAACAGGAAGTATGCACAACCTCCCCTTCTGGTGATCTTAGCACAATACCGGCTCCGGCCCGTATTCTGGTCTTTCCATCGGAGTCCGTCTCTGTTCTAGATGCTCCATCAAAGAATAGCTGCCACATAGTCGACTGAGCCTGGCAGGCTTCTAGTGTCTAATCATCGGGTAACTCAGTCCCCAACATATCATTCTCTGGCACAGGATGCTCTGCGAAGAAATCGGCCACGGCCTGTCCTTTTATTGCCCTCTGGGGTATATATGTGATATCGAATTCCATCAGAATTACTGCCCATTTGCCCAACCGGCCTTTCAGTACTGGCTGAGTCAGTATGTATTTGAGTGGATCTGCTGCAGATATCAATCTGATTTCATGTGACAGCATATAGTGCCGGAGCTTTTTAACGGCAAAGATTAGTGCCAAGCATGTCTTTTCTATATAGGTGTAGCTTTCTTCAGTTCTAATCAGCCTCCGACTCAGGTAGTATAGAGCCTGCTCTTTGCCTTCTTCATTTAACTGTGCTAGCATTGCCCCCAGGGAACAGTGTATGGCTGCAATGTACAGTATTAGGGGTCTGCCCTTAATAGGTGCCCCCAGCACTGGAGGGGTCTTGAGATATTCTTTCAGCTTCTCAAAGGCTTCCTGACAGCCATCGTCCCAGAGGAATGGTACATCTTTCATCATGAGCTTGTGAAAAGGGTGGCATCTCCCCGACAGATTTGATATGAATCGTCGGATATAGGCCAAACGCCCTTGTAGAGATCTCAGCTCGTGGAGATTCCTTGGTGGAGGGAGGTCCTGGATAGCTTTAATCTTGGATGGGTCGATCTCAATGCCCCTATGACGGACAATGAACCCAAGGAATTTTCCACTGGACACGCCGAAGGCGCATTTCATAGGATTCATCTTGAGTTCATATTTGCGCAGCCTCTGGAACACTATCCTCAGGTCTTGCAGATGATCTTCTCTTCTGCTTGTTTTCACAACCAGGTCATCAATGTAGCACTCTACTTTCTTGAAGAGCAAATCATCAAAGATCTTTGTCATACCTCTTTGATAGGTAGCGCCGGCATTCTTAAGGTCGAACGGCATTCTTTTATAATGAAATATCCCCTTAGGGGTGCGGAATGCAGTGTGCACTCTGTCTTCTTCAGCAATCCAGATCTGGTTGTATCCGGATGACCCATCCATGAATGACAGGGCTTCATGGCCAGTGGTTGCATCGATCATGACTTCAGTGATCGGCACTGGGAAATCATCTTTCGGGCAAGCCTTATTCAGGTCCCTGAAATCTACACATATTCTGATCTGCCCATTTTTCTTCTTCACGGGCACTATATTGGCCAGCCATGTAGTATACTGGTTCTCTTCAACAAAGCCCACATCAATCAGCTTATCAACCTCTTTGTTAATCTGATTTATCAGTTCGGGGCGCATTCTCCTGGAAGGCTGCTTCACAGGGCTTGCCTCTGGGTTTATCGCCAATCGGTGATGTGCCACATCGGAACTCAGTCCTGGCATTTCATCATATGTCCATGCGAAGTAGTCTCGGAATTCTTTCAAAAACTGAATATACTGTTCTTTGACAGCTGGCTCCAGCAGTGCACTGAGGAATGTCGGTCTTGGCTCATCTGCTGACCCCAGATTTACTTCTATCAGCTCATCGACGGTGGCTTGGCCTCCGTCTTCAACTTCGGGTGGGGCTTCTTGTAAATCAATAAAGCCTCCCGGGATATAATCTTCTTCATTCTCATGATTTTCTGTTTCATCATATTGGTCATCAGCGGATGCTGGTGCATCATATAGGGCCAATATTACTGGATTCTGTTCAGTCTGCCCCGAGGACGTGACTGGCTCAGCGGAAAACTTCGAAGTGGAGTCTTCCGTGCTTAGAGGCTCTTCTGATGTGGGCTCCCCTGAGAGGTCATCATTATGTAGAGCTCGGAATTCTTCTAGAATGCGCCCAAACTCCAGGCACTCCTGCAGCTCTCTGGCTACTTGATCTTCATCCGGGGTTTCCGTATCAAATTTTGCTTCATCCTGGAACAGATCCTCCTTGCAAGATAGATCCTCCCAGTACCAATCTCTCTTTGTCTCGTCAGGTGTCCCCGTCCCCGGCTGATTGTCTGGGACTTCATTGTCCACTACGGACTGATAAATGATTTCTTCATCTTCCGAAGGGTATTGGTCATAGTCCATCCCGGGGGAATCTTCATGCTGGTAGAAGGCAGAGATAACATCTACCTCAGCTTCATAGTATTCTTGCAGGGTATAACCCAGTCCCGGGTGCTGTGTGATCTTCCTCAGTTCTTTATTATCTCGAGGTGGATCCCATAGCTCCTTGAATGCTTTCTTCTGGGCTGCAGACTGTATCGATGGCATTTGCATCTTGGAGAACATCTGCGAAACCCGTTGGGTAGTGTACTCCAGGCCTGTAATTGGCACCATCCGGTTTGCGGTTTCTTCAGGGACCATGCAATCTTGATCATCTTCTTCGACTACCTCCCCGGTGTAGAATATGATAGGAGGCTCGCAGAAGCGAGGGATTTCCATAATCTTCAGTGGCAGCACCGTCTGGTATTCTATGCTGGCTATGGGCTTGACTAGACCCGGAGGAACTTGCACCTGTGTGTATTTTTCTTTCATTTTTTCTTCAGTATCATCTGGGTGTATGCCAGGAGGAGTGATCCGAGCAAAATCACCAGCATAAGAGATGTGAGATACTCCATGCTTTTTAATGTAGCCTTTTGGCGGCGGCGGAGACCAGTTTCTTGTCTTCGTCGTCGGCTTTTCCTGGCTGACCACAGCTTCTTTTCCTTTATCCTTTTGTGACACCTCAGTGTAGTAGGATGCATCGAGCATATGGCACTCGAACACTTCGAAGGGATGTAGGTCTGCAAACACCCTTTCTTCTTTTCCTTCATGGCAGTATTTTATGCATTGGTGTAGTGTGGATGGCACTATATGATATTCATGCAGCCACGGTCTTCCCAGCAGGGCCTTATACGTGGTGTTGGAGTCGATTACATAGAATCGTACCACGGTAGTGAGGTCGCCCAGTGTGAGGTTAAAATCAGCCACCCCCAGAGGTGTTTCACATTTCTGATTGAACCCTGCAATCTTCATATCTCTGACCTTGGTAAGCTGCAGGTCAAAGTAGTATTTCTGATAGATGCGATAGGGAAGGATATTTACAGCAGCCCCGAGATCTATCAGTATCTTGCTCAGCGACTGACAGTTCAGGGAGCCCCTCATATACAGCGGTCTGTTATGACCGGTATTTGGGATTAGCATATCATCTTCCGTGAAGGTGACCGATGGCCCAACATTCACTTCTGCCAGGAGTGCTTCACATTGTGCCGGAGACTGCAGGGCATCCACGATTGCTTGGCGAGCTTCTTCGCTCAGAGAGAGAATTTCCCAGATGGAGAATCTGGTAGGGAGCTTCTTCAGCATTTTCATGACTCGACTGCCCACCCGGACATTAGATAGTCTCATCTCCTCTGCCCATCGGGGTCTTGGAGGTTCATGTGGTGCCTGTGGCCTTTGCTGCCCAGTCCTAATTTCATCTTTTTCATCGGTCTCCCGGAAGGCTTCTTCTATAGCGACTGCCCCTGGTTTTGCTAGAGGGTTACTTTCTTCATTTTCTTCATGCTGTTTCTGCTTTCTAGCTGCTGTTTGCTGGCATTTACTGCTTTTAGCTGGAGCAGTATGAGCCGGTTGCTCATTCTCTAAGCTGGACAGGAACTCCAGGAACGAAGGGGCTTCATCTGCCTTCTTTTTATCTTGGTACAGACTGGCAGGGGGAGGAACCTGGGCACCTCGTATCTCTGGTTCCGGGATTTGATAGGGTTGCTCCCCTCTGAACATAATATTATGGTTGGCTGGTGGTGGGCGCCCCCATCTTCTCCCAGAACGTGTTGCATGGGCCGAGGTGGAGGCTTCGGCATGGTTAGCTTCCAGCGGGGCGTCGGATGCTTCTGGCTCATCATCCTCCCCGGGCAAGGAAAAGAGTACCGACAGAGTGTTACATTGTACTGTCGTGACCTTCTTTCCCTTCTTGGACTTGGGTCGTCTCCTCTTCTTCTGGGAATTTGGCTTTGCTAGCTCCTGCCCCCAGAAGGGTTCATTCTCAGCTTTTTCTTGTTCTGCCTCTGGCTGCTCTTTGATTTTCAATTCTTTGAGCTGTTCCCAGAGTATACAGTCTTTCATCAATAGATGCTTGGGCTTCTTCTGCTCGTACTCATCAAGCTCATTAATATATTGCTGCAGACGCCTGGCTGCAGGGCTTACTTCTTTATGTGTAGGGAGGGGAGTTTGTTTCCTCCGGTTGTGAGTAGGGATCCAGATGACTGGTCCAGTCTCAGTTATATGCCATATTGGCTTTATCGGAGGCGGCTCGGGCCTTGGGGTAACACCCCGGATAACTGCTCCACTGGTACTAGCTACAGTAGTCTTCTTTCTGCTTTTTATGGGTATCATCTGCCATCCTTCCTGATCTTTCTGTGGGGTGAGGAAGCAAGCTTCATAGGTATGCCTGGTGCATTCTTCAACGGCTTCCTTGGGCAGCTGTTGGTAGACTGAGATCATATTGGCAGCCATTCTCCAGGGTGGAGGCTCATGTGGATGGGGCGGCTTTACCTGGTAATCTCCCAGCTGCAGCTCACCTTTCTTGACCATTCCTTCCATGATATCTTTGAAGACATAACAATCTTCAATTGCGTGCCCCAGCGCACGGTGAAATGGACAGAACAGCGGATCATCTTTCTTTGCTGCATCTGCTGGTCTTTTGGGTTCAGGCAATGTTACCTTATTGAACTTGTATGCCCAGTTGAACAGTGCGGCCGTCTTATCTTTTGGGAAGGAATATGCTTTTCTCATCTTGTCTCTCAGAGAGACTTTATCTTTTCTTTCTGCTGTATCTGCCAGCGGGGGAGCTTCATCTGCCCCTTTCTTCCCCTTCTGTTGCTCGAAGGTTCTGAAATCGACGGTGTTGGCCTCAGAGTGTGATGGCCGTCGCTCATTGGATTTTCCCTTCGGCATGGTGGGGACATTGGTGGTCGGACGCTTGGACAAGAACATCTCGACTTCTGCCACTATATTGTTCAATCGGTCAAATGTTCTGACATCTGCACCGATCATTTTTTCTAGCACCTCCCTCCTGAGGCTCTGCTTGCATATCTGCACCGCATCTTCTTGATGAGGAGGTCTTCGGCATCTCATGGCTAAGTTCCTCCACCTTTTGATGTAGTCCAGTGTAGTTTCATCTTGCTTCTGCCTGGTTGCATATAGCTCTGCTATCGTGATTTCCCTTTCCGTGACATGAAATCTGTCGCGGAATTTTCTCTGCATATCAGGCCAATCAACCACTGACCCAGCTGGCAGGCTTGAGTACCATTCAAAGGCCAACCCAGTGAGGGATGAGCCAAAGAACTTGAGCAGATAAGCTTCATTGACTGCTAGGTCGCCCATGATTGTAGTGTAGTAGGCTATATGCTCCCTAGGGGAGCCTTGGCCATTAAATTTCTTGAACTTCGGCGGCTTACTGACGCCTGGGGGTAGTTTCTTGGCAGCATACTGGGGAGGATACGGTACCTTGTACACATCATAGGTACCAGCATCACCACCAGTCTTTTCTGACAGCTTCATTTCCATAATTCTTTCAATCATCTGCTTGTGGGCTACAGCTGGATCTATGTCTTCTGGAAAGAAGTGAGCTTGTTGCTGGCTGTGAGGAGTTGTCATCACAGTGGCGCGCAAGATGGGCGCGGTAGGCTGTGTCTGAGACACAGAGGGCTGAGTTGCTGTTTACTGTGGAATAGGTTGGCTCGGTGTCTTGCCCTTATCAGCTAGGAGAGGGTTAGCTGGGATAGCCGTCTCTGTTGAGCTGGATGTCTGCCCCGCAGGTTCAACTTGCTTTGAGACTGATGTAGCTTCATGTCTCTCATTGAGCTGCCTTCGGAGAGCGCTGATCTCCTGCTGGTATCTTCTGAACATCATCTGGACCATAGGATCCAAGGCTGATGGGATTTGCATATCTTCAGAAGTCCCTTCAGCATCATCAATAAGGGGATTGTCCTCATCCTCTGTCGTCACCACATTGACTGTCATGGTGGTGATCTTGCGGGCTTCATCATATTTCTTCATCTTATCTTTTGCAGCCTGGCCTCTTCTTGTGATAGGACCAGGTCTAGTAGCCAACCTGAGCAGTTCATCTGGCCGAGTTGGTAGTATATCTTGCCCCCTGGCAAGTCCAGCCATGTTGCAGGCGAAGATTTGCATTTTTTCTTTCGGCCTGTAGACCTTTCTTTTCACCTGGTCAGGATATTTGAGCTGGTCAAAGACCGATATTCTTTCTTTGGCTTCTTCCCGGTACAGGTCTTCTTTGTCATATCCAGCCCTGAGACCTTCTTCATAGTGATTTGAATCGGATGAAGAGGCTCCGATCATCGTTTCTCGAAGTGTTTCTTCTTTTTCTTCACCTCTGGTGCCCAAGGCACGGGATAGTCTTTGTTGACCGAGGGCAGAGCTCCCCAGGTAGTGGAAGTAGTCTTGGACTATCTGCTTCATCTCTTCATAATTGTGCCTCTGTGGCTCAGGCTGGAGCATTAGTCTTTCCTGGCTTCTCTGCTGATAGGCCAGTCTTGTTACCTGAGCATTCAAATGCTCGGCTTTGGAATATTTGAACAAGTCGGCCTGTCTGGCACAGGCCCTCGGTCTTCTTGGGATGGCGACCGTGACTGGTTCGCTCATTCCCACATTGCCGTTTCGGCAGCAGTTGACAGCAGCATCATATTTCTTTCTTTGCCATCTTCTGCCCCCAGCCCTGGGACGGGTGACAGGAAGGTCTTCCTTCCTCTCATCCCTTCTGCCCCTCATCATGGGGCGAGCAGCAGTCAAATTTCTTTCTTCATCATTTCTCTCATCTCTTATGCCCCAGGCTTTGGGGCGAGCAGCAACAACATTTCTTGTCTCTTTTCCCTCTCTTCTTCGGCTTTTTTCCCTGAAGCGGGCAACAGCATCTTCAGCAGCCTTCCCCTCATCTCGATTTGGAACCCAGCTCTGAATCCTCTTCGGTCGCCAGACCTGTTTGTATTTTGCTGGCTTGGGCGCCAGCGGCTTCCTCTCATCAGCCTCCCAATTGGCCTGCCTGGCGGCCAGAGTCTGGAATCTGTTGGTAGTGGGCACCATCGGGATGATCACGTCCGGCTTGACCTCCCTTGGGCAACCATTCATGTTTGCCCAGACACCTCCAATCATCATGGTCTTTCCGGAGTTGGAAAGACGACGGTCAACAGCATCATACCGGCTCCTCCGGTTGGTTCTTCTCCCCTTCTGAGCAGCAGCAGGGACCATGCCCCTTTTTTAGACATGATGGACGTAGCAGGCGACGGCCGTGGGGACTGTTTTCTCTGGTAAGATATTCTTCTGGTTAGTGATCTTCACCGGGGCACTTGCAGCAGTGCCTTGCTCATTGTCATCAACCTGCAGAAGGTCAGTGAAGATGACGCCCAAGCAGTTGGGCAGCCCAACCGCAGGCGGCATCGATCCGAACGCGAGAGGTACCGCCAGGTAGCCTTCTCGCACATGCATGTCAATCGGCTGCTGGTCGAAGCAAACGGACATGATTCCGGCTGTCATTGTAGATTCCTGAAAATGAGGAAAGTACATAGAATCAGAATTTTAAGGGGGGCCCGCTGGGCCTCCTACTTTAGCGTAAAGATAAAGGGAGACTCTGTCCCACCGGGAGTGCCAGACTTGTTTGACACATTTTTTTTCTCTTTATTATTTTAATCCTTATGTTTTATTTTATTTTCTTGGTTCATTGATATATTGGCGTGCCAGTCACCGGAGTGACGATTTCATTGTGCGCTCGATCTGACTTGGTCAGTCGATTGTAAAGTCCGAGTCGGGACCAGAAGTCCGTCATACCATAAAGGCTATGACGTTAATTACGCCCTTCCAAGGAAGGACAACCCTTGATTAAACGTTAAAGGTAGGAGGCCTCGAGAGGCAAACATATATTCATGTGCGCAAATGGAACTTCATACCGAAGCCAGGAAGGCGGGCAAGATAACAACATCAACCATAGAAACAGATGATATCGTTAGGTCAGCGATTCAAAGACCGGGCTTAGGGGGGAAGGAGGATCTCAGTCACAGATAGACTGAGCCGTGACCATGATGGGGTTTAAAGCATCGATCGGTATTTCGACAGCATTTCTCCTTAATCTGGATTATGCCCAGGGAGAAATAGGCTATCACCCACGGAGTGCCGGGATGAAAGCCGGGAGAAAGAGAGAGGCCAGACCTCCCTACCCATATGTATATATATATGCCATGGGGCAATGTTTGATATTCCCTATAGAAGCTGGCGGAACTCATGCAATGGCAGAGTCCACCCGAGCTAAAGGGGTTACTCATCAATGCAGTTCAAGTGTACATAGGTTCCCGGCGCGAAGGCGAAATGGTCGGGGTTCCCTACGTGCCAACTGGAGAGCTTCTCGGCGCGAAGGGGAGATGGCCAAGAGTATTCTCGGCCTGGTTGAAGGGAGGAGGAAGAGGATCTCGGCATAGTTGAAGAGGAGGAGGAGCTCTCAGCGCGCTGACAAGAGGGCCAGGGGGGGTTTTCTCGGCGTGAGGGTTCCCGGCGCGCCCAGGGCCGCGCCGGGAGCCATGGCGCCAAGAGAGTGTTGGTGTTCTGGCGCCGTAAGGGCCCGAAAGGGGTTCCGGAGGCTCTGCTTTGGGTTTCTTGGCGATGTAGGACAAGCCAGATAGGTTCTGTGAAGTCAAAGTGGATCAGTTCATCAAATATGAGCTGGATTAGATTTGGGCTTTACAGGAGCATCAGGATAGAAGAGGGATTTAGGAAGACTAGGGTCAAGGGAAACCCTGTCACCATTATCAGGCAGAGCCCTGGGGACAACCTGATGTCGACTTTCATCTTCATGAGAGAATTTTGGCAGCACCTCCCCTGGACCGGGCATTTGCCAGAGAATGGTATAGGCTGACATCCACGGAGTGCCGGGATGAAAGCCGGAAAATGAGTGAGCACTAAGGATCGAAGAGACTATCCATGTCTCGGGCATCGGTCACTATTCCCCTTCTCGGAGACTGACGAAACTCATGTAGAGACAGGGTTCGTCAGACCCACGGGGTGGCATGTGAATCCTGTTAGGGACCTCAGAATGTAGGGGAGGTCAATCCCCAGTTAATTTATCCCCTGGGGTGCATATGACGACTCACAAACGCCCCAAAATAAATGGACGAAGAGGCCAAAGGAGTGGACGAAGGAGAGGCTCTCAGCATGATTTTCATTGGCAAGAAGATGGCTCTCGACGTGAGATTATAGGTTGGCCAAGGGGGGTTCTCGGCACGGGTTTAAATTGGCCAGAGGGGGTGCTCTCGGCATGGGTTTAAATTGGCCAGAGAAGGAAGGAGGGAGGCTCCCGGCGTGGCTCCAATTGCAAAAGAAGGCATGAGGGAGGCTCCCGGCGTGGCTCCAAATGCAAAAGAAGGCAGGAGGGATGCTCCCGGCGAGGAGGCTTCTCGGCGCGCTCCTCATCATGCTGGGAGGCTGGCGCCGAGAGGCCAAAGGCAAGGGGGAAGGTCTCGGCCAGGGGCTTCCCGGCGCGCCCATTACCGCGCCGGGAAGGTGGTGCCGGGAAGCGGAGAGCTGGGGGTTCACGTGGAAGTGGCCTGGAGAGACTTTTGTCGGTTTGCTGAAGAAGGAGGTCTCTCGGCAGCGTAGTTCTCGGCGGGGAATTTTGCACGCCGAGAGGATGGAATTGCTACAGGGTTTCATGATTCACAGAGCTGAAACGATGCTCTGTTTGGGGATTTTATGAGATTTCTGGCTTAGATTGAGGCTGGATTTAGAGTGTAAGCGAGAGATTACACAGATATGGGTTTGATTTGCCAAAGACGGGCTGGGTTCAAAGGGGAATCGAAGGAATCACTGCAGGATGGGGTTCTGAATTGTCATATTATTATTGACCCTCAGGGGCTCATTTGCTAGCATCTTTGGTCGCCTGGGAGCCAAGAGATGGCCATCTCTGACCCCAGGGGCGACCCTTATGTAATTGTTTAGACTGGAGCTGGATTAGAAACCATCGGTATTAATTTATTGAAGCAGCTTACTTACTCCTGTGAGAAGAGGATCTCGAGCAAACCCTCGGAGTTACTGCCAATATCAGTAGCAGACTGTCCCAGAAGCCAAGAGATGGCCTATCTCCGGCCCTAGGGCAAGCCTGGGAAACTTTATGCAAACGATGATGAATCGGAGAGGGACATCGGCTCATTTAGAACGACATTTATTCTACTGCAGACAATCGAGCCCGAAGACCCACCGGGGAATCGGACGCACTTCAGTAAGTCCAACATATAAAGGAAAAGCATAGCAGCAGACAGAGAGATAGCGGGCAAATACTTCAATCGCCTAGCGCCCAAACGGGCCACTGGAGCATTTCATACAATCACATCATTCCGGGACTCACCCCAGCCACATAGAGGGAATGGAGGAAAGGGAGATGAATGGCGGCCGGGATATCCCAGTTATCACCGATGAATCGATATAAGACTCGCATGGTTACATAAAGAAGAAAATAGAAACAAAGAAGATGAAAGGGGGGGAGGGGGGAGCATTGACTCCTCTCCCTCCCCGGCTGCCCACCTTGAGCTTCTGCTCCTTCGTCTCTTCTCAGATATTCCTTCGCTTCTTCGAGTCTCTCCTCCTGGAGCTCTCCTTTTCTTTTTCTCTTCTCTCTTTTTGTTCTTCTATTCTATGTTTTCTTATATGTCTCTCCTCTGCCTCTCCTTTTCTTGTTCGAAGGGAGGGGTTTTTATAAGCGTTTTCCCCCTCTCGGCAGGCTTCATCACGGCGTGAAGAAGGCAACTTCCCGGCGCACCTCTTTCAATCGGGGAGGCCTCCCGGCGCCAAAGGGCATGGCTTCCCGGTGCGCCTGCCTTCAACTTCTCGGCGCCACCCTTTGGGCTTCAGCAAGTGCCTCTCGGCGCCATTCTCTAGAGCTCATTCGGCAGGCCCATTCAGGGCTTTTAAACTTCATATGCACTTCGACCTCTCTTAGTTCTTCCAATATATCTTCCAGAACCGAGGAAGGCCATCTAGTGGTGACATAGCTTCTATTTCATAGATTTTCATCAGTCTGCAGATAGGGGTTTCATCAGTCCGTAGACAGGGGTTTCATCAGTATTGCCATCTGAATGGTGACAAAATCGGGTATTATCTTATCGATATCGTCACTTGAATGGTGACGAGCTCGGACATCAGCTTTAGTCTGGAAAGACTTCAGCCGGGTGTATAGTCTGTGGAGACGATTCTTCTTGTGTTTTGACTTTGCAAAAGCCTTTACAATCTTCATCTGCCGGCACCGGCTTCATCCTTATCTTTTATCACATCTATGAATAAACCGACATCTGGCCTATGCTGACATGTCATCTGTGGGCTCTTGGATGTAACAGTAACATAGCTCTTAGTAAAAGTGTGCTGGGAGGTCCCATCAGTCGAGTGACTACTGCTTTATCAGTATTATCGTCTGAATAATATCGGCATCGGGTATCGGTTTGGCCGACAAAGGCTTCAGCCGGGTAAAAGGTTGGCGGACTTCATCACTGACCTTTCACTGTTGGTCTGATCCTCTTTTCAACTATGCTTTCACCCTTGTTCATTTTCAAGGCGTGATTTATAAGGAAGCTTCAATCTCAGAAAATTCAGTCAGATTTTCAGAGAGATATCAATCTCATAAATCTAAAACATAATTTTTCAAAGTCTTCCATTATAAGGGCTTATGAATGAGCTTTATTGAACAGCATGGTTTAAACATGATGTATGTAGAGTTTATCAATAAAATTCTGTATTGATATCTAAAACCATGTTTTAATAAAAATGAACCAAGCCCTCATATTTATCTTGATTAATCTCCCTTTCTCTTACACAATCAAAATTATTGACTTCTTTCGGAATTACATGCATCTGTATTGAAATCAAGCAATTATGAAGTCATATAAATTTGTCTAGGGTTGTAGCAATTTGATTTTAGCATCAATATTCAGGTATTTCAATTTGTTCAACAATTTTCTTGCTACAATTTTACGAGCACTCTTGTTTAGTTCACACCTTGTAACTAGAGGATATACCTTGTTCAGAGGCAAATATCCCTAAGCACTTAGTGTGACTAACAGTCATACTTTGTATGAACAGAGTTAGCATTTACACATCATGACACACTCGAAATCATTTCCGGATGAGTGAGTTGTATTTCTCAGTGTGCATGCCATTGCTCTGCCTAATTTTCAATGAATTTTATTTTACAGAGTTAACTAAGGCACCTCATGACACAGTCCTTTGGACATGATTTCTCAGTGACCAAAATCATTGCTCTGACAACTATTTACCCTTTAGACATTTCAGACAACTTTATTTGCTTCAAAGCAATAACAATATCATGTTCTTAACCAAATAAAGTCATGTATTCAAAAGTGCAGATTTCAGAAGTTTTTCACAAGACACAGCATGAAATAAATGGTTATGATTTATTAAGCATGCTTCAGATATTTTTAAGAGATTTTAAAGCCAAACTCATTGAATACATTAATCTTAAACCACATGAGTTATTTCAGTCATTCATAAAAAAGCGTATAATAGAAGATTTCTAGTTCAAAAGTTTTCAGATTTATGATTGAGATAGCCCATTGAAATCTTCATGAATGACTGATGGAATTCTGAACCCAAATGATACCAATTGATAGGATAAATACCAATTGTTAAGAGAGAGATTGTGAAGCTCAAAGTTTTCAGAATATGATTAAGGTTTGTCAACAAAATCAGTAAGAAGGGATAGAGTTCTGACACATGTATGCATTTGACAACCTATATGCAATGCAATGACTCCCCCTCACAATATGCATTCAAACTCTCTTTTTTGGCATTTTCAATATAGGGAGATGCAATGCACTATATGTATGCAGGGACATGCAAGGACTCAACATTGATTGCTATGCAAGGATATGCAACTAACTCCCCCTGAAAACATGCAATGTTTGCACTGAAAACTGAACATATGATTCCAAATGATATTGTGACTTGTGCACATTCAGACTGTCCTATCAGCAAAGTGACACATGGTACTAGGCGGAGCACTTGGTCTAAAAGACCACCTCACACATAGTAAGAACCTCCAGACAGACCTCCCTGCCTTTTGGTACCTTACCATTTATATACCATTGAGGTCATGCATAATTATTCAATATGCAGTCCTATATGCAGTTCAGAATTTCAGTGAGCTATTACAACACACAAGTTTCAAGTCACACTCATATGCAGTTCAGATTTTTCAGAAAAATTGAAATGCAATTTGTTTTCAGAGTCTATGCATAACACAATTATCAAGCAATTGAAATTAGCCTATGTATGCATCAGATACAGATAACCCTTCTTAATCTGATATTTGCACAGAACTCTCAGCAAATGCATGATCAGAAAGTAATGCACATGGCAAATGATGAATGAAAATGCAAAAACAGATTTAACTTGCTATGCATTAAAACTAAAAACAAGAAGAGCAGGAAGTTTACCTGAAAAGTTCAGAAGGGGTTTTCATTCTTGAGTGCCTTGGATTAATACCCCTTTTTATTCCATTCCAAGGCACACCTGCAAAATAAGGTTTATTTTGCACAAACAGATACCCAAGAAGTCTTAGGTCATGACATGACATTATCACTCCTCGCAGGTTTCCTCATCACATTTTTAACTTGATAGCAAGGAGCAGCAGTTTTCAGATCTAATTTATGCACATTCTTGTTAGCATGAGTTCTATGTGCACATACATGAGATTTTCTGTTAACAGGATAAAAATTATGTTCACCAAAACCAGTTTGGTTTTGATATCCTGCCAGCCAACAGGTTACAGCCCTGGGACCTGGCTTCCCACAGTTATAACATGCAGGAATCTTTTCCTTAAAAATAGATTTATCCCTCCCATAATCATTCTGGTGAACATGATTAACATGAGAATAGAATTTTTTCTTGCCTTCAGCTGACCAGCACTGAACAGCAACATGTCCCAGTTTACCATAATTATAACAATGAATTTTCTTTTCCCAAAGGACATGAGTTTTAGCATGACTTTTCTGTGAATTAATAGCAGCAAGGTCATCTAACTCCAATGATTTGCATTCATGCATGAGATGACCCATTTCATGACAGTAAAAGCATTTGGATTTCCTGTTTTGAGCCGAATATGATTTCTTAGCATAAGAAGTCCTAACATGAAATCTATCATTATCATTCTTCATGACAAGGCAATCATCAAGTACATGGCCAGAACTTCCACAATAGAAGCATTCAACTTTCCTTCCGTGGATAGTTGGAAATTTTCTAGCCTTAGGCTTGTTTGCATGAAATTTACTATACTTCTTCAGTGTTCTCATTTTCACATTTTCTTTCTATTTTTGAATCTTCTGATCATCTGACTGTTTTCAAGAAGGTGCAGAAGTACTAGCTAAGTTTGAGCTACTCACAAATGTTGCGTATAGTTTGTTCCTTACAGCTTGCTTAACTTGAGAATTGCACCTTTTCTCTTCATTCAGTTTGGTGACTTCCACATTCAAAGAATCTTTCATTTTTTCTTTACCTTTGGCAAATTTTGACAGAGAGTTGTTTAGGTTTTCAATTTCAATTTGCAAGGTCATAATGTGGTCTTCACACGAGATAACCTGATTTTGTAACCCATCATTCAGACTTTTCAGGATCTCATTCTCCTGAGTTAGCTTCAATTCAATGTTCACTTCTTTTTCTTTCAAAACTGATTTTTCTCTTTCAACCGTTAGCCATCTTTCAGATAAAGCGGTGTTAAGGACCATTAGCTTCTTATTTTGCTCCTTCAGGTGGATGTTTTCTTCAATCAGCTTATCTTTTAATTTATCAGTTTCCTTCTTCTGAGTTAGCAGAGAATCATTTTCTTCTTTCAAGGAAGTGATTATGTTTTCCTGTACATTATCATCAGAATGTAATTCTTCAATCAATTCCTTCAATTTAGATTTTAGATTTTCATTTTCAGCCTTTAGACATGTGATTTCAGCATTTTTCTCTTTTCTTAATTTTCTCTTTCCTGATTTGACTCTTTCATATTTATCAAGAAGATGCTCATGCATGGCAACTAACTCATCATGGCTAATATCCTCGGTCTCAGAGATTACCTGGGATGAGGACTCATCTGATTGATCACTCCTTCTTGCCATGAGACATTCTTCTTCCTGTTCCACGTGTGTTGTAGTCACTCTATCAAACATTTCCTTTGCAGTGCTACAATCTGAGAAAGAGGAAAAATCATCAGAACCGATTGCAGCCTTCATTAAATTTAGAGCTCTCACATTATCATCATTTTTCAACTTGTGAACATGAGTCCACTTGGACTTATCCTTAGGAAGTTCATGTGGACTGTGAGAGATAACCTTCCACAATTGTGGATTAATAGAGTTAACATGCTTGTGCATACGATATAGCCAGAATTTAATACTTGAACCACTCAATAGTGGAGGATGAGCCATGATAGCACAACAGTTTAATGCAACAGGAATATTGATGCACTAAAAACAAATTAGCACCAAAAACCAAAGATCAAATCTGCAGGTCGTTGGACCTTGTATGTAGACACCGCTCTGATACCAACTGTTAAGGTGCTAGGCCCGGATACAGAGGGGGGGTGAATGTATCCCTCTATAGATTATGCCCAAATAAAAACTTGGATGCTAGAGATAGACACAGAATAGAACCAATTCGATTCAACTCAACACAAATACTTGGAGCGCGCCTATTCAAGCATCTAGTGGAAGGAAATCAATCAATTAAGCCACTGCACAAGAGATTTTAGGTGGTTCGGTCCACAGACCTACATCCACCCCTCACTCCCAACAAGAGTGAGGCTTCACTAGCAAATGCTAGAACCAAGTAGACTCAGTCTGCAAACAGTTGCTGCCACACAGCTTGACTAGGGGAACAGACTCCCCTCTTCCTCCCAACCGGAGGGACACCCAAGTGACTCCAGGTCACTTTGAAACTAGAGGTCGAAGACCTCTCTTCCTCCAGACCAGGAGGGACCACTGGACTTGCAACCACAAGCCCAGAACCGGAGGACTAGCCTCCCTTCCTCTAACCAGAGGGTAACCCACAAGTGACAACCTGTCACTTGCAACCTGGAGATCAGATCTCCCTTCTCCTGAACCAACAGGAGGAACCCGATCCCCAACAGGGCAATCGGAAGAACAAAGATGATCAGAAAGCAAAGGAAAACAATAAAGGAAAATAACACAGCAATCAGAAAGCTGTAAAACGAAATGCACAATGTGGCTCTCAACGGAGCTGACTGGCCTGGATCTGATCCAAGGTCCAGTGAAGACAGATCTTCAAGCAGCTTCTTCCTTCTTCTCCACGAGCTCTCTCGCTCACTCTCTTTCTCTCTTTCTTTCTCTTCTGCTCTCCAAATCTCTCACTCACTGCTCTCTCTGCACGCGATCACTATCTCTCTCTCTTTTTCTTCTTCTGCTCTCCAAATCTCTCACTCACTGCTCTCTCTGCACGCGATCACTATCTCTCTCTCTTTTTCTTCAAATGCTCTCCTAATCTCTCACTCTCTGCTCTCTCTTCACGGCTTCTCTCTTCTATATCTTCTTCCTCTCTTTTCCTTCTTTTTCTCTTTTTCTGGATCGAAGGGCTTTCTGCTCTTCAGGCTTCTGCTCCGATCTCCCTTCATCTGAAGACAAAGGATTCATTATATACTAGCAGCAGTAGCAGCAGGGCGCGTGTGGCTTCCACAGTTCCCGCCCTAAGAATTCGGACCACGTGGCAGCATCCAGCAGGCTGTCAGACCACGTGTCCTCATCTGGGCACTCTCCTTATCCTCGGATCACGTGTCCAGCACCAGTACGCTCAGCAACTAGACTTAGATGGCGTCAACTCACTTGCTCCAAAGAGTTGACGCAGCAATCAGATATCTTCAACCTTTTTAACCGCTGCGTCGACTCCATCAGCCTGCTGCGTTGACGCAACGGTATCGGCAGTCCAGTGATCAAGTCTTCAACAAATGGGCGTGCTGCGTCGACGTTATCAGCATGTTGCGTTGACGCATTGAACATGTACATTTGTATACTGGCGTCTCTTAAGCCGCTGCGTCGACGCTGCTTGTTGATGGCGTTGACGCAGTGGAAGATATCGTGAAAGCTTCGTCGCTTGTAAGAGTCTCTGCTTCTTTAACTGCTGCGTCGACGCTGCTTGCTTATGGCATTAACGCAATAGAAGACATCGTGAAAGCTTCGTCTATTGATGCGTGGACGCTTTAAGCTTCAGGCGTCGACCCTGTTCCCTTCAGCAACAATAATGAAGTGTATAGACTTAGTGTTAACGTGAAGCATTGTATAGACTTCAGAGATCAATATAGCAAGTGTGTACATAGTGAGGGAGTGTATAGACTTAATAGTCTAGGCCTCTAACAACAAGTGTGTAGACTTGCAACTCTTCATGAGATCTCAGTGTATAGACTCAACCAATGTATATAGTTGAAGGTCTAACAATCGAGTGTATAGAGTTAGTTATGTGAGCATGCATTGTATAGACTTCACACATGAAGACAAACATGCTGTACGGACTTGGAGAGTTGAACCCAGTGTACAGACTTGTTGATATCAAATGAAGAGCTTCCAGTGTATGGACTTTGCAGTGCAAACAGCAATGTATAGACTTAGAGAAATGAAGTCTAGTGTATAGACTTGGAGAACTGTTCAATGTGTTGGGTTGGCGTTGTATAGACTTGGCTTTGAGCACTTGGGCTGAAGGCACTGAGCAGACTAAGCGATGTGTAGACTTTATTAAGAAGGTGCCCGATGTACATACTTGAAGAAGATATGCCAATGTACAGACTTGTTCGAATGTCTAGACTTTGCATGAACAGTCGATGTGTAGGCTTGAAGAACTGAAGCCCACGTTGTATAGACATGACCTAACAGTCTAGTGTATAGACTTGAATAGCTGAAAGCTACAGTGAGAGAGTGTATACACTTGACCAGATCAAGGGCAATTCGAGTGTACAGACCTCATGCCATGAGACGCTGAGAGAGACAGTCCAATGTACAGACTTATGAAGACTGATGCATGAACAGTAATGCATATACTTAGGAGCATGGAGGCCAATGTATAGACATCAACTATCAAGACGCTAAGGAAGACGGACAATGTACAGACTTCCTGTAACAGTCTGATGTACAGACTTCATGAGGCTAGACCAGCGGCTGTACAGACTTTGAAGGAGGACAAATGTATGGACTTGGTGACGTGAAAGCGATGTACACACTTATAGCGTTGACGCTAATCTCTTGAGAATGCTCACAGCGTTGACGCTGCATGAGACGTAGGTTATACAGACTTAGCATGTGAAGGCTGATGTGCATACAAGCTGAGTTGACGCTGCAGCCCAATGAGTTGACGCTGCAACGTATATTCTTGATGATCAACTGATGATGTATAGACTTCATCAAATGAAGAAACTGAACTGAAGCGTCGACACATCAGCTCAAGGAGTTGACGCACTACTGTATGGACATATACAAAAATGACCAAGGGGTCGACGCATCGGCACACTGAGTTGACGCACTGCAGTGACAACTGTGCAGACAGAGTGTAGCAATGAATGCTTTTCTTTATGCATCAGTTAACATGACTGAACATCAAAATATATTAAACTAAACTGAGCAGCAAGATGACTGAACATTTGATTAACTCACATTAACAACCAATCATCAAAACCATCATCAAAACCTCAACAACCAATCATCAAAACCATCATCAAAACCACAGGGGCACAACAACTTGTGCATGTGTAACTATCAAATCCACAGCTTAGACAGTTGCATCCCTCATTTGCTATTCTCAGCAAATATCTTTCAACCCTGCACCTCTTAGATCAGAGCATTAAGTATATTAATTTTTTGTCTGCCTTATTACTTTGTCCCTTTGGGATCTTTTATACCACACATGATGCTGCACTACCTTTCACTGCTCAACGCGAACCTCGACTCTTGTCTTAGGAGAAGCAGGCCCGATTTCACAGATCCAAGTTCCCTTTTCCATTTTTTGCGAACCTCAACACGTCTTAGGTGAAGTAGGCCCGGTTACTAAGACTAGGGACATTTTTCATGGTGTACTTTTTTTCTTTTTTTTTCTCTTTTTTTTGTACCATTACGGTTATTTGATAGATAATTTGGCAGAAAACTTTATAAAATGATCTATTTTCTTAAGAAGTGCAGAATATCAGACAACATACCAAAAATAGTAGAGGGCTTGTCTTGCTTGTTTCATTAGTATGCAACATGAATTTATTTTCTTTTTTTTTTCAAAGTGCACATGAACTTTAAAGGGATTCTTATACCAGTTTTTCATGGCTAGATTGACTAAATTTCCCATCATCCTTTTCTCTAGTCTTTTCTATTTCAGAATTACTTTTAATTTAAGCATGAATCATGAAACTCAAAATAGAGTTTACATCTTTATACTTTCATGCAACGATGACATGCAAGATAGAACTCCTATCAGGTTGTACTATATGCATCATGAAAATTTTTCTCTCCCCCCCCCCAACTTGAATGACATTGTCCTCAATGGCATGTAGAATATATGAACATGACAATGCATATATGAATATTTGGGAAGGAAAGGTACAACCTGGGATGCGCAGACGTGGCTATTTCGGCAGGCAGTTTTGCGAACGACTTCTGTTGGGTTAGATGGACGCAGTCTATCTCCACTAAGTGTGGATCTAGAGGGGGGTGAATAGATCAACTTGCCTAATTTAAAACTACTGTAAGTTCTAAAGCGGAATTTAGGCAAACAACAGTTAAGCTAAACGAAGAATGCTAAGCAAAAGGTCGAAAGCTAGACATGAGCATAAGTGATGCAACCAAATAAGCTAAGCAAGAATTCCCATCGCACACAGATCACACAAAAACACAAACACACTGCACACATAATTTTTAGGTGGTTCGGTCAATGACCTACGTCCACCCCACACTCAACCGAATATGGCTTCCTGCTGCGCAGCACAGCTTGCATCCGCTGGGCTTTACAGCTTGGCCAAACAACCCGCTGATACACAGCTTCGCTGGGCACTACAACTTGCTAACCAGAGGATCTGATCCTCTGCAACCGCTGGGGAAATACAGCTTAACCCGTCCAGTGGAGACTACCACTGCAAGACCGCTGACGCACAGCTTGAAGAAACAATGTTCGGAATTTAAATGACAGAATCAAAACGAAAAAGCAAAACCCAAAAGCAATGTAGCTCTAAAGAGCAAAGCTCAGCTCTGGTTTTGAACCACGAGACTGAGATACAAACTCTCTCACTCTCACTCTCAATCAGCTCTCTCTCAACTTAATCTCTCTCGATCTCTTCCTCTCTCTTTTTCTTCTTCTTCTCTATTTCTTCTTCTTCTCTGTATCTTCTTCTTCTCTCTTTTCTCTTTGTGGATCGAAGGAGCCTTGCTGTGGCTGTATAGACTTTCTCTCTTCTGTCTTCGATCTATCTTCTTCTGTGGAAGAAGGCATGTATATATAGCAGTAGCAGCAGCAGGCGTGTGCTCTCCACGTTTCCCGCCTAAAGCATTTGGACCACGTGGCAGCATCCAATGGAGTGTCAGAACACGTGTCCTCATCTGGATACCTTGTTCTTCTCGGATCACGAGCCAGGTACCTCGGATCACGTGCCCTTCATTTGTCTCTGCATTCCCTGTCAGACAGACAAGAACATTTCAGTTTAACTGTAAACCCTGTACAGGCTTTGCAACCACGAGTGCAATGCAAAGTATGCACAACGTAGTGTATAGACTCAATGATCGTAAAGGCTTCATGAGAAGGAAAGTAGTGTATAGACTTAGTAAATATAAAGGCTTCATAAGAAGGAAAACCAGTGTACAGACTTGCCCAAAGTATAGACTTTATCTGAAGAGGCAACGGCTGTACATACTTCCTACATGAAGCAGCCACTGTACATACTCAAGGTGAAGACCGATGCCAATGTATAGACTTTACTGAAGACAACGGACTCGAGTGCAGTGTACAGACTTGACTATGCTCACTCAAAACCAATGTATATACTTGATGCTCAAAGAGTGGCTGTACAGACTTGATAATGATGCAGAACAAACGGATGTACATACTTCATGTGAAAGCCCAATGTACAGACATTGAAGAACAAGCAGCTGCAGTCCAATGTGTGGACTAGTCGTTCACTGGTGAGTGTACAGACTTCGAATGAAAACCAATGTGTAGGCTTACCATCGACCATTGTGTAGACTTGAAGAATGGGAGACGATGGCTAAGACACTACACAATCGGCTGTATAGACTTTACTTAACATAGTTCGATGTACAGACTTGGAATTTCAACTGAAGGGTGTATAGACTTGACCAAACAGTCCAGTGAATAGACTTGAATAGCTGAGGCCAGTGTACAGACTTGCCACCGACCAATGTGTAGACTCGATCAGCATAAGGCACATTATTGACATCAACTCTGTACATCGAATGTATGGACTTCAAGTGTGAAGACCATTGTATAGACTTTGGATTTGAAGACCAATGTGCAGACTTTGGATTTGAAGACCAATGTGCAGACTTTGGATTTGAAGCGATGTGTAGACTTGAAGCTCCACGATGGATGTATAGACTTCAAATATCACTGTGGATGTATAGACTTCAGGAAATCAAGCGATGTGTAAACTTCAAAGAAGTTGGCGATTCAATGTACAGACTTGATAAAGCGAAGCCAATGTACAGACTTGAGTGTAGCTAAAGCCTTAATCGTAGGAATAGGCTGGACTGTATAGACTTTAAGCTTCGGAAACGAATGTACAGACTTCACTTAAGAAACGTAGGGAAAGACTCCAGTGTATAGACTTTGCCTTGAGCGAAAGGTAAGTGATGAATGTATAGACTTTCACGATGTGTAGACTTTGATACGTGAAAGCTACAGTGAAGGAATGTACACACTTGACCAATTCAAAGGCGAATCAAATGTACAGACTTAGTGCGTTGACGCTGTAACATGAGTCAGTGAAATGCATTGACGCTGTACACACTTAGCCTAATACATGCATGCGACTGACGCTGTACAGACTTTGCCTAAGATGATGTACACACTTAGCCTAAGATAATGTAAGCGACTAACGCTGTACACACTTAGCCTAAGACGCGCTGTATAGACTTAGCCTAAGACATGCATGAACTGACGCTGTATAGACTTTATCTAACATGCACAGTGTATAGACTCAATCGATTGAAGAGTTTCCAGTGTATAGACTCAATCTAAACAAGTCTTCTAAAGGAGTCGACCGATCAGAGGATGCGTCGACCCATGACAGTGAGAAATGCAAACAGCAGTGTATTAAATGCAAAGAACACATAGTCAATCTGATAGAGCAATTTCATCAAATCAATACAGTTGCCAATCAATCAATACAATGATGTTGCCAATGAAATAAAGCAACTGTCAACATCATCAACATAGAGGAGTCACAACAATCTCCCCCTTTTTGATGATGGCAACCCCATATGAAGTAGAATGGCAACTTCCTGTCATATAAATAAATGTTTGATGAAGGACATGATGTATTATGCAGATTGACATGCAGATGCTATGAATGCATGCAACTCACTGCCTCAAACTCTCCCTTATCATTATGCATATACACTCCCACTCCCCCTTTGAATGAATTCAGAATTCAGACAGATATGTATTCTCCCCCTAGACATCCCCTAGACAATATTCTCCCCCTTTGCCATCAACAAAGAGGAGGGAAAAATTAAATAGAAGGGAGGAAGCAAGAGAAGAACTGACTGGCATTCTGAACAGGTAGTTCATGAATAAGCATTCTAAAGCATATAGTCTTCAGTCATAAGAATTTAGAAACTGCTGTCAGAAAGAGTTCTGGTTTAAGGATGATAAAATTTAGAGTTCATGCACTACAAGCAATAGATAAGTTCACTATGCATGATAAAACAATAAACCAGAGTCATATTTGCATGAAAGATTCAGTTTCATAATATCTTACTTTCATAGTCTCATAAAAATATTGAGAGAAACCAAGTCATGTATTGAAACTAAACAAATTGACACTCATGAACTTTTCTTTTGAAGGAGCAGCATTATCAATATTAGACCATTTAGAGCATTCAGGTACCATAAGTCTTTCTGCGTAAGGGTATACGTTTATCAGACGCCCATACCCCTAGATACTCAACAAGATGGACCATTCTGCCTATGATCAAATTCAACAGAACTGAGTTACACCTTTTTGTGTGAGGGTACACGTTTATCAGACGCCAGTTACCCCCAGGTACTCAGTGAAACCAGCCTGCTGTTTTGAACATTTTAAATAGAGATAGCTGATGCACTTCATGACATGAGTGTTGTCCACTTCTTTGATGGATCACTCAGTTTCTCAGTGATTTACCAGTCATTGCTCTGCCAATATATATTTTCAATGATTTTCAATGTTTTTCAATATCTTTCTTAGCTGTCCTTTTGTATGTTTCAGAATGACTTGTTTAAGAACAATACACATACTTAACCTCTCTAACATGATTTCAGATGACTTTTCAGATTTCAGATATGATTAGCTTTGTCTGACATGAAATAAGAAAGAGGTTGAGAGTTTTATCAATTTTTAACTTACTTATATACTGATTGCAATCTTTAAACTCCAACCATTATAAGATTTAAACCATTACATCAGTCTTTGAGCAATTCAAATTCTTATAAATGAAGAAGTCCATTTTCTACTGCTTAGAAATCAGAACTGACCAACAGATTGCCATAATGTCAGAGACAAGTATTCAGAGTTAAAGGTTGAATGACTTCAAGAAAGTTGAAACCACTCTGAATTTATAGCAATACTCCCCCTGTCTATATGCATGCAATTTGCTAATGAAAGGTAAGAATTAATTGAGAGAGTGCTTATGCATAGGTCATGAATGAATGATATGCAAAGACATGCAAATACTCAACAAGCTCCCTCTGAATATATGCAATGTTTTCTTTGAACACTAAACAAAGTATTTTGAAATTCATGCTCATTCAGACTCCCCTATCAATCAATATAACCCATGGTACTAAGGCGGAGAACCTGGTCTCAAGGACCATCTCACACATAGTAAGAACCTCCAGACAGATTTCCCTGCCCTTTAGTAGCCTACTATTTAATATACCACGGTTATGTAGAGAAATGCAATGCAGGACAGTTCTATATGCATGTTCAGTAATGATTATGAGTCTGTTTCAATATTCACATCCACATGAATTATCCAAGCAATCAAATGCAAGTCCACATCAGAAATTTTATTCATAGCAGTTAAACAATCATTCATCATGCTGAAATTTACATAAGCCAAGTTCTCTTCTAAGAAACTTAAAATTTTCATTCCCAAGAGGCTTAGTAAAAATATCAGTAATTTGTTTTTCAGTTTCTATGAAATTCATTTCAATCTCATTTTTATTTACAGCATCTCTAAGAAAATGATGTTTTATCTCTATATGCTTCGTCCTAGAATGGTGAACAGGATTTTTAGCAAGGCATATAGCACTAGTATTATAACATAAAAGTGGAATGCATCCCAGATTTATCTGGTAATCAGCCAGTTGGTGCTTAATCCAAAGTACTTGGGCTGCACAATTACATGCTGCAACATACTCAGCTTCATCTGTGGATAATGCTACAGTGTGTTGCTTCTTAGATGCCCAAGACACTAGATAGCCACCAAGGAATTGACAGTAGCCACTGGTGCTTTTTCTATCTACTCGACACCCAGCATAGTCTGCATCAGTGTAGGCTAGAAGCTATAACTCACACTTAGCAGGATACCAGAGACCTAGTTCTTGGGTGTCTAGTAAATACCTAAAAATCCTTTTCACAGCTTTAAAGTGAGTTTCTTTAGGACTGGCTTGAAATCTAGAGCATAAACACACAGCAAATTGTATATCAGGCCTAGATGCTGTAAGATAGAGAAGAGATCCGATCATACCTCTGTATAGCCTTTGGTCCACATGTTTACCTTTAGAATCTTCATCCAAACTGGTTGAGGTACACATTGGAGTAGCTATTTCCTTGAGGTTGTCCATTTTGTACTTCTTCAATAAGTTCTTTACATACTTGGACTGAGAGATGAAGGTGCCATCTTCTGTTTGTGTAACTTGCAGTCCAAGAAATAGTTTGAGCTCACCCATTGAGCTCATTTCAAATTCATCAGTCATTATTTGAGAGAATTTCTCACACAATTTGGGGTTAGTTGACCCAAACACAATGTCATCCACATAAATCTGAATGATAAGGATATCTGGATGACTTACCTTGGTAAATAATGTTTGATCAACTATACCTCTTGTGAAGTTCTTGTCGGTGAGAAATTTGCTCAACCTTTCATACCAAGCTCTAGGAGCTTGCTTTAAACCATAGAGAGCTTTATTGAGCTTGTAAACATGATTAGGGAAATCTAAACATTCAAACCCAGGAGGCTGTCTCACATATACATCCTCATTAATTTCCCCATTTAGAAAGCAGATTTCACATCCATCTGCTGAAGATTTATTCCTAAGGAACATGCATAAGCCAATAAAATTCTTATTGCTTCTAACCTAGCTACGGGGGTAAAAGACTCTTCAAAGTCTATTCCAAATTCCTGATTGTATCACTGAGCTACAAGTCTGGCTTTATTTTTAGTAACATTCCCTGCTTCATCAGTTTTGTTTCTAAATACCCATTTAGTTCCTATGACTGTTTCATGATCAGGAGGTGGAACCAAAAACCACACCTTATTCTTGTCAAATTGATTGAGCTCCTCATGCATGGCATTAATCCAATGCACATCTTGGAGAGCATAGTCAATGGACTTGGGTTCTGTGTTTGATACAAAAGCATAAGCATTAAGTTCATGTTGAATTCTTAAGTGGCCTCTAGTCCTAGGAGGGTCATGCAGATTTCCAATAACATTATCTACAGGATGATCCTTGAGATATCTAATATTTGCAATTGGACTATCATGAACTTGATTTACCTCCCCCTAAACTGTAGGCTCCTCTTCATTAAGCTCTTTATGTCCTTCTTCATCCTCGGATTTGTCTGCAGGATCTCCTTCCTTCAGAATTTCACCATTGTTTTCATTCCTACATTGACCAACATTAGAATTTACCAACGATTCATCAAAAACTATGTGTGGAGATTCTTCAACAGTCTTAGAGTTCAGATTGTACACTCTATATGCTCGGGTGTTTTCAGAATAGCCAAGAAAAATTCCTGGTTCTCCTTTAGGTTCAAATTTATCAAGGTCCTTCTTATCATTTATGTGAATGAAACATTTACAACCAAAGACCTTGAAGTGAGCAATAGAAGGTTTCTTACCTTTTAAGATCTCATATGGTGTTTGCTGGGTAGAAGGTCTTACCATGGCTCTGTTAATTACATAACAGGCAGTGTTCACTGCTTCAGCCCAAAATTTCCTTGGTAGACCACCTTCGACAAGGAGTGTACAACCCATTTCCACTAGGGTTCTGTTCCTTCTCTCCACAACTCCATTCTGCTCAGGTGTCCTTGGTGAGGAGTACCTGTGGTTGATTCCATTTGACTTGCAGAATTCATCAAATTGTGAGTTTTCAAACTCACCTCCATGATCTGATAAAATGTTTTCAATTTTCTGATTTGTTTTATCATAAAACTCTTGAAATTCAGAGAAAGCATCACTCTTATTAGATAAGAAATAGACCCAAGTATACCTAGAAAAGTCATCTACCATGACAAACCCATACCTCCTCCCTGATAGGCTGACAGATCTAGTTGGCCCAAAAAGGTCCATATGTATCAGCTCATAGGGTTTAGAAGACAGATTTTTAGTTCTAGACTTATATGACTTTCTAGTTATCTTTGATTGAGTGCATGCATCACAGATTTTATTTTCTTTCTTGAATGAGACTTCAGGAAGTCCTCTAACCATGCCATGCTTATTTAATTTGTGCAAAACAGTGTAGCTAGCATGACCTAGCCTACAATGCCATAAAAATGCTATGTCTTCTCTACTGGCAGTAAGGCAAAGGTTAGTGTGTTGAATTTCATCTAAATTTATCATGTAAGTATTATTTATTCTTTTTAAAGAAAACTTGACAATATCAGAATCAGGTTCAAAAACCTTGCAGCATTGAGAATTAAATAAAACATTGTAACCTTTATCACATAACTGGCTGATGCTAAGTAGATTATAGGCTAACCCTTCAACCAGCATAACATCATCAATGCAGTAGGTAGAACACTTACCTACCTTACCTGATCCGATAATCCTACCCTTTGTGTTGCTTCCAAAGGTGACAAGGCCTTCTACTTTCTCAGTCAGCATGCAAAAGTTGGCCTTATCTCCTGTCATATGCCTGGAGCAGCCGCTATCCATGTACCACAAGTTGTTCTTGGCTGCCAGGCATACCTGCATACACAATTAGGTAGAGAAGTTTAGAACCCAAGACTGATTGGGCTCCAATGTAAATGAACTAGAAGCAAAGCAGAAAAGCAGATGTTTCGGAATCCACATTTGTTTAAATGAACTTTGTTCAGTGGATCCTACAGATTTTCTTATGTTGTTGTTCCTTTTCTTTTTATTGTTCTTTTTCTTATTGGCAACAGCATGATTATTGACAATATTGTTATTTCTGTGCCAGTGCCTTGGCCAGGGTGTGTTCACAAAATTTTGGCCATAGTAGTTCCTGGGCTGGCTATGGAAATATTGGTTTCTAGATGTCCAGTAACCATACCCATTGACCCAATTTCTACTGTAAGGTCTTTGATATTGAGCACCCTGGTGTGCAAGACCTGTTAACCTACCCTGAGTTCTAGACCAATCTGACCTATTGAAGTAGGTTGGCTGTGCATTGTAGTGGGTCTGAGCTCTGGGTTGATAAAAATAATTGGGTTGACTCCTAGCAGCACTCTGTCTCCCCTGTACTTTGGACCCTACTGACCTATACACAGGTTTGTATTGGGTCTTCTTCAGAGGTGGAGTTGATGGTGGAGAATTGGTTACCTTGACCTGGGGTTTACTGGACTGTGTAGGTTGACCCCTAACCTGAGTCTGAGCCCTAGAATTCTGCTTGGATGTGCTGGCTCTACTAGGCTCATTAACCTTTCGTTTGCCCTTCTCCTCAGCACCGGGCTTTTTCAGATTAGCAGTTTTGTTCATCAAATTTGTTGAGTTCATGCTAATTAGAGGTCCCTTTTCCTTTTGAGCAACAAATGAAATTGTTCTCATCCCAAATGTTTTTGTTGCACTAGAACTAAATCCTAGGCCCTCTTTTCTGAAATTAACCTTTGACCCTAACAAAGCATTTAAGTTATCTGTTCCTTGGGTCATTTTCTCAATGGTTTTCATTTTATCCTCATTATCTTTCTGAAGTTCATCAATAGACTTTTTCAGCTCATTGTTGACATTGAGGACAGCTTCATATTTTTCAGAGATGATTTTTACTTCACTTTCACATTTTTGAATCTTCAGCTTCCATTCATCAATTTCATTTTCAAGCCTTAGATTCTCTTCCCTAGAAACCTTTAACTCAATTTTGATGTCCTCTACTTCAGAGCATGTGAGTTTAAGTTTATCATTTTCAGATTCCAAACATGCAATTTTATCAGATAGAGTTTTATCATTTTGCATGGAATTGATTTTTCTTCTAAGATGCCTATTCTCTTTTCTAATATCATCAGCTCTATCAGCTATGTCATGATAAGCATCTACCCAATCAACAATTGTGAAGTTTTCAAATCTAGTGATTACCTCATCTGTGTCCTCCTCTCTATCTTCGGAGCTTGTTGCCATAAGGCAAATGGGCTGTTCAGATTCGGCTTCACTATCCGAGCTGCTGCTGAAAGAGCCTTCATCTTCATCACTCCATGTGCTGATCATAGCTCTTCCCTTCTTGGTTTTCTTCTTTGACATGTCCTTATGTTTCTGATTGTCTGGACAGTCAGCTTTCAGATGCCCTGGTTTCCTGCATTGATAACAGACATTAGCTTCATTTTTCTTTACAGATTTAGATTTATACCTTTTATCCTTTCGGCCACCATTGTATTTCTTCTGCCGAACCGTCCTACTCCCTTTCTGAGAAATCGCCTGAACTCTCTAGTCATCATGGCTATCTCAGATCGAGTCACATCTTCTTCTTCATTTAGGCTCTCCTCTGATGATGAAGAGCTGTTGGAGCTGGATTTTGTTGATTTGCTGGAACTATCCTTCAGCGCTATCGGCTTCTTCTTCCTCTCGGCTTCATCTGTCCTTGGCATGTTTATCTCATATGCCATTAGTGAGCCAATCAGCTCATCAGCTTTAGTATTACGCAAGTCCCTTGACTCCTCCATCACTGTTGCTTTGGTGTGCCAAATGGGAGTCAGGGAGCGCAGAATTTTCCTCACTACATCATACTCTGTCTGAGGTTTCCCAAAACCTCTGAGGCCATTGGTTATGACAGTCAGCCGAGCATACATTTCGCTGATGGACTCGTTCTGCTTCATCTTGAAGGCTTCATACTCAGATACAAGAAGATTGGCCTTCTGCTCTCTTACTTGAGATGTACCTTCATGAATTACTTCCAGCGCATCCCACATCTCCTTAGCTGATTTGCAAGCAGACACACGGGAGAATTCTGTAGGATGCAGAGCGCACTGGATAGCATTTATAGCACTCCAATTCAGCATGGACCTTCGGATCTCCTCCTTGGTCCATACATCTTCATTCGGGGACAGCTCATAAGGTCCCTTACTGACAATCTTCCAAATCTCATAATCCTTAGCCCTGAGGAACACTTGCATATGGTTCTTCCAGTATGCATAGTTTGATCCATCAAAGAATGGGGGCTTCGTTGTTGAGTGACCTTCGGCAATCATCCCTCGAGCATCCATCTCTGCCTATTCTCTTCGGGCGATGAGTCCCTGCAGAAGAGTTAGGCTCTGATACCAAGTGTTGGGTTAGATGGACGCAGTCTATCTCCACTAAGTGTGGATCTAGAGGGGGGTGAATAGATCAACTTGCCTAATTTAAAACTACTGTAAGTTCTAAAGCGGAATTTAGGCAAACAACAGTTAAGCTAAACGAAGAATGCTAAGCAAAAGGTCGAAAGCTAGACATGAGCATAAGTGATGCAACCAAATAAGCTAAGCAAGAATTCCCATCGCACACAGATCACACAAAAACACAAACACACTGCACACATAATTTTTAGGTGGTTCGGTCAATGACCTACGTCCACCCCACACTCAACCGAATATGGCTTCCTGCTGCGCAGCACAGCTTGCATCCGCTGGGCTTTACAGCTTGGCCAAACAACCCGCTGATACACAGCTTCGCTGGGCACTACAACTTGCTAACCAGAGGATCTGATCCTCTGCAACCGCTGGGGAAATACAGCTTAACCCGTCCAGTGGAGACTACCACTGCAAGACCGCTGACGCACAGCTTGAAGAAACAATGTTCGGAATTTAAATGACAGAATCAAAACGAAAAAGCAAAACCCAAAAGCAATGTTGCTCTAAAGAGCAAAGCTCAGCTCTGGTTTTGAACCACGAGACTGAGATACAAACTCTTTCACTCTCACTCTCAATCAGCACTCTCTCAACTCAATCTCTCTCGTTCTCTTCCTCTCTCTTTTTCTTCTTCTTCTCTATTTCTTCTTCTTCTCTGTATCTTGTTCTTCTCTCTTTTCTCTTTGTGGATTGAAGGAGCCTTGCTGTGGCTGTATAGACTTTCTCTCTTCTATCTTCGATCTATCTTCTTCTGTGGAAGAAGGCATGTATATATAGCAGCAGCAGCAGCAGGCGTGTGCTCTCCACGTTTCCCGCCTAAAGCATTTGGACCACGTGGCAGCATCCAATGGAGTGTCAGAACACGTGTTCTCATCTGGATACCTTGTTCTTCTCGGATCATGAGCCAGGTACCTCGGATCACGTGCCCTTCATTTGTCTCTGCATTCCCTGTCAGACAGACAAGAACATTTCAGTTTAACTGTAAACCTTGTACAGGCTTTGCAACCACGAGTGCAATGCAAAGTATGCACAACGCAGTGTATAGACTCAATGATCGTAAAGGCTTCATGAGAAGGAAAGCAGTGTATAGACTTAGTAAATATAAAGGCTTCATAAGAAGGAAAACCAGTGTACAGACTTTCCCAAAGTATAGACTTTATATGAAGAGGCAACGGCTGTACATACTTCCTACATGAAGCAGCCACTGTACATACTCAAGGTGAGGACCGATGCCAATGTATAGACTTTACTGAAGAAAACGGACTCGAGTGCAGTGTACAGACTTGACTATGCTCACTCAAAACCAATGTATATATTTGATGCTCAAAGAGTGGCTGTACAGACTTAATAATGATGCAGAACAAACGGATGTACATACTTCATGTGAAAGCCCAATGTACAGACATTGAAGAACAAGCAGCTACAGTCCAATGTGTGGACTAGTCGTTCACTGGTGAGTGTACAGACTTCGAATGAAAACCAATGTGTAGGCTTACCACCGACCATTGTGTAGACTTGAAGAATGTGAGACGATGGCTAAGACACTGCACAATCGGCTGTATAGACTTTACTTAACACAATCTGATGTACAGACATGGAATTTCAACTGAAGGGTGTATAGACTTGACCAAACAGTCCAGTGAATAGACTTGAATAGCTGAGGCCAGTGTACAGACTTGCCACCGACCAATGTGTAGACTCGATCAGCATAAGGCACAGTATAGTCATCAACTCTGCACATCGAATGTATGGACTTCAAGTGTGAAGACCATTGTATAGACTTTGGATTCAAAGACCAATGTGCAGACTTTGGATTTGAAGACTAATGTGCAGACTTTGGATTTGAAGCGATGTGTAGACTTGAAGCTCCACGATGGATGTATAGACTTCAAATATCATTGTGGATGTATAGACTTCAGGAAATCAAGCGATGTGTAAACTTCAAAGAAGTTGGCGTTTCAATGTACAGACTTGATGAAGCGAAGCCAATGTATAGACTTGAGTGTAGCTAAAGCCTTGATCGTAGGAATAGGCTGGACTGTATAGACTTTAAGCTTCAGAAACGAATGTATAGACTTCACTTAAGAAACGTAGGGAAGGACTCCAGTGTATAGACTTTGCCTTGAGCAAAAGGTAAGTGATGAATGTATAGACTTTCACGATGTGTAGACTTTGATACGTGAAAGCTACAGTCAAGGAATGTACACACTTGACCAATTCAAAGGTGAATCAAATGTACAGACTTAGTGCATTGACGCTGTAACATGAGCCAGTGAAATGCGTTGACGCTGTACACACTTAGCCTAATACATGCATGCGACTGACGCTGTACAGACTTTGCCTAAGACGCTGTACACACTTAGCCTAAGACAATGTAAGCGACTGACGCTGTACACACTTAGCCTAAGACGTGCTGTATAGACTTAGCCTAAGACATGCATGAACTGACGCTGTATAGGCTTTATCTAACATGCACAGTGTATAGACTCAATCGATTGAAGAGTTTCCTGTGTATAGACTCAATCTAAACAAGTCTTCTAAAGGAGTCGACCCATCAGAGGATGCGTCGACCCATGACAGTGAGAAATGCAAACAGCAGTGTATTAAATGCAAAGAACACATAGTCAATCTGATAGAGCAATTTCATCAAATCAATACAGTTGCCAATCAATCAATACAATGATGTTGCCAATGAAATAAAGCAAGTGTCAACATCATTAACATAGAGGAGTCACAACAACTTCTTCCAGCTCCTACAAACATAAATGAAAATGACTCACTAGATTTTTGAAGAGAAATAGTTGGGTTGCCTCCCAACAAGTGCTAAGTTTAACGTCTTAAGCCAGACGACATTCTTGTATTTATCATGGGTCACTCAGTGGGATTGATTCCTTTGATGGAAATTGTGTGTTCTCCAAGTAGAGTTTGAGACGCTGACCATTGACAGTGAAAATTTGACCATTTTTAGGATCTAGAGTTTTAACAGCACCATGATCAAAGGCTTTGAGCACAACAAATGGTCCATCCCATCTATACTTTAATTTTCCGGGGAATAAGCGCAACATTGAATTAAAGAGCCAAACTTTTTCATCGGGTTGAAATGATTTTCTCACAATGTTATCATGGAAAGCTTTGGCCTTGGCTTTGTAAATCTTGGCATTTTCATAGGCTTCATTCCTCAACTCCTCCAACTCATTTAGTTGTAGGGCCCTATGACATCCGGCTTAGGCCAAGTCAAAATTGAACTGTTTAATAGCCCAATAGGCCCTATGCTCATGCTCAACAGGGAAGTGACAAGCTTTTCCAAAGATTAACCTATATGGAGACATTCTAATGTGGGTTTTGTATGCTGTTCGATAGGCCCAAAGAGCGTCATCCAATCTTTCAGACCAATCCTTCCTATCGGGCCTAATAGATTTCTGCAAGATATTTTTGATCTCCCTATTGGATGTCTCCACTTGGCCACTTGTTTGGGGGTGATGGGGGGGTGGCAATCTTATGAGTTATCCCACATTTCCCGAGAAGAGCTCGGGATTGGGCATGAGTGAAATGAGAACCTCCATCACTAATGATCGTCCTCGGACACCCGAACCTTGAAAATATATTCTTTCAGACAAACTTTATGATAACTTTGTGATCATTAGTCCGAGTGGCAATGGCTTCAATCCCTTTAGACACATAGTCGACTACCACAAGAATGTACTCATGTTCAAATGATGGCGGAAAGGGCCCCATAAAATCAATTCCCCAAACATCAAAGATTTCGACCACTAGAATGGGGTTGAGTGGGATCATATCGCGTTTGCTCATGTTTCCAATGGCTTGACACCTAAGACAAGTCTTGCTAAATTCATAGGCGTCTTTGAAGAGAGTGGGCCAAAAGAATCCACTTTGTAACACTTTGGCGGCTGTTTTCTTTCCCGTGAAGTGTCCCCCACAAGCTAGAGTGTGACAAAAATTTAGGACGCTTTGTTGTTCTTCCTCGGGGACACATCTCCTAATTATTTGATCTGGACCTACGTGGAACAATTCAGGATCTTCCCAGAAGTAGTGTTTGATTTTGGCAAAGAAATATTCTTTTTCATATTTAGACCACCCATTAGGAATTTGTCCCACAGCTAAGTAGTTGACAATGTCTGCGAACCATGGGAGTTGACTATGAGTGATGGACAAGAGATGTTCATCTAGAAATGAATCTTGCATAGGAGCATTATTAGTTGTGAGAATCTGAGAAAGATGATCGGTAACTTTATTCTCAGAACATTTTTTGTCTAGGATCTCAAGATCAAATTCTTGGAGTAGGAGGATCCACCTAATGAGTCTAGGCTTGGCATCCTTCTTAGAGAACAAATATTTGAGAGCTGAGTGATCAGAGTACATAATGACTTTTACCCCTAAGAGATATGATCAAAAATTTTCAAGGGCAAAGACAACAGCTAACAGCTCCTTTTCCATGGTGGTGTAGTTAAGCTGAGCATCGGCCAGGGTGCGACTCGCATAATAGATCACCACCGGACACTTGTCAATTCTTTGGCCTAGAACTGCCCTGATAGCATAGTCGGAGGCATCACACATGATTTCAAAAGGAAAAGACCAATTAGAAGATTGGAGAATGGGTGCCTTGGTCAAAGCCTCTTTAAGGGTATTGAAAGTCTCAAGGCAGGCATCATCTAAATGGAATGGAGTGTCTTTGGCCAAGAGAAGAGTTAACGGGCGGGCAATCTTAGAAAAGTTACTTATGAACCGACGGTAAAAACCGGCATGGCCGAGGAATGAACGAATTTGCCTCATAGAGGTCGGAGGAGAGAGATTAGAAATAAGGTTGATCTTGGCTTTATTCACCTCTATACCCCATTCAGACATAATATGGCCCAAAACTATGCCATCTTGAACCATGAAGTGATTCTTTTCCCGACTAAGAACAAGGTTGGTTTTAATACATCTCGCAAGCACTTTCTTCAAATTTTCCAAGCAATTTTCAAATGACACCCCAAACACAGAAAGATCATCCATAAATATCTCCAAGAATTCTCCTACCATATCAGAGAAAATGGCCATCATGCACCTTTGAAAAGTGGCTGGTGCGTTGCAAAGACCGAATGACATTCTCCGAAAGGCAAATGTTCCATATGGGCAAGTGAATGTGGTCTTCTCTTGGTCTTCCGGATAAATGGCCACTTGATTGTACCCAGAATATCCATCTAGGAAACAAAAATATCTTTGGCCCGCCAATTTCTCTAGAATTTGGTCAATAAAGGGGAGTGGAAAATGGTCTTTTTTGGTCATGGCATTGAGTTTCCTATAATCGATGCACACTCTCCATCCCGTGGGGGGCCTAGTGGGCACATCTTCTCCTTGTTCATTTTAGACCACGGTGAGTCCCGATTTCTTAGGAACCACTTGAGTGGGACTCACCCATTGGCTATCTTATATGAGATAAATAATTCCCGCATCGAGCCATTTGACAACCTCCTTCTTCACCACCTCCTTCATGTTCGGGTTCAACCTCCTTTGCATTTCCCGACTAGGTTTGGCGTTGTCCACTATGTAAATAGACGGACTTATCCCCTTAAGATCGGCCACTGTCCAACCTATGGCACCCTTGTGAGTCCTAAGGACTTCTAGGAGAAGTGTTTCTTGGGTAGGGGTAAGATTGGAAGCTAAGATAACTGGAAGGGTTTGATCGGGGCCTAGGAATGCATATTTGAGGGAGTCCAGAAGGGGCTTAAGCTCAAGTTTGGGATGGCTTTCAAGTGATGGAAGGGCTGGTTCATCTTGCAAAGCTGGAAGTGGTTCAACCTTATGCCAAATGCTACTATGATGAGGGGAATCTTGAAGAGCATTGACCTCCCTTATTTGACCCATGCCCAGATCATTCTCAATAAGTTCATCGTAGATGTCTATGAAGTGGCATTCTTCATCTAGGTCCAAATATTGGGAGGCTTTGAACACATTGAGAGAAACTTTTTGACCTCCGAATGAGATGTCCATCGTCCCCGTAGCACAATTGATGTTGTCTTTCACAGTAGCAAGGAATGGGCGGCCTAGGATGATTGGGGTGTGACTTAGATCCGAGGAGGAGGCCATGTCAAGAATGAGGAAATCAACGAGGAAGTAGCAATCATGGACTTTCACAATCACATCCTCTATCAAACCTCGAGGGGTCTTGACTGAGCGACCGGACAGTTGGAGAATGACGGGGGTTGGCTTGAGTTCCCCTGTATCAAATTACTCATAAACAGAGGTGGGTAAAAGGTTGACACAAGCTCCTAAGTCGAGGAGGGCACGATCAAAAGTTACACCACCTATATCACATGCGATGGGGGGAGCACCGGGATCCTTCAACTTTCTATGAGATTGTTCATCAAGACCACACTAACATCCTCGGAGAGCCAAATTTTCTTAGGGGTCGACTTGGGCCCTCTTCTTAGAGTGCAAAGCTCTTTGAGGAATTTGACGTAGGCCGGAACATATTTTATGGCATCTAGGAGTGGAATATTGATGTGAACTTGTAAAAAGAGCTCCATGAATTCCTCATTTTGGGCCGGCCTAGTCTTAGTGGCCTTGGGTTCTAGGGCATTAGGAAAGGGGACCTTGGGTTGATAGAAATTTGGATCTTCATGGGCCTTTCCTTTCCCTTTAGGATCGCCCCCCAACTTATCTTGAGTGCAATCCTCCTTGCTTGCATCCTCATTATCTTGATTCTTTTCTATGGAATATTGTAACTCATTTCTATCCTTGTATTTGTCATCTAACACCTTCCCACTCCTCAAAGTTGAAATAGCCTTGACATTTTCAAATTGTGGGCCTTTAGGTTGGGCTTGTGGGATGGGTTGAGGTAGGAGGCCCGATTGTGGAGGAAAACCCCAGGGTTGGTTTCTTGGGTTGGCCACGGGTTGACTTGGAAGTTGACCCACTTCTCTTCTCATTGTAGCTTCCGCCAATTGTCGTATTTGACTTTCCAACTTAGAAATGGATTATTGTTGATTCAAGATGATTTGTTAGAGTTGATTGAATTTATCTTTAAAGTTGGATTGAGGCGGAGGTTGGTAAGTGGTTTGGCCTTGATTAGATTGAAAATGTGAATAGCCCATAGGAAGGAATTGAGCTTGTGGACCTCTATCAAATGGATTAAAGGTGTTGGGTTGGGTTTGAAATTGACTTTGCATGGGTTACTTTTGGGCTTGATGAATAGAGGGGTTGGTTGCTTGAGGTGGAGCTTGTTAGGATTTCCAAAAAAAGTTCGGGTGATTCCTCCAGCCCGGATTGTATATGTTTGAAAATGGGTCATTATTGGGCTTACAGAATCCTTGGGCTGCAAAGACTTGCTTCTGGATGGCAGGGGATAATTGAGCCGTAGTTGGACACTCCGTGATGTGATGGGATGGGCTTGCACATAGAGTGCATGCCTCATGTGGAGTGACAGATTGACCCGAGTAGGAATGGGATGATGGTTGGCAAGAATGGTCTTTCAAAGTCAAGAGTTGGTCTAACTTTTGAGTCAGACTTTCTACTTTCTCCAACTTTTGAGTGATGAGACTTATGTCCAATCTTGGTTTAAAATCACCACGGGCCTTGACCTCATATAATTCGGTCCGCTTGGTGGGCCCAATGGATCTCTCATAGGATGATAAAGAAGCATGATTGATAGAATTCTTACTAAGCATTTCGAACAAATCATACGCCTCATCCTCACTTTTGCTCATGAATGCCCCCCCACATGATGCATCTACCACTTGTCTAAATTGATCGGATAGACCCTCATAAAAAGCTTGGACTATTTGCCATTTGGACAACCCATGGTGAGGACACTTCCTAAGCAATTCATTCAGTCTTTCCCATGACTCATGCATTTGTTCCCCTGGAGTTTGGGTTAAACCCGTGATTACCCTTCTCATGGTATTGGTACGGCCTATAGGGTAGAACTTCTTCAAAAATTCTTGTTGCATCTCGGCCCAAGTTCTCATTGGCTTCCCTATAGTGCCTAACTAATATTTAGCCTTATCCTTAAGAGAGAATGGAAAGAGGGTCAATCTAAGGGCATCATCCGAGAAATTTTGGATTTTTACCGTGGAACAAGTTTCTAAAAATTCATCAATGTTTTTGTAGGGGTCCTTATTGGTATTTCCATAAAATAAGGGGAGCATTTGAATTGTGCTTGACTTGATCTCATAATGGAGGCTTGATTTTGAGGAATGTAAATGCAAGATGGAGGTTGATATTGGTTGGGAATGAAATAATCCTTCATTTGCTTTGGAGGTTTGGGATTTCCGGCCATGAGATTTTGGTGGTGAGGTCCTTCATTTTCGGCCATAAGATCTACTTGGAGATCGTCTCTTGGATACAAGATTATCTCTATTTCTTGAATGGGTCCTAGTAGGTTTGGATATTGTGATCTTCTTCCTTGCATAAACTAGGACGAAGAGAGAGATGAGAGAGATTTTTTTTATGATGATTTTTATTTTTATTTTGGTTTTGACACAAACTAGGACGAAGAGTGAGAAGATGAGGAATTTTTTTTATTTTTGTTTTTATTTTTATTTTTTCTATTTTTTTATGCAAACATAAACAAGTTGTCACATAAATTACCTAATGACCTAGATGTGACTTAGACCTACAAATTGGGTTTCACAAAATGGCTAAAGTGCAACTTGAGTTCACCCTCAATATTTCCAACGGCCAGGTAAGGGGTGGGGTAGTGGAAGGCTCCCCCTACTTTTGTAGGGACCTAATTACAAACCACTAGCCCGCTTAAGGCGTTTGCCGTCTGACCGTCTTACCTTAGGCACCGGTTTTCACAAGAGGGTAAGCCCAAATAACACAAGAATCATAGTGTGAACCTAGGGCCAACGTCTATTGAATTTTATTTAGGGTCTAGGTGATGTAAAGATGAAGGAAATTGTGGTTTGTGGGCTAAGGAAGGGTGATGAAATCCCCACCTTATCTTGCTTATGGGTGTTGCCCTTAGAATATTTTAGAATGATATGCAACAACCCAAGTTCAAACAAGGGGTTCTATGCAAGTATGCATGAGCATGTGATTAAGAAAAAGATTAGAAAAGAACTCACCTTGCCCCTCGCAATCTCCAAAATGCAATGACCAAAGTTAAATAACAAGGGAAAAAAATTCTATCCTAAATGATGCATGACTTAGAACATGAAAGTGTGATTTCTATTCTTGGAATGAGGATTTTTATTGGGTTCAAGTGAAGAGTTTTTTTTTATTTAGTGAACATATCTAACCACAATATGTAAGAACATTAGGGAAATAACATAAAATGAGAGGAGTTAGGGTACTTACTTGAAGCGCAATCCCTCGTTCTCTTTTTTTTTTTGAAATGAATGACAAAATCAAAAGATGAAAGAAAGAAAGGCAAACTTACCTCTATTTTTTTATTTTTTTTTCTGTAAAAAAAAGAAAAGAAAGCTTTATTAGTACACTATAAACACAAGAAAAACAAAGTTCTTAAATCAAAATTTAGATTTCCTCCCCGGCAACAGTGCCAAAAATTGATAAGGCGGAAGCGTATGTCATTACTACACGCGCGTTAACAATTTTAAAACTGAACTCGCATAAAATGATCAAAAGAGAACGCAGTACTATGACAAGCATGGGTCGAATCCACATGGAAGAAGAGATTTTTTTTAGAGTTAAAAATCTTGGAGTCCTTTGGAAAACACTTGTGATTTTGCTTTGCTTAAAGAAAATAATGAAATGATGAACGAACCAAACACTTAAGTAAAAACACTTATGGCTATGAGCCTATGCTTTAGAAAATAATTGCATAAAGTGGAGAAGAAGAGGTAGAAGCAAGAGGAAGCGAGGGAAGATGAACAAGATCTAGATAAAATGAAGACTTCTTTCATTAGCATAAAGAAACAAGTATATGAAATGTAACACAAGCTTATAATAAAGATGTGACGAGATTACAATGAAGTAAAATGAAACTAAAGCAATAACAAAAAGAGGAGTCTGAGGTGTGAAGATGGTAGTAGCAATGGAGATGACGCTGTCGTCTCCTCCTCACCGAGCCTTAGAGAGGATCTGTCAAGCCCCGAGCCTTTAATTACAGTGAAAGACTCGCTCGGGGAGCGTAAACAGCCGACATGGTAAGCCTCTTGCAAGCAAGAATCAATCAGAGCGCGAGACAATCACACAAGTAAATGCAATTGCACATGATTTAATCAACTTCAACTTCATATCATAATGCTCAATATTCAAGGATACAATCACTAATTTGATTTCCATTCTACTAGACTCAAGAAATAGGATAATTACATTGACTCAATCAAAACATTTATAGACTTCCTAAGTCTTCACTCATCTTTAATCGCTCTCGGATCTGCTACTTGAATAATCCGAATCCGAACCCGACTCACTTTCATTTTCTGAAAAAGATTGGAAATAGGTAATGAGCACACTTGCCCAGTAGGTATCTTCGCATCAACATGAAAGCACTATTAAAGTGATTAATATTTTTGCTCTAAAGAAATAAGGTAAAATCATGCAATGCGATGATCATGCGATTAAATCAAAGTAACAAGACTATCATATCAGATGGAAGGAGAACAAGAATGAACTAGTAAGAACAGAACAAGAACATGGTATTGGGCTTTCATGAACAAGAATATATCGAGAATATACTAGCAAGCCACATATTCCTCACTTTAGCATCTTATGCGTATGAGCAAGTGTTCGTGAATTTCTATGGAATATCAAGCAAGAATGTCATGTTGTGTCGTTGATCTTCACTTATTTATAGAAATAGTACTCCCAGCGTAATGCGACGCCAGTAGCATCATACCCCATGGTTTATAAAATAGTATGTTTCCGGCAATCAGCCGAGGGGACTAGCATAGAGCCCTTGAACACAATCAGTGCTCGATCGCATCTTCAGTTATAAATTAAGCTACTTCCACGCAGTATAATAGTAAAGTATGGCCAAGAATATAGCACTTCTAATAATTCCATGATAACTAAAATCAATGAATGAATGCTTCAACATAAGAATGTAGGAGTCAAGAAATAGACTTTAAACAATGTCATGCTCATAGAAATAAATCGACAGCATAACGGTGTTTTCCTTAACTTCCATTTCATTTAGATCAATTTAAGCAATATGACAAGTTCTAGATCATCAAGGTTTGTCTAGAATCATTGAAATATCAACCCTTGGTCAAACCTTGGGTTAACATATACAAGCTATGTAACGGTTGTTAACTGGGCCGTTACACTATGTAACGCGCCATTAATGGGCCATTACAATGATCAGAGTCCAGAAAGATAAAAATAGACTCAGAGGAACGTGACGGTCTGGCACTGGGCCGTTACGTGAGCCAGACGATCCAGTTCAAGGCCGTTACATTTCAAGAATCAGAAACCATGATAGTGCATTCTATTTATTGGGATTTAATGGTACAACCAACTCGGCGTCCTAGTGGGAATCCCAGGCTCGCGAAGAATTACGGAGGCCTTGAAACAATGATTTCCTAGTCCATTGGAAGGAATATCCAATAGAGAGGTCCTCATGTCCAAGATTATGTTCCTATAGTGCAAAGTGTGAACTAATGACAACATACCGGAATATGTGCCATGTACTTATGGAATTGACTCTATTGACAGAGAGAGATATGTATAATCAATGTAAAATCATGATGAAAACTCCGTCAATACAATGTTAAAAAGTCATTCTATATAATATAAAACTATATAATTTGGTTTTAAAAATTAACATAACTCAAAAAAAGTGAGAGCACAAAACATGCAATACCTATCATGAATGATCAAATAACCATAAAATCACATGATCAGGTTAAAACTTAGGTAACTAGGCTTTAACAATAATAATATTGGCAGGTTATATTCTATCTTGGGGTTGACAGAACACAGAGTATAACGGTCTAGAGATGGGGCGTCACTGTGATTGTGACGGTCAGGACCAAGCCGTTACATGAATGTAACGCGTTTGTCAAAGCGCGTTATAATCAACCGTGAAACCCAAATCCAATCAGGGAGTATAAGGGTCTGTCGTGGGGCCGTTACATGGAAGTGACGATCCTTCTGTGATGCGTTACAGTCTCTGCTAACAGGAAATAACTATAGAAGCTAAGAGATCAACTCACATCATGTCTTTTAGCAAAACATCATGAGTTCCTAGATATGTTAACAAAGTAAAGGTTGTCTATATGCATGGGTATTGGTGAATAGATGGATAGTCAAATCTTTAATCTTTAGTTAGGGCTAAGGGAAACATGATATGCATAGGACCAATAAAACATGAAATTGATGATCTAGCATGCATGAAATCCAATCAAAATAGAGGCTCTTAGTCCTATCAAGTTATTTTTACCGTTCATGAGATAACCTACCTCTTACTTAGACTATAGTTCCTGAATTTGGTAGAGAACCTTGCCCTAGATCTCCTCCTTCTCTTGTGACTTTTCCAGCAACTTCCTTGGGCTCTAACTCCACAACCTCTTGACCTAAAGATGTGAAATTCAGAGGGGAGTTAGTCTAAAGTATTGTGAACAAATTATTCTAAAGAACTTACCTGAGATAATGACTCCCTACCTTGCTTCCTTACGCCCAAAAAGTAAGTGTCGCACAGTTCAGAACTATGCCATATTTATAGAGTTTAGACTAGGGTTTGAGGATTAGATCGAGTTTAGAGTCCTTGTTTCATCAAATCCTAATCCCTAAGAGTCCTTAGAGTCTTTACAATCCTTCCCAAGTTGATCCCTAGTGGATAGGAACATCAAGTTCCAATCTTTTCATGAGTTCCTTTGCTCACGGAACTAACAGGTTTGTAACGGACTAGGACCTACGCCTTAGGGTTATGTGGCGGTCTCGCGATAGACCGTTACATTACTCGTTCCCAGAGTTCAAAGGAAATCAAACTCTTTTAGTTTCCTGATTCATAGTTTAACGGTCGAGACACCGTGCGTTACACGTCTGTGACGGTCAGGCTATAGACCGTTATATTTGTCGTGAATAGAGTTCAAACAATTTAAAACTCTTTTGATAATTATCCATTAACTTATCTTATATATTATAGTATTTATCCTGAATATCCGTGGATAGACTTAATTACTTTCTAGAATGTGCGCCAAACTTAATGGGCCAGAGTTAAAACCTTTTGGACTTAAATTAAGTGGGTTGGGTTAATTGATTAACACCACTTGGCCTCATAATGACTTATTAATTTTAAATAAACCATTTATAAATTTATTTAGGCCTTTGTACATTCTTGAAAAATATTTAAAGTTTCTGGGGCACTACACCCTCCCCCACTTAGAAAGAATTTGGTCCCCAAATTCAAAACATGTATTAAGGAGAGTGTAAATACAGTTGAATAATTCTGGGAATCATTTCTTCATGGCTGATTCGGTTTCCCACGTTGCTTCATAAGGCCATACTTTCTTCCATTAGATCTTGACCTTGGGAATAACTTTATTTCTTAATTGACACACTTCCCGATCCAGAATTTTGATCAGTGTTTGCTCGTATGTCAAGTCTTTCTAAATCTCTATATTGTCATAAGTGATAATGTGGTCTGGATCATATACGTATTTTTTTAGCATAGAGACGTGAAATACGTCATGAACTCCTGCTAACTCTCGAGGTAAGGCCAATCTATAAGTAACTTCGCCGACCCTTTCAAGAATTTCAAATGGGCCAATGAACCTTGGAGTTAGCTTTCCTTTGATGCCAAATCTTCGAATACCATGACCTGGAGAAACCTTCAAATACACATGATCTCCTACCTGAAACTCCAAGTCACGTCTTCGATTATCAGCATAAGACTTTTACCTATCTTGTGCCATTTTCATTCTTTCCTAGATGAGCTTTATTTTCTCTGTAGAATCTCTGATAAGGTTGGGGCCTAGAAATTACCTTTCCCCTATTTCATTCCAACATATTGGTGATCGACAACTTTTCCCATATAGAGATTCAAAAGGTGTCATTTGTATGCTTGCTTGATAACTGTTGTTATATGCAAATTCTACCAGAGACAAGTGATCATGCCAACTTCCTCCAAAATCAATGACACAAGCCCTGAGCATATCTTCTACCACCTGATTAGTCCTTTCTGTCTGACCATCAGTTTGTGGATGAAAAGTTGTGCTAAAATTCAATCTAGTCCCCAGTGAATGTTGTAAATTTTTCCAGAATTGTGATGTAAAACGTGGATCTCTATCTGATATAATAGAGATAGGGATACCATGTAGTTTAAAAATTTCTTTGATGTATAATGCTGCTAGAATATCCACAGACCATCGACTTTTTATTGATATGAAATGTGCAGATTTAGTCAATCGGTCTATGATTATCCATATTCCATCATGTCCACCTCTTATCTTAGGTAATCCCATAATGAAATCCATTCCTATACTTTCCCATTTCCATTCGGGAATATTTAAGGGATGTAATTTTCCTGCAGGTCTGAAATGTTCCGCCTTCACTTGTTGGCATGTAAGACAACGATATACAAAATCAGCTACTTCACTCTTCATATTGGGCCACCAGAAGTTTCTTTTGAGATCATTATACATCTTGGTACCTCCTCGATGGATGGAGTACTTTGATTTATGTGCTTCATCTAAGATCAATTTCTTTGTATCCTTTCGGCCCTTGAATAGCAATCCTCCATCTTTAGAAATAGAAAAATCCGGTCTTTGTTCAATATTGACCTTAATTTCCAGTAAAATTGGATCATCCTCTTGTAACTTGGCCAAATCCTCTATCAATGTAGGTTGAGCTCGGATATTAGCTATGAAGTAATCTTCTTCCTTACCGTCAACATCTAAATTCAATTGGGCAAATTGAGGAATAAGGTGAGTCACACTAATCATGAGACTTGATAACATACCAATTGATTTTCTGCTAAGTGCATCTGCTACAGCATTCGCCTTGCCAGGATGATATTGAATAGCAAAATCAAAGTCATTGAGATGTTCTAACCACCTCCTTTGCCTCATATTAAGCTCTTTTTGAGAAAATAAATATTTCAAGCTCTTGTTGTAATACCCCAGTTTTAAAAATCAGAAATTTAATTGAAATAATTAAATTTTTAATTGAGATAAATAAATTTCAGAATTTAATATTTAATTCCTTAGTAAATAGAACTAGTGAAATTTTGACTACCTTATAAAAATCTAGAAAAATGGTAAAATGGTAAAGAATGATTTATGTAACAACTTTGTCTTCTGTGTTCGACCCAATAAAAATCCGTAATGAGGTCTAATTAGTGGATTAAGCCTAAAAGTGCACACTAATCTAACATAAACTTAAAACGCGAAATTAGAGCTTAATACTCAACCTAATGACCCCAAATTATTTTAGAAATTTAATTAGAACTTATTTAAATTTATTAGAAATTATTTGTATTTATTTATATTTATTATATAAATCTTCAAATGCCTTTGATTTAGCTTCGCTAACTATTTTCTTAGCTCTCTTTTTAGCGATTTTATAGGCTTCTAGGGTTTGGTCATTTTTGAAGTATGGAAAGACCTAGGAGATATTAGTATTCAGTGGCTAACTAAATTTTTTAATAAAATTTTAAAGGAACGGAGAATGCCAGAAGTTTGGAGAAAAAGTGTTGTAGTTCCTTTCTATAAAAACAAAGGAGATATTCAAAGTTGTAATAATTATCGTGGAATTAAGCTTATGAGTCATACTATGAAACTTTGGGAAAGAGTAATTGAAAAACGCCTCCGATGTATGACTACTGTATCGAAAAATCAGTTTGGTTTTATGCCAAATAGATCTACTACAGAAGTTATTTTCTTACTACGGCAGCTAATGGAGAAGTATAGAGAGATGATAAAAGATTTGTATATAGTTTTTCTTGATTTAGAAAAGGCGTACGATCGGGTACCGAGAGAATTGATTTGGTGGATATTAAGAAAGAAAGGAATCTCTCAAGGATATGTTGATTTGATTAAAGATATGTACGGCAGTGCTATTACTAGTGTTCGAACTATTGCTGGGGAGACTAGTGAATTTCCCGTTTCTATAGGTTTGCATCAAGGTTCTACACTAAGTCCGTATCTCTTTGTCTTAGTTATGGATGAAGTAACTAAACAATTGCATGAGGATATCCCTTGGTGTATGCTATTTACAGACGATATTGTTTTAATTGATGAGAGTATTAATGCTCTAAATGCTAAGTTAGAGCGTTGGAGACTTGCCTTGGAGTCTAAAGGTTTTAAAATTAGTAGGAGTAAGTCAGAGTTTATGCACTGTAATTTTAGTAATGGGAGAGTGGTTCAGGAAGACATGGTTCTAATTGATGGACATAACATTCCGAAGAGTAGTAGCTTTCGATATTTAGGGTCTATCATACAAGAGAATGGGGAGATTTATGATGACGTTACGCATAGGATTAAGGCAGGCTGGTTAAGATGGAGAAGTGCATCAGGTGTCCTTTGTGATCGTCGTATGCCTGTGAAACTCAAAGGGAGGTTTTATAGAACGGCTGTGAGACCTGCTTTATTATATGGTACCGAGTGTTGGGCAGTACGAAAGGAACACATCCACAAAATGTGTGTAGCAGAGATGAGGATGTTGAGATGGATGTGTGGCAAGACTAAGAAAGATAAGATTAGGAATGAGCGCATCCGTAAGGACTTAGGGATAGCTCCAATTGATAGTAAAATGAGAGAAAATAGACTCAGGTGGTTTGGACATGTGTTTCGTCGCCCTAACTCAGCGTCGGTTAAAAGATATGACCAAATCTTAGTGGATGCTAGTAAAAGAGCTCGAGGAAGACCTAAAATGAGATGGTGCGATGTTATTAGGAAGGACATTAGCTCCTTGAGTTTAAATATGAATATTGCACTTGATAGAAATCTTTGGCAGAACAGGATTCATGTAGCCGACCCCAATTAATTGGGATAAGGCTCTGATGATGATGATGATGATGATGATGATTTGTATTTATTTGAATTAATGGGAATTTATTAAAAAATAATTAGATTAAATCTTTAATAAATAGAATAAGTCACATTTCGACTATTTTATAAAAATCCATAAAAATCATATTCTTGTGTAATCCATTTCGTTTAACAATTTTATCTTCTACGACTAAGCCTAATAAAATCATTAACTAGGCCTAATCAGTGGGTTAAGTCCAATTTTCACACCTACCTAACCCAAATTCGTGTTCATTGTTAACCTCATCTTAAAACATCAAATTAGAGCTTCATACTCAACCAAATGAGCTCAAATCAGAGGAAAATGAAAGGCCACAATCTAAGAATCAATAGCCCTCTATCAATTGAACCAAAGCCTAACCCTAGCACATGGTGGCAGCCGAGTATTGTTGAAGTCAACCTTGGCGGCGCCGTTTTCCAACACCACATTGCGTGGTCGATTTCTCCCAGCTCCGAAGTCTTCAGAAGCTCTATGAGCTATCAAAATAAAACTCTACATGTCTATTTTCATTTGGTAGATGTGGTGTTTGCAGAGGTTTCAGATCTAGAGAGATCTCGGGAGTTTAGTGGCAACGTGTCGGTGTTCGTTCTTCCTCCTTTCTTCCTCCTTTCTTCTTTGATTGAGGTAGGTTCTCTCAGGCTCAAACTGCAAGTAATATATCAAAATGATCAGCATCGAAGTAGCTTTCATTTGGAGTAAGAAGCCCCAAATTTCATTGAGCATGTTTAGAGAATTTTGGATCGAAGTAAGTGCATGTCAAGGCTTGATTTATGCAGTGTTCTTATGAGTCAAAGAATGATTTTGGGCTGATTTTGAGTTGTATATCTTGATTCCCATATAACATATCATACATGGATGGAATCAGCATCGAAGTAGCTTTCTTTTGATATAAGATGCCCCAAATTTCGTTGTATATATTGAGAGAACCATACGATTTAGTAGAAGCATGTCAAGAACTAGGTTTTTCATGTGTTCATCATAGATAGGTTGTGATTCATTTGGTTTCTGTTAAAATTCATGTTTCAAAACTCTTGTTTTATGACCCTAGTATGTATATTAAGAACCCTAGAGCATGTGGTTAAGATCACAACCCATTTAGACCCCAAATGGATGAGTTCTTGCATTTTCCGGAAGCCACGTTCAGTTCTGGAAGTGCAGGGGTCGACCCAATGGGTCGACCCATGCAGCAGTTTCTGCAGGGGTCGACCCAATGGGTCGACCCATCACCCAGGCAGGCTCCTGGAGTTCCAGGGGTCGACCCAATGGGTCGACCCATGCCTGGAATTTTTCCAGGGGTCGACCCACGTGTTGTATGACCCGATAAAGTTGTTTTTGACCCGAGGATCGATCCGGATCATTAGGGGATCGACCCATTCAACTTAGTCCAATTAAAAACTACAATTTTGAAGAACCAATGACCTATTCATGTAATCCTATGATTTCAATTTACATTGATCCATGCATTCAACCATACTGTAAAAACATGCCGTTTATCATCTCCATTTCAACGCATACAATGGTTAAATAGAAACCCACATAATTAGTGGTTAATTGTGTAACTAAATTTCTGTTAATGCATGCTATTTCACTCCTGTGCGAGCTTGTTCTTTACCTTATCATCTTGATTCAGCTTGTTGGCAAATTGTCTTAATGCAAATGATAATAGATAATCCTTGGTATATGAACTTGGTAATTAGGATTAAGCTAATTGTTAAGTTGCTGAATAGTCATTATTACCCCAGTAAAATGGATTGCTTACACACCTGAACGGTACACTGTCAGCCGTTCTTTGTTGATCTCGTGGACTAAGTTTTGGTCCAATTCTTGTAATACGGCCCAAAGTGACTGTATAACTGAGTTTTTGTTTTAGTGAATCCAAGGACAAGTTAGTCCTTAAATCTCATGCTTGTGACAGAAATTCCTCTGATTAATTGGCCATTTAACTTGACTGAATGTCTAGACAATCGTGGGATCTTGTATCCAATAAATCGATGCCAACGCACCGTAGGGGCCCGGTCTGGTCCTGGGGAGAGCGCCCGAAAGTTAGTGAGCCCATGGGATGTTAATGACATGGTGAGGCATTGCACCGAGTGCATGACTAGCTTGTTACGTCTATGACATGAAGAAAATCTCTTGTTACTCTTGTTACTTGATCATGCTTGAAATGATGTTTAAAATACTTGCTTGTTGGCCAATTCCCTATTACTATCTCCTATTGTAAATTCTTGTACTTGTTATCTTGTTATCTCTTGTCATCATTATATTTCTTGACCCTGCAAGATCTTTGTATTACGCTGTTTTATTGCATCGTCTTTTATTTCCTTTATTTAACATGGCATATGAAAAATATAATTTACTTGTTAATCACTTAAACTATGCTTGATGATAGAGTATAATTCATACTGAGCTTCTTGCTCACCCCTACTTCCAATCCTTTTCAGGTAATGCGGTAAACGGTACGTTGCAAATGGGAATCAGATCAGTGTGATCGAGTGAACTCGGAACCTAGAGTTTGGAGTCTGTCTATTTACCTTCTTGAGTCTAGCTAGTGTCGTGAGTCTCGTTATTTCTTTTTGTTATTTCCTCCTTTAATTTGAATCTAATATTGTATGAGTGGGTCAAAATTATACTTTTAAATATTAATAAGAGCTCGTATTTTCAATACGTGTGTTTATGGCCTCCTTGTGTTTAATTGTGGTTGTTTATTTCCGCTCTTGTTATCATGACTGTTAACTGCCACGTTCTGAGTATCGCTTCCCGCTACTATCGGTTCGGGGCGTGACAGAGATGGTATCAGAGCCTCCTTGCTTGAGTCCTTGGATTTTATCCAAGAGTATAGGTTACCCTAAGTCACAAGACCCGTTTCATCTCTTGTCACCTGGTGAGATTGGGTAGTATCGTGGGTTAAGTAATAAAAATATGCAAGATTGCGTTGTATTACGCGTAAGGGTAATGAAAAGTTAACCATATAACTATCTTGCAGTTGTCTAAGCCATTCTTAAAATGAAACCGAGTGGTTCCATGGGTAAGCTAAGATTCGGTTCCGCTAGAGGCCGGCGAGTCCGTCGTAAGGAAACCCGACGTAATAAGAAGAAGAAGAGTAATATTATGCAAAAGAAATATTTATACTGTCACAAACTTGGTCATCTCGCGAAGGAGTGCTGGCGAAGGAGCGGAGCGTGTCAGCGTTGCGGAGATCAGGATCATAAAATGGCTAACTGTCCTAAGTTACTTCCATAAGCAAAACTACAAGAAGAATCAGAACCAACTTCTATCGGATGAAGAATTATATATGGTATCGTTCCCTTTTATCCCTAGCTATAGCTAATTTCTTTCGTCATTAATTGTATAATTAACATGTTATTTTGATAAATAATAACTAATTTATTTCGTCATTAATTGTATAATTAACATGTTATTTTGATAAATAAGATCATCTTAGTTCAAACATTCACATAATTGGTAATACCCGGTGAATTTGGGGACCAAATTCCTTTAAGTGGGGGAGGATGTAATATCCCGATTTTAAAAATCTGAAATTTAGTTGAAATAATTAAATTTTTAATTGAGATAAATGAATTTCGAAATTTAATATTTAATTCCATAGTAAATAGAACTAGTGAAATTTCGACTACCTTATAAAAATCTGGAAAAATGGTAAAATGGTAAAGAATGATTTATGTAACAACTTTGTCTTCTGTGTTCGACCCAATAAAAATCCGTAATAAGGTCTAATTAGTGGATTAAGCCTAAAAGTGTACACTTATCTAACCTTAACTTAAAACGTGAAATTAGAGCTTAATACTCAACCTAATGACCCCAAATTCTTTTAGAAATTTAATTAGAACTTACTTGAATTTATTAGAAATTATTTGTATTTATTTGAATTAATGGGAATTTATTCAAATTTAATTAGATTAATTCTTTAATAAATAGAATAAGTCACATTTCGACTATTTTATAAAAATCCATAAAAATCATATTTTTGTGTAATCCATTTCGTTTAACAATTTTGTCTTCTACGACTAAGCCTAATAAAATCATTAACTAGGCCTAATCAGTGGGTTAAGTCCAATTTTCACACCTACCTAACCCAAATTCGTGTTCATTGTTAACCTCATCTTAAAACATCAAATTATAGCTTAATACTCAACCAAATGAGCTCAAATCAGAGGAAAATGAAAGGACATGATCTAATGATCAATAGTCCTCTATCAATCGAACCAAAACCTAACCCTAGCACATGGTGGCAGCCGAGTTTTGTTGAAGTCAACCTTGTCGGCGCCGTTTTTCAACACCACCTTGCGTGGTCGATTTCTCCCAGCTCCGAAGTCTTCAGAAGCTCTATGAGCTATCAAAATAAAACTCTACATGTCTATTTTTATTTGGTAGCTGTGGTGTTCGCAGAGGTTTCAGATCTAGAGAGATCTCGGGAGTTTAGTGGCGACGTGACGGTGTTCATTCTTCCTCCTTTCTTCCTCCTTTCTTCTTTGATTGAGGTAGGTTCTCTCAGGCTCAAACTGTAAGTAATATATCAAAATGATCAGCATCGAAGTAGCTTTCATTTGGCGTAAGAAGCCCCAAATTTCATTGAGCATGTTTAGAGAATTTTGGATCGAAGTAAGAGCATGTCTAGGCTTGATTTATGTAGTGTTCTTATGAGTCAAAGCATGATTTCGGGCTGATTTTGAGTTGTATATCTTGATTTCCATATAGCATATCATACATGGATGGAATCAGCATCGAAGTAGCTTTCTTTTGATATAAGAAGCCCCAAATTTCGTTGTATATATTGAGAGAACCATACGATTTAGTAGAAGCATGTCAAGAACTAGGTTTTTCATGTGTTCATCATAGATAGGTTGTGATTCATTTGATTTCTATTGAAATTCGTGTTTCAAAACTCTTGTTTTATGACCCTAGTATCTATATTAAGAACCCTAGAGCATGTGGTTAAGATCACAACCCATTTAGACCACAAATGGATGAGTTCTTGCATTTTCCGGAAGCCATGTTCAGTTCTGGAAGTGCAGGGGTCGACCTATGGGGTCGACCCATGCTGCCCAGTGCGGGGGTCGGCCCAATGGGTCGACCCATGCAACAGTTTCTGCAGGGGTCGACCCATCACCCAGGCAGGCTCTTGGAGTTCCAGGGGTCGACCCAATGGGTCGACCCATGCCTGGAATTTTTCCAGGGGTCGACCCAATGGGTCGACCCACGTGCTGTATGACCCGGTAAAGTTGTTTTTGACCCGAGGATCGATCCGGATCATTAGGGGATCGACCCATTCAACTTAGTCCAATTGAAAACTACAATTTTGAGGAACCAATGACCTATTCATGTAACCCTATGATTTCAATTTACATTGGTCCTTGCATTCAACCATACTGTAAAAACACGCCGTTTATCATCTCCATTTCAACGCATACAATGGTTAAATAGAAACCCACATAATTAGTGGTTAATTGTGTAACTAAATTTCTGTTAATGCATGTTATTTCACTCCTGTGCGAGCTTGTTCTTTACCTTATCATCTTGAATCAGCTTGTTGGTAAATTATCTTAATGCAAATGATAATAGATAATCCTTGGTATATGAACTTGGTAATTAGGATTAAGCTAATTGTTAAGTTGCTGAATAGTCATTATTACCCCAGTAAAATGGATTTCTTACACACCTGAACGGTACACTGTCAGCCATTCTTTGTTGACCTCGTGGACTAAGTTTTTGTACAATTCTTGTAATGCGGCCCAAAGTGACCGTATAACTGAGTTTTTGTTTTAGTGAATCTAAGGACAAGTTAGTCCTTAAATCTCATGCTTGTGACAGAAATTCCTCTGATTAATTGGCCATTTAACTTGACTGAATGTCTAGACAATCGTAGGATCTTGTATCCAATAAATCGATGCCAACGCACAGTAGGGGCCCGGTCTGGTCCTGGGGAGAGCTCCCGAAAGTTAGTGAGCCCATGGGATGTTAATGACATGGTGAGGCATTGCACCGAGTGCATGACTAGCTTGTTACGTCTATGACATGAAGAAAATCTCCTGTTACTCTTGTTACTTGATCATGCTTGAAATGATGTTTAAAATACTTGCTTGTTTGCCAATTCCCTATTACTATCTCCTATTGTAAATTCTTGTACTTGTTATCTTGTTATCTCTTGTCATCATTATATTTCTTGACCCTGCAAGATCTTTGTATTACGCTGTTTTATTGCATCGTCTTTTATTTCCTTTATTTAACATGGCATATGAAAAATGTAATTTACTTATTAATCACTTAAACTATGCCTGATGATAGAGTATAATTCATACTGAGCTTCTTGCTCACCCCTACTTCCAATCCTTTTCAGGTAATGTGGTAAACGGTACGTTGAAAATGGGAATCAGACCAGTGTCATCGAGTGAACTCGGAACCTAGAGTTTGGAGTCTATCTTTTTACCTTCTTGAGTCTAGCTAGTGTCGTGAGTCTCGTTATTTCTTTTTGTTATTTCCTCCTTTAATTTGAATCTAATATTGTAAGAGTGGGTCAAAATTATACTTTTAAATATTAAGAAGAGCTCGTATTTTCAATACGTGTGTTTATGGCCTCCTTGTGTTTAATTGTAGTTGTTTATTTTCACTCTTGTTATCATGACTGTTAACTGCCACGTTCCGAGCATCGCTTCCCGCTGCTATCGGTTTGGGGCGTGACACTTGTGGTCTGTGTAGATCGTGAACTTTTCTCCATAAAGATAATGACGCCAAATTTTCAAGACGAAAATAATTGCTGCTAATTCCAAATCATGTACATGATATTTTTCTTCGTGACGTTTCAATTATCTTGATGAATAGCAAATCACCTTTCCATCTTGCATAAGGACACATCCTAAGCCAATTCCAGATGCATCCGTATATACTTCAAATCCAGCACCCTCTATTGGTAGCGACAAAACAGGGGCTGTTGTAAGATGATTCTTAAGACTTTGAAAACTCATTTCACAGTCCTTCGACAAGATAAAAGGATTTTCTTTTCTAGTAAGTCTAGTTAAAGGAACCGCGATCTTTGAGAAGTCCTTTATGAATCTTCTATAATAACCTGCTAGACCCAAAAAGCTTCTGACTTTAGATATAGTCGTTGGTCGGCTCCAATATCTGACAGCTTCTACATTAGAAGGATCCACAGCAATACCTTCTTTTGAAATAATGTGGCCTAGGAATGAGACTTCCTTGAGCCAGAATTCACACTTATTGAGTTTGGCATATAGCTTGTGTTCTCTAAGTGTTTGCAAAGCTATCCTTAGATGTTCTTCATGTTCTTCTTTTGTCTTGGAGTATAACAGGATATCATCGATGAAGACGACGATGAATTGGTCTAAATATGGCTGGAAGACACTGTTCATAAGTTGCATAAATGCTGCTGGAGCATTAGTTAAACCGAACGGCATCACCACGAATTCATAGTGGCCACAACGTCTTCGAAAAGCCGATTTATAAATGTCCTCTTCTTTGATTTTAAGCTGATGATAACCTGATCTTAGGTCAATCTTAGAAAAGTACTTAGCTCCCGAAAGCTGATCGAAGAGCTCATCAATACGCGGTAATGGATATTTATTTTTGATTGTAAGCTGATTCAGTCGCCGGTAATCGATGCACAATATGAGAGAACCATCCTTCTTCTTGAGAAATAGAACAGGCGCACCCCAAGGGGATGTGCTAGGTCTAATGAAACCCTTGTCTAGAAGTTCATGTAATTACTTCTGTAGTTCCTTAAGTTTTGTGGGAGACATCCTGTAAGGGGCTATAGAAACAGGTGCTGCACCTGGAATGAGTTCAATGGTAAAGTTTACTTCCCTCTCGGGTGGTAAACTAGGTAGTTCAGATGGAAACACGTCAGGGAATTCATTTGCAATAGGAATGTTTGCTAAGATAATTTCCTTAGATTCGGTGACAATGACTGAAGCAAGAAAAACTTCACATCCTTTTGAGATAAGTTTGCAGGCATGAAGAGAAGATATAATGGTAGGATGCTTCTTGTATTTGATGCCAAGAAAAGAAAATCTTGGAAGACCAGGCTTTCGGAAAGATATAATTCTATTTCGGCAGTTGATTTAAGCATCATGGTCTACAAGCCAATCTACCCTTAAAATGGCATCATAACCTTTCATATCGAGGCATACTAAGTTTGTGGGGAGATTGCATCCTTCTACTACCACCTCACAATCGGGATAATACATGGTAAGCTTAGTTCCAGATCCTAAAGGTGTAGTAATAGTGAGATCTGAAGGTAGGGGAACTGATTCAGTTGGTAAGGTGTTTGCAAAAGTGGTGGAGATAAAAGAATGAGAAGTACCAGTATCGAATAGCACGAATGCAGGACGAGAACAAATTTGAAGAGTACCTTCCATAAGCCCATCATTTTGATCCCTGGGCGCTTCTTCTTCATCTATAACTGCATTGAGGCGAGCCTGCCTCCTACGTCCTCCGTTATTTAATTGATCTTTCATAAGGGGGCAATCTGGCACACGATGCTCCCTACTTCCACAGCACAAACAAGCACCTAGGCGCTTCCAGCATTCTTCAGCCGAGTGGCCGAATTTCTCGCAAAAGGTGCACGCCGAGACGACTTGCTCCTTCTCTTCTTTAACTTTTTTACTATTCTTTTGGGAACTTCCACCGTTCATGTTCCTAGATCTTTTCTTGTTATCACGGCTTTTGTATGGTTCCGTGATGCTAAACTTCTCTTTCTTATGATGCCGATCTGAGCACCGGCTAGATTCTTCTCCCTTTCCTTTCAACCTTTCGACCTTCTCTAAGGTCCTCTCGCATAAATATGCCCTTTGAACCATCTCCGCATAAGTGCGGATATTCTGTGTCCCCAGTTGTTGAATGAAACCGGGCCGTAACCCGTCCATAAATCTGTTTGCCTTTAATAGTTCTGTACTAATCAAATGTGCTGCATACGGTGCTAACCTTGAAAACTGCAATTCATACTCTGCTACGGACATCATCCCCTGACGAAGGGAGGCAAACTCCATAGCCTTCCTTTCCTTGACATGTTCGGAGAAATACTTGGCACGAAATAAAGTGAGAAAAGCATTCCATGCATGTGGCGCATCGGCCGGACGTGCCGGAACCGACTTCCACCAAGTACGGGCATCCTTATTCAATTGGAACGTTGCTAGACGGACTTTCTCCTAATGAGTGCATTGTATGACATCAAATATACGATTCATCTCATCGATCCAATTTTCTGCTTCGTCTGGATTGGAAGATCCATAGAAACGTGGAGGATTTAGACTCCGGAAATTGCGATGAAGGTCACCAGCCCTTGCCCCTGCACCACCTTGTGTTATAGTCTGCAATGCCTGGGTGAGGCCGGCAACAGTTTGTTGCATACCGTCCCAATCTACATGATGAGCCATTCGGAAAATAGGGTACCTGAGAGAAAATAACAACTTGTTATTTCTCATGAAATTGGAATGAACAGAATAATTCTTAAAGCTAATTAGTTATCTTATCACGGGTTCTACCCAATCCTCACATGGGTGTGGAATTTCTTCCTTAGTTCATAGGTATGGGTCCTTAAACCTTGGACTTATCCTATGACATGACTCTTTTCCCTAAGTCCTGAGACTTAGGCTCTGATACCAACTTAACTGTCACGCCCCGAGCCTTTAATTATAGCAGAAGACTCACTCGGGGAGCGTAAACAGCCGGCATGGTAAGCCTCTTGCAAGCAAGAATCAATCAGAGCGCGAGACAATCACACAAGTAAATGCAATTGCACATGATTTAATCAACTTCAACTTCATATCATAATGCTCAATATTCAAAGATACAATCACTAATTTAATTTTCATTCTACTAGACTCAAGAAATAAGAAAATTACATTGACTCAATCTAAACATTTATAGACTTCCTAAGTCTTCACTCATCTTTAATCGCTCTCGGATCCGCTACTTGAATAATCCAAATCCGAACCCGACTCACTTTCATTTCCTGAAAAAGATTGGAAATAGGTAATGAGCACACTTGCCCAGTAGATATCTTCGCATCAACATGAAGGCACTATTAAAGTGATTAATATTTTTGCTCGAAAGAAATAAGGTAAAATCATGCAATGCGATGATCATGCGATTAAATCAAAGTAACAAGACTATCATATCAGATGGAAGGAGAAGAAGAATGAACTAGTAAGAACAGAACAAGAACATGGTATTGGCCTTTCATGAACAAGAATATATCAAGAATATACTAGCAAGCCACATATTCCGCACTTTAGCATCTTATGCTTATGAGCAAGTGCTTCGTGAATTTCTGTGGAATATCAAGCAAGAATGTCATGTCGTGTCGTGGATCTTCACTTATTTATAGAAATAGTACTCCTAGCACAATGCGACGCCAGTAGCATCATACCCCATGGTTTATAAAATAGTATGTTTCCGGCAATCAGCCGAGGGGACTAGCATAGAGCCCTTGAACACAATCAGTGCTCGATCGCATCTTCAGTTATAAATGAAGCTACTTCCACGCAATATAATAGTAAAGTATGGCCAAGAATATAGCACTTCCAATAATTCCATGATAACTAAAATCAATGAATGAATGCTTCAACATAAGAATGTAGGAGTCAAGAAATAGACTTTAATCAATGTCATGCTCATAGAAATAAATCGACAGCATAACGGTATTTTCCTTAACTTCCATTTCATTTTGATCAATTTAAGCAATATGACAAGTTCTAGATCATCAAGGTTTGTCTAGAATCATTGAAATATCAACCCTTGGTCAAACCTTGGGTTAACATATACAAGCTATGTAACGGTCGTTAACTGGGCCGTTACACTATGTAACGCGCCATTAATGGCCGTTACAATGATCAGAGTCTAGAAAGATAAAAATAGACTCAGAGGAATGTGACGGTCTGGCACCGGGCCGTTACGTGAGCCTGACGGTCCAGTTCAAGGCCGTTACATTTCAAGAATCAGAAACCATGATAGTGCATTCTATTTATTGGGTTTTAATGGTACAACCAACTCTGCGTCCTAGTGGGAATCCCAGGCTCGCGGAGAATTACGGAGGCCTTGAAATAATGATTTCCTAGTCCATTGGAAGGAATATCCAATAGAGAGGTCCTCATGTCCAAGATTGTGTTCCTATTGTGCAAAGTGTGAACTAATGACAACATACCGGAATATGTGCCATGTACTTATGGAATTGACTCTATTGACAGAGAGAGATATGTATAATCAATGTGAAATCATGATGAAAACTCCGTCAATACAATGTTAAAAAGTCATTCTTTATAATACAAAACTATATAATTTGGCTTCAAAAATTAATATAACTCAATAAAAGTGAGACCACAAAACATGCAATACCTATCATGAATGATGAAATAACCTTAAAATCACATGATCTGGTTAAAACTTAGGTAACTAGGCTTTAACAATAATAATATTGGCAGGTTATATTCTGTCTTGGGGTTGACAGAACACAGAGTATAACGGTCTGGAGATGGGGCGTCACTGTGATTGTGACGGTCAGGACCAAGCCATTACATGAATGTAACGCGTTTGTCAAAGCGTGTTATAATCAACCATGAAACCCAAATCCAATCAGGGAGTACAACGGTCTGTCGTGGGGCCGTTACATGGAAGTGACGGTCCTTCTGTGATGCGTTACAGTCTCTGCTAACAGGAAACAACTATAGAAGCTAAGTGATCAACTCACATCATGTCTTTTATCAAAACATCATGAGTTCCTAGATATGTTAACAAAGTAAAGGTTGTCTATATGCATGGGTATTGGTGAATAGATGGATAGTCAAATCTTTAATCTTTAGTTAGGGCTAAGGGAAACATGATATGCATAGAACCAATAAAACATGAAATTGATGATCTAGCATGCATGAAATCCAATCAAAACAGAGGCTCTTAGTCCTATCACGTTGTTTTTTCCGTTCATGAGATAACCTACCTCTTACTTAGACTGTAGTTCCTGAATTTGGTAGAGAACCTTGCCCTAGATCTCCTCCTTCTCTTGTGACTTTTCCAGCAACTTCCTTGGGCTCTAACTCCACGACCTCTTGACCTTAAGATGTGAAATTCGGAGGGGAGTTAGTCTAAAGTATTGTGAACAAATTATTCTAAAGAACTTACCTGAGATAATGACTCCTTACCTTGCTTCCTTACGTCCAAAAAGTAAGGGTCGCACAGTTCAGAACTATGCCCTATTTATAGAGTTTAGACTAGGGTTTGAGGATTAGATCGAGTTTAGAGTCCTTGTTTCATCAAATCCTAATCCCTAAGAGTCCTTAGAGTCTTTACAATCCTTCCCAAGTCGATCCCTAGTGGATAGGAACATCAAGTTCCAATCTTTTCATTAGTTCCTTTGCTCACGGAAGTAACAGGTTTGTAACTGAGTAGGACCTATGCGTTAGGGTTATGTGGCGGTCTAGCGATAGACCGTTACATTACTCGTTCCCAGAGTTGAAAGGAAATCAAACTCTTTTAGTTTCCTGGTTCATAGTTTAACGATCGAGACACCGTGCGTTACACGTCTGTGACGGTCAGGCTATAGATCGTTATATTTGTCATGGATAGAGTTCAAACAATTTAAAACTCTTTTGATAATTATCCATTAACTTATCTTATATATTCTAGTATTTATCCTTAATATCCGTTGATAGACTTAATTACTTTCTAGAATGTGGGCCAAACATAATGGGCCAGAGTTAAAACCTGTTGGACTTAAATTAAGTGGGTTGGGTTAATTGATTAACACCACTTGGCCTCATAATGACTTATTAATTTTAAATAAACCATTTATAAATTTATTTAGGCCTTTGTACATTCTTGAAAATTATTTAAAGTTTCTGGGGCACTACAGGATCGCTCCGCCTTGAAAGAGATCGTCGTGAAAAGAGGTGGATGAAGAAGCCGTCGTCGTCCACATCACAAGCCTTGGAACGTCGCCCACCTTGATGTGCACGTCACCATGAAAGGAGAGTTGTGGAGGATAAACTTTGGAGAGAAATATAGAGAGGAATGTGGAAGTGTTTGTGTAGAGATGAACAAGAAAGAAGATGAGAGAGTAAAATAGTGGAAAAATAAATATAACTAATAAACAGAGAAGAATTGGCAGAAGTGGTAGAAGAAGAAAATCTAGATCTACAAAAGTGGAAGAACTTTGATGAATAACTCAGAGAGAAAATAAGAGTTTAAGAGCTCCAAAATGGAGGACGAACAGAGTGTAGTGCCTTAGATGAACAGTAACAATACAGGATAACACCTTGAAAAAGAGGTTATAACTTTAAAACGATATAGATTTGGGAGATGGTTTAGAAAAAGAAGTTGAAGACCTTTTAAACACAAAGAACTTTTATGAAAAACGTAAGAGGAGAAAATGAGTAGAAGGGTAAGAAACAAGGTGAAGAAAAGAGAGAAACGCTGGTTCACAGATGAACATGATAGCACAGTGAAAAATATGAAATCGCTTGAAAACCAGAAGGAACTGAAAGATGATACAGAAGAAGAAGTTGTAGAGGACTTAAAAAAAATAACTTTCATGAAGAGTACAAGAGGACAAAATGTACTTACCTGAGATAAATCGGTGACCTAATAAGATGTGAGAGGGAGAGAAAAATGCCAAAGGAAGAACTCCCCTTTTCTCCTCTTTGTCATTGGCTATTTATAGGGAAAGTTGGGTAGATGGAGGGTGGAGATTGTATCAAAAGGAGATGGATGGCTTAGATTTAGGTAGAATATGATACATGGGGAAGAGGAAAAGTAGGTGGGCACCCACTTTCTTGGACTTTGGGCACCCCCTTTCCCAAGGCTCATCATGTCTCTCCTTTAATTCAAACTTTGAATTCAATTTTCCCTCCAACCAAAATATATGTTTCTTTTCCTCATTTTCAAACTTTTGAAATTTCTTTTCCCTCCAACCAAAATATATGCTTTTGACTTGGTCAAAGTGGTGGTAACACTTTTGCCCCCGACTTCTTTTGTAATTACCTTCGGTGTCCTGCACACACATAATTACACTTTAGTTCATAAAAATTATCACAATATGCACATAAATCTCAAACGCTCATGGTTATGTATTGGAAAATTAATGCTCATGGCCCTCAACATCAATTTATTATTAAATAATAGCACCGAATTAATCAATTTGTGTGAAAGCTCTAATTTAAATACGGAGTTGAGGTTAACTATGAAATATGCATAATTGCCTAATTATATGCACATAAAATGGTGTACATGCGATGAATTATCATAGGAAATGGACACTTATCATCGTACACAGTGAAGGTTTTGGGCGTGGGAGGCAGTGGCAACCGGGTTCTGTTCTGCAGATCGGTGCAGACAGACTGTGAACCTAAGAAATGGGAGGATGGGGCACGGGGTAATTGGACTCAGAAAATTAAAAGAAAATTATAGGTGATGGGTTGGGACGTGGGGAAGTGGTTCTCCAAATTTCAGAGTGTTTGGAGTAGGTTTGGGGGTCGAGATATGGTCTGTGATCGACTTCTGTCCATGCAAGTCTGCATAGGGGTAGTCTGCGCGGGTAAAACGCCTATGAAGAGAACTTCGGCCACAGAATGAATTAGGGTGTGAAATTTTAACTGGGGATGGGGGACATGTAGAGGAAGAAAAGTTATGAAGAGATAGATGCAATCAGAGGATCAGAAAGGGGCCGAACAACCCAATCTTCGCAGCTTTGTCGAGTAGACAGACACACAGGTGCAGTCTGCGCTGGTAAATGGGCTATGAAGTGAAAATTGGCTACACGTCGAGTTTATGCGTAATATTTGAACTAGAGGGTGGGGACATGTGGGGGAAGACACAGTAAAAAATTTAGGTTGAGCAGAGAACGGGAAGGGGGCGGACAAACCATGAACTTCCACCTCTGCCCCAGAAGATAGGCATCCAGGGGCGCGCAGGACAACAAGGATCTTGATGGCTACGACGTCGCAGCACGGCCTCGAGTGAGCTTCTCCGAGCTTGAAGGGGTGTCAGGGAAGGAGCTTGGACGCCAGGGTAGCAGCAGAAAACCTGTAGAAGAGATCTTGGGCGTCGCACCCAAGCAGAAGTACAAGGAGAGGGGAGGTGGGAGTCGCACCCACCTAGAGGGGGAGAGGGGGAGGCCACGGTGAACACATGGGGTTCTCAAAACAATTCTTTTCCATTCATTTCCCAAAAGAAATTACATCATATTATATATGGGGAGGGAAAAACCTAATTACTTTCCTAAAAGAAATTCTATAAAAGGGGTAATTTAATTGGACTTCCTACATAATAGGCAAGGGTGAGAGAGGGAATCAAATCCTCTTCCTACAAAGTTGGAGAGGGGGGCGCACACCTCCTCCCATGGGAGGTGGGAAGGTGGGGGCGCAGCCTTCCCCCAACCCTAATTGGCCAGGGAGAGGGAAAGAGGAGGATGGCCCACTGTGGGCTCACTCAGGGGCGGCCAGCCCACTCCCCATGTGCTTGAACGAACATATGGCCCAATAACCCCTAATTCAGCTTCCTAAGCACAAATGTGACCCAAATAAAGTCTAGTCGGCCCCAAACTGACCTACAATGGTCAAGAATAAAAGGAATAAAAGTCTCCAAGCTCCAAACTGGCTCTCCATGTCATCGCCAAGCCATAGCGAAGTCTGCACATCCCGAACAGTTCTACGCGACCTGTAGTGTCACTCTGCTGCTTTGCGCCCATCTTTAGCTCGGGTGTCCTCACCACAGATGGAGGGGGAGGCCCATAAGAAGGATATTGGGCTGAGGAAGGGCCCATATCTGTGTAAGATAAGTGGGCCGTCTAGGCCTGAGTGTGCAAGAAGTTCACCGGACCTACGAGCTAAAGTCCCACGATCAATGACACCCAAGAGGGGGGGTGAATTGGGTGATAATAATTTTAACAAAACTTTGGCCGATTTAAACAAATGTGAAGAACAGCAACAAGAAAGTACAGATCTATATAAAAACTATTAGATCTAACAAAATCTATCACACACAACAGATCCTTGGTACCGTGGTGGAGGTGTGAATCCGAAGATTCTACTTACACAAGGTGTTATCTTCCTGACAAGGTTTGCCTTGTCGATCTGAACCCACCTTTTAATATACCAAAGATCTGCTATAGGAATGATCAATCGAGCTAGATCTAAATGGAGAAATCAGTAGAAACGATATGAGAGATTGCTAGTATAGAATAAGGGTAGAAGATAAGGAACAAACTACATAAGAGATAGAGATTTTTAGGTGGTTCGGATGTAACAACGGTAACCTACATCCACCCCTCATAAACTGTGAGGATTCACACACTATCTTGTAAAGGATTACAAGATCTGAACACACACACACTCGAGAGAGATGGAAACTCTCACGAAGGTGTAAACACACCTAAACACACACAATTCTGACAGAAATCAAACACACATACACGGATCTATGTAGATCCACACACACTTGAGTGTTTAGAGATTACAAGGAACAAACACTTAAAACTCAAGAGTTTTGGAAGAAGAAACATAAAAGAAAAACATCAGGTTTAAGCTCCCTATTAGTGGATGAATAAGAATCTTTGATGAAGCTTGCTTCTTAGCTCGATTTCCACTTGAAAGGCTTTAGGATGATCTTCAAAAGGTTGAGATTTGATGAAGAAGGCTTCGACGAAACACTATTCACGGAGCTCTTCCTGCATCACTCTTTCTCACTTAGCAGCCCCCTTTGATCTCCCTTGAGTGATTAGGATTTTTGACCCCAATGAGATATTTTTATACAACTTGGATGGTCAAGAGACAAGCTAGGAACTAGATCCACAAATCATGGCATGTCTGGTGACTTTGGGATTAAAAAATCCAAGGGGAAGGGCTTTCCACGTTGAAGAAACACAACGTCAATAATGGAGGCTTCGAAGCTAGCGGTCGACCGGGTATAGGTGGGCGGTCGATCAAAATTTTACAGAAATTGAACCTTTCAACGCTGAGAAAATCGGTCGACCGGTCCCCAGCCCACAGTCGACCGCTAGTCTGGGAAACCTGAAATTTGACAGTGTTAGCCAATGAATCATAGCCTGAAAGCAAATTACTTTGAGACCACATATTGTTCAAAATAATATGAGTTGGATTGACTTATCCTGGGCATTTTTGAGGCACGATAGAATTACGCATTTGCTTTGATGGAATATGGCTTGAGAGGGATTTAAGCAAGTTATCAACCTATTTGTAATGTCGGGGTTTTGTTATCATCAAAATCATCTGGAGAGACTCAACAATCTCCCCCTTTTTGATGATGACAAAACTCTAGAGTACAAATGCATTGGCATGACTTTAAACAGATTTGGAACTAAGCAAGGTAGATAGACCACAAGGCGATTAAAGCAATGATTCATTTCTTGAGGCATAAACAATGCAAACCATTCAATATTTGATTTGCCAAGATAGATAGGAAATGAGAGACAAGAGCCAACCATTTGATATCAAATACCAATTGCATTCATTTCATCATTCCATTGCAAGGTACATTGATGCTTGAGAGAATGTAAGACTTCTAGACATCATGACAAAGACAAATGCAAGGGAGACTCACAAGATGCAATGACTCAAAAAGAAATTCTCACAAATAATCATCCATGTAAAACACAAGCAAAACATGAGGACATGCATCCATAAACTATATATAAGACCTGCATAACTACCATAACTATTTCTCTGCCTTTGGCATCATCAAAGGAGGGGATAGGATAAACGAATAGTAGACCCAAAAGACATATGACCCAAGTAAAACAATCTAGAGGTACGAAGAAAAAGATAATTCTCATGGGTCATTTGCGGGAGGCTGATCCGCTGGAGGAGGAGGCTGATATCGAAGGCGGCGGCGGATGTCCTCATAAGAATGGCCTTGAAGCTAAAAATGATCCTGAATATGGCCAATGGAGATGTCACGGGCCGCATCACGGCACTACATTCCAAGAAGTGTTAAGTTCATGATGTGGAAGGCCTTGCTAGAATCAGCAACACTATCTGTAAGGGTAGTCATATGGGTGGAGAGTGTGGTCATCTGAGTGGAGAGAGTGTCCAAAACAGTGGAGAAGGAATCTATGTGAGTTGACATGGTGTCGATCACATTCCCCATTGTGTCAACGCGATCCCCAAAAGTAGAGAGACGATCCCCAAAAGTGTCCACCCGAGTCTCTAGCCCAAACGCCTGTCAAAAGTCTCATAGTCTACCCAAGACCGCAGTCCGGCCCCCTGAGTAGAAGACTCCTCACGAAAGAACTGTGGTGGGGGAGGCATCTCTGGATCCATATGATGAGGCGAAGGTGGAGGAGGCGGATCCTCTGCCTAGACTGGAGGGGGTAGTTCCCCTTGATCCTCATGTTGCTCATGTTCTTGTTCTTCTTCATTGACTGCATCTTCCCCATAAACGGGTACATCCCGACGTAACTCACCATCGGGACCATAATAATATCCAAAATCTGTGAAAATCTTTTGTTCATTAAATATATCATCTTGTCGAACATAAATGAAATGTTCATCTGCCAAATTGATCCCAGCATAGATCAATAAGCTGGTCAACTTTGAAGCATAGGGAAAGGATCTCCGCAAATTGGTTCGGCAGGTTCCAATTAGAGTTGTCATGAGGCGACCCATGTTGACTTGAATCCCATTCATAACATTGTAAAATAGAAACTTGTGAACCTTTGTCACTTCATTTCTACTGCTACTCTTTTGATAAATGAGGGAGGTAAACATATGGTGCAATATACGCTACAATGGTGGAAAATGATTTGCATTCAATATGATTATGTTGCTGAAACCATGCACGTAATCACAACTAGTCATAGCAAGAAAAGTTTTCTCAATAGCACCATGACCAAAAATCATGTCGGCTCCTCTAGCCGAAACTCCTAAGGCACGCTCAAACAAATCTAGAGTAATATGAAGCTCAACAACTTGAACAACGGTATATAATTCCTCATTTCTTTCGACCAAATTTCCATAGAACTGCAACACGAGATCGGGGTAATATCAGGTATATCTAGTGACAAAATCAATCCAACCGGGTTGAATCTCAAAGACAGCACATAAATCGGGCAAAATCTTGTTCACCTCATTGAAGTCGACCAAACGAGGGTCGATAATGGGCCGTGGAGGCAAACGAGGTGCACGATGAGGTGTATGTGCCTACTGTGGTGGATGAGCTGGGGCCTCACGTCTCTGACCACTGGGCTCCCCTTGGGCAGAACTCCAAGAACTCCGTCTAGGCGACATCCTGAACTAGAAGACCTGGTGTAGAAACCCTTGAATATCAATCTCAACCCTCGGGATGAAGATGGACCAAAAGACACTCCTATGGCTTGGAATGATCTTCTCCACAATCTGCAACCCTGAGTAGGGCTTCACGAACACACGAACGGCCGAGGAGAGATCGCCCCAAAATTGTGACAAACGGATCGAATCTAGTGCGGGTGAAGGAGGATTGATATTTTTGGGCTTGAGAAATGGGGTTTTGGTGTTTTAGGGTTAGGAAATAGGGTTTGAGAGAGAGTGGGGGGCATTGGAATGAAGAAAGAGAGTGTGAAGACCCCTTTAAAAGGGGTTTGGATGTTGGTTCGGCCAGCCCGGTTCACTGGGTTCGGTCGACCGGACCGGGGCTGGCGGTCGACCGAAGGGCCCTAAAAAATTCCTTTTTTATTTTTTTGTTTCTTTTTTTTGTTTCTTTTTTTTATATGAGCACCATCAACCGACCTTCTAAAAGGAACCAACATCATGAAGTAGAGAGAGAGAGTGAGAAGAGGTGGGGTTTTGAGAAAAGTTCTCTAACTCCCCTTCAGAAGGTGCCTTAGATCAAGAGGTCATACGGGTCCACATTTATTTAATCAAGGAATATTCATCTTTAGAAGGATTTTCAAGGAGGGTTGTATGTATAAATACACTCAAACATGCAGGGATGTAAATACACACAAGGTATTAAAAATAAGTACAGACAATATGCATGTTAATCTACCCTTTATGGATATGAGTTTCTATATAAGTGCAACCCTTACCCTAAGTGCAGACCTATGTATGTATGCTCTCACCCTTGCAGATGCCAAGTTCTCGTCTTATCTTGCTGAATTGATACTGGTTTAAGGGTTTCATGAAAATGTCAGCTAGCTGATTGTGTGTGTCAATGAAATTTAATTTGAAGACCCTTTTTCCTACATGATCTCTCAAAAAATGATGTCTAATGTCAATGTGTTTTGTCCTAGAATGTTGTACAAGATTTTTTGACAAATTGATTGCACTGGTATTGTCACACAAGATTGGAACACATTTCATTTCAACATCCAAATCAAACAATTCATTTTTGATCCAAAGTACTTGGGCTCCACAACTTCCAGCGGCTACATATTCAGCCTCGGTCGTTGAGAGAGCTACTGAATGTTGTTTCTTGGAGGCCGATGAGACTAGATTCCCACCAAGAAACTGATAGTACCCACTAGTACTTTTGCGATCTACAATGCATTCGGCATAATCTGCATCGGTGTATGCAATCAAATCAAATGAACTACATATGGGAAACCACAAGCCAAAATCTATTGTGCCAATTAAGTATCGAAAAATGCATTTGACAGCCATTAGATGAGACTCTTTAGGAGATGACTGAAAACGAGGACATAGACATACACTGAATTGAATGTCAAGGCGGCATGCTGTAAGATACAGTAGTGATCTGATCATATCTCGAAATAGTGTGGGATCTACTATTTTACCATTTCCATCTTTGTCTAACTTTGTGGTTGTGGCCATCGGAGTTGACATGGGTTTTGCTTCAACCATCCCATATTTCTTTATCAGCTCCAACGTGTACTTAGCTTCATTTGTGAAAATGCCTTCAGATGTCTGCTTCACCTGTAATCCAAGAAAGAATGTAAGTTTACCCATTAAACTCATCTAAAATTCTCCTTGCATAATTTCTACAAATTCATTACATAAGTCATTATTAATAGCTCCAAAAATAATGTCATCCACATACACTTTAACTACTAATATGCCTTTACCTGATTTTCTTGTGATGAGAGCTTGGTCAACCTTACCTCTTTTGAAACCATTTTCAATTAGAAAAGAGGTGAGCCTTTCATACCATGCCCTTGGAGCTTGCTTTAACCCATACAAGGCCTTCTGCAACCTGTACACATGCTTTGGATGTTTTGGATCTTCAAAACCTGGAGGTTGCTCTATGATATTTTCAGCGGGGTGATATTTCAAGAACGTAGAGGAACTGGGCAAGTCGGGGTGATGCACTTGCTGTTCTTGAAGTGTCTCAATTGACGGATCTTCATCTCTTTCATCCTTGCTGAAAATTCCTCCCGTTGGTTCATCCTTAGCCTTAGCATCATCTGAGCGTTTGGGAGCTTCATCTGCATCCAAGGTAGAAGAAATTTGATTTGTCAGTTTTAATTCAGATTCATCAAAAATAACATGAGGACTTTCTTTAACAATTAAAGTCCTTTTATTAAATAGCCTGTAAGCTCTAGAATTTGATGCGTAACCTAGGAAGATTCCTTTGTCGCTTTTTTCATCAAACTTTCCTAGATTTGACTTACCATTGTTCAAACTATAGCAAGGGCATCCAAATGGTTTGAGATAGGAAATGTTCAGTTTCATACTATTGTAGATCTCATATGGACTTTTCTTCAAGATCAGCCTTACCATTGCCCTATTTATGATGTAGCATGCTGTACTTACGGCCTTAGCCTAAAAGTATTTGGGTAGGGAGTTCTCACTTAACATAGTCCGAGCCATGTCTATCATGGTCCTATTTTTCCTCTCCACTACTCCGTTTTGTTAAGGTGTCCTGGGTGATGAGAAGTTGTGCATATATCCTTGTTCATGGCAAAAACTACTGAAATCATGATTCTCAAACTCACCACCATGATCACTCTGAATTGTGGTGATGAGGTATCCTTTATCATTTTGGATTTACCCATATTGCCAATTCCAATTATCTTGCCTTTGTCCTTTCCACCAAAGGTAACCATGCCTACATCCTTATATTGCAGAGTAGAGAACACTTTCTTGTCCCCTGTCATATGCCTTGAACAACCACTATCCTGAACAACCAGTAGCTTCAAGACATATCTGCAAAATATAACATTCTCATGCAATTGTTTTTGGTACCCAAACTAATTTGGGTCCATAGGAGTTAGTCTAATTCTGCATATATCTTTTCTTTATCCAAGGAGCATGATTTCTATGTGTGCTTTGTCTGAACCAACAATTAAAAATAACATGACCAAACTACCACAATGAAAGCAGTTGACATTTGAGAATCTTTTTTGATATTTGTGTGGTTTTGATTGAACATGTTGGGGCTTGGTGTGAGAACATGAAGCACAATCATTTTCTTTTTCATGCACATAAGATGTACTAATCTTGTGCTCAAAGGATTTTTTGGTCTGGGGTATGTACCCCAATCCTTCTTTTCGGAAGTTAACTTTAACTCCCAACACATTGTCTAGGTTTTGTTTCCCTTTAACAAACCTAGAGAGAGTGAACTACAAGTCGGTCACCTCTTTATTCAAGCTCACATTTTCATTTTCAATTTCTGAAATTGAGGATGTCAGAATTTCTTTTTCATTCTTGAGTTGTTGTTCCTCTACTCTGCAGTGCCAAAAATGTCTAAATGGTTATTTGAACAATTCTTGATTGAAACTGCATGTGTGATATCAAATTCTAGCTTAACTTCGTTTCTGGTATATCAAATCGTGTTAGTGGAAGAGTGGATCACGTCCACTTGGAAGCTTTCACCATGTATGAGTCGGGTCTTCGGACCTCAAACTCCGCCTTGTACCAGAACTTGGAGAAATCAAATGGCTAACTTGTGATTGGATTGGTCTTCTTCTGAAGGGCCATTGAAAAATCTATTTTATTTGTGGATGATTTTCTGAACTTCTGAAATGCTTTTGAAAATCTGTTTTTGAAAAGTTTTTGAAAATAAAATGGGTTGCATTACTCATTTCTGATCTTTTCTGCACCCTTGTTCATATAGGCCATGTGATGGAAAATGCTTATTGTTCATCTTTCAAAACTGAATGTTCTCTTGTGGAATCTGACAAATGTTCTGAAAATCAAGCATTTCTCATCTTGCTTTTGCATCTTGCATTCCATTCTCATATAGTTATAGGTTTCTTGTATTAGAATTCAATGCATTAGGTGCATTTAGATCATCCAAATAAAAAATTGAAAACTTGTAATTTGCATCCATGCTATGTCTTGCACTTTGCATTGCACTTAGGACATTCAAATGAAATCTAAAATTTTGCATTCATAATGCATCTTGCATCACATTACATTTTCCATTACATGCAATTGTGTGCTTGCATGTTATATATGTTATTCATCTCCACCTTTGGAATTTCTAAGACCTCAAAATTCTTATTAAATAATGTTGCATCTGAGTCATCACTGGATTGTTTCTTGTCAATACACTCAGAGGGAATAAAGATTTGATAAGTGCATCTATTTCGGGGGAGCTACACTATTATGAGTTCATGAAATTTTTGATATACATGATGAATCAAATTTATGCACTTCATGCACAAGATGTGAAAGTGAGTGTTAAAGATAAGGATATACGAATTTCTTTTCAACACTCTAGAGATATTAAACTTGATGCATATATGTTAAAGAGGCAGTTGAGGATAAAGTTGCCTGCCTATTTTTTTTTAAAAAAATCAGAAATGAAGGCAGAGTAATGTTTAGTCTCACTGAGTAAATTGGACACATGTCACCTGAGACGTGTTGTAGTTCATTTCAGAAAAGTGTTCTTGTCACGTCCCGAGTGCGGAAGCTTACCCGCGGCACGACAGTTCTTTATATAGAACCAAAGCGAGCTAGAAATTAAAGGATTCTCTTCCTTTGATAGAGTGTGCAAATATTTAAGTTTAGATTAACATTAATACAATAGGTTTGAGCTAACAATTATTACAACGTCCAAACTGAAATACAACACATTTATTCATTTAAAGCCTGAAATTACAACTGACACACTAAAGCCAACTTAACATTCTTAAAAGGGATTACAATAACATAGTGGTAACTACTCTCATCACTCCAACTCATCCCCTTCTGTATTCTGGTCGGTCTCCAATTCACCTGAAATGTTAGAAAGTAACTAGATGAGCGAATCGCTCAGTAGGATTTACCTCTCAAATTTTAACATGCTTTAAGTAAATTACAAGTTCAATTAAAGCAAATAATCTATGCATGCAGACAGATAGATAATCAAGGAATTGAAAAAAATTCTCGATAAGAGCTGGATTCAAATTTCAATAATAGCAACATGTGATATCAAGCAGGGGATAACTGAACATAACAGGAATTCAAGCAATAGTAAGCAAGGTAAATCGAAGCTTATATAACAAGAATTGGCTATATATCAATTCATTCAAGTAACATTCGAGTCAAGTACTGCCCATTCGGGCCACGCAAGTATTGCCCATTCGGGCCACGCAAGTCAAGCAAGTCAAGTAGAGAGAGAGAGGGGTGGAATGTCTCAATCGAACAAGTACTCCGGCGTAATGCTAGACACCGTCGAGATGGTCAATAAAACTCCCATGGGCACAAGTACTTTCGGGTGCTCCTCCCAAGACTAGACCGGGCCCTATATGCACAACATTAGTCAGGTTTGTGACATCCACTCTCATTTATCATTTATAGCCAATATAGAATTTCAAGGCTTGACCAGTAGGAAAATATAAGGTGGATTTGGAATGGAATCCAAGGCGTATTTATACGTAGGAAAACACGGAAAACTGTGCGAGACTGGTATATAGTAGGACAATTGATATTTTCAGAAGTGACATCCTTAACGCGGGATGTCCTTCGTGGGAATTTACATGGTTCCTAGTGAATTGGCATGTGAATTGACGCTTGAGGGTTGGCAAGTATTTTAAAATTTTAACACATAATTATCCCGATCCGGTGCCCTAGGTTTACTGGTCCTTTATTTTCTTTAAATTTCATATATAGCAAATTGGCTAAATTATCTAACTCATTTTGATTGTCATCATTCATATCATTTATATTTCTTGACCTTGCAAGACTAATTTATCTATATACGAAATCAGCAACTACAATTACATATGAAAATCGCAAAGGGTATCCTTTAATTTCTGAATTTAGTCTGGGTTGACAGGGTTCTTAAATTGATTCAGTTTAATTAACAGGTTATATAATTATATATGTACAGTTTCTGATTAACTACGGTAATTATACCATTTATTCCCATGCTCCGTATGTTCTATATATATATGGATTAACTAACATGTATTGTTTAATTGACTAACAGGTGTAAATATACAGTTTATCTGATTGGTTAACATGGGATTAAACTACTCTAAATTAACCGGATATGTGATGCTAAAGGATCTTCAATTAACGGAATAGCCCATTTAACTAACAGGTCAACCTAATCCAGACTAACATTTACTCTATTACAGATAACGCTAACACAGTGATATAACGATATCTCGTTATATATATATACATATATACTTGTTTTGCTAACAGGTAACTAACTATATCTTAATAGGTAATTACTGTAAGCGAGTGATATAACTCACAGATTAATAGTTTGCATGATTAGATAACAGGTAATTATTTTCCCCGGATATGTGATATATTATGATATATGTATATAATTTATCTAATTAACTATCTAACTATCTGTAACACGGTTCAAGTAACTAAATAACACGATGAATTGGTTACAGGAAGTTTTGGTTTGAATATTGTGAACTTGCAAGTGTCGACATTAAGTGTCGACATTTACGCATGGGCACTATTCATTTCTAGCTGTTGGACTACAGTACCGTGTTTACGGGAGGTTTTGGTGTAATGTAAAAAGGTTTAACATGTGTTTATCTCATGAAAGTAACGTATCACTTCCTTATTTGATTTTTATATTTCATTTTTGATGGAGTTTGCCTACCAAATTTTGGGGTTAAGTTACTTACAATTTTTCCTATTTTTACATATAATCTTTTTAGAAAAATCCATTTTAATTAAAAAGTGACACTATTCATCCGTTACTATTCATACTATTCATGGCACCAAAGGTGTTGACACTTCAAATGAAGTGTTTCACCAAGGTGTCTACACCTTGAAATTTAAGTGTCGACACCTTTGTCGACACCTTTAGTATGCATATCGTTTTAATCAGTTTAATCTAATTAGATGTTTTGATTTAATATAAAATGGTTTAACTATGTTTAGTTAAAAATTAATTGTTGTTCATGTGATTTAATTAACCATAAACTAACCAGTATTAACTTAACTGCTAACTAACTGTCATACGTTGAACTAACAGTTAACTGTATTAACTGTTAAAACTATTTCTAACTGACACCCAAGGTGTTTGGTGTCTACACCTAGCAAGTGTAGGTGTCGACACCTCGTATGTGTCATTTGTTTAACTGTTTAATCTTAACAGTTAACTATTAATTATATATATATCCTTTATCTAATTAACTAACGGATAACTAAAAACTGACTAGAATTATTATAGCTAACAGGAACTATGTTAACTAACCAGTGATATATATTTTATAGTTTAGCTAATTCCTTAACAGGATCTTCCAGTTAACCAACATGAGCATCTAATTAACTTAACAGTTTATATAGTTTGGCTAACTGGTTGACATGATCAGCTAATTAACTAACATGATCTGTTAATTAACTAACATGAATATCCAACAGAATTATTTAGTTAATCACGGCAACTAATCAAGTTACACGTTTAAGGTATGAGGTCTCTGATTAACTACCGGGTGGAACGTTAAATATTAAATCATGGAATTCCTTACAGTTTGTTATATTTCTATTGTAGGATTTAGACGGGAGACAAGCGTAGCATGGAGATGAATTAATCCTAAATACTGCATGCTACTAATTAAAGGTTTGGTTAAAGTTTGAGAACACCTACCTCAGGTGAAGTACGCTAACTGGCAGAAAAAGACTTCCTCTGCAACAACAACCTCTGCAGCAACCCTTTGCCACCCTCTGCAAATCCTCCGTAAGAAGCTCACAGGTGGGTAGCAGAGGAGGTTTTAAGAGAGTTTTGAGGGCTTAACCCAGCAGGATAGAGAGCCAGATCCGTGAAAAACGGATCTGGTGCCCTACAAGTGTGCGCCAAGCTGGAGGGCACAAAAATGACATTTTTAACGGATATACTGTAAATTATATATATATATATATATATATATATATATGTTTCAGTTCAAGCACGTTTTGGTTCAGGTTTTACTATTTAGTGCAAAAGGAATGGGCAAGCTAGGAATTAAACCCTGGTCACTCAAGTTAGTGACACACTACTTAACCAACTACCCTAAGAAGTCACCTTGTTAAAGAAATAATCGTTATATATGATAACTTCAAGGTGAAAATTGTTTAAAAAGATTTTTTTTATATATAATTGAAAAACTAAATTATTTATGACTATTTAAATTTATATAATTGAAAAACTAAATTATTTATGATTATTTAATTTTATATAATTGAAAAATTAAATTATTTATGATTATTTAATTTTATAAATCTAAAATTTTAAATTATTTAATTTTCTAACTAATTAAAAAATTTACTTATTAAATTATGAAAAATTATTTTCTTTGATTTTATAATTTGTGAAAATATAATTAGATATCTTTTAAATATGATATTTAAATTTTAAAATAGTTTTTTTTAACTATTAGGAAATAGCTTATAGCTTAAATGCTTAATAAATGTTATTAAATTCAGTTATTTCTATTTAAAATTCACAGGTGTTATAGTTCTATTATAGTATCTCTACTCAAAATGAAGTGAAATAGTCAATATTCTGAGTAACCGGGGAGTCTGACATGAGCTCCATGTGTCTACTCGCGTAAAAAGGAATATTTGAACTTGATCACTCTTGCAAAATTCTGATTGTCATTGTGAAAAATTTTGAATTGAAAAATTCTGAAAAAAATTTTATGATAGAGCGTAGCCACCAATACGTGGTTCTCATAAATTGAAGTGCAGTATGTAAAATCTCTTGTTGTGTTGATCAGAAAATCTGAATATCCATATTGCAATAGTCTATTTTCATGTTATTCACTCACACATATGGAAATTTGATTTAATATGTATTCAGAAAATTGATTGACTGCTTTGACTATTATATAACTCTTCTGTGTGATTGCACAATCTCCTAGGTGTTATACTTGAACATTCTGGATGTATTGACTCATATGTACTTTTCGTACACCTATTTCATCTTTTTAACTAAAGAGAGGGAGCTATGTTGCATGTATATATACGTATCTGTCTGGTTGCATTGAATGCATTTATGTGTCCTCTTTTGTTAGCATCTAGCTTTATGCATTTTTATAGAAAACTAAAAATTTGAAAATTTGAAAATTTGAAAATTAAAAATTAAAAAAACACTTGGTGTGTCATCGCTTGCATGCATTTATGAGTTTTTATGCATTTCAACAGAAAAATCTAAAAATCAAAGAAAAATCTTGCCCTTACCTTGCCATTGCATATTGTGAACATATGAAATGGGCATTGGCTTTCAGTGCTATTATCTTGATGTGTTTACTAAGTCTGTAAGTCTTAAGTCTACACACCTATCATCTCCATCATCAACAATTGGAATCACAAGAATCAAAACGTTTTGATCATCTTATCTTTGCTTTACTATTGCCTCATTTGAACTTTTGAAGTAAGCTCTTATTGGTTCATGAATCTACTTTGCTGATATTTGAACTTCATTGCCTTCCTCCCATTTTTTTGATGATATCAAAGGGGGAGAAAGAATGAATGTGACAGTCTATGATCTGTCTAAGTCAGTCACAAAGTTTGTCATCATCAAAAAGGGGGAGATTGATGTGTGCCTTGCATATGTTTATGTTTTTGATGATAACTACACTTGGTGTATGCTTGCATATACTTTTGATGATTGTGGTGCACTCATGATAGCACTCATGATATTTGCTATGCCTGCATGTGTTTCATATGGGCAACTATGCTATTGATGTTCAAATATGGTCGAGACTATAAATGGTTTTGGAGAGGGGAAATCTAACCGCCCATACGGAGAGGTCAAACGAGGTCCGACCCGACCCAATGAGGCCCAGCTCCTTGAAGTGGTAGCCTCTGGGCCCACTAAAGATAAGCCTAAAAACTCACTCGGAACAAGCACTTCCTAGGCGGCCTTCGGGTTGGGAAGTCCGAGCATCAGGTTGATCGGGAGAGCTCCATCGGAGCCCCGTATTGTCTACCCAGACCACGCACTCATCGCTCGGGAAGACATCCCCTCAGCCAGTGCCTCATGCTCAAGCCAACTGATGGAAGCTTATCTGTACGGTCGTTACGTGTCCCTTAAAAGCTGGGGGCTCAAGGGGATAGGGGAGATCAGGAGTCCTCGTGCTATAAAGAACCCGCAAAGAGGACATAACCCCCCCGAAACTCCTCAGCTTACTGGGATCATTCACTCAACGAGCCATTATTTAAACATGAAGAACCCTCTAGTGAGAAGGTAAGCCAAGAGCCCTGAGCAGGAACCACTTCACATTTTGGTGGAGAGGGATCTCGCGCTCCCATCTTCCTCCTAACTCCTCCCTTCGCATCAGTGCTCTACTACAGTCGCTGACTTAAGCATCAGAGGGTCTTCCCTAGGGATTCATCCCTGGGCACCTTTGACTTGTTTCCCTTCTTACAGTTCATACTTCAAGGATACGTGGTTATCTTCCTTCCCGCTCAGGAGTAGCGCGAGATCGCCCCTCTTCATCTGGTGCCGTCTGTGGGAAACGAAGAAAGAGCCATCATGGTGCGAAGGAGTTCTGGCAGGAGGACTGTCGACGACAAGGGAAAAGCCATGGCGACAGAAGAAGGCGCACTTTCCTTCCCCACGGATAATTCACCGTCAGGCAACCATGCCAATGAAATACCTTCATCGGTGGCGGGGGAACAGCTTCCCAGCGGGAGTACCGACGCCCTCCAAACCCTCAACGTAAAACTTGATGTCCTCGTGGATCTCATGAGGGCCTAGGCAGCCAGGGAGGAAAAATCGCATCTCCCCCGGAAGAGCCCTCCCCACGGAGACGCCTCCCAGCAAACCGCTGGATGCCATTTTACCCTCTGGGGGCGGTGACTCATCTGCAACCTGTCAAGAAGACCATCGCATGCCCCTCCCCCGGAGCACGAAGCCTCCTCTACCTCGAGGAGGTAGAAGTCCGGAGCACACCGATAATTCCCGGAGACCGAGGTCCCTGAGGAGCGCCGAGACAGCATGCAAGTGCGCCCCCCCAGCCCTTCGGGCCAGCGACAATCAGAACTGTCCCTCCGGCTGTGAGACTTTGAGAGGCATTTCACAGAGCAAGAGCGCGCCCTCCGCGCCTTGCAGAAGACCTCTCCTGCGGAGGACGAGCATGAGGGTCGATATCTCCCCAAGGATCTCACTTCCGACCTTCAAGTCGTATGACGGCCAGGGAGACCCAGCCGATCATTATGACAGCTTCGACGCCCTGATGACCTTGCATGGGGCGTCAGATGTGATCAAGTGCAGAGCGTTCGTGACCACTCTGGTCCATGGTGCTCAGGCAAGGTTCAGGGCCCTCGCCCCCGGCAGCATTCACAACTTCAAGCAGTTCGGGTGAGTGTTTAAGGAAAGCTTCGCCTACAGCGGTCCACTTCGGTCTGTAGCAGGATTACTGGCCCTCAAGCAGGAATAGGGGGAGAAGTTGCGGGCTTATATCAACCGATTTAAATCGGAAGCCCTTCGCATCCCCCACCTGGATGTTGCCTCGGCCATCACCTTATTGACCGGGGGTACCTGTGACGAGATCCTGCGGAGCGAGCTAGTGCTTCATCCTCCCACATCCCTCATCGAGCTAGTGACCCTGGCACTGTGCCACACAGAGTCCGAGGAAGTCATCAGCGCCTACCTAGGCATGACAGGCTCGGGTCGGGAGGGGGACAAGAAGCGACTGTCTGAGCAAGGGATGGGCCAAGGAAAAAGGTGGAACCAGGACGGAGACCGCAAAGAGCCATCCCGAAAGTATGAGCAGTATACCCCCCTTACCGCTCCCGTCTACGAAATCTACAAAGACATCAAAGGCTTGGGTCTCCTCCACCAGCCCGAGCCTATGAAGGGCAAGCATCGCAATCGCCGCAAGCATTGCCTGTTCCACAGCGATCAAAGGCATCACACCAGCAATTGCCATCAACTTCAAGATGAGATCGAGCGCCTTGTCTGCCAGGGACACCTATGCTGATACATGGTCGAGCAGAAAGAAGACCGAGGCACCCCCGAAGAAATCGATAATGCCCCCCGTGGAGTCCACATCAACGTCATCATGGGCAGCGCGGCATCAAACGGAGATAGCAGCCGAGGAAGAAAGCGTCATGCTCAGCGGGCGAGACGATCCTCTGTAGAGCACCCTATGGCCCCGCAGGCGAGCGAACCGCAGGCCCTAGTATTCTCCGACCCGGACCTAGAAGGGTTAACCACCCCGCATGACGACGCTCTCATTGTATCGGCTACAATAAACCATTGTAACGTAGATAGGATCTTAGTTGACAATGGTAGTGCCCCTGATATATTATCCTATGAATGTTTTCTCAAGATGGGAGAGAATCCATCTAAACTCCGCCCGATCCGAACCCCCCTCTATGGGTTCAATGGCTAGGCAACTTATCCCGAGGGAGCCCTGAGCCTGCCAGTTACTATCGGCACCCCGCCCAAAACCGTTACAATTATAGTGGACTTCATTGTGATTAAGGGGATGACGACATATAACACCATCTTCGGCCGAGGTATCCTCAGCCGAATGAAAGTAGTGCCCTCTACCTTTCACCAAAAAATGAAGTTCCCTACCAAGTATGGCATGGGGGTGGTCCGGGGTAACCAGGCATTGGCTAGACGGTGCTATATAATCTCGGTTGAAGCCACTAGGCCGGAAGGGAAAAACAAAGGAGTAAAGGAAGACGAGGAGGGACAAGCAACATCTGAGCCCGACGACAAGTTGCTAACAGTCTTCCTCAACGGTGACCCGACTTTAGGAGTCAAGATCGGAGTCGATCTACCACTTGAGGAACAAGGAAAATATAAGGATTTTCTTACCTAGTAGATCCAAGTCGTTGCATGGTCTGACGATCACCTTCCCGGGATCCTAGGAGACGTGGTGACACACAAGCTCAACCTCAACCCAACGGTGAAGCCTGTCCAGCAACGCAGGAGAAAGCACGCCCCGGAGAAGCAAGCGGTCATCAAAGAGCAAGTCATCAAGGGATAAAAGACTGGCCTCTTTCGTCCGGTCCTGTACCCTACATGGCTCGCCAACGTCGTCCTAGTATCGAAGGCTTCGGGGAAATGGCGAATGTGCGTGGACTTCACCGACCTCAACCAGGCTACCCCGAAAGATTGCTACCTGCTGCCGAGCATCGATCAACTGGTCGATTCAACCTCTGGCAACGAGTTGCTCAGCTTCCTTGATGCCTACTCCGGTTACCATCAGATCAGGATGGACTCGGAGGACATCGAGAAGACCGCCTTCATCACTGACTTCGGCGTGCATTGCTACACCCGAATGTCATTCGGGTTGAAGAACGATGGAGAAACATATTATAGACTGATCAACCACTTCTTCGAGGGACAGCTCGGTCGGAACGTCGAGGCCTACATTGATGACATGCTCGTCAAAACGCCGAAGATAGAGGACCATCTTGCCGACTTAGCCGAGACCTTTGACACCCTCCAAAGGTGCAACATGAAGCTCAACCCTGCTAAATGCACCTTCGGAGTTAGATCCGGGAAGTTCCTAGGCTTCCTGGTAACTCAGCGTGGGATCAAGGCCAACCCCGACAAGGTTCAGGTCATCCTGGACATGCGATCGCCCACCTGCATCAAGGACGTTCAACGCCTTACGGGGCGCATTGCTGCTCTCAACCGCTTTCTGTCCCGGGCGGTCGAACGATGCCTACCCTTCCTCAAATTGTTGAGGGGACCCAAAATGGCATTTGCTATGTTCGCTTGGGACGATGAATGTCAGAAGGTGTTCACCGAACTCAAGGAATTCTTGGCCTCGCCCCTAGTGCTGTCCAAGCCAACCCTGGGCAAAGCTCTACACCTTTATCTCTCGACGACCCATTCCACAGTGAGCTCGGTCCTAGTCAGGAATGATGCAGGGATTGAGAGACCGATTTACTATACCAGTAAGGTGCTTAATGAGGCTGAAAGAAGGTACCCCGCAACCGAGAAACTCGTGCTAGCATTGGTTACCTCAGCCAAGTGCCTCCGACCATAGTTTCAAGGGCACTCCATCATTTTATTGACCATCGAACCCCTGAAGAAGATTCTCTTTCACCCTGAAGCCTCGGGATGCCTCGTCAAATGGGCCATCATGCTCGGGGCCTACGATATCTTGTATCGCCCCCACTCGACCATCAAGGGACAGGCCCTCGCGGACTTCATCGTCAAAAGCACCGTCCCGATTGAGGAAGCACTTCCACCTGCGCCTGATCCCACCTGGGACCTGTTCGTCGACGGGTCCTCCAACTCAGCTGGAAGCGGTGCTGGTATCCTTCTAAAGTCCCCCGAAGGAGCGGAGCTACGGTAGGCCTTGAAATTTAACTTCCAGGCATCCAACAACGTCTCCGAGTACGAAACCCTTATCTCAGGGGCCAGGATGGCTCAATGACTGGGAGCCGAGTGAGTCAGGATCCACACCGACTCCCAAATGGTCGCTAGCTAGGTTAATGGTGATTACAAAGCCCGGGAAGAACAAATGATCAAGTACCTCCCGGTGGTCAAGAGGATGGCCCAACTCGGATAGCCCGGGAGCAAAACTCCTTAGCAGACGCCCTCTCTCGCTTGGCCTCCTCCCTCGACCCCGAAGGTACACGATCGGTCTTCCTCGAAGAGCTTGAGCGATCGGCCATCAAATCCAAGCTTATGACCGTTGACCCGGCACCCCCGAGTGACTGGCGGACCCCCTATATATTCTGGCTTCGAGATTCTCAAGTGCCCCCCGACCCTCGGGAGGCTCAGAAACTCAAGTACCAAGCTCGACGTTTCGTCATGCTGGATGATGATGTTGGATATTGTGTTTTGAAGATGACAATAGTGTGTTTTGATGATTGTTGGATATTGTGCTTTGTTGATGACAATACTGTGTTTTGATGTTGACAAACACTATGACTCTCATATGTGTTTACTTCATACAGTACTTGTTACATGCATTAACTGTGAGCATTAACTGTGAGCATGGCATAGACTGTTCACTCATCTATCTGCATGAGACACCAAGTCCACACATTGCATCGTGTGCTTCTCATTTAAAGTCTATACATCCGCATGCTAGCAAGTCTTCAAAGTCCATACATTGCATCCGCATGCTAGCAAGTCTTCAAAGTCCATACATTGCACTGTAGCATGCACGAATCCAAGTCTATATATTGCCTTTGGGCATCAAAGTCTATACATTGACAGCTGAACTGTGCAAGTCTATACATTGCCTTTGGGCATCAAAGTCTATACATTGGCAGCTGAACTGTGCAAGTCTATACATTGCCTTTGGGCACAAAGTCTATACACTGCTTGCATTCAGTTCAAGTCTATACATCGCCACCTCATTCATGCATAAACACTAAAGCAAACTCTATACACTTCTCATCTTTACCTACGTTCAGAACAAAGTTTATACATTCTGTTGCATTGTTCAGCAAGTCTATACAGCGTCTCTCTTAGCGTCTTGTGCATGCAGCATAGAAAGTCTGTACATTCGTTGATAGACTCATGCATAAACACTAAGACAAGTCTGTACATTCGTTGACAGCTTGTCTGAGCATCTCATGCATTCAATGTGCATACTTTCATTCTGTTTGTGCATCTCTCTTCAAGCTAAAGTCTGTACACTCCTTATTTCTAAGTCTATACATTCTATCCTTCACACTAAGTCTGTACACGGTGGTCTTCAGTTACCCAACAAGTCTGTACATCCTTCTGATTATTTTCTTATGACTGTGTGACAGGTACTGTTCGTGAAGCCTATGAAGGGCACGTGATCTGAGGTTGGCACCTGGCACGTGATCCGAGGACAACGCCCTAATTGCTGCTGCTATAAATATGAAGCCTCCTCCATCTGGAGAAGACTGATCAAGAGAAAAAGAGACTGATCGAGAACAGAAAAAAGAGAGTGATCGAGATAGAAGGAAAGAGCTGCAGAGAGGCTGTTCCCCTGGTCAAGCTGTTTGGCATCAATTGTTGCAGACTGAGTCTGCTGTTCTAGCCTTGCTAGTGGAAGCCTTACTCCGGTTTGGAGTGAGGGGTGGACGTAGGTCTGTGGACCGAACCACTTAAAAGATCCTGGTGTTCACGTGTGGTTTGATTTCCTTATGTGTTCTTTTCATTGCTGCACTCATTAGATGCTTGCTTAGGATCGTGTGAGGGTTAATAGAATAGTTGTCTTGCTTTGATCCTTCTAAGTATTCTCATTATATTTCTACAACAGTCTTTAATTCCGCATATCTGAGCTTTAGAGTTTTAATTAGGCAATATTTGAAGAGGGATACATTCACCCCCCCTCTGTATCCGGGCCTTGCACCCTATTAATTGGTATCAGAGTGGGTGTCTGCATAGAAGGTCTAGCGACCTGCAGATCCGATCCTGCAGTCTTCAGTGCTATCTTGCTTTTGTGCATCATTATTCCTGTTGCATTCATTTGATCTGTTTCCATGGGTGATCCACCGGTTTTCAACTACTTTATTTTTAATGTGTGGTTTGCCAATCTGCGTAACTATGCTATATCAGTTAATCCTGATCTGTGGAAGTTAATTTCAGATGGTCCTCACAAATTACCAAAGAAAGTGTCCAAATGGACAGACAATCACAGATCAAAGGATGGAGAAAATCAGAAAGCCTGGAATCTGATGAAAGCAACTACTGACAAAGCCTTACATTCTTGCTTTCATGATTGCAGGTCCGCTAAAGACATCCTGGATAAGCTGGAGCTAGCTCACAGGATGAATGAGGACAGCTGCATGATGGCAGACAAGAGCAACCATAGCAGTGACCAAGATGAATTCGAAGATGCTGAAGAGGTAATCAATCGTTTCTCTAGTTACACTTTAGATGACTGGGAAGATGCCTATGCCAATCTGTTACACTCCCATGAAAAACTGAGGAAGAAGAATAAAAGTCTGATAAAGAAGATAACAAATCTAGGGGATCCTATTTCTGGAGGTGAAAATCTTGAAAATCCTGAAATTCTAAAAACTGAAAATGAAATATTCAGAAGACAATTGTCGAAACTAGATGAAATCAAGTCTGAACTTGATCATGTCAAATCTGAAAACGGAAAACTCAGAAAATAATGTCACGAATCTGAACAAAGATTAGTCAATCTGGAAAGTGAAAACAGATTGATAAATGAAAAGTTTGAGGCTGTTAGTGCTGTGAATTTAAAGTTTCAGGAAAACCTTGAAAACTATGAACCAGAAAACAAGAGTTTCCTAACTGATGTATTGTTTGATGATGATAAACTTCAGGAGGAGAACACTAGTTTGAAGGTAGAAACTGAGAAATTGAGAAAGGAAAATGAGGAGTTAAAGCAGTTGAACACCATCATGTCAGACAGATTGCTGACATTTGAAAAATGTAAATGTGTGGTGTCTGATAATTCAGAAGAAGTGGAAAAGCTCAAACTGAAACAAGAAATTGAAACCCTTAAAAATTTGAATGATGTGATGCATCAACAAATTCTGGTCTGTGAAGAAGATATAGTCAACTATGTACATCAGATCTCTTCCCTTCAATCTGAAATAAATGATCTGAGTAATTCTTTGTCAAAATTCGTAGGTGGGCAGAAAAACCTAGACAAGCTACTAGGTGTAAAAATCAATCCTAGGAAGGAAGGGCTGGGCTACTATAATGTTAACAAGAAAGAGCTTCAGAGCAAGTTGATGACTTCATTTGTAAAAGCTTCAAGTGTAGCTACCACCTCAAAAGATAAACAGCCCACTGTTCAGAAAATGCAGAAACAAACTGACATTCAAAAAAAATAATAATAAAACATCAGAAATTCAAAGGAACAATCTGCATGCTAAAAACTCATCAGATAAATGCCATGTTTTAAAGAAATCAAATGGCTCCTGTCATTATTGTGGTAAGCATGGACACTTTATGAGTAACTATTTTGTGATGAAACAAGATGACAAAAAGCATGCTAGAAAACCTATGTCTGGTCAAAAAAAGGGTAATCTGAATGTTAAAGAATTTCATGCTAGAAATCATGCTTTTCAAAATAAGAAAATTCATTGCTTTAATTGTGGCAAGATGGGCCACATTGCAGCTCATTGCTGGCATGTTAAGGGGAAGAAATTTTATTCTAAGTTTGTTAATTTCCATGACAACAAAAATGTTTTTGAAAGGAAAAAATTTGGTTTCAAGAGAAAGCTCATTGGGTGCTTCGAATGTGGGAAGCATGGCCATACAGTCAAGGACTGTTGGCATGCCCAAGGAAGCCATGTTAATGACAAATCCTCTAAATTCTCTGCCAAAAGACCTGGGAAATTTTCATGCTATAACTGTGGTAAGTCAGGTCACAAGTCTGTTAACTGCTGGTTAATTGGAAATAGGAGACAGAATGTTCATGCAAACAACAGACAATCTCATGCTCATGCACATAGGCCTTATGTTTCTGTTAATGTGCATCATAATAAAGTTGAAAAATCTGTTGGTACATGTAGATATTGTGGAAAATATGGACATTCTATGGATCTTTGTTCTCTGATGAAATTTGATGATCATCTTGTTAAAAGACTGTTCAGAACACCATCTTGTGGTGTTAGTGGTAAACCAGGACCCAAGGTTTCTTGGGTACCTGTTACATCAAAATGATGTGTCTACTACAGGTATGCCTTGGGAGCTGAAGAATAAAGAGGGGTAATAAACCAAGGCATTCAAGAATGAAAACCCCAGTTCTACACTTTCCAGCTCTGTCATGTTAAATTCCTGTCATTCAAAATTTGCTATCTCTGATTACTGCATAGCATGTTAAATCTGTGTTTGTATGTTCACTCATCATTTGAATTGTCAAATTTGAATTTTTTGAACTCTCCTCATCTGAAGTCTGTTTTGCACTCAACTCTGTTGATGGACATTGCTTGATTAAGAATTCTCTGCAAGCATCTGAATTTCACATGATTTACGTTTTAATGATTGTCTGAATTTGCATATGTAGCCATAAAAAAAAAATCTGATGCACTATCATGCATGACCACTATGGTATATTAAATGGTAAGCTACCAAAAGGCAGGTGAAATCTGTCTGGAGGTTCTTACTATGTGTGAGATGGTCTTAAGACCAAGGCCTCCGCCATGTACCATGGGTCATTTCAATTAATAGGGTAGTCCGAATGAGCATGAGTCACATAGTCATATGTTCAGTCTTCATGGCAAACATTGCATGTTTTTGCATACATATAGTTAACTGCACTGGATTTATTTTGAGAAATTCAAAAACAAGTGTTTTTCTGTGCATATAGATAGGGGGAGCAAAATACCTTTGTCTAGTCAACCGAAGCTATCTAATTCAGATTGTTGTGTCTGGTCTTCAGTGTTTTTAGTCAGGGGGAGTCAATGCATTGCATATCTCTTATTTTGAAAATAAAAAAAAAGGGGAGGAAGTGACTCACTGCATATAGTCAGGGAAAGCATGCTTAATCTTTTCAGTTGTGTCTTTGTCTGAACTCTTCCTGTCCATCTATCTGATTCATCTTGTCATATCTGTAGTGTCAGTGATTCCATCATCAAATGATCTCTCTTGACTGCTTCTGAAGTTTTCATAATCTGAATTTATATCTTATTGGATCTGTCTGTCTCTCCTAAATCTGCTGAAGGAGAGCTTCACCTCTACCCAGTCAACTCTGAACTACTTTGCTCAAGAGCAGATTCTTTGCTGCAATTTTTCAGAATCCATGCTGTTTGTTGAAATTTCAGTCAGCTTACTTGAATTAATGAGCCGAGATATGAAGTAAACCTTCAGCCTGAATACTACTTCATTAAAGTTAAAACATCTTTAATGAGGAACCTTCCATTATATATGCTTAAGAACATTTGTTAACTGGAATTGGTTTAAGTCTTATGTACGCTTGTTTGGACTCAAAGAACTTGAAAATATCTGACTCAATCTCTTAATAAACTTTAACTGCTTGCTTCATGTAAATTCATGTAAGACTATATGAAATCTGAAAAGTTGAAGTCCATGTCTACGTTGACTGAGATATATAGTGTATGTAGTTGTTCTTAAACACCTAACTTGTTCTGAATCCATTCTGAGAAAAAGTATGGACAGAGCAATGACTGTGGTTACAGAGAAACCTGTCCAAAGGATTGTGTCATGAAGTACCATGGTTAACTCTGTTTAAAGAGATGATTGGAGACTACTGTGAGAATATGGCAGAGCAATGATATAGTTGTATTGAGTAACTGGGGATTCTGGCCTCTGATCAAGGTGTATTCTCATGCCAAAGATACTTTTAATGCTACCTCTGTTCTCTAAAATGGGATAGACTGTTCACTCGTCTGTCTGCATGAGACACCAAGTCCACACATTGCATCGTGTGCTTCTCATTTAAAGTCTATACATCCGCATGCTAGCAAGTCTTCAAAGTCCATACATTGCATCCGCATGCTAGCAAGTCTTCAAAGTCCATACATTGCACTGTAGCATGCACGAATCCAAGTCTATACATTGCCTTTGGGCATCAAAGTCTATACATTGGCAGCTGAACTGTGCAAGTCTATACATTGCCTTTGGGCACAAAGTCTATACACTGCTTGCATTCAGTTCAAGTCTATACATCGCCACCTCATTCATGCATAAACACTAAAGCAAAGTCTATACACTCCTCATCTTTACCTACGTTCAGAACAAAGTCTATACATTCTGTTGCATTGTTCAGCAAGTCTATACAGCGTCTCTCTTAGCGTCTTGTGCATGCAGCATATAAAGTCTGTACATTCGTTGATAGACTCATGCATAAACACTACGACAAGTCTGTACATTCGTTGACAGCTTGTCTGAGCATCTCATGCATTCAATGTGCACACTTTCATTCTGTTTGTGCATCTCTCTTCAAGCTAAAGTCTGTACACTCTTTATTTCTAAGTCTATACATTCTATCCTTCACACTAAGTCTGTACACGGTGGTCTTCAGTTACCCAGCAAGTCTGTACATCCTTCTAATTATTTTATTATGACTGTGTGACAGGTACTGTTCGTGAAGCCTATGAAGGGCACGTGATCTGAGGTTGGCACCTGGCACGTGATCCGAGGACAACGCCCTAATTGCTGCTGTTATAAATACGAAGCCTCCTCCATCTGGAGAAGACTGATCAAGAGAAAAAGAGACTGATCGAGAATAGAAAAAAGAGAGTGATCGAGATAGAAGGAAAGAGCTGTAGAGAGGCAGAGAGGCAGCGAGCAGAAGAAGAAGAAAGAAGAAAGAAGAAAGAAGAAGAGTGAGCCAGAGAGCAGAAGAGAGATCGAGAGATACAGCTTAAGAAGAAAAAGAGAAAAGAGAGCTTGTAGGAAGAGAGAGGTAGAGAGTCAAAGAGGAAGAGAAGAAGAAGATTTCGTTCTTCTGGCATTTGGATCAAATCCATGCGAGATTGCTCCTTGGCAAGCTACATCTTTGTGGTCTACATTTCCAGCTTTCTGATTGCTGTATTTTTCCTTTCTTGTCTTTATTTACATTTCCATTGTGTTTCTTCCGATTCTCTAGTGAGGTCGGTGGTCCTCCTGTGGTATCAGGAGAAGGGAGACTTGGAGTCTCCAGGTTGCTAGTGACTGGTGTTACTAGCGGTTTCCCTTTGGGTTTCAGAGGAAGAGAGACTTGGGTCTCTGGGTTCCCCTCTGGTTTGGAGGAAGGGAGGATTGGTCCTCCAGTTGTAAGCGGCTGGGTGTCGCTTGTGGGTTCCCTCTTGGGTGGAGGAAGAGAGACCTTGGTCTCTGGTTTGCTAGTGATTGTGTGTCACTAGTGGTTCCCTCCAGTTGAGAGGAAGAGGGGAGGCTGTTCCCCTGGTCAAGCTGTTTGGCAGCAATTGTTGCAGACTGAGTCTGCTGCTCTAGCCTTGCTAGTGGAAGCCTCACTCCGGTTTGGAGTGAGGGGTGGACGTAGGTCTGTGGACCGAACCACCTAAAAAATCCTGGTGTTCACTTGTGGTTTGATTTCCTTATGTGTTCATTTCATTGCTGCGCTCATTAGATGCTTGCTTAGGATCGTGTAAGAGTTAATAGAATAGTTGTCTTGCTTTGATCCTTCTAAGTATTCTCATTATATTTCTACAACAGTCTTTAATTCTGCATATCTGAGCTTTAGAGTTTTAATTAGGCAATATTTGAAGAGAGATACATTCACCCCCCCTCTGTATCCGGGCCTTGCAGCCTATCAGATGACTTGTACTATAGATCTTTCTTCGGTCCCCTCCTCAAGTGCATCAGTGCCGACGAAGCCAGCCGAGCAGTTCAGGAACTACACGAAGGCATCTGCGGCGCGCACCAAGGAGGAATATCGCTCGCCAGGATCTTGCTTCGGCTGGGTTACTGGTGGCCCACCCTCCAACGCCACTGCACGACCTATGTGCAGAAGTGCGACCGATGTCAGTGCTTCGACCATCTGATCCACGACCCCGCCACGGAGCTCATCACCCTTGCCGAGCCATACCCCTTCGCTCGGTGGGGAATAGATATTCTCGGTCCGTTTCCTACGGCTCAAGCTCAGAAGAAGTTCGTCATCGTCGTCATCGACTACTTCACCAAATGGATCGAAGTCGAGGCCACCATCAGGATCACCGAGTCAGTCGTATGGAGTTTTGTTTAGAAGTCGATCATTTGTCATTACAGTGTCCCCCGAGTGATAGTGAGCGATAATGGTCAGCAATTTGATTCTCATTATTTCAGAGACAAATGTGCCGACCTAAACATTCGCAACCACTTCACTTCGGTAGCCCACCCTCAGGCCAACGGACTGGTCGAGAATGCCAACAAAACTATCTTAAAAGGCATCAAAACCAGGCTCGACAAGGCCAAGGGAAGCTGGCTCGAGGAATTACCGAGCGTACTATGGTCGCACCGAACTACTCTGAGAACGGCCACCAGTGAAACACCTTTTCAGCTGGTGTAGGGCATGAAATCTGTGGTTCCATTGGAGGTCGGCAATCCCTCTCTCTGAGTCATCTACTTCGAACCCGAGGTGAATGAGCAGAAACTGGTAGAAAACCTCGACTTAGCGAACGAGATCCGAGAGATTGCAAAGATCCGAGCAATGGAATACCAATGGCGCATCACTCGATACAACAACTCTAGAGTTCGAGATAGAGACTTCCAGCCAGGGGACTTCATCCTGAGAAAGGCCGAAGCCTCTCGACCACAGGAGGCGGCGGGGAAGCTAGCCCCTACCTGGGAAGGCCCCTACCGAGTGGTTGGGACGCTCGGGAAAGGGGCGTATCAACTGTCCACCATGGAAGGAACACCCATCCCTCAGACATGGAACGCGACTACACTTCGCAAATTCTACTTTTGATCATCTGGCAAGCACACACATGTAAGCAAAGTGGAAAAACATTCTTCTCTTTCCATTAAACTCTGGTGTACATCAAGTAGGGCGCAGCCAATATAATATGCATGTACAACAAAAAATTACATCCACAGGTACTATGACACGAGCGAAATGCTCGGCCAACCCGGTAGGCACTCCTATGTCCAGTCACTGACTCTGCCTCGTGCGAAAACTTGCTCGGATAAGGGATAGCCAGCCCCGTTGGCTCGAGAAGCTCGGAGGAATGGTGCCAAAGGGATTGGAAGGACAACAAAAAAAAAAGAGAGAAGTCGACCCAAGACAAATGAAGAGGAAGCTTGAGAGAGATCCCCTTCTTAGCAATGGGGTCGACGGCGGAAAGAAAGGAGGGGCTAGGTGACCAGAAAGGAGGAAGCTTAAACGAGCTTCCCCTCCCCCCAAGGATGGCGTCGGCGGGTCTGGGATAGGAAGGCGACATGCTCCCGCATGTCGAACCCTCTCCCAAACTGACCCTCGACTATCAAACCCTCTTCCAAACTGGAATAGTAGGAGCTCCCCTCCTACTGCCGTCTACATCATCATCTCTTGAAGTGCTCTCCATGCTCCGCTGAGATCGACAGCATACCACTTCACGGAAAGGGAAGAAGAAGAAACTATCAGGGATGGCCTTAAGCAATGGAAGAAGGAGGAGACGCCCCTCGGACCTTTTATAGGCCGAAGGGGGAGCTGATTACCTTAAATGACGCTCCCCTTAAAAACATGTTAAACGGAGCCTTCCCTGAGACGGTTACCTCATTTCCCAACATTCCCCCCCAGCGGGATGCGCGAAGCGGCAAGTCATTTACAGCGGCATGGAAAAGCGAAAAGGTGCCAGTGCCATGTCAATTATCTGACAGATCGGCACGCACGATATCTGCAGAGAAAATCGGCGACTATAGATACGATAGTCGAATCACACCAAAAGCAGTAAGAAACAATCAATTCAGCACTTAATATTGCCGATACTATACTTTCCAAAAAACAAAAAGGTCTTACACGGCTACAAAAGGGAAAGAAAGGAAAAGCTTATACATCAGGCCTCATCCCCATCTCCAGGCTCGGTAGACAAGGCCCCCTCAACACCAGACGATCTGCCCCCAGTATTCTCGTCGATGATCGACCCAAGCACTGACCCCACCTGCGTGGGAACTATCTCGGTCGCATGCTCTCCCGAGGCTACTGGAGTTGGCGATCGGTCGGACGAGCTCGAGGAGTCCTGACCCCCCTCTTCGCTTGACGTATAATGGGAAGAGTCGGTGGAACCCTAGTCTGAGCCATAGCATTGCCCGGATCGGAAGCATCATCCCGGCCGACCCACTTGCTCTAGTCTCGGGCATGGGAAGAACCCTCCAAAGCTTGGAGATCACTTGGAGCTAGCGTATCATCCCCGTCGATGATCTCCAACTCGGCCGGTGGTGCCTCATCCTCAACCGCTTGCGTCTGGTCTGAACGAAGAAGAGCAAATTGAATGTAGGAAGGCACTTACTCTATAAGAAAGAGAACAAGTCCCTGAGATCCTCACTTGTCGGCAACAATGCTCGAGAAAGATACTCCCCGATGTTGGACGAGGTCACCAACTTAGCAGTCGGCCGACAATTCTGTAGAAGGATAGCAGCATCCCTCTCCACCTCTGGGGGAACCTCCGTTTGCTTCGGAGGAATGTTCGGGTGAAAGTTGGGCGCCGTCGAAAAATTCCAAACCACACTGACCGTCAACGCACCCACCCAGAAATATTGGGTCTTCCACCCCTTATGAGAGGAGTCCTTCACGGAAAGGCACACGCAACTCCTGTTCCGTTTCACCTGGACGAAGAAGAAGCCCTTCCCCGCATGAAGATTCTTCTCCAGCTCAAAAAAATAATGGAAGAGGTCCAGCGAGGTGCTCACCCCACACTGGCCACAAAGGAAAATGAAGGAGAAGATGAGGGTATAAGAATTGAAGACTAGCTGGATAGGAGCCAGCCGGTAGAACATAAGCAACTCGGCGACGAAGGAATGGAGGGGCAGGCGAAAGCCACACTTCTAGGCCAAGAGGAAGGAACAAAAGAGGCTAGAACGAGTGGCTAGACTAGACTCATAAGGCTCAGGCGCAAGGAACTGAAATCACCAAGGTAGCCCATACTGGTTCTCAAGTCACCTCACCTCAGCCCCCCCCCCCCCCAACTGGCTACGGAGAGGCTCGACTGTACCAAGAAAACCCGTGGGGTCTATTTTTTCTGGCGCCCCTAGGCCTCAAGATTTTGGTCCGCCATTGAACAGATGGCGGAACTAGAAGAAGAAGGGGAAAGCTCTAGATCAGAGGACTCCGGAGGAGAAGGAAGTTGACGGATCGCCGCCGCGGTAATCTCTTCTAGCTCCGCGAAAGCTACTGTGATTCTCCGCTCCTCCGAACTGCTCTCATGGCGCATGAGCCCCCCTATATAAATGAAAATGATGGCAAAACCCTAAACCCCAGAGATAAAGGGACGCAAATAACGTGCCATTCTTATAACCCCTAGTAGGAGGCGACGTTCCGATCTCCCAAGGAGGGGCCTTCTTTTACTCATCATGATGGGCATATTCTCAGGACAAGCCGCATGATGTGCCCCCTACAAGAGAGTGATCTCCACCCAACTAGAGCCACGAAAAGTCCAGCCCAAATGCTACTCAACCGAGCCTAATTTTGGCTCGGGAGTAGGAGGGGGACAAGTTGAGAGGGGAAATCTAACCGCCCATATGAAGAGGCCAAACGAGGTTCAACCCGACCCAACGAGGCCCAGCTCCTTGAAGTGGTAGCCTCTGGGCCCACTAAAGATAAGCCTAACAACTCACTCGGAACAAGCACTTCCTAGGCGGCCTTCGGGTTGGGAAGTCCGAGCATCAGGTTGATCGGGAGAGCTCCATCGGAGCCCCGTATTGTCTACCCAGACCACACACTCATCGCTCGGGAAGACATCTCTTGAGCCAGTGCCTCATGCTCGGTCCAACTGATGGAAGCTTATCTATACGGCCGTTACGTGTCCCTTAAAAGCTGGGAGCTCAAGGGGGTAGGGGAGATCAGGAGTCCACGTGCTATAAAGAGCCCGCAAGGAGGACATAACCCCCCCCCCCCGAAACTCCTCCGCTTACTGTGATTATTCACTCAACGAGCCATTATTTAAACTAGAAGAACCCTCCTGTGAGAAGGTAAGCCAAGAACCATAAGCAGGAAACACTTCACCTTTTGGTGGAGAGGGATCTCGCACTCCCATCTTCCTCCTAACTCCTCCCTTTGCACCAATGCTCTACTACAATCACTGACTTAAGCATCAGAGGGTCTTCCCCAGGGATTCATCCCTAGGCACCTCTGACTTGTTTCCCTTCTTGTAGTTCATACTTCAAGGATACGTGGTTATCTTCCTCCCCGCTCAAGAGTAGCGCGAGATCGCCCCTCTTCAAGTTTAAATGTTGCAAATACATGTTGCATGGATAGATTGTAAAGTGTTTGCAATCTAGCTCATGTGTTGATTAAACCTTTAGAAGAATGATCAAATTGTTAATGTGATTTACAAGCAATTCAGTCTTGCATTTTAAGACATGTTGTTTGATTGCATGACTATTTGGGCTTGATTTTTGGTTGAAGAAAACTTGGGATGTCAAGAGGCTTCAAAGTCTTTTATGATTGAACAAGTCTTTGTGCAACTCAAGATGTATTGACTTGACTATTTTGAATTCTAGGATCAACTCTCATGGCGGTCGCTTGGAAGGTAAAACAAACGTGTGGACAAGCACCTTGCTTTCTACAATCTAAAATTGGTGGTATATGTCATGTCTAATCTGTCAAGAACCATTGGTAAGATTTTTACTTTGTCATAACATTGATCAGACCCTGTGCACTTCACGTAGCCTTCACTAATACAGTTCATTCATGACTTTTGAGGTTCACAATGTCCTTCAGAATTTCACATAAAGGTTGGTAGAGATCATTCATGCAGAGATCATTCATTGTGTACAACCTCATAGTCATTAGCTCTTGTTGTTTGGATGTAAGACTTGTGTTTTCAAAGGACTACAATGCATATCATTCATATTAATCTTGTTGGCATGTGTGTGTGATGCTTGAGTCTCATGGTTTGCTGTGAGTGGAAGATTTGATGGATGCTGGGTTTTTCACAAATGAAAGTCTCTTTTGAGTTCATCTCATTTTGAACATAACTTCATTTGATGTTTTGTCAATGGTCATGATGTGCTTAAAACATTCACATTCATCTTGGTGAAATTGGTTTCTTGATGCCCATCTATTGTGTGAAATGGCTTCATCTTTGGTCAATGGATTGAAGGATGCTAAAAGGGTTTTCATACTTATCTCTTACTCGTTCTTAATGTTTTGTATGAAGCTCATGCATTTATCATATGGATTATTGAGCTAAAGTTCTAATCATTTCTTTATGGTTTTGCAGGTCAAAATACTAAGTATAAACCCTCCAAGTTCAAAGGAGTTTGATGCCACAAAGTTGAATGGGCTACTAATGGGGTTAAGGTTCTGAACGGTTGCAAAATCTAGAATTTCCCAGATTTCGGTCGACCGCCCATGGGGTTTCGGTCGACCGAAATCCCCAGAAAGGGTTGTTTTCAGTCTGCAAATTTTAGGTCGACCACCCACCCCGTGTAGGTCGACTGGTACCGGCAAAACCCAAAAACGTGGAACCGAAAACCATCTAAACCCAATCCATTTGTGCTCTACTTTTTCCCACCTGCCCCTAGGGTTAAGATATACATGTTTAGGCATGTTTCACATAGTTTTGGCAAGGGTTAATGGTATTTTCATACACTTTGTGTGGGTTTATGTCACGCCCCGAGCGCGGAAGATACCCGGAGATGCGCGACGTGTCTATATCAATCATGTCAATCAGAGTGGTCGTGTATTCGACACAAAGACAGATATGCGCAAAATAGCAAGATAACCCAATCCTTTATTTCATAATGGATAGACTATTACAAATCCAATACTCTGTTTAATAAAAAGAAAAGTACATAGTTGACTCGAGAAAACTATAGAAACAACTAGACGACACTTGTAGAAGCTCTATCACTTTCACTCTTGACTATTCCCATCCGATTGACTTCCATCGTCGTCGGACTTACCTGAAAAGTACAAAGGGACAAACGGAATGAGCGAACGCTCAGTAGGAAATTATATCTCAAGTACTAGCAAGGGGTTTAAGTAATTACATTTTCATGAATGCAATAAAGCTATGCATGCCCGCATAAAACGACAGAATAGATAGAATGTAGTATCAAGGAAATAAGATGAACTTATCATGAACTTTCAACAAGATAACAAGTTTATTCGAGATATTCAAGCAAGTACATTTACAAGTCATGTCAAGAACTTTGGCTATCAGGTATCAAGCAAGTAAATTACCCTTTTTCGGGCCACGCATTTCATTTCATGTCAAGTACGAGTCAAGTACAAGATGTGTGTGGAATGTCTAATCAAGCAAGTCAAGTACTCGGTATAATGCCAGATACCTTATCATTTTAACTCCCATGGGCACAAGTACTTTCGGGTGCTCCTCCCAGGACCAGATCGGGCCCTATATGCACAGGCATTTATCATGTGTTTTGACATCCACTCTTGTTTATATAGCCAATATAGAATTTCAATCATCAAGCTTGTAGACACGTATGACAACTTTGACAGAATAGAGTCCAAAAATATGACAAGGACATAGAATGGCGATCATAACGGTATAATCACGATATCGATAAAACTAGGTAGAATATGGTTCCTTTAACTTAGGTACCATGACAAATCAATATGGACAGTCTTTATATAGAATTGAGGTCCACATAAACATAAGATCAAGCAAGATACCCTCATTCTTATCATAGAATTGGGGTTTACAAGAACGACATGATATGGCATGATATCATCATCCCATCAAGAATTTCTTATGATATACTCTTTGTATAATCATAAGGGCCGGTATACCATGTTTCTTTAGATTGACATGGCAAGGATCGTGTAATGGGTTTTTAGGGTACAACCAGCTCAGTCGGCCTTGAGGGAATCCAAGGCTACGAGGAGTCTTACGGAGGTCTCTATGACTAACTCGCTAGTCCAAAGGAACGGAATGTCCAATGGAGAGCTTGTATGTCAATGAGAGTTGAGTGTGATCGATAAATCAACATGAAACGTAGGACTATACTCACGGAGTGGAGAATAGTGCCGATATATATATATATATATGTATAATATGAAACCATCGGTAATAGAATCAGGATAAAATCAGTTTACAGTAAAATAACGACTTAAGTAAAGTCGTGTATTGAATAATTAACGCCTAACAGAAGGGCGTTTACATATATTGCCAATTTCCAGAATTTCCATTATTTCATTAATTTATCAAAAACACGCCTTTCCTGGGGGCGTTTCTTCAAAGTTGACGACTGCAGAGGCAAGCGTCTCATCATTTACATATTCGACAGGATATAATTATTCTCAGAAATTTATCAAAAAAGCACCCTTGGAAGGGGCGTTACTTTCTAATTCCATTTTACAGAATATGTGAATTTCAGGATTTTAACAGATACACGCCCTAGGAAGGGGCGTTACTTTTCAGATTCACGCCTTGTTCTGGGGCGTTAGAATATGGAAAACGACTTTGTCCAAGTCGTGAATTTCAAGGAATTTACGATATTTTAATAAATAATATTTCGAGAGACAGGATACATGTCATGGCAGTAAAATTTAACAGGAATTCATAGGGTCATGCAAGATATTAAAAATCATTATTTCATATGTATTGTAATTTTTAAACAGGATCAATTATTAATCACATGCGATTCTTATGAAATTAACGCCTGCGTAGAGGGCGTCAAATATTAAATTGACGACCACTGTCATGGTCGTTTCTTTTAAATTAGCGCCCTAATCAAGGGCGTTTCTTTTAAAATTTTGCAGAAAACGTAATAAAACCTTATAAACAGTATGCATGCCATGCTCATATACGTATGTATAGATATCTTGCATTATTTCTTATTTGGGCTACAATAACTTGAGAAAATCCTACCTTTTGATTCGAAGACAAACGTGAGGGGTTTTGACTAGAAGAAGATGATGCTTTGCTACGCTCCTGAAGACAACGGCTACTGGATGATGGAAGAAGATGTTGGCTTCGATTGTAGAAGAAGAACTCTGAAGGTTATAGATGAGTCCCGATTGCAAAACCTATAGCGGGCACGTCAAAGGTATCAACATCTTTGTACTTAGTCGTTGGAGGCGAAGGAAGAATACTTACTGTTGTTCTTCACGACGTCCAAGCCTCTTAAACTGTAGAAAAGAAGAAGAAGAATAATCAATATTCTTCATGCATCATGGAAGAAGATTATCAGAAAAAAAAACTCACTGTTCGTCAACTTACCGTAGCAGGCGAATGATCAAATAGGTTTAGGGTTGGATCGAACAGGCTTATTTATAGGATATTGAAGTCCTAACAAGAGTAGGGTTTGATTGATGGTAGTATATCCCTAATAGAGTCCTTACTCTAATAGACACTTACTAGATTAGGTTGATCTTCCCTGGATAAGCTCTGGGTTCGAACGGTTCACGAACTGAATTAACGCCTTAGGTCAGGGCGTGTATTCTTTAATTGACGCCTTACGTTAGGGCGTTTCTTAAAAAGCGCCTTGAAAAAGGGCGTTTCGTGTTTTAAAACACGCCCAAGATAGGGGCGTTTCTTTTACTTACCCATTTGGTCGCATGAGAACTGACGACCGCATATGTGGGCGTCCTTTCTTTAGTCACGCCATGGATAGAGGCGTTTCTTTATAAATTAACGCCTTAATAAGAGGCGTTATTTTTAATTTGTTTTATTTCGTCCAATTAACCCTATTCCTTTTATATATATTACTTCTGTAATATATATGTTTTAATTCATTTCAATTATTCATTTATTAGGGTTGCTACACCCTCCCCCACTTAAAAAGAATTTGGTCCCCAAATTCGCTATATATATAATTATACACGTGGAGAGTGTAGAACATATACCTCTTAGAATAACTCGGGAAATCGTTTCTTCATAGATTCCTCGGTCTCCCATGTCGCTTCGTGTTCAGGATTCTTATTCCATTGCACCTTAAGCATGGGAATAACCTTATTCCTTAGAGCTCGTATTTCTCGATCTAATATCTTTAAAGGCCTCTGTTCATATGTGAGATCTTTCTGGATCACCAGATCTCCATGCTCAATAATATGTGACGGATCGTGCACATACTTCTTCAACATAGATATGTGAAATACATTGTGTACCTCGGACAACTGAGGAGGCAACGCGATGCGATAAGCAACCTCGCCAACTCTTTCGAGTACCTCAAATGGTCCGATGAATCTTGGCGTAAGCTTGCCCTTAACACCAAATCTTCGTATGCCACGTCCAGGCGATATCTTGAGAAATACATGATCTCCGATTTGGAATTCAAGATCTCTCCTTCTTGTATCAGCATAAGCTTTTTGTCTCGTCTGAGCAACTTGCAATCTTTCTCTGATTACTTGTATCTTCTCAGTTGTATCCCTTACCATGTCTGGACCTAATAGTTGTTTCTCTCCAACTTCGTTCCAACATATGGGAGATCGGCAACTCCTTCCGTATAAGGCTTCGAAAGGTGCCATTTGGATACTAGCTTGGTAGCTATTATTATATGCAAATTCAACTAAAGGTAAGTGGTCATGCCAGCTTCCTCCAAAGTCAATAATGCATGCTCTCAGCATATCTTCAACAACTTGATTAGTTCGCTCGGTCTGACCATCCGTTTGTGGGTGAAAAGCAGTACTAAAGTTGAGCCTTGTCCCCAACGAATGTTGTAATCCCTTCCAAAAATGAGAAGTAAAACGGGGATCTCTATCAGACACGATTGAGACAGGAATTCCATGTATCCTGACTATTTCCTTGATGTACAGTGCAGCTAGCACATCAATTGACCATCGGCTTTTTATTGGCAAGAAATGTGCCGATTTAGTTAATCGGTCAATGATAACCCGGATTCCATCATGTCCTCCTTTAGATTTAGACAAACCCATGATGAAGTCCATACCAATATCCTCCCATTTCCACTTAGGAATATCTAGAGGATGTAGTTTTCCCGCAGGCTTTTGGTGTTCCGCCTTGACCTGTTGGCATGTGAGACAGCGCGATACATAGTCCGCTATTTCTCTTTTCATATTAGGCCACCAAAAGTTCCTCTTTACATCTTGGTACATTTTGGTTGATCCAGGATGAATAGTGTATCTTGATCTGTGAGCTTCATCTAAGATCTTCTTCTTTAATTCCGGACAATCAGGTATACAAGTTCTATCTTTGAATAATAATCAATCAGGTATACAAGCTCTGATACCACAAAGACTGTCACGCCCCGAGCGCGGAAGATACCCGGAGATGCGTGACGTGTCTATATCAATCATGTCAATCAGAGTGGTCGTGTATTCGACACAAAGACAGAGATGCGCAAAATAGCAAGATAACCCAATCCTTTATTTCATAATGGATAGACTATTACAAATCCAATACTCTGTTTAATAAAAAGAAAAGTACATAGTTGACTCGAGAAAACTATAGAAACAACTAGACGACACTTGTAGAAGCTCTATCACTTTCACTCTTGACTATTCCCATCCGATTGACTTCCATCGTCGTCGGACTTACCTGAAAAGTACAAAGCGACAAACGGAATGAGCGAACGCTCAGTAGGAAATTATATCTCAAGTACTAGCAAGGGGTTTAAGTAATTACATTTTCATGAATGCAATAAAGCTATGCATGCTCGCATAAACGATAGAATAGATAGAATGTAGTATCAAGGAAATAAGATGAACTTATCATGAACTTTCAACAAGATAACAAGTTTATTCGAGATATTCAAGCAAGTACATTTACAAGTCATGTCAAGAACTTTGGCTATCAGGTATCAAGCAAGTAAATTACCTTTTTTCGGGCCACGCATTTCATTTCATGTCACGTACGAGTCAAGTACAAGATGTGTGTGGAATGTCCAATCAAGCAAGTCAAGTACTCGGTATAATGCCAGATACCTTATCATTTTAACTCCCATGGGCACAAGTACTTTCGGGTGCTCCTCCCAGGACCAGATCGAGCCCTATATGCGCAGGCATTTATCATGTGTTTTGACATCCACTCTTGTTTATATAGCCAATATAGAATTTCAATCATCAAGCTTGTAGACACGTATGACAACTTTGATAGAATAGAGTCCAAAAATATGACAAGGACATAGAATGGCGATCATAACGGTATAATCACGATATCGATAAAACTAGGTAGAATATGGTTCCTTTAACTTAGGTACCATGACAAATCAATATGGACAGTCTTTATATAATAATCTTCCCTCGGAAGTTAGTTGAAAATCAGATTGTCTTTCTAATCTGCCTTTGATTTCCACTAACATAGGATCATCATCCTGAAGTGCTTGTATCTCAGATAATAAGTCTGACTGTATGCTTACATGAGATAGTGTGACAAATTTGGATTCCGTGTCCAAGCTTATATTGAGCTCGGAGAATTGTTCAAGTAACCTCCATTCTTGCATCATACAATTTGCTATCATTGCTCTCGGCTTTCGACTAAGGGCGTCAGCAACATAATTACCCTTTCCGGGATGGTATTGTATATTGAAGTCGAAGTCCTTGAGATATTCTAGCCAGCGTCTTTGTCTCATGTTTAGCTCCTTTTGTGAAAATAGATATTTGAGACTTTTGTGATCGGAGTATACAGTAAACTGTACTCCATATAAGTAGTGTTTCCATATCTTTAGGGCAAATACTACCGCGGCCAGTTCTAAGTCATGGACGGGGTAATTCTCCTCATGCTTCTTCAGCTGACGTGAAGAGTATGCTATGACCTTTCCTTGTTGCATTAGGACACATCCGAGGCCAATGCCAGAAGCATCAGTGTAGACCTCGAATTTCTCTCCTTCTATCGGTAGAGCTAAGACCGGAGCTGTGGTGAGATGATTTTTGAGAGTTTGAAAACTTCTTTCACATTCCTCACTCCATTCGTATCGGATCTTCTTGCGAGTTAACCTTGTAAGGGGCACGGCGATCTTAGAGAAATCTTTGATGAATCGCCGATAATAGCCTGCAAGACCTAAGAAACTTCTGATCTCGCTTGCATTAGTGGGTCTTTCCCAGTTTCTCACAGCTTCAACTTTTGACGGATCCACAGATAAACCGTCCTTGGATATGACATGTCCGAGAAAAGCCACTTCTTCAAGCCAGAACTCGCATTTGCTGAGTTTAGCATATAATTGATTTGTCCTCAAGACTTGCAATGCAATCCTCAAATGCTCTTCATGTTCTTCCTTAGTCTTAGAATATATCAATATATCATCAATGAAGACTACTATGAATTGATCCAAGTAAGGCCTGAATATGCTATTCATTAACTGCATAAAGGCAGCAGGGGCATTTGTTAGTCCAAAAGGCATAACAACAAATTCGTAATGGCCATACCTGCTTCTGAATGCGGTCTTGTGAATGTCATCATCCTTGATTCTTAATTGATGATATCCCGACCTGAGATCAATCTTGGAGAAATATTTGGATCCTGAAATCTGATCAAATAACTCATCGATTCTCGGCAGTGGATACTTGTTCTTGATAGTAAGATGATTCAACTGTCGATAGTCGATACACAATCTCATGGATCCATCCTTCTTCTTTACAAATAAGACTGGTGCTCCCCACGGGGAAGTACTTGGTCTAATAAACCCTTTTCGGATTAGTTCCATCAGCTGCTCCTTCAACTCCTTGAGTTCAGCAGGGGACATTCTATAGGGTACCTTTGAAACAGGACCAGCACCAGGGACTAAGTCAATGGTGAAGGCCACTTCTCTTTGCGGGGGTAATCCCGGCAATTCTTCCGGAAATACGTCTGGAAATTCTCGCACTACCTGAATGTCCTCTATCTTGGTTTCTTTAGCTTCTTTAATAGTGACAAAAGCAAGGAAGGATACACATCCTTTCTTGACGAGCCTGCTTGCTCGAAGAGCCGAAATAAGAGGGGATTTGCTTCGACTCTTAGGACTAGTATAAGTCAGTTCCGGAAATTCCTTGAAAACAATCTTGCTATCACGGCAATCAACCGTTGCCTGGTATTTGGATAACCAATCTGCTCCTAGTATAACATCATACGCTTTTAGATCTAAGCAGATAAGATCAATAGGAAAATTCTTTCCTCGAACCAATACCTCACAGTTTTGGTAATGATGTGTGATATCTGTCTCGTTTCTGAGAGGAGTAGACAATATTAACTTCATCCATTCTGGTTCTAGAGGTAATGGGTCAACAAACTTCTTGGAAATAATGGAATGCGATGCACCCGTATCAAATAAAACATGTGCATATTTGGAACAAATTTTTAATGTACCTTCCACCAATCCGCCTTCTTCTTCTGGTTCGGTCTCTTGGATCGCATGAAGACGAGCATTCTTTGTCACTGGACGTTTACCCTCACCGGCTTGGTCATTCATTAATGGACAATCGGGAATCCGATGTTCACGACTCCCACAACGGAGACATGCTCCTAATTTCCTCCAGCATTCTTCTGTTTTGTGACCAGCCTTGTCACAATGCTTGCATACTACGTTTGAAGGTGTAGTGGTGATAGAGAAAGGCTTAGATTTCTTGAACTTCTGATCTTGAGAGGAAGAACCTCCATTATTGGGCCTCTTCTTAAAGTTGGGTTTAAAAGAACCCGAACTTGTGACTTGCTCCTTTTTGTCTTTCCCACGGATCCTATCAGATAGTTCCGTGGCATCTTCAAGCAACTGAGCTCGGCGCACTATTTCAGTATAAACTTGAATATCCATAGGCGCCAGTTGAGTAATGTAGTGGGGCCTAAGCCCATTAAGAAATCTACGGGCTTTCATCTTTTCCGTGCTAATTAAATGCTTAGCATATCTAGACAGTCTAGAAAACTGTGCTTCATAATCAGCCACCAATAAAGATCTTTGCTTTAATGCGGCAAATTCGGCGTCCTTCTTTTCCTGGACCCTATCAGAGAAATATTTGGCGTTGAAATATTCAACGAATTCACCCCATGTAACTTGAGTTGGGTCAATAGTAGCTTCAATCGACTCCCACCAGCATCTAACATCCTTTTCTAACTGGAAAGTAGCTAATAAGACTTTGTCCTGATCCGTGCATTGCATAACACGGAATATACGTTCAATCTCCCGAACCCAATGCTCGGCATCGTCTGGATCGGTCGATCCCATGAACTTCGGGGGATTCATATTCTTGAATGCTTGGTGTAAGCTTCCAGCTCGTGGAGCACCACCTTGTGCTACCTGTTGTAGCACTTGGGTCATCCCTTGAAGGGTACGCTGCATGTTGCGCCATTGAGCACGTTCGGCAGCCATTATCCTACAATTACAATAGCAATGTTAGTATTATATCACTATGATCTTATAAAGGACTCATTGATCATTTAACCCTTGGTTCTACCCACTCTCACTTGGTTAAAGGTTTTGAAACATATCCTTGGACTTGGGTTTCCTAGGAATTGAATACCTTATGCTCTGATACCACAAAGACTGTCACGCCCCGAGCGCGGAAGATACCCGGAGATGCGCGACGTGTCTATATCAATCATGTCAATCAGAGTGGTCGTGTATTCGACACAAAGACAGAGATGCGCAAAATAGCAAGATAACCCAATCCTTTATTTCATAATGGATAGACTATTACAAATCCAATACTCTGTTTAATAAAAAGAAAAGTACATAGTTGACTCGAGAAAACTATAGAAACAACTAGACGACACTTGTAGAAGCTCTATCACTTTCACTCTTGACTATTCCCATCCGATTGACTTCCATCGTCGTCGGACTTACCTGAAAAGTACAAAGGGACAAACGGAATGAGCGAACGCTCAGTAGGAAATTATATCTCAAGTACTAGCAAGGGGTTTAAGTAATTACATTTTCATGAATGCAATAAAGCTATGCATGCCCGCATAAAATGACAGAATAGATAGAATGTAGTATCAAGGAAATAAGATGAACTTATCATGAACTTTCAACAAGATAACAAGTTTATTCGAGATATTCAAGCAAGTACATTTACAAGTCATGTCAAGAACTTTGGCTATCAGGTATCAAGCAAGTAAATTACCCTTTTTCGGGCCACGCATTTCATTTCATGTCAAGTACGAGTCAAGTACAAGATGTGTGTGGAATGTCCAATCAAGCAAGTCAAGTACTCGGTATAATGCCAGATACCTTATCATTTTAACTCCCATGGGCACAAGTACTTTCGGGTGCTCCTCCCAGGACCAGATCGGGCCCTATATGCGCAGGCATTTATCATGTGTTTTGACATCCACTCTTGTTTATATAGCCAATATAGAATTTCAATCATCAAGCTTGTAGACACGTATGACAACTTTGACAGAATAGAGTCCAAAAATATGACAAGGACATAGAATGGCGATCATAACGGTATAATCACGATATCGATAAAACTAGGTAGAATATGGTTCCTTTAACTTAGGTACCATGACAAATCAATATGGACAGTCTTTATATAGAATTGAGGTCCACATAAACATAAGATCAAGCAAGATACCCTCATTCTTATCATAGAATTGGGGTTTACAAGAACGACATGATATGGCATGATATCATCATCCCATCAAGAATTTCTTATGATATACTCTTTTTATAATCATAAGGGCCGGTATACCATGTTTCTTTAGATTGACATGGCAAGGATCGTGTAATGGGTTTTTAGGGTACAACCAGCTCAGTCGGCCTTGAGGGAATCCAAGGCTACGAGGAGTCTTACGGAGGTCTCTATGACTAACTCGCTAGTCCAAAGGAACGGAATGTCCAATGGAGAGCTTGTATGTCAATGAGAGTTGAGTGTGATCGATAAATCAACATGAAACGTGGGACTATACTCACGGAGTGGAGAATAGTGCCGATATATATATATATATATATGTATAATATGAAACCATCGGTAATAGAATCAGGATAAAATCAGTTTACAGTAAAATAACGACTTAAGTAAAGTCGTGTATTGAATAATTAACGCCTAACAGAAGGGCGTTTACATATATTGCCAATTTCCAGAATTTCCATTATTTCATTAATTTATCAAAAACACGCCTTTCCTGGGGGCGTTTCTTCAAAGTTGACGACTGCAGAGGCAGACGTCTCATCATTTACATATTCGACAGGATATAATTATTCTCAGAAATTTATCAAAAAAGCGCCCTTGGAAGGGGCGTTACTTTCTAATTCCATTTTACAGAATATGTGAATTTCAGGATTTTAACAGATACACGCCCTAGGAAGGGGCGTTACTTTTCAGATTCACGCCTTGTTCTGGGGCGTTAGAATATGGAAAACGACTTTGTCCAAGTCGTGAATTTCAAGGAATTTACGATATTTTAATAAATAATATTTCGAGAGACAGGATACATGTCATGGCAGTAAAATTTAACAGGAATTCACAGGGTCATGCAAGATATTAAAAATCATTATTTCATATGTATTGTAATTTTTAAACAGGATCAATTATTAATCACATGCGATTCTTATGAAATTAACGCCTGCGTAGAGGGCGTCAAATATTAAATTGACGACCACTGCCATGGTCGTTTCTTTTAAATTAGCGCCCTAATCAAGGGCGTTTCTTTTAAAATTTTGCAGAAAACGTAATAAAACCTTATAAACAGTATGCATGCCATGCTCATATACGTATGTATAGATATCTTGCATTATTTCTTATTTGGGCTACAATAACTTGAGAAAATCCTACCTTTTGATTCGAAGACAAACGTGAGGGGTTTTGACTAGAAGAAGATGATGCTTTGCTACGCTCCTGAAGACAACGGCTACTGGATGATGGAAGAAGATGTTGGCTTCGATTGTAGAAGAAGAACTCTGAAGGTTATAGATGAGTCCCGATTGCAAAACCTATAGCGGGCACGTCAAAGGTATCAACATCTTTGTACTTAGTCGTTGGAGGCGAAGGAAGAATACTTACTGTTGTTCTTCACGACGTCCAAGCCTCTTAAACTGTAGAAAAGAAGAAGAAGAATAATCAATATTCTTCATGCATCATGGAAGAAGATTATCAGAAAAAAAAAACTCATTGTTCGTCAACTTACCGTAGCAGGCGAATGATCAAATAGGTTTAGGGTTGGATCGAACAGGCTTATTTATAGGATATTGAAGTCCTAACAAGAGTAGGGTTTGATTGAGGGTAGTATATCCCTAATAGAGTCCTTACTCTAATAGACACTTACTAGATTAGGTTGATCTTCCCTGGATAAGCTCTGGGTTCGAACGGTTCACGAACTGAATTAACGCCTTAGGTCAGGGCGTGTATTCTTTAATTGACGCCTTACGTTAGGGCGTTTCTTAAAAAGCGCCTTGAAAAAGGGCGTTTCATGTTTTAAAACACGCCCAAGATAGGGGCGTTTCTTTTACTTACCCATTTGGTCGCATGAGAACTGACGACCGCATATGTGGGCGTCCTTTCTTTAGTCACGCCATGGATAGAGGCGTTTCTTTATAAATTAACGCCTTAATAAGAGGCGTTATTTTTAATTTGTTTTATTTCGTCCAATTAACCCTATTCCTTTTATATATATTACTTCTGTAATATATATGTTTTAATTCATTTCAATTATTCATTTATTAGGGTTGCTACAGTTTATATATGAGCTACGAATTTGGGGAGAACTAACCCTAATAAGCTAATCTTTCTATCTTGTAGGAGAAGAAGGCCAAGGAGCAAAAGAGAAGAACGTGGGAGAAGGTTTTGTAAGGTTTTCATCTGCATCCAGGCATCTTCGGGATTCGTGGAAGAAGAAGAAAATGAGCGGATCGACGAGAGGAGCAAGAGCACGCAAGAGTCGTCATCATCCGAATCTGAAAATCAAGCATCAACATCTATAGGCTTGGGAAATCGAAGGGGAACAACTTCTACATCTTATTCGTATATATTTGTGATGTTTCTCATGGGTTTTGTTTAGATCTGAGCATATCTTGAGTATTTGTGTTTATTTACTCAACTCTTAGAGATATTCGTGTGTGTGTGACCGTCTCCGTATGGTCGTGTGCTTTCGGTGATGCGGTTGTTGCGGTGTGCGTGTGCGTGTGTTGCTAGATTCACGATCCAGTGTGTCTATGTGTGTCGTTGTACTGCGTTTGTTGCAGCGAGTTTGTGGGTGTTCTGATCCGGTGTCAGATCGTGTTGGAGACTTCGTCTCCGTGTGTGTGTGTGCAGGCGTCATCCTGCGTGTATGTTGGAGTGTTGCTCCGTGTTGGGAATTTATTCCCATGTGTGTTGGAGTCTTGCTCCGTGTTGGAGAGTCTTCCCCGTGCTGGTTTATCCAGCGAGTGAATCCTTACCGATTTGGTAAGGGGTGGACGTAGGGAGCCCGTCGTGGTCCCGAACCACCTTAAAAACCCCCGTGTCCAGTGGTTTGCCTTGTGTTATGTATGTTTGTGGGATTGTAATGTTAACGTTGTTTATCTTGATCGTGTGTGAACAGCGAGATTGAGAGAATTTGTTTATTCTTGCTTACCTTATTTTTATCAATCTTGTGAAACTTGGTAATTCCGCTGCCTAAGTTTTAATTTGTCATATCGCGTGGGGGACAATTCAACCCCCCCTTCTTGTCTGCTCACCTACCTAGGGACCAACACGAGGGCATGCGGCGCTGAAGGAGCGGGCCTATAAGGATCAATCTATGGGGAGGGAGGGAGCCCGGCCTTCCCCTTATCAAGGATTTAAGGGATGGAATTGGAAGATTGACCGGCCTCTACATTCGAAAATCGAAGGATCTTCGGTTGGATCGGGGTGAGATCAATAACTATAGGAGGGATCCAAGGTGTACTAGCCGGGGGATGAGAGACAAGAGGAGCAGATGAGCCCTGAGGGGCAGTGAAAGATGGAGTGCCCGACCCCTACAAGGTGCTGTAAAGGGCCTAAAGTTGGGCCAGATCCAATTGGGCCATCATTTGTAGGATATGAGCGGCCGAGGGATTTACAGAAGGATTGGGAACAGAGGACTGACCGCCCTCAACATGAGCCAAATTTGGAGAAGGGGTGGACCCCTCTCCAGCCTGGAAGGACGTGACCCTAGACGGGTCCTCCAAGAGTGCCTGAGGAAGGGAGTCCTCGCGGGCATGGGAGAAATCATATGACGGCATGGTGGATTCGAACAAATGATTAAGATAGGATGTGATAAGAGAATTGCCCCTAGGAGGAGAGACTATGGACTTGAAGCAACTCCACATGCAACGTGGCACCTAAAAATGAAGAAAACACCAACAAACAACCAATAAGCAAACCAAACAAGACGACCCAACAAGGGGAGATGTGCAATCAAGAAGAGGGGATGAGAGGCAACCAAGATCAATCACGTTATAATGATATGCAAAATTTTTATTTGTGTCCCCTTTTAGAACCTTAGTGATTTAAACAAAACATTCTCTCCAATCAAAGTAGGTTCCTAAAAATGGGAAGGGATAGTGGGGACTTGGTTGACTCTATATTTGAACTCTCTCTCACGTATGAAATCTAGACACGGGGTGGTAAAGGTACAACCAACCCAGCATCCGTGTAGGAATCCACGGCTCATGTGGACTTACGGAGGTCCCGAATGCGATCACCTAGTCGACCCCAAAAAATATGGAGGTGAGAGGATCACACACCAGGGTAGGAATTCAACTACGAGATGAAATGGATGATCCTATGTGCACCGAGGTGCATGCAATTTCAAGCCTAAAACTAGCAAACAATATGCAATCTGTTGGGTCCCATAGTGTAGGAACGCGGATCTAGAGGGGGGGTGAATAGATCCTTCTAGTAAAAACTATGTCCAATTAAAAACACAAACTAGCACACAGCAGAATTAACAAGATTGATAAGATTGAAGAATTTAATATAAACATATTTAAACTTAATTCACTCAATCTCACCGAGCTCACATGATTGCATAAACAGATGAGATAGTGAATCACACAATCACAAAGATCAAACCACAAGACACGTGAATTTTTAAGGTGGTTCGGGACCACGACGGGCTCCCTACGTCCACCCCTCACTAGACCGGTAAGGCTTCACTGCTGTAAAAACACCCCGGGGATAAATCCCCACACACACACACGGAGCCAGGCTCCAACACACACATGTAGGGCGATGCCTACACAACCACACGGGAGTAAACTCCCAATCACACACGGGGAACACACCCCAAAATACGTCCAAGCACACACACGGATGTGCTCCGCACAAATCGACGCACACACGTCAACACACACACTCGGAGAACCCTTTCTCTGAACACCCACACAAAGTATTCTCTCAAAAGTATATGAAACAAAGACAAATATATGCTATGACCTCCTAAAACAAATTCTATAGATGGAAACTAGAAAGATGCATTAAGAATAAGGCTCCCCCTTCTTCAACAAAATCTGGTTCTCCTAGGCTCGTTGACGGATGATCATGATTTTGACATCATCTTCTTCCTCTCCTAGTGCCGCTCCTCTTTTCCTTCTTCCACGAGCTCCAGATCCTCGCGGTGGTAAGAGCTTCACTTCGTTCCCCCCCCCCTTTTTTTTTCACCTATACGAAGGAATATATGAGCATTAGAATTGTTGTATCACAAAAATCACAGCTCATATATATATGCAAGAGAGAGTGGACAAAAGATATATAAAACCCTCTGAAAATGTCTTAAAGTAGATTTTCAAGCTCTGTCAACAAGGATTTTGAAAATACAGAATGAGGAAGATTTTGTAGTGATTAGAGATCCCCCTTGTCTCTCCTTCAAACGTATTTGAATGCTTCTGCAGTATGAAAACTGTTCTTGAAGAAAGATGATCGATTCTTGCAAGGATAATGGTTGTATCTTTATTTTCCATGTAGCTTCCAGTAGATGGTCGTTTGGAGACTTGGAAGGAGCCTTCTTCCTTTCACTTTCACGCCCAAAACGTTGTGGAAGAAGCCCTATAGCTGCAGCAACGTCCCTGCACTCACAAGGGTTAAAACAAGAGAAAATATTTCAGATCTCCCATTACCATCTAGGTTTTTGACCCAATAAGAAGTATATATGAGTTTTGGACGGTCAAGAGACAGCTTAGGGACCAGATCCACAAATTAAGGAGTGATTTGAGGGCTGTTTGATTGGGTTTGATGGACTTTCGGTGTGTGGGCACGAAAGTCATCTTTCACGGCTCTGCATAGGTGTCGACACCTGGTGTCGACACCTTGTGAATTCCAGTTCATAAAAACCCAAAACAGAAGATCTGGACACTAGGTGTCGACACCAGGTGTTGGCACCTGGTGTTCTAGCTTGCTTCCAGAACCAGTTCCAAGTAGCTGTCGACACCTGGTGTCGACACCTCCTGGACTTGTTCCTGGAAAAGAGTCCAGGAGCAAGATCTCGACACCAGGTGTCGACTCTTGCTCTGCCAGAATGCCCAATGACCCAATTTGCTAAAAATAAAGAGAATAAACACCACCATTGTATGGCATGATTGAAAAGGGTTGTGAGGAGTTCTTTCAGCCTGCAAATCACCAAGTACGAGTCAGTTTGCTTCAATATAGAGCTTACAATTCAACCCATTACAATTCACTTTCTTCAATAGATTCATGATGACTTGTGAAAGTATAATCAAGTGGGATCTTATCCAAGATTGTTTCCATTGCTCATTCAAGAAGAAAAGGATGAGATATATTACACAACAAAAATATATCAGTATTTACCTCATCAATTTACCTGAATTCACCATTGATTCTCAATATCTTGTTTATTGATTGAATCGTCCATACATAGAGTCATGAAGTTCCAAATGTGATTCACCATTGCATGATAGAATAAATTTGGAATTTAAAGAGTAAGGAGCAAAGCCACACAAAACAATATTGAGTCACATTGCATTTGATCATCATCAAATCTCATCAATCCAACATTTATCCAAACATGTTTTCCACAAAAGCTTTCTCATTGAATACAAAGCAATCTCACCAAGTGTATATGCAATGTATATGCAATGTGTTAACATCAAATCACGTATGAGCCTTATAGAGTCACAAATGCATCCACATGATGATATCCCAATAACAACAATTCATATTAAGACATGAATAACCAGTCAAGCACAAGGCCAAGCAACAAAGTCATTTTGTAAGCATCAAAATCACATACACAACAATCTCCCCCTTTTTGATGATGACAAAATGTTATGCGATAATGCTCTCTCTTCCCCTTTGACATAATCAGAAATGGGGATCATGATTGGGAATCCATGATGGCAGCAATTTTTTTTTATTGACAAAAACTGATGGATAATGGGGTGAAAAAGAAAAACATTATGCACAATATGCATGAACTAATTGCACAACTATGAAATGTAAATGTGGACAATAGGGACATACAGAATGCAAGTAAGATGATCAAGTATGATTGATCTTCAAGCAGATATATATTTATAGACATGCAAAATTGCTCCCCCATTTTATTTAGAGTGAAGGGATAGGTGTACAAAAAGTGCAGGTGAGTCAGTAAGATCAGAGTGCTCATGATTACACCAAGAGGAGTGTGCAGATAGATAGGAGAAACGTACAGCATGTCATGCAGTTATTCAAATTTTCAGAATACATGTCAAATCAAATTTCTATGTGGAGGTGAGTAACATGAGAATGAATTCTAGCCATATGGATAACCAGATTTTCAATTAAACACAATAATAATTGCACAGACTGCATTTCAATCAAGAGAGCAGTGTATTGGAGGCTTCGCTCTGCCTCAATCAAATTTAACATCAGAAATTTTCACACTAACAATCTAAATTTTTCTAAGAATGATCAGGTTCAAATAATTCCTTTTTATGCGAGAAGACACATGGAGCTCATGCCAGAATTCCCGGTTACTCAGAATACTGAACCATTTCACCTCATTTTGAACAGAGGTACTTTAGTCAACACTTTTCAGAAAAGAACCACATCACGTCTCAGGTGACATGTGCCCAATTTACTCAGTGAAATTAAGCATTGCTCTGCCTTTCATTTCATCCATTTTTTATATACGGAGGCAGACAGTTTTTTCCTCAATTGTCTCTTTATCATACATGCAGCAAGTTGAATTACTTTAGAATGTCGAAATGAAATTCCTATATCCTTATGAATAACACTCAATTTCACATTAGAGTGCATGAAGTGTGCGAATTTGATTTAACATGTATGGAGAAAATTTAATTCACAACAAGATAGTGCAGCTCCCCCTATGTAAATGCAATAAGCATGAAATGCTCCCCTTGAGAGTTTGACATGAAGCACAGTTGTTAAGACTAAGATGCAACATTATTTAACAATGGAGTATACGGTCTTAGAAGTTTCAAGGAAGGGATTGAATAGCATATAATAACATGCAAGCACACAATGAGAGTATATGCAATATGCAATGCAAAATGAAACGGTATGTAATTTCCGTTCTTGAAATGTTGGCCCCAAAGATATGATACCATTATTAGAAGTATTCATTTTGACATTTATGCAACATGAAATGTTCAAAATGATGTATTTCAAAATATGCACTAAATGTATGCTGAAAATGTCAAGGATGCAACAAGACACACGAGGAGCTTCATCTTCCAAAAGTACTATGTGAATGATATGCAGAAAATGATATGCAAATATGTAATGTGATGCAAGATTTCAGATTCACATGACAACTCTATATGCATCTAATGCAACTAATGCATGACATGTAAAATTTTTTTTTTTTAATGTGAGAACATAATTTTATTTTGAAAAGAGAATTCAGAAAATTCATTCAAAGCATCAAAATCATCACATGTGAACTTTTTTTTGAAAATATTTTTTTTCTTTTACCCAAAAAGATGAGTAGCACATTGGTAAAGACCACGGAACATTGATCAAATTCAGTCCTCAAAAAGTTCAGCCACAAAATAACATCATTATGCTGAGAGAATGGAAAGACATCAATCTCAAATTTTTTAACTTGCAAGGCTCCCCCTTAATCAATGCATGATTTCAGAAAATTCATTTATGTTTGATGTCATATGGATAGGTGATTCATGGTACCAGGCGGAGGCACATTCTCACGCATGGTGATAGCTTTCAGACAGACTTGACCTACCCTTCCACATGGCACCATTTTATATACCATGTAGTCATTGAAATGATGATCAGAAAAATACAATGCACTCCCATATGACATCGGGGTTTAGCAACCACATGAGCATTGAATGACAGTTTAAAATTCATCTAGAACCAACCATTCAATTTTTTGAATTCTAGTACGAGGCGGAGATTTTGGTCCGAAGGCTCAGCTCTCGCAAAGTGATGCCTTTCTGATATGTCTAACCTACCATTCCGGCAACACATTTTGATATACCAAAAATTTCAGATGGTTTCACACATACACAAGCAATTCCACTTGAAAAGGGTATTCAATGGCTACACTCTCATATATACTTATCAGATTTTTCAATTCTTTTCAGCCAAGCATTCATTTTCCACATTGTCAAAAGCAACCAAAGGGTATTCAAAATTTCATAATCACTATCTGTCAAGAGATGGCACTGGCATCAAGACCAAAGAACTTCAACCAAACACTTTATTTTCTCACTTTTCCCTTGAGTTACCTTTATTGACATCCTCAAGTTCTTCGCTTTATTCCCCTTGCTATCTTCTTCATCAAGAAGTTCCAAATTCTAATGGAAGTAGATCAAATCTGGCGTTGAAGTCCTCTTGAACTCCTTTCTTTCTCTTCTGTAAGATATAGAATGATATTAGCTAAAGGAGTTCCATTAAAACCCCAAATTCACATTTCATATAAGACAGCACATAAATGAGATGACAAGATCAAGAACCCCATGCCAAAACCCTTCCAAAACTCATTTAGAATATGAAGAGAAATCCTAAGGGTAATGGGGTAAAAGCTCAAACAAATCGGACCTCAAGATGGGCATTACGAAACCCAATACTCAGACCTGTTCCGGATCTGCCAGACCAGGTGTTGACACCTGGTGTCGACACCGAATGAGGAAGCATGCAAAACTGCCTAAGACAGTTAATCTGAGCTCAGAAAAGCCATACATGAATTAGACTTAATCTAGGCACATGGAGATACATTCAAACATTGAATTCTTACCATGATTTTAAGGGTTGATGGTTATTATCAAACCTGTACTGTAAAGAGCTCAATTCATGTCAATATTAAGCCAATGCATATGAAGAAACTAACTTCAAGGCTTTTCATCACATAAGACTCTCTCTCTCTCTCAACCTACAATATCGGAAACTCAATTTCATATCAATATCAATTCAATACAAATGAGAAAGCCAATTTCAATACTTTTCTTCCACAAGACAATCTCTTATGAGCTACAAGTATGTATGATGAGTTGCAACTATCAGTACAAGTGATTTACTCAAGCTGACATGAGTTCAAAGTTCAGTTCAGAAATTTCAAGTTTAGTCCAATAATGTAAAGAGTCAAGTCTATGCATATAAAGCACAAGTCTAAACACATGAAGAACCAAGGTCTGTCCATGTGTAGCACAGGTTGATACACATGAAACACACAAGACTGCCTCTTCAAAGAAATCAGTATCAACTCAGGGACAAGCCCATGTTCACCAAGGCATCACACCAAAACTGGCCAAGTCAACTTAAAGCCTTCCTCTTGGCCTCAAGGCAATCCTACAACAAGAGTTCTCATTTAATAGTTTTGGGTACCCAAACCTTCTTGGGTCCCGGATGGTTAGTTGCACCTCTAATGTGTGCCTTCCACATTCTCTAGTCAAACATATCATCAAAGTTCATTAAATCACAATCATGCATAGTATGCCCAAACTTTCCACAATAATGACAACATATTGAAGACTTCACAAAACTCTTATAAACATGATAATCAAATTTCTGTGATTTAGGATGAATGTTATCATTATAAGCATGGAAATTTCTCTTCTTCACAACAGGATGAGCATGAAATTTCTGTGGGTTGGCGAAAGTATAATTATTTTTAACTTTGAAATTCTTTCTTTCATTTGCTTGCCAACACTGTGACACACGGTGTCCTAGCTTTCCACATTTAAAACAAACAACCCTTTTTCTTTTGGAAACAAGTTCATGTTTGCATGCTTTCAAATCATCCGATTTCATAATGAAACAATCATTCATCAAATGACCATGCTTACCATAATAATGACAATTGACATTTGTTGATTTTGGAGCATGGTTTTTGTGACTTTTGTGACCATGAATCCTATTGCTCGTAGGTTGAGCCTGAGCCTTGGGATTTGATTTCTCAACACAAGAAGTATTTGACATATTTGAGGAGCATGAAGCATGCACAAAAGATGTTTGAGTCTTTAGCCCAAATGCTTTCTTTTTGGTGGATTCATACCCAAGACCTTCTCTTTGAAAATTTACCTTGGTCCCCAAAATCTTGTTCAGATTCTCTTCCCCACTCACAAACTTAGACAAAGAAGCCTTCAGATAAATAATTTCTTTGTCAAGTGATGAAATATGTAATTCATAGAAAATGATCTCATTATCACAAGAAATGACTTTTTAATTCAATTGGGCATTGATGGTTTTGTAGCTTTCCATCTTTTGTTCTAACACATGCATCTCTTCACAATCATCAACAACCAAACTTTTCCCTTTTTCAAAAGTAAGTAATTTTTTAGACATGGTTGTATTTAGATGTTGCAGTTTTTCATTTTCATATTTTAACAGAGCATTTTCTTTTTCATGAAACTTCATGCTACCTTCAACCAGAGATATCTGAATCAATATAGTATTGTTTTCCTTTTTAAGTTGTTCATTTTCATTTGCAAGTTTATCATTCATAATCAATTCATTTCAAATATCCTGATCAATAGAGTTTGATTCCATTTTATTTCTTAAATCTTTTTCAGTTTTCTCCAATTGATCGATTTTATTCTTGAGGGCAACATTTTCATTTCTCAAACAAGCAATGGTTTCTTTGTGACATTTAACATCATGCTCTAAAAGTTCATTCAAGTTATCAAGCTAAGAACATTTATCACAAGATCCATTTTCATGGTGCATGTTTTCCGATTTCTTTTTCAATTTTCTATTTTCTGACTTGATTTTCTTAAATTATTTTTCCAACTCATCATAAGCATCAACAAGATCATCAAGAGTAAATTCTTCAGAATCAGAATTTACCTCTTCTACATTTTCATCGCTTTGTTGATCAACATCATCGACCATGAGACATTCTTGTCTTTCCTTCTCTTGAGCTTTGATCAACTGATCCATAAGCTCATTTGCCGTCCTACACGAAGATACAAATGGAAACTTGTTAGTACTTACAGAAGCTTTCAATAAACTAAAAGTAGTAACATTATCATGATGCATCATTTTATCTTGATTAGACCACTTGGTCTCATCTAGAGGTAATATGTGTGGACCATGATGAATCAATTTCCAAAGACTAAGATTAATAGAATTGATCATCACACACAGCTTGCCTAGCCATGAATTAAATTCCAAACCAGTAAAGATTGGCAAACAATTCATTGAGATTTGTTCAGTAGAAAATTTCATGATTGTAGAATGCACTAGGATCACTCTGTAGATCGTAAGATATAGGGACAACAGAGCCTCGCTCTGATACCAATTGTTGGGTCCCGTAGTGTAGGAACGCGGATCTAGAGGGGGGGTGAATAGATCCTTCTAGTAAAAGCTATGCCCAATTAAAAACACAAACTAGCACACAGTGGAATTAACAAGATTGATAAGATTGAAGAATTTAATCTAAACAGATTTAAACTTAATTCACTCAATGTCACCGAGCTCACACGATTGCATAAACAGATAAGATAGTGAATCACACAATCACAAAGATCAAACCATAAGACACTGAAATTTTTAAGGTGGTTCGGGACCACGCCGGGCACCCTATGTCCACCCCTCACCAAACCGGTGAGGCTTCACTGCTGTAAAAATAGCCTGGGGATAAATCCCCACACACACACAGAGCCAGGCTCCAACACACACATGTAGGGCGATGCCTACACAACCACACGGGAGTAAACTCCCAACAACACACGGGGAACACACCCCAAAATACGTCCAAGCACACATGCGGATATGTTCCGCACAAATCGACGCACACACTCGGAGAACCCTTTCTCCGAACACCCACACAAAGTATTCTCTCAAAAGTATATGAAACAAAGACAAATATATGCTATGACCTCCTAAAAAAAAATCCATAGATGAAAACTAGAAAGATGCATCAAGAATAAGGCTCACCCTTCTTCAACAAAATCTGGTTCTCCTAGGCTCGTTGACGGATGATCATGATTTTGACATCATCTTCTTCCTCTCCTAGTGCCGCTCCTCTTTTTCTTCTTCCACGAGGTCCAGATCCTCACGGTGGTAAGAGCTTCACTTTGTTTTTCCCATTTTTTTTCACCTATACGAAGGAATATATGAGCATTAGAATTGTTGTATCACAAAAATCGCAGCTCATATATATATGCAAGAGAGAGTGGACAAAAGACATATAAAACCCTCTGAAAATGTCTTAAAGCAGATTTTCAAGCTCTATCAACAAGGATTTTGAGAAATCAGAATGAGGAAGATTTTGTAGTGATTAGAGCTCCCCCTTGTCTGTCCTTCAAACATTTTTGAATGCTTCTGTAGTATGAAAACTATTCTTGAAGAAAGATGATTGATTCTTGCAAATACAATGGTTGTATCTTGATTTTCCACGCAGCTTCCAATAGATGGTCATTTGGAGACGGGGAACACACCCCAAAATACGTCCAAGCACACATGTGGATATGTTCCGCACAAATCGACGCACACACGTCAACACACACACTCGGAGAACCCTTTCTCCGAACACCCACACAAAGTATTCTCTCAAAAGTATATGAAACAAAGACAAATATATGCTATGACCTCCTAAAAAAAATCCATAGATGAAAACTAGAAAGATGCATCAAGAATAAGGCTCACCCTTCTTCAAGAAAATCTGGTTCTCCTAGGCTCGTTGACGGATGATCATGATTTTAACATCATCTTCTTCCTCTCCTAGTGCCGCTCCTCTTTTTCTTCTTCCACGAGGTCCAGATCCTCACGGTGGTAAGAGCTTCACTTTGTTTTTCCCATTTTTTTTCACCTATACGAAGGAATATATGAGCATTAGAATTGTTGTATCACAAAAATCGCAGCTCATATATATATGCAAGAGAGAGTAGACAAAAGACATATAAAACCCTCTGAAAATGTCTTAAAGCAGATTTTCAAGCTCTATCAACAAGGATTTTGAGAAATCAGAATGAGGAAGATTTTGTAGTGATTAGAGCTCCCCCTTGTCTATCCTTCAAACATTTTTGAATGCTTCTGCAATATGAAAACTATTCTTGAAGAAAGATGATTGATTCTTGCAAATACAATGGTTGTATCTTGATTTTCCACGCAGCTTCCAATAGATGGTCATTTGGAGACATGGAAGGAGCCTTCTTCCTTTCACTTTCACGCCCAAAACGTTGTGGAAGAAGCCCTAGAGCTGCAGCAGCGTCCCTACACTCACAAGGGTTCGAACAAGAGAAAATATTTCAGATCTCCCTTCACCATCTAGGTTTTTGACCCAATAAGAAGTATATATGAGTTTGGGACGGTCAAGAGACAGCTTAGGGACCAGATCCACAAATTAGGGAGTGATTTGAGGGCTGTTTGATTGGGTTTGATGGACTTTCGGTGCGTGGGCACGAATGTCATCTTTCACGGCTCTGCATAGGTGTCGACACCTAGTGTCGACACCTTGTGCATTCCAATTCACAAAAACCCAAAATAGAAGATCTGGACACTAGGTGTCGACACCAGGTGTCGACACCTGGTGTTCTGGCTTGCTGCCAGAACCAGTTCCAGGTAGGCCACCAGGTGTCGACACCTGGTGTCGACACCTCCTGGACTTGTTCCTGGAAAAGAGTCCAGGAGCAAGCTTTCGACACTAGGTGATATGAAACGAATTACCTAGGATGATAATGACCCTTAGACCTATGCATCCACAAGCATACAAGCTCTCAATTCGGCTCACCGTGCGACCTATCTCACGCGACGCACATGCGCTCCCGGTGGGTCCGAGTGATGCCGGCGAGGATCCGGGGTGGGACCCTAAGGTTTCCACCGGTTGGTGGGCTTATGGCTGACCCCTAATGGGCCTGGGATACCCAATTTATGGGCGGGCTAGCACGCTGGGGCGTGGGCTTGGGTGGCGCTCTCTCACTTGCCACGGTGGTGCGCTCGTGGTTTCACAAACAATCAAGTCCGGGCACTCAATTACCGCCAACGAGCTAAGGAAACGATACTAGCTAAGCAAAGTAAATGAGGACCAGGAGAGGGACCAGAAGCTCACCTGATCGGTGTGAAGACACCGATCCCGGCCGGAGACGATGGGCGCGCCGGGAGGCGTGGGTATGCACCCGAACGCCGCGGCGGGGTAGCTTGACCTGCTGGTTAGTTAATTACACAACTACGCCTCTCGCAGGAGGGGGGATCTCGGGGTGGGGGTTATGGAGTTTACACCAAACACTACCACCACGCAGGGTGGGGCCTTCAGCCGGCCAAGCGGGGTGGGGAAAATTGGTTAATTATCACACCGGCGGTCGATACCGAAACCTGTCCGGTTCTGGGATTCTGGACCAGCAGTCACTGATGTAGCCGTAGAACACTTTCTGGAATTTTTCCGGAGGCGCGGTCGGTGTCGTTGGCTTCGTAACAGAATAGGGGTGCGCCTCAAATTTTATGGATTTTCGTTCTGCACGAGCCGGGCTGCCACGATCGACCGAACGGGGTCCCTGTTCAGGACCTGCACAGGTTCAGCTTCTGAACAGCAGATTGCCGAGGACGCCACGAACGCTCCCGGGCTCTGTTTTGCAAACGGCCGGTGTCGATGGAAGCGTGGGGAAGTCTACTTTCCAACGGAGCCGGCCTCGCCACTGTCTGAAGTCCGTGTGGACAGGATGGTCCCGTTGAAGGGGGACAGGTCGGGGAAGACAGACAGGAGGCAGAACGAACGCCCGGCGGTATAAAAATGGTAACTTCCACTTACGGCGTTCAAACGATGCTCCGTCTTCGGCTTCTGAAAGCTGACAGGGGGAGGAAGAATTTTGATGAAGAGTTTGATGACCGATTCCTCCAGTCTTGGCCGCTGCACGAGGGTCGAACAGAGATGGCCTTCTGGTTGAGCCCCCAGTGCGCAGTCGCGGTAGAACGGAGCTAGCGGCCGGCCACGATCTTGGAACGGAGCGATTCCAACTCGCCTGCGGAGAAGACTCGTGGATGCACAAGTTTGCTGAAGCGCTTGGATGCCGAATCCTCCTGGAACGGGTTGGAAAATGCTCTGCAAGTTGGGGCCAGAAACTGCCTGCGGGCTGGAATGGATTTGTGGAGGGGAGGCTAAGGTGGTGGTGGTGTATGTGGGTGGAGATGGAGGGGGGTGCGACCCTAGGAGGGAGGGGAAGGGGATGGACGACCTAGGGAGGTGAAGGGGTCCCTTGGAGAGGGGAAAGGGGTCTTGGGTGGAGGAATATGGCTTGGGAAGGGTGGGGAGTGGCCTTGGGAAGGTGAAAGGGTGCCTGGGAAGATGAAAGGGTGCCTAGGAGAAGGGGTTTCCACCTAGGGGTTGGAGGGGGAATTGAATGAGTGTATAGGGAAGGGGGAGGGGTCTTAAAGAAGGGTGATTAGGGAGGAGAGAGAGGGGATTTCGAAATTTAGAGAGAGAGAGGGAGAAGTAGTGAGAGAGAGAGAGAGAACTATAGAGAGAGGGAGAGAGAATACTTGAGGGTTTAATTTTTCAATTCATCAAAAGTTGTTACAAATGGGAGAGGGGGGGGTCCTTATATAGAGTTGGACCATTTGCACAAAACCCCCTAACAAAGTGCATAAATGCAAAAGACCAAGAGACAGGGGGGGGCGCCCATGGGCCAAGCCCACTAACTGGGCCCAATGTCCTCAACTAAGGGTCCAAATGACTCAAGACTTGGATAATTAACTCTAAGACCTAGATAATGGACTCAAATAAAGGAAAATTACACATGATATGACTCAAATAAAGAAACTACATAAGCAACAAATAAAGATAGCCATGAGGACCACATCTCCAAGGGGTCACGAAGTCGGAGTCGCCTCGTGCCATAGGGAATGCCGGGAGATGTCCTCATCAAATCCCCCGGGGTGGGGAGAACTCGACCCCGTCGAGTAGGGGTCCAATCGGCTCTCGTACTGCACCAGCAGGTCCGGGTCTAGGCGCATCAAGTCCTCTCGGCTTACCCAAGCATCCTCGGTCGGGGAACGGCCTTTCCACCTCACGAGGTAGCGCTGGTAGACCCTGTTCCTGGTAAGTGTGCTCTGCTCATCCAGTATTGCCTCCACTTGCTCAAGTCGGCCTCTCAATCGGGGTGGTAGTTTCGCTCCGGGAGGGTCACTCACAAGGGGGGGTAAAGGCTCGAGATCCTGACTGGGTTCCACCGTGGGGCCCTTATAGCGAACCAGATCCGCCACATTGAAAGTGGGGTGAACCCCAAAGCCCTTAGGTAAGTCGAGCTCATAAGCATTGGTACCAACCCGTCTTAGAACCCGAAAGGGTCCCAAACCCCGTGTCCTCAATTTGGAGGCGGGCCCTGGGAGGAGCCGCTCCGTTCTCACCATCACATGGTCTCCCACTTGGTATTCATAGTGACGACGATGAGCATCGGCCTGCCTTTTGTAAGCCTCGTTGCTTTTGCCTATATGCTTGCGGATGTTTTCATGTATCTTTGTGGATGTTGACTCACTAGGAGATAATGGGGGTCCTGGACAACCAAAAGTGGACCTATCATGCAGTGGTGCTACACAGACTTTGGTAGACCTAGGAGGCTTATGCGTCTTGTCAAAGGGGGTGGGGATGGAAGACCCGGAAAACCCATAAAGGGACCTATCATGCCATGCCATGTAGGCCCTAATAGACCTAGGTGGGCCAGGACAACCATAGATGGATCTATCATGCATGGTGGTGATAATTACCGGGGAACCCGAACTTCCTTGAATATTTCTCTCATGCCTAAGACTTGCGACGAACGAGGGTGGGCCATTACATCCGTACATAGACCACTCATACTTCTTACATGTCATGTGGGTGATTTGAATGAATGGACCCGACTCATGAATCATGTCAAGCGGTGTGGTGTGTCTAGACACATGCATTCCTTCCCAAATGGCATCCCTAATGTGTATGGCTTGGTGTGGGAGTTTCCTCTCATAGGGGTCAAATGGGTCTGGGAAAATAGAGTGGGCCTGGTCTATTAAGGTGGGTGAGGGTAGGAAAGGGTGGGTGGTGGGTAAGGGGGGTGGGTTGCATGGGGGTCTAGACTCCCATAGGAAGGGGTCAAAGGGGTCATGGTAAGGGTCCCCTAGGGAGAGGAACTCCAGGTCCTCATGTAGCGGTGAGTCATCCTTCTCTAAAGAAATAATTGGGCCGAAGTCTTTGGTGGGTGGATCAGCCAGGAAGGGATGGTTTGACACTCTACCCGAGATAAGCAATTCTAATTCATGGAGAGCAGCAGGCTCATCCGGTGTAGGGAGGATTAGAAGGAGGTCGCTAGTGTAGCAACCTACAGTGTAAGCTGTGGTGATGGATCCGACACATAGATGTAGGAGGTCAACGCTCCTAGGTTGGTCAGCCATTGTGGCCAACATGTCGGTCAACTCTATTTGCCATGCTAGGCCCTTAAGAAGGTCATCCCAACTCTCAACCTCATAGGAGGATTGGATAGTGGTGTGATAAGAGGAGAGAGGGACTATGGGGAGGTGTTGTTCCATGGGAGGGTAGGCATGGGCCATTATCTCTCTAATTGGGCTACCCATCAACCAGCTAACAAGGGTCTCTCCTAAAATAAGCTCGGTCCCATCTAGAGAGGGTGGTGTAGGGTGAAGGTTACCATGTGAGTTTTTTTCTTCAATTTGGACATGTGTGGTCTCCATGTTGGGAATTGGGTCCGGGGTGTTCACCACTTTGGGGTCGGGTATGGGTTCCTCCTCCAAAGAGGTGAGAGAGTATGTTCGGGGTGGGGTGGTGATGGTAGGTGCATGGCGCCCCCAAGGTGATGAGCAAGGTCGGAATTGGGTTGGGGTTGGAAGTGGAGGTAGTGGGAGTCTAGGTTGGGGTAGGTTTGTAGTTGGAAGTGGAAGGTGGGTTGGGTGAAGACAGTTGGATTGGTCGATCTTGGGTGGGGCATCCCTTATAGGGGATAATGGAGGGGTAGTAGTAGGGGCTACGGGGGTTTGGGGAGTATGGGTCTCATGGGGAATAGTGAGTTGCGGGGTGGTGACCGGTGCGGGCCTAGGTGGAGGGGTGGGCACGGGATCCACTTGGGTTTGAACGGTGAGGGTTATGGAAGTGAGTTTTAGTTGGGGAAGGTTGGTGGGGATTGGGTTTTCCTGACTTGACTCTTGGCATTGTGCCTCAAATTCTTCCTCCCATCCAAGGGGAGCTTCATGAACTTCAATCACTTTCTCAACTCTTTGGGGTGGAGGGGTTTGGTAGGGATTTGTGGGTTGGAGGGTGGTGGTCTTTGGGGGCCTAGGTGGAGGGGTGGGTAGTTGGGACAGTTGGGTTCTAAGGGAGAGGAGTTGGTGGCGAAATGTGGAGAGGGGATCGGTTAGGGGTGGTGGGGGCGGAGTCCTATGGATGGTCTTAAGTTGGCCGGGTTGGGATTGAGTAGTGGTGGTGCTCCTCGGGCTAGGGGTGTGTGAGTAGGAAGAGTAGGAAGGTTTTGGAATGTAGATTTTCCTAAGTTCTCTCGTCATCTCTTCCCACGAGTGAATGGGCTCTTGCCTCTCAATCCTTCTTATGGCCTCTATGTGTTCCAATTCTATCTTGGCTTGACCCCGAATTTGTCCCTTGGCCCTACAAACTCTTGTGTGTCCGTATACCCGATTCCTCTCAAAGTTCCTTTCCATTGCAGCCTCCCACTTGAGGTAATCACTAGCATGCGACCCATCAAAGGTAACACCCTCATCTCGAATAATGTCCCAAAGTATTGGGTTGATCGGATCCCGGTAGTGGGCCGAGTGGGATGGGTATGTGGTAGCCATGATTCATGAACTAGATGACAATGCGCCCTAGGACTAGACTTAGTAGAGACAAGTCTAAAACTTGCTCTGATACCATTTGATATGAAACGAATTACCTAGGATGATAATGACCCTTAGACCTATGCATCCACAAGCATACAAGCTCTCAATTCGGCTCACCGTGCGACCTATCTCACGCGACGCACATGCGCTCCCGGTGGGTCCGAGTGATGCCGGCGAGGATCCGGGGTGGGACCCTAAGGTTTCCACCGGTTGGTGGGCTTATGGCTGACCCCTAATGGGCCTGGGATACCCAATTTATGGGCGGGCTAGCACGCTGGGGCGTGGGCTTGGGTGGCGCTCTCTCACTTGCCACGGTGGTGCGCTCGTGGTTTCACAAACAATCAAGTCCGGGCACTCAATTACCGCCAACGAGCTAAGGAAACGATACTAGCTAAGCAAAGTAAATGAGGACCAGGAGAGGGACCAGAAGCTCACCTGATCGGTGTGAAGACACCGATCCCGGCCGGAGACGATGGGCGCGCCGGGAGGCGTGGGTATGCACCCGAACGCCGCGGCGGGGTAGCTTGACCTGCTGGTTAGTTAATTACACAACTACGCCTCTCGCAGGAGGGGGGATCTCGGGGTGGGGGTTATGGAGTTTACACCAAACACTACCACCACGCAGGGTGGGGCCTTCAGCCGGCCAAGCGGGGTGGGGAAAATTGGTTAATTATCACACCGGCGGTCGATACCGAAACCTGTCCGGTTCTGGGATTCTGGACCAGCAGTCACTGATGTAGCCGTAGAACACTTTCTGGAATTTTTCCGGAGGCGCGGTCGGTGTCGTTGGCTTCGTAACAGAATAGGGGTGCGCCTCAAATTTTATGGATTTTCGTTCTGCACGAGCCGGGCTGCCACGATCGACCGAACGGGGTCCCTGTTCAGGACCTGGACAGGTTCAGCTTCTGAACAGCAGATTGCCGAGGACGCCACGAACGCTCCCGGGCTCTGTTTTGCAAACGGCCGGTGTCGATGGAAGCGTGGGGAAGTCTACTTTCCAACGGAGCCAGCCTCGCCACTGTCTGAAGTCCGTGTGGACAGGATGGTCCCGTTGAAGGGGGACAGGTCGGGGAAGACAGACAGGAGGCAGAACGAACGCCCGGCGGTATAAAAATGGTAACTTCCACTTACGGCGTTCAAACGATGCTCCGTCTTCGGCTTCTGAAAGCTGACAGGGGGAGGAAGAATTTTGATGAAGAGTTTGATGACCGATTCCTCCAGTCTTGGCCGCTGCACGAGGGTCGAACAGAGATGGCCTTCTGGTTGAGCCCCCAGTGCGCAGTCGCGGTAGAACGGAGCTAGCGGCCGGCCACGATCTTGGAACGGAGCGATTCCAACTCGCCTGCGGAGAAGACTCGTGGATGCACAAGTTTGCTGAAGCGCTTGGATGCCGAATCCTCCTGGAACGGGTTGGAAAATGCTCTGCAAGTTGGGGCCAGAAACTGCCTGCGGGCTGGAATGGATTTGTGGAGGGGAGGCTAAGGTGGTGGTGGTGTATGTGGGTGGAGATGGAGGGGGGTGCGACCCTAGGAGGGAGGGGAAGGGGATGGACGACCTAGGGAGGTGAAGGGGTCCCTTGGAGAGGGGAAAGGGGTCTTGGGTGGAGGAATATGGCTTGGGAAGGGTGGGGAGTGGCCTTGGGAAGGTGAAAGGGTGCCTGGGAAGATGAAAGGGTGCCTAGGAGAAGGGGTTTCCACCTAGGGGTTGGAGGGGGAATTGAATGAGTGTATAGGGAAGGGGGAGGGGTCTTAAAGAAGGGTGATTAGGGAGGAGAGAGAGGGGATTTCGAAATTTAGAGAGAGAGAGGGAGAAGTAGTGAGAGAGAGAGAGAGAACTATAGAGAGAGGGAGAGAGAATACTTGAGGGTTTAATTTTTCAATTCATCAAAAGTTGTTACAAATGGGAGAGGGGGGGGTCCTTATATAGAGTTGGACCATTTGCACAAAACCCCCTAACAAAGTGCATAAATGCAAAAGACCAAGAGACAGGGGGGGGCGCCCATGGGCCAAGCCCACTAACTGGGCCCAATGTCCTCAACTAAGGGTCCAAATGACTCAAGACTTGGATAATTAACTCTAAGACCTAGATAATGGACTCAAATAAAGGAAAATTACACATGATATGACTCAAATAAAGAAACTACATAAGCAACAAATAAAGATAGCCATGAGGACCACATCTCCAAGGGGTCACGAAGTCGGAGTCGCCTCGTGCCATAGGGAATGCCGGGAGATGTCCTCATCACTAGGTGTCGACTCTTGCTCTACCAGAATGCCCAATGACCCAATTTGCTAAAAATAAAGAGAATAAACACCACCATTGTATGGCATGATTGAAAAGGGTTGTGAGGAGTTCTTTCAGCGTGCAAATCACCAAGTACTAGTCAGTTTGCTTCAATATAGAGCTTACAAATCAACCCATTACAATTCACTTTCTTCAATATATTCATGATGACTTGTGAAAGTATAATCAAGTGGGATCTTATCCAAGATTGTTTCCGTGAAAGTATAATCAAGTGGGATCTTATCCAAGATTGTTTCCATTGCTCATTCAAGAAGAAAAGGATGAGATATATTACACAACAAAAATATATCAATATTTACCTCATCAATTTACCTGAATTCACCATTGATTCTCAATATCTTGTTTATTGATTGAATCGTCCATACATAGAGTCATGAAGTTCCAAATGTGATTCACCATTGCATGATAGAATAAATTTGGAATTTAAAGAGTAAGGAGCAAAGCCACACAAAACAATATTGAGTCACATTGCATTTGATCATCATCAAATCTCATCAATCCAACATTTATCCAAACATGTTTTCCACAAAAGCTTTCTCATTGAATACAAAGCAATCTCACCAAGTGTATATGCAATGTATATGCAATGTGTTAACATCAAATCACGTATGAGCCTTATAGAGTCACAAATGCATCCACATGATTATATCCCAATAACAACATTTCACATTAAGACATGAATAACTAGTCAAGCATAAGGCCAAGCAACAAAGTCATTTTGTAAGCATCAAAATCACATACACAACACAATCAATGAAACAAATATGAACAGTAAACAGGGAGGAGACCAGATAGCACCCAGGAACAATATCACGCAGTAGAAAGTGAAGAACAACAGTAAACCTCGGGATGCGTACCTGTACTGAATTAGCGATCGTCGGATGACCGCTATATTGGTAAGACGGTCCAAGGAAGACTGCTTTATGATAGAAACGGTCCGGAGGAGACCGCTATCAACCAGGGAGTAGAAACAAAAGAAAATGAAACAGGAAATCCAAAGAAAACACAAGGAGGACTAAGGAACACAAACAGAAGTAGGTCAAACAGCACTCAACATGATTGGCACTAGGCGTCCCACCGTGATCGCCAAAAAACTAGGGTTGTAGATGATTAAATGTACCACTCTCAAGATGAACAATGGAATAAAATCTAAAGCATGTTGATATATCGCCTTAGATATGAACAATAGAACAATAAGAAAGCTAAACTAACACACGCCGTGGGCGTGGAGCAATGAGGGAAAGAAAACACATGTCATGGGCATGGAGAAATGAAAAGGAAAAGTGATAAACAACTAATAAGAGGTGATGAATACCCAAAAGCCAAGATCGTGATCGCCACCAAAGTATGCAATGTAGGAAAAGAACCACACTATGTACCTTGGAAAAGAGCTGAGTGATGGCACACTCGCGAGCGGGAGAAAAAACCCAGGTGCAAAGATAAAGACAGTCCTCGCTAGGCCGCTAAACGAATAAGACGGCCTCTAGGTGGCCGCTACCGTAAGCAGAGAAGAAGCTCGGCGCATGAATAGAAACGGTCTCCTGGACAGCCGCTAAACCCAGAAACTGTCCGCGTATGACCGCAAGTAACACCCAGATAGCAAGTGTGAGAACTTGATCCTCCCTTCCTTCTGGCTGGCCAGAGGGGAAGGGCCTCGCGTGGTGAGTACTGTGAACCTACAAAAGAGTGTAGAACACAAAAATAACAACCCAATCAGCCCCAAGAAAGTGCAATATCCATAAAAAAAACTATGATTAACATGCATAAAAGGAAGGGCCAATACCTGGGGGTTGGTGGTTTTTTAACCCATGTGGGGCTTGGAAATAACAGGAGGGTGTGTATGATTGTGCTATGAATGCAAAAGAACGTGGAAGAAGAAGGAGAATTGATGCTATGATGACTACACAACTGAACAAAAGCAAGATGAAAGAAGACACAAACTCAAATAGAACTGGCTACTCCCTGAACCAGAGGGCTTAAGGACGCAGAAAACCGACTCTCCCTTGTTGAGACTCGCTCCAGAATCCAGCAGCACCTCGCCGCGAGCTCCAAAAATCTCCACCTCAAGCCATGAAGTCAAGGGTTCTATTTATAGACCCCCAAAACCCTTGGTCGAGCTAGAGGGATAATAGCAAGAAAAGAGGGCTGAAACTTGATAAATCTCAGACATAATACTCCCCTCTATCCATTGAATCGATCAGAAGCTTCTGAGGATCAAAATATAGGGAGAAAATGTTGAACTAAGGACCCTATTCAACCACGAATATAGAGAGAACAACCCAAGTGGAACAGGACTCTCGGTCCAAATGGCGGTCTTGCGATAGACCGCCACCATTGAATAACGGTCTGTCGCGTGACCGCCATTCAGGTGGGCATTGGAAAAAAATAAAGATAGGATAAATGTGCGTATTTATCCTGAAATGAAGCCTTATGTAGGCCCATTAAGCCGAACTCACGATACGTGTGAAAAAATGAGCCCAACCATGGGAATAAGCCCAAAAAAAAGGCAAAAAATCGGCCAAAAATGACCCAATAAACAGTGAACTATTGGATATATGTTGTTTTGATGATGTCTGAGCTTAATTCATTACAAGTCTATTGAATTGATTCAACTATGCCTCAGTATGCATGATGAATGTTTTGATCATAAAACTCCAAGCTATGCTCATCATGAAAAGTCTCTCTTGTGTGAAGATCTCATGCAATGTTGATATGAAGCTGAAAATGATTGGGAAAAACTTCAAGGACAAGGAGCTATGCATTGGACGATATTCTAAGAGCAAAGAATTCTGAATCAACAGAAGTGTTGACCTTAAGATCAAGAAGAGTCGACCTGTGATTGCAAAGAAAAGCAAAGCCCAGACAAGCTCATAGAAGTGTTGACCTCACTCCATCAGGAGGTCAACCTCAGGCTCTTCCATAACACGTTATAAATGGGTTTCTCCAAAGCAGTGTCGACCTCACCTCTCAGCAGGTCAACCTTGCACTCCTCACAGAAGCCGTTGAAGTAGATCATCACAAAGGAAGTGTCAACCTCAGACCAACACAGCAAACAGCTCACTTGTTGTTCTTCATGGCTTCCTTAACCTCTTCATTAGATGCCTCGACCTATTCATTAGATGCATCGACCTCTTCCTCTAGTGCATCGACCTCTTCATTAGATGCATCGACCTCTTCCTCTAGTGCATCGTCCTCACCAGTTCCAGTAGCAGTCTGACCAGTAAATCTAACAAGGACAGGTCGACCTCACCTACACAGGAGGTCGACCTCAGGCTCTTCCAAAAGCTGCTATAATCTGGACTTTGTAAAGAAGTGTCGACCTCACCTCTCAGCAAGTCGACATCTTGTGCTTCCAAAAGCCGTTTTAAAAGGAGTTTTTCAAAGAAGTGTCGACCTCACCTCTCAACAGGTCGACCTCACTGAAGAAGAAAGTCAAAGGTTCTCTGTCTGATCTCTTTTTTCAAAAATCGTACTAAGAGCATTAATGGTAGGTGCAAATCTCCAAAACAACTCTTTTGAGGTCTGGAAAAGTCTGCCAGGTCAGAGGTTCTACTACTCATTATAACATGTCAGAATATCTTCTTGGAAAAGATTTGGTCAGCCTCCAAATATAGAGATGTCCTTCTGCCTGAACTCTGCTGATTATGTCCTTAGAACAGACTGGCCAGGTGCGTTGCCTTACTCTATACATTGGACAAAGACATTCCATATGTCTCAAGATGTCAAAAGGGATGTCATTCCATACTATGCCAATTAAGGATGGTGCAGACATATCTTTTATTTATTCCAGCTCAGAGTCAACCTCCTGTAGATTATTTACTTCATCCAAAGAAAGTTATGGAGGGAAAATTATCTTCCATGCACTCCTCCCTTCTGACTAATGGATCAAAGCCTTGCACCATTGATAGAAGGTCAGAATTCAAAAAAAGAGTATCCCAAATTTGAATTAGCCCGTTTGTAGATTTCTTGGAGGGAAATTCTTCTGCATGGCTCCTATTTATAGACTCGAAGCTTCCAATGGAGAAGCTGTTGTAGCTATAGTTGTAGCAGAAGCTGCTACCTTAGAAGGAAGCCACACCCTTGAGCATTCAAGAAGGAATCTGTGAGAAAAAGAAAGGGGAAGTGAGAGTAGCCCAGCACTAAGGACGACCCAGTCTAGTGCTGCAAGAGTGAAGAGAAGGAAGTGAGATCAACCTTGAGGGAAGAACAACCCTACAGATATCTGAGCTTGAAGAGAAAGATCTTCAGATCTGAATTGGAATCTGCAGCCACCAGCTTCCAGATCTTTATCTAAAACCACAGCTGGTGTTTCTTTACTTGTTCTAGTTTTTCCACTGCACTTGCAGTTTACTTTCTTTTTTCTTCCTTTTCCTTGTTCGCATTTGTAAATGGAGCGTCATCCCCGTGTGGTGCTGCAAAGCAGCATGTGGTGAAGCCTCACCAGGTTCGGTGAGGGGTGGACGTAGGTTGTTGGGATGCAACCGAACCGCCTGAAAAGCTCCTGTGCAATGGGTTGTCTTTTGTGTGTTTGCTTCATATCATGTACCCCTATTCACAGGTTCACATGAGCTCCAACGTATTCCATTCTAATAGATTTCCATGCACACTGCTTGCCCCTCATGCCACACTTGTATTTCCTCAGCTGCCTGCTGCAACCTTGCACACAGGCACTAGGGAGTCTACTCTAGTCTGGTCTAGTTACCTCTGTCAACACACACACCCTAGCATATTGTCCACACACACACTAAGGGTTCGTTGAGCAGCCAATCTCATGTTTGAGATTCTGGTTGATCACAAAAGCACACACACACAGCTAGTCAGTTCATAAATAGTTTATGTGTATTGTGATCCCTACTGTCCATAATAATAGATATCACTAAGTTCTTAACCTTCTCTGAAGGTGTGTCGACCTTACCACTTGTAAGTGTCGACCTCAACAGTCTGTGCACTGCCTTCTATCGTTTTCCATCTGAGCTATCACTATTACATCCGCTGTGCATTATGCTTAAGTATATCATTTATGCTCAAGTGCTCTATTAGAATTAGATTGCACTAATTGTCATTTTAATCAGCGAAGATTTTAATTGGCCCGAAGTTTTCAAGGGATCTATTCAACCCCCCCTTCAAGATCCATTTCACCCAAGGTACCTAACATGAACAACCTGGGACATCATAAATAAGGATAGGGAAATGACACTACTCATCGGCATAAAATAGGTGTCAACAGTAGGTACTCCGCCCATATCATGGCCAGCCTGCACATTCAAGGCTCCCGTGGGAAGCCGAGGATGTGGTAGCCCCGGGTGCACTCTGTCAGGCACTGCCTCAGATCCTCAGGAGACAAGAGGGTTGCCTTGAAGGTAGCCCCGCGCTCGCTGAAGCAAGGAGGCACCCACACTTTCGTCTACTAACGGCTTCATTGGCAGAGTGGAGGAAGGCCATTCCACCTCCAGGCTCAAAGTGGAGTCCCCTGTCTCCGTTAGCACACCAGTCGAGGCTGTACAATACCAGAAATAACAAATGGAAAGTTAGGAATACATGTGAAACTTTCCATGAAAACTAAGGTAGAAAACCTGAGAAAATGAATTCTCATTCCTTCCCCATAGCAAGCCCCTCAGCGTCTACGACGTCACTCGTCGGAGTCGGGGAAGGCAACAACTCCTCAACGACTAGGGAGCCTTCTCCCATAGCCCTATCCTCTCCAGAAGCCGCAGGGAGGTCGAAGGCCTCCTCCGGACCATGGACAACAAGAGCTGGCGCACGCTCCTCCTCTGACCCCAACACTGCACACAAGATAGAAATATCAATATTTTACCAGAAGGCATAAACAAGTGCTAAAAGGGGAAACGAAAGAGCCCCACGCACCTCCAGAAGTAACCTTCATCTCAGCCCCCTCGGCGGAGGAGGCCCTTGAAGAGGAGGAGCCTGAACTCTCCTCTATCTCCATGATGAAACTCCCGCTACCTGAGGAGCCTGAAGAACTCTCCGAAGAACTGCCGGAGGTTGTGGAACTAGAAGCCCCTGTAGACCAATAATAATAAAAAATAATAGGGTCAGCACACAATCTGGCCTCATATAATGAAAGCCATCCAGTTAAGGGTTTCAGACAGGAAGCTCACCAGCCGGGGCACTCCCCTCAGAGATCCTCTCTTTATCGATGATATATTCATCTTCTCCAATCGGAGTAGCCACTGTACGCTCTCCCCCTATCGCTCCGACTAAGTCACGAGGAAGCTCACCCTCCTCCAAAGGGGAGGGAGTATCTATGACCAACACAAAAAGAATCTTAGCACCGGCGGGCGATGTAAAAGCCCACAATGAATGGCTAAGTCACAGTCATGTACCTGAGGGTCCCATGGTGGAAGACCCAGCCAGCCCCACCGTGCAAGCTGAGACAAAGGATGGAAACGGACGAAGGGGCGGCCCCACCGACTGCGGTGGTAGCGACCCCGACATGGCTCTAGCAACAAGGGCGGCCAGGCCACCTGTCACTCTCGGCTCGACCTCAAACCAGGGGAGCTCCACTGACGGTCCAGTGCTCACTAGCTCTTGGACCATCTCCACGGTAGCAGCCAGGTCCTCACTTGGTAAACAAAATCACAAACCAGTCAGCAACCTCAGTCCACCAGACGCCAGACAAAAGGCGAGACAACTCTCCTCATAATGGCTCAGCACTTACAGGAGTCATCCCGGGTGGCCGCAGGTTCTTGCTCCTCAACGGGGGTGGGCACCTCATCACTTGCCTCGAGAGGGGCCATCGCCCCCGGCATCCCCGCCGTCTCGGCATAGAGCACATGGCTATGTGAATTTCCACAAGCAAGCATGGTCGTAAACAAAACATTTCCAGTCCCAGATGACCCTACCTGGCCGATTCTCCTTGGGGGCTTTCCATGACTTTTAGTCGGGGAACGTCTCGGCATGGGGTCTGGTCTCGTCTATCATGCGGAGGACCTCATCAACATCGATCTCACATTCGATGTCATCATCAAACAAAGGGTTGGCCTCGAGGGGTGGTGAGAAAGCCACATCCACCCCAGTCTCTACCAGAGCTATAAAACCTAGTCAAGCAATGCAAGGTTAGTCAACCATAATGGCTAAACCGACACAAGACAAAGGGTGGGTGTGGCTCTTACTCAAAGCCGATTTTACCTCTATATGCTCATCTGCCTTGAGTCCTTGAGAGGACCCGCCAGCTTCTACCGCTCCGGTATCCACGTAGGGTCACTTCCCCCTAGGCTGAAGACCCCAGTCCCCGTTCTAAAAAGATGCCTCCGTGGAGGGATGATCTTCCCCTGCTAGGGAACCTACCAAAGAAATGCATCAATAGGCAACATCTTAGTCATACGCACAAAACAAAGTAAGACTGAGATAATATACTAAAGAAAGTGTCTCACCTGAAGTTACGAAGGGAGTCAACGGTAGAGGAACTAGTTGCTCCGACTTCAATCCCAGCACTCGTGCAACCTTTGCAACTGCCTCCCTGATGTCTCTTAGCGTGTAGGCACGCTTGATATGAGAGATGAACTCTATCGGTCCGGCGCACCCGATTGCATGAGCGATGTGGCGTCTCCAGTCACTAACATCAGTGTCAGCAAAGCTCCCCTCTGGGAGCACCCAATCCAGGGAGCCCTTCTTCCCAAAGCTGCAGTCGGCTTGGAATTGGGTACACCAAGTCCTCGACATCCTCGACCATGACGCCCTCACACCAGCACCCACAGGCACTGCCTGCACTGGCCTCAAGGGCTTGAGGGCCTCACTATAAACCCGCGATGACGAAGAAGCCTGGCCGCCTCGGGGCCACTGCTGTGCTAGTCTCTCCACATGCCGGCAGATCTGGGAGAAGCGAGTCCTCAAGTACTCGTCATGCAGCATGATAATAGGATGATCCTCCCGCAGAAGCCGACTCTCCTCAGCCTTCCAGATCATCGAATCCTTTTGGTGATTCAATTGGATGTGCTCGAACCACCACCTGGCGTAATGAACGTCAAACCTCCCATGGTAGTCTAACCCCGGTGTCGGTAATAGCTCTGGCTCCCCGCGATAATAGAAGTTCCACCAAGCAGCTGCTAGCAGGTGGTTGTCCCGACCCTTATACAACCGACTCGACAAAGGGAACTCATGGTTTGGCGCAATCGCCTGGTCGTACCCAAAGTTTCAGGCAAACCAGTGCTAGTAGTAAGGCTCCAGAACGCACGTAGCGGACCAGTGCAGCGCCAACACCACCGGCCGGGTGCTGATCACCCACTCTGCGTACACTGCGACATCCAGCTCTCGCTGGTATGGAAGGGCATAGGCCGCCCCATCGCTCGAAGGCACTAGAACCAGACGAAAGTCCCTCGAAGCATCGTCAAATGGGAGCCCATCCTCCCCTTTTCCCAATATGTAAGATAGGGCCCTCCCGCCCCCCTCCAGCTGAGCCACGGCATCTCCATCTGGCTACCCTGTGAAGCTGAATAGCAAAGGGGCCGTCGGGTTTGCCACCGTCGTCCGCGTCAATAACCCAGGAAATAGTGAACCGACCCACACACTGAGGTAGTGGGTCGACAGAAGCAAGCTCCGCTCGCGTGGTGCGGGATGTGCTGACAATACTCCCAGCCAATGATAGATGTTGGCCAGTGCTACAGGAGCCAAAGCCAGCCTTCGACCCTCTGCCAGTAAGCATGCGGGCCACAGTAGCTCGGCCCTCAAAAGACTATCCTCCTCGTGGGGGACCAGGAACGTCGCCAGCCAGAATGGTAGATACGCAGCTAAATGAGTCACATCTGGCAGTCCATGGGGGTTCCACCCCACTCGCGCAGCATAGATATATCTGGAGTAGGTCCTAAACCGTAGCTCCACCTCCGTATACTCCTCCCACGGGGTCCGATCTCACGCAAACTCATGGTAGAAGCAAAAGGGCCCGTTGTAGAAATGACGGACCCACACCTTCAGAGGCACCCTAGGAGTCTGCACAACCTTCTCTCTCCCTGCCAAAGCCAAGTCTCTCCAAGTCTTCAGTAAATATCGGTAACTGATGGGGACATCAGAGCAAGACCACTAACTTTTTTTTATTTATATTTATATCCTTGAGTCAAATGGGTTTGCAATTGTAAGACATTATAAGCCATTGGGTTAGTCATTAGGTATTAGTGGGTTTCGTTGCAAAAACGCCGCGTAGGCCCGGGGGGACCACCCTCCTCTCTTCTATTGGGCCACCTAGACTCTCTAGGGACCATGTGGGGCTAGTCCATGGTCCAAGATAGAATCTTGACTAGCCCCACTTGTTGACTCCAAGAGGGCGGCGCCCCCTCCTTTGTCCCCATGTGGGATTTAAATAATCCCCCCCTTTCCACATATTTTTGAATTTTATATTTTCTTTGACCACATGGGAGAAGGAATTAAATATTCTTCTCCCTTAATTGCCCCTCCTTAACCCTAGATCTGAGGGTAGCAATGGTGATGGGGACATCACTGACCACTCCCCATTTCCCCGTGGGTCCCGATACTTGCCACTATTTTCATCTCAAGCTTCTGAGTCTAGCTATGTAATTTTTACATTTTTTCTTGAGTCTTAAAACATGTAATTTTCCTTTTATTGAGTCAAGTACCTAAGTTAGTAAGTCATCTACCTAAGTCTAAGGTTTCATTAAGTGGCCAAGAGGGTTAATGAGTTATCATATCTTATTGGGCCATATCATTAGCTTGGCCCATGGGCGCCCCTCTCCCCACCCCTTGGTCTTCTGTCATTTGTCCTTTTTCATAGGGACTTTTTGTAAAATGGGGATTTCCTATATATAGGACCCCAACCCCCCCTCTTTTGAGTAATGAAATATTGAATATTTGAGCATAAGTGCACCCCTCTCTCTCTCTCTAGCTCTTTCATCCTCTCTCTCTCTAGGGGGCGAACCCCTCTCTCTCTCTTCCCCCTTCTCTCTCTCTCCCTTGGGCGAACCTGCCCTTTCACTTCCCCCTTCCCCTGCCACCTCAGCTGCCACCTCACCCCTCCACCCTTTCATATTCCCTAGACCCATAACTCCATTCAATAACCCCTCCACCCTAGGCAACCCTTCCCATTCCCCACACATCTTCCCCACTTCCCAAGCAACTCTTCCCCTCCCTAAGGCAACTCCTCCCCTTCCCTAGGCTTCCATTAACACCTCCATTACCCCTCCACTCCAAATCCAAAGGCAACACCCCACTCCCCTAGACCATTTGCGCCCCCACCCCCACCCTTGGCCGCACCCCTCTCTCCACCACCCCCACCTCCCAGCTGCGGCCCTCTTCCCCCTCCACCCTCTTGGACATCCACGATCCCTGCTCCACCCCTATCACCATTCCCAAACATCCTTCCCCCATCAGCCATCCCACCCCCACTCCCACTGTTGCTAAACCACCCCTTCCATTAGCCTAGTTCCACCACCACTTCTTTCACTTGGCCCAAGTTTACAGGTGGCAGAAGAAGGTCCGACTAGCAGAAGCCACCACGAGTTCATACGGCAACGTCTGAAGGTGAATCATACATTTCTGGAAAGGTCGTCCAGTCCCCTACGCAGGCGAGGAAGAATCGTACCATTCCAAGTTCGGGGCTGTCCGGGAGAGACAATCTCCCCCGACTGCGGAGAGCTCCATCAGCAGAGTTCCTGGACCCTGTTCAAAGCTACACCACGGCCGACGGTGAGAGATTCAAGCCACGAGTTATTGTAAAAATATCTTCCTCCACCAGTCCTCTTTCTGGATCAAGAAGCGGAAGTGCATTCGGCATCCGGAGGCCAGAGTTCTCGTTCTTCTTCTTCGACTGGTCGGGTCTGTCTTCCACAGGTGGCAGTGACCTGCCTCCACTCATCATCATCCCCCAGTCCACCCTGACATCAGACGGATTCCCCACCAGTTTTCCCGCAAAGAGGGTTCATGTACGGTTCCAACAACTTTGACGGTTCGAGATTTGGTGTCCGGGAGCGGCCGGGACAACTTCTGCAAGTTACTGTTCATGCCAGGTAGCTGTTGCGGCCAGAAGCTGCCACCTTGCTCGAAGCTCTACCCGGACCAGCCACTGGAAGATTCAAGCCACAAGTTCTTCTACGAATATCTTCCTCCACCTGTCCCCGTCCAGGAGCAAGAAGCAGAACCACATTCGGCATCCGGGAGCCCATGTTCTGATTTTTCCCCTACAGTCGCGCGGGTCTGCCTCCCCCAGTCTGCAGCGACCAGTTCCCACTCATCGGCGTCCCCCAGTCCACCCCGATGTCGGACGACTTCCCAGTCAGTTTTTCAGCGCAGAGGCTTCATCCACGGTTCCCACAACTCCAACGGTTTGAGATTTGGCACTCAGGAGCGACCGGTGTGGCTTCTGCAAGTCACTATTCATGCCAGATAGTGACTGTGGCCAGAACCTGCCACTCTGTCCAAAGTCCGACCCGGACCGGCATCTGTAGCAGAAGAAATCGAGGAAATTCAGGATCATCTGCGTGCCAGATACGAGGAATTCTACGCTGGTCTCGCCTCCGGCGAAATTCGGGAGCGTGATTTACGGTGTCTACAGCGACTGGCAGTCAGCCAACATAGCGAACAGGGAGCTTCCGTTTTGGCTTCACCCGCGCACCTTCCGGCGAATCCCCCTTCCCTGCCTGGCCGGCTGACCGCCCCTCCCTGCGTGGAGGTAGTGTTCATTGTACTTGAATATTTCCCACCCCCAAGATCACCCTCCTGCGCGAGGTGTAGTGATTGTACTTTTAAACAGGATTGAAGCTTCATCGGTGCAGTGTGCGGGGAACCCACACTTCCCCGCTCGCCCTCGTCTCCGACCGGGATCGGTGTCTTCACGCCGATCAGGTGAGCCACTCACACTACCCTTTGCCGGCTTTCTCTTTCTTAATTAGTATTGCATCCTCAGTACCGTCGGCGTAAGAGAGTGCCCAAACCCGATTTATCTTCTAGTTGCGTGATTACCGCGGGTGAGTTGTGAGCGTGACATTTCAACCCTCGCCCTCGGCGTGCCGGTCGCCCTTGATTTTAGGCATCCTTGGCTCATTGGGATCTAATCCTATCTGGCCAAACCCTTGGAGCCCCGAGGTCCAACCTCGGACCCTCACCGCCATCGCCGGTCCTTCTATGGATCCGAGTGTGCTTACGCGAGTGAATCCGCCAGTGTGACGTTACCAACTTGTTGTGCTGCTTGCTATTCTAGGTCCGAGGGGTCGTGTCACATCAATTTGGTATCAGAGCCAGGTTCTAGACTTGTCTATACTAAGTCTTGTCCTAGGGAACTTGCATTCATCAACCGATCCTCATGCATACCCCTCGTTGGTCACATGGTCCGATTGACCCCCTCCACATGGACTACATTGTAGATGAGGACCTTCCTTTTGATGGAATTAATCCTCATGCCTATCTTAGGTGGGAGAATACCATGGAAAGGGACTTTGAAAGTACTTGGGTATATGGGTCCGAGAGAGTCCGCAGGACCAAGGCACGACTTCGGGGTCTAGCTAAGAAAATGTGGGAACACAAAGAGAGATTCAGAAGGGTTTGGGGACAAGAGCCCATTCACTCATAGGAAGATATGAAGAGTGAGCTTAGGAAGATCTACGCTCCCCGACCGTCCCACTCCTACCGTAAGGACCATAACCCGAGGAGCACTCCCACTCCCCCATTTTCCTCCCAGTCAACCCAAGGCCTCCATTAGGACCCAAACCCCACCACCCAAAGGACCCCTAGATTCATTGGAAGAGATAAGGGTTGAGATCAGGAAGATCTTCACTTCCCTTAGGGCCCAAACTCCACCACCCCAAATGACTCCTATCCCGATCACCACCACCATTCAAACCAAAGTGGCCCCCACCCTCACTCCACCTAGGCCCGTGACAGCCACCACTCCCCAACAAAAGGTTACTCACCCAAATCACCTTCCACTTCCAACTCCTATCCTACCCAAACCTAGCCCCCCGCTACTTCCACTCCCAACCCCAACCCAAGTCCGGCCTCACTCACCCCCCTGGGTACACCATACACCAACCATTTTCATCTCGCCCTCAGTGGACCCACTCACCTCCTTGGTAGAAGAACACATACCCGACCCCATAGTGGTGAACACTCCGGACCCAACCCCCGCCATGGAAATCACCCATGCCCAGGAAGAAGAAGACACTTCACACGGTGGTCTTCACCTTACACCACCCTCCCTAGTAGGGGCCGAGCTCATCTTAGGAGAGCCCCTATTACGTTGGCTAAAGGAGAACCCCTTTAGAGATCTCATGGCCCATGTTTGCCCTCCCATGGAACGACACCTCCCCATAGTACCCTTCTCCACCTATCGCACTACCATCCAATCCTCTTACCAAGTGGAAACGCTAGGAGACCTCCTACAAGGCCTAGCATGGCAAGTGGAGTTGACGGCTATGTTGAACCCTATGGTCGACCAACCTAGGGGCCTTGGTCTTCTACACCCATGTGTCGGGTCTATCACTTCGGTTTGCACTGTTGGTTGCTACATTAGCGACCTCCTTCTCTTTCTTCCCACACCCGATGAGCCCGAGGCCATCCTTAAATTGGAGCTCCTCATTTTAGGAAGAAAATCCAGCCATCCTCTCAAGGCTAACCCACCCACCAACAACTTTTGCCCAAAAATCTCAATAGAGGTGAATGACTCCCCACCACATGTGGACCTAGAGTTTCTAGGTCACCCATACCATGACCCATTCGATCCCTTCCTATACCCACCCACCTTACCCACCACCCACCTTTTCCTACCCTCACACACCATGTCAAACCTAACCCACCCATTCCAAAACCTAGCCCACACCATGAGAGCCATGACCAAGGGTGACATCCACCTAGGAAATGAGGAATTAACCCATCCCAAGATGTCCACTTTCTGGGACCCCTTCGAACCGCATGAGTGGAGACCCCCAAACCAACCCTCACCAAAAGATGGCACCATCTTGATAGGAATGCATGTGCCACAACATTTTACCCCATCCGGTAGGGCTAGTCATCTCATTTGTGTCACATACACACTAGGTCCAGTGCATGGCAGGTTCACATTTGGATATGTAGGTCCACCCCTATTCATCATCCATCTTATGCAAGTTAGGAGCATCCATGGTTGTCCGGGTCCTCCATCATTCATCACACTCACTCACAAGAGGGACACCTATGGATGCCCCGGTCCTCCCAAATTCTTCAAAGTCATCATAACATCACTACATGATAGGTCTACTTTTGGTTGCCCTGGTCCCCCATTACATACCACACACTTCCCACCCCCACCGCACCGTAGCTCAAGACATACTCATTCAGGCAAGCATCTAGCAATGGGCGATGACGATCATAAAGAGCGGGCAAAAGATTCACGAGTGGCACTTGAATTCCAAGAAGGCAACCTCACGATGGTGGCTTTGGAATGGCTCTACCTTAGGGCCACCTTCAAATTGAGGGCACGTGGACTTGGACCTTCCATGTTCCAAAGTGGCTTTGGCAAACCTGGCTTATGGATTGAATTTACTAATGGGTTATGGGATATACCCCAATTATCAAGCGACTGACCCGGCACCCTATTTGGGCACCGCGGTGAATCCTCGTGAGTACTTTGAGCCTATACCGTCCTTTAAAGAGGGACACCCCGGAGAGCTTCCACAAAATAGCCTTGAGAGCCCGACGTGTACACAGAGGGGCAATACTATGCAAGCAGGGTTCCATCGCCAGCATAAGGGTGTGTCCGGGCCACCTTGAGAGGATGAGGGGCCGTCCCCTGGTCGCAGGTGCAGGTTGAGATTGGAGGATGAGGATCGCCCTGAGCTGCTCCCCCGGTGAACCTTTACTCGACGGAGTCGAGTTTTCCGCACCCCGGGAGTATGATGGGGACATCACTGACCACTTCCCATTTCCCCGTGGGTCCCGATGCTTGCCACTATTTTCATCTCAAGCTTCTGAGTCTAGCTATGTAATTTTTACATTTTTTCTTGAGTCTTAAAACATGTAATTTTCCTTTTATTGAGTCAAGTACCTAAGTTAGTAAGTCATCTACCTAAGTCTAAGGTTTCATTAAGTGGCCAAGAGGGTTAATGAGTTATCATATCTTATTGGGCCATATCATTAGCTTGGCCGATGGGCGCCACTCTCCCCACCCCTTGGTCTTCTGTCATTAGTCCTTTTTCACAGGGACTTTTTGTAAAATGGGGATTTCCTATATATAGGACCCCAACCCCCCCCTCTTTTGAGTAATGAAATATTGAATATTTGAGCATAAGTGCACCCCTCTCTCTCTCTCTAGCTCTATCATCACCTCTCTCTCTCTTCCCCCTTCTCTCTCTCTCCCTTGGGCGAACCTGCCCTTTCACTTCCCCCTTCCCCTGCCACCTCAGCTGCCACCTCACGCCTCCACCCTTTCATATTCCCTAGACCCATAACTCCATTCAATAACCCCTCCACCCTAGGCAACCCTTCCCATTCCCCACACATCTTCCTCACTTCCCAAGCAACTCTTCCCCTCCCCAAGGCAACTCCTCCCCTTCCCTAGGCTTCCATTAACACCTCCATTACCCCTCCACTCCAAATCCAAAGGCAACACCCCACTCCCCTAGACCATTTGTGCCCCCACTCCCACCCTTGGCCGTACCCCTCTCTCCACCACCCCCACCTCCCAGCTGCGGCCCTCTTCCCCCTCCACCCTCTTGGACATCCACAATCCCTGCTCCACCCCTATCACCATTCCCAAACATCCTTCCCCCATCAGCCATCCCACCCCCACTCCCACTGTTGCTAAACCACCCCTTCCATTAGCCTAGTTCCACCACCACTTCTTTCACTTGGCCCAAGTTTACAGGTGGCAGAAGAAGGTCCGACTAGCAGAAGCCACCACGAGTTCATACGGCAACGTCTGAAGGCGAATCATACATTGCTGGAAAGGTCGTCCCGTCCCCTACGCAGGCGAGGAAGAATCGTACCATTCCAAGTTCGGGGCTGTCCGGGAGAGACAATCTCCCCCGACTGCGCAGAGCTCCATCAGCAGAGTTCCTGGACCCTGTTCAAAGCTACACCACGGCCGACGGTGAGAGATTCAAGCCGCGAGTTATTGTAAAAATATCTTCCTCCACCAGTCCTCTTTCTGGATCAAGAAGCGGAAGTGCATTCGGCATCCGGAGGCCAGAGTTCTCATTCTTCTTCTTCGACTGGTCGGGTCTGTCTTCCACAGGTGGCAGTGACCTGCCTCCACTTATCGGCATCCCCCAGTCCACCCTGACATCATACGGATTCCCCACCAGTTTTCCCGCAAAGAGGGTTCATCCACGGTTCCAACAACTTTGACGGTTCGAGATTTGGTGTCCGGGAGCGACCGGGACAACTTCTGCAAGTTACTGTTCATGCCAGGTAGCTGTTGCGGCCAGAAGCTGCCACCTTGCTCGAAGCTCTACCCGGACCAGCCACTGGAAGATTCAAGCCACAAGTTCTTCTACGAATATCTTCCTCCACCTGTCCCCGTCCAGGAGCAAGAAGCAGAACCACATTCGGCATCCGGGAGCCCAAGTTCTGATTTTTCCCCTACAGTCGCGCGGGTCTGCCTCCCCCAGTCTGCAGCGACCAGTTCCCACTCATCGGCGTCCCCCAGTCCACCCCGATGTCGGACGACTTCCCCGTCAGTTTTGCAGCGCAGAGGCTTCATCCACGGTTCCCACAACTCCAACGGTTTGAGATTTGGCACTAAGGAACGACCGGTGTGGCTTCTGCAAGTCACTGTTCATGCCAGATAGTGACTGTGGCCAGAACCTGCCACTCTGTCCAAAGTCCGTCCCGGACCGGCATCTGTAGCAGAAGAAATCGAGGAAATTCAGGATCATCTGCGTGCCAGATACGAGGAATTCTACGCTGGTCTCGCCTCCGGCGAAATTCCGGAGCATGATTTACGATCTCTACAGCGACTGGCTGTCAGCCAACATAGCGAACAGGGAGCTTCCGTTTCGGCTTCACCCGCGCACCTTCCGGCGAATCCCCCTTCCCTGCCTGGCCGGCTGACCGCCCCTCCCTGCGTGGAGGTAGTGTTGATTGTACTTGAATATTTCCCACCCCCAAGATCACCCTCCTGCGCGAGGTGTAGTGATTGTACTTTTAAACAGGATTGAAGCTTCATCGGCGCAGTGTGCGGGGAACCCACACTTCCCCGCTCGCCCTCGTCGTGTCTTCACGCCAATCAGGTGAGCCACTCACACTACCCTTTGCCGGCTTTCTCTTGCTTAATTAGTATTGCATCCTCAGTACCGTCGGCGTAAGAGAGTGCCCGAACCCGATTTATCTTCTAGTTGCGTGATTACCGCGGGTGAGTTGTGAGCGTGACATTTCAACCCTCGCCCACGGCGTGCCGGTCGCCCTTGATTTTGGGCATCCTTGGCTCATTGGGATCTAATCCTATCTGGCCAAACCCTTGGAGCCCCGAGGTCCAACCTCGGACCCTCACCGCCATCGCCGGTCCTTCTATGGATCCGAGTGTGCTTACGCGAGTGAATCCGCCAGTGTGGCGTTACCAACTTGTTGTGCTGCTTGCTATTCTAGGTCCGAGGGGTCGTGTCACATCAAATGGTCATTTAGTTAGGTCTATAAAACCCATGTATTTTGTTATTTTCAGAAGATTAAAAGAATGAAAACTAGTTTTTCTTGGAGAAAGCCCAACGGTGCAGCCACCCTCTCTCTTCCCCCTCCCTTTGCAGCTGAGAAAGCCCCTTCTTCTCAGGTGTGATACCTCCATACCAGCTCGTCTCTGCGTGAGAAACTCAGCACCGCCGCTGCCGCTGCCATCAAGTCACCGTCGCACCACCACCGCCTCGTCGTCGGAGTTCTGTCTACCTCCATCTAGCAGGCTACAGGTCGATTTTTATCTCCCAATCCAGAGATCTGATCGAGCTCAAAATTTGAGGGTAAGTTCCCCGCGTTGTTTCCACTCTCCATAAAAATGTCCAGGTTAATCCCCCTTTGTTTGCCCCCGTTCCAATTAAATTCCCACTATCTACACAATCTGTCCCTGTGCAAATCTGTGTTCCAGCAGCCCACCTCTTCACCTTTTTGATCCCATTTCCAATTTCAGATTGATCTAAAATTTGGACTGGGACTTATGTCCACCAAAACCCCTTTCCACAATTTTTTTCATGATTTTATGAACTTGTTTACCACTCCTAAAATTCACTGCTAAATCTGGAATTTATTCTGTCTCTTACAGTCCAGATCCAACCACCCCCTGTCTTAAAATACTTCCCACCCTTCAAACCACCTTAGAAAAATACAAAAAAAATATTTGCATGTTTCTTACTTCCCCCTTCATCTCCTATAAAAATCCCAACTCCCAGATACATAGTTTGGGCCTTGGTCAAACCTGATTACCAGGCAGATCACAGTCTGCCCAGTATTTCCTGAGACAGAAGGTCCGTCTGTTCTAAATTCCACCAAGGAGGATACAAAGACAAAAAAATTCCTGTAACACCAGGTGGTCGTATATCTATAAGCTAGCTTCGTAATGGCCCTGGTTTCGCATCGATCAGACGTTGGAGCAGATTGCAGTAATTATTTCCACCGAGTCGCGCAGTACTGAAACAGCAGAACAGGTTCGGGACAGCAAGCTGTAGCACCGAGTAGCAGCGCGTCGGAGCCGTCGAAGCTGCCCAAAAAGCCACCCGTCAACCTGAGCTTGATACTCCCGTATCGCCATTGTAGCCCTTTACCTCCCTGCGTGGAGTGGGCAGTGAATTGCATTTCTATAATTATTGTTAATTCATTTGTACTGGGAGTACGAGTCTTGACCGAGGTCACCTTCCCCACTCCCGATAACATGGAGGTATCATTTCCGCTCCCCTCTCTTGACATTTTGCTTGCTTCATATATTTCTATATGTCGCTGCTTGTATGTGATAGGTTAATCTAACTCGTTAAATAATTTCAATCACCGCTACAAGAGAGAGAGAGACCCGTCCCGTGACCCGATCTGGGCACGAGAGTGAGCAGACCACCCTTGACTCATTGTCAGTTTCTCAACCGCGCACATCCGCATGCTTCCTTTGCTAGGGACGAGTCGCGAGTTTGCCTAGAGTGTCAGGTTTGAGTCCAAATTGGCGTCGAGTCGCGTCCCATCCCGCATGAAATTGCTATCAAAGCGAGTTAGTGATAAGAATCGACGCTGAGCACTGACTTTTTATTTTGCATTTGAGTCCTTTTCTTTGCTTTTATATCCTTGAGAAAGTATATGTGCAATTGTAAGGCTTTATAAGCTAATGTGTCATTCCCTTGGATTGTTTGGATTTTTATGCAAAATATCAGTAGGTCCAGCGAGGGGGCCCTCACTCCTTCCCCATTGGTCCACATAAGCCATATGGGTCCATGCCGGGCTGGTCAAAGTCCTAGGTGGCATCTTGAAGGTCAATTGGACACATGGGAGACAAGTGGTTGAAAATGTCAAAGGGAGGCCACCTACCTTACCTACCTAGTCAAAGGAGTGCCCCCTCCATATGTAATTTATTTATTTTGGGTTTTTGACAACATGCGAGAAGAAAATGGCCTCTTTCCCACGAAATTCTCAGCCCCCCACCCCTTGCCATTCTCTATATAAGCCTATGTATAGTGTCATTAGAGAATTAATGAAGAAAATTTGTGAAATTGGCTTGAGCCATTGAAGGGTGTGCCCTTGTTCCTCTCTCCCTCTCTTTCTTGCAGATGGATTTCTGCTAAATCTTGGGTGTGATGCCCTTCTATCTTCTCCTTAACCCCTCTGGATTCTATTTCTACAGCCGCCTCCGCCGCCATCGCACCATCGTCACGCCGCCGCCACCGTCATCGGAGTTTTGTCTCCATCAGGATAGAACCTCTTCTCCGAAATTGTATCTCTGGTTCTTGTTGTCTGATTAAGCCCTAATTTTTAGGGTTTGTTCTGTCCATCTCTCCTAACCTCCAGTTAAAATTTCGTCTCATTTGGAGTCCATTTGATATTTTCCCCGTATTTTTGTTTGTCCTCTCAGTAATTTGCCCTTTTGCAGATCTACGGGATAGAGTCTCCTTTTTGTAATTTCCCCACCCACATAGAAAATTTTAGAAAATCCACAAAAATTTATTAGTGTTCCTCACGTATACCCCCTTCCACCATAATTTTCGTTGAGTCAAAAAAAATCATTTAGTCCTCAGTCAAAGGTCTGTTTCCGGCAGGTTCATCTCTACCCTGTGTGTCTGTCAGTCCGGGTCAGAAAAAAAAGGCAGTTTGTAGTCATTTTTAATTTTAATCCGTTCTGTGGATTGAGCCACCAAAAATATATGTTCTAGATCTCTAAGTCCTCTATCCATCGGTACCTATCGTGCATCAATCCGACATCGGATCTGGTCGTATGAATTCTTTTCGTGAATGTGTGCAGAGCAGATCCAAATTCAGTTAGCACATCTCAGTCCGGGAGAAAATTCAAAACTAAATATCAAAGTCAACTTCAGGAGCCGCCCCTTCAGGGAGTCGATCAGGGACATCCCGTCACCCTCCCAGCCAAGCGGCGCCTTCAGAAGATCCCAGGAAGGCAGCGTTCCTTTGAAGTCTATACCTTGCTGCCCACCGAGTCAGCAACCGAGTTGGCGCAGCACCGAGTTGCAATAGTGCCGAGTCGGACTAGCAGGCCGAGTTCACCCCAAAAGCACCTCCAGATTGCTGCTCGTAACCCAGGGTCTGTCCTCCCGGGCTCCACTTGTAGCCCTTTACCTCCCTATGTGGAGTGGGCAATGTAATTACTGCTGTAATTAAATTTTTTAACTATTGTTACCGGGGAGTTACCGTAACTGGCCGGGAACGTCTTCCCCACGCCTGGAGCGTGGAGGTACACTCGCTCCCCACTCTTTATCCCATTTGCTTGTCTTGTATAGCTTTGAATTCCACTACGAGTGTAGGTTTCTAGCTTGTTATTCTATTATCACCGCTGCGAGAGAGCGAGATTGAGTGTACCGTCCCGTGACTCGATCCGAGTTAACGCGGAAAGGCCGATACCCGAGACTCACCGCCGGTTTCTCAACCGCGCATGGTCCACGTCTTCCCTCGCATAGGGACGATCACGAGCTAGAGTCCCAGGTCGCGTGTCCGTCCCACATCAATTGGGTATTAGAACGCCAGTTGAGTCTAGGGTAGTATTTGGTCAAAAATAAAAAAAGTGTCATTTACGTCTAGTCATCGTCTAAGTCGGTCTAAGGTTACATCCGCATACCATTGTTCGGTATATAAAAAGGTGTCGCCTGACCATTAGGTTACGCCTATCGGAGAGGTGATTCACTTGCGCGAGTGATCTTCGGATCGATTACCTCCGCCACGTACCGAATCTTGGTCGTGTCTAGGTGTGTAGTCGAGTCTCATTTCAACTTTACATTTGCATCACATTCTAAGTCGGGTCTAGGTGCTTGCATTAGTTGGCATAACATTTTTCTTATAAAACAAAAAAAATGGCCTTGTATATCCATTCCTAGGGGATCCAACCCCATCTTTGCAACCATGGCCGCACCGGGAGCCCTTAGTTCCGTTGAAGTGGCCGCCATGTTCAAAGCCCTTATGGGACAAATGCAAGGGTTGACAACATGTATAGATGTGTTGGATACATGCTTGGATGACCACAGTGGTAGATCGGATGGAAGGGTTGAGTCCGCGAGTGGGTGGCCTAGGCCTGCCCGAGCCTTACATCCCGGTGTCACCCTAAGGACCCCTTCTCCATGAGGAGGACAATCCTTCACCACCCGAGAGTGCTCCATTGTCACCCTCACCTTCCGATCTTATTTCGGAGCCCTCCCATTTGGAGCCACCCAAGCCCGAGCCACCCGTGTTTCTAACGGGTACACTATACATAGCCGAGCCGCTTCTTAGTTGGCTCAAGGATGGCTTGGTCCCACGTCCTTACCCTTCTATGGACCCCACCTTACAATTAGTGCCCGTCAACTCCTTCCACACTACCTTTCGGTCTAGTCACCATGTTGATACATTGGATGACCTTATTTTGGGTTTAGGTTGGCAATGGAAGTTGACGCATATATTGGCCCGAGGCTTCGACCAACCCGCTAGTCGTACCTTCACCCATCCGGCCATAGGGTCCATTACCTCCGCGTGCACCGTGGGTTGTGTCACCACGGAAATTCTTCTATTCCTCCCGATGCCGGCTGAGTCCGACTTCGTTCCCTTTTGCCCAAGGGAGGAATCCTATTTTCTAAACATGACCGTCGTCCCACCGATCACAATGTATGACGGTGATTATGAATTCTTAACTTGGGACCGAGTCATGGGGGAACCCACTTCATGGGGTCATACCTTCTTTGACCCTTTTGACCCCTTCACTAGTGAACCTCCCGAGCTATCATATTTACTCCACTTCTTCCAAGGAGTTCACTATTCCACCCCTACCCCGCAGTCTAGTTGGCAAGCCGTACCTACGTCTAGGGGTAATGACGAGGGATGTTTTGGATCTCCTAGCCATTCCCCACCCAAGTCCCATAGGTCGCCAATGCATGAGTGGTACATCTTAGAGTATCTAGGAGTCCTCCATTCCGTCAACCATCGAGTACATCTAGTGTATGCATGGCACATATTCGGGTGTCCTGGTCCGCCGTCACACACGTACGGGTCGGACTAACATTAGGTTTGTTTAGGGTCTGTGTGAGTCTTTGTTTCGTCCGATTTGTTTGTCGAAGTGCATTGTGTATCTGTGCATACGTTGAGTTGAGTTGGTTTTGTACGCTCGCGTTGTTAGTCCCTTTCGAGTGTGAGACTTGTCGGACTATTGAGATCGGTTCTACTCCACATATCAGATCTAGTCACATAAGCGACAAACGGTGATTCCTAGTGAGTCTTCGAGCCGCCTTCCCTCCTTTAAGAGTGACCCCACCCCGGAGTGTCCACCTCTAGCCTCATTTCCCAGCAGCGTGTGCATATCGAATATATACGGGATGAGCAGGTGTCGCTTACCTGGAGTGGAACGTACTCCGCACTTCCAGGTTCGGTGACGGATCCGCCGGAGCGACCCGAGCAACCGTACCCCTTACTCGACGGGGTCGAGTTCTTCCCACCCGGGGAGAGTTGATGGGAATTAACGTCAAGCACTAACTTTTTATTTTGCATTTGAGACCTTTTATTTGCTTTTATATCATTGGAAAAGTATATGTGCAATTGTAAGGCTTTATAAGCCAATGTGTCATTCCCTTGGATTTTTTGGGTTTTTATGTAAAATGTCAGTAGGTCCAGAAAGGGGGCCCTCAGTCCTTCCCCATTGGTTCACATAAGCCATATGGATCCATGTGGGGCTGGTCAAAGTCCTAGGTGGCATCTAGAAGGTCAATTGGACACATGGGAGACAAGTGGTTGAAAATGTCAAAGGGAGGCCACCTACCTTACCTACCTAGTCAAAGGAGTGCCCCCTCCATATGTAATTTATTTATTTTGGGTTTTTGACCACATGGTGGAAGAAAATGGCCTCTTTCCCACAAAATTCTCAGCCCCCCATCCCTTGTCATTCTCTATATAAGCCTATGTATAGTGTCATTAGAGAATTAATGAAGAAAATTTGTGAAATTGGCTTGAGCCATTGAAGGGCGTGCCCTTATTCCTCTCTCCCTCCTCCTCTTGCAGATGGATTTCTACTAAATCTTGGGTGTGATGCCCTTCTATCTTCTCCTTAGCCCCTATGAATTCTATTTCTACCGCCACCGCCGCCGCCGCCATCGCACCGCCGTCGCGCCGCCGCCACCGTCATCGGAGTTCTATCTCCATCAGGACAGAACCTCTTCTCCGAAATTGTATCTCTGGTTCTTGTTGTCTGATTCAGCCCTAATTTTTAGGGTTTGTTCTATCCATCTCTCCTAACCTCCAGTTAAAATTTCGTGTCATTTGGAGTCCATTTGATATTTTCTCCGTATTTTTGTTTGTCCTCTCAGTAATCTGCCCTTTTGTAGATATACGGGACAGAGTCTCCTTATTTCAATTTCCCCACCCACATAGAAAATTTTAAAAAATCCACAAAAATTCTCTAGTGTTCCTCACGTATGCCCCCTTCCACCATCATTTTCGTTGAGTCAACAAAAATCATTTAGCCCTTAGTCAAAGGTCTGTTTCAAGCAGGTTAATCTCTGCCCTGTGTGTCTGTCAGTCCGGGTCAGAAAAAAAAGGTAGTTTGCAGTCGTTTTTAATTTTAATGTGTTCTGTGAATGGAGCCACCAAAAATATATGTTGTATATCTCTGAGTCCTCTATCCATCGGTACCTCTTGTGCATCAATCCGACATCGGATCTGGTCATAAGAATTCTTTTCGTGAAGGTGTGCAGAGCAGATCCGAATTCAACCAGCATAACTCAGTCCGGGAGAAAATTCAGAAATAAATATCAAAGTCAACTTCAGGAGCCGCCCCTTCAGGGAGTCGATCAGGGACATCCCGCCACCGTCCCAGCCAAGCGGTGCCTTCAGAAGATCCCAGGAAGGCAGCGTTCCTTTGAAATCCATACCTTGTTGCCCACCGAGTCAGTAACCGAGTTGGCGCAGCACCGAGTTGCAATAGTGCCGAGTCGGACCAGCAGGCCGAGTTCACCTCAAAAGCGCCTCCAGATTGCTGCCCGTCAACCCAGGGTCGGTCCTCTCGGGCCCCACTTGTAGCCCTTTACCTCCCTGCATGGAGTGGGTAATGGAATTACTGCTGTAATTAAATTTTTTAACTGTTGTTACCGGGAGTTACTGTAACTGGCCGGGAACGTCTTCCCCACGCCCGAAGCGTGGAGGTACACTCACTCCCCACTCTTTATTGCATTTTCTTATCTTGTATAACTTTGAATGCCGCTGCGAGTGTAGGTTTCTAGCTTGTTATTCTATTATCACCACTACGAGAGAGCGAGATTGAGTGTACCATCCCCTGACTCGATCCGAGTTAACGCAGAAAGGCCGATACCCGAGACTCACCGCCGATTTCTCAACCGCGCACGGTCCACGTCTTCCCTCGCATAGGGACGATCGCGAGCTAGGGTCCCAGGTCGCATGTCCGTCCCGCATCAGTTAGAGTCTACGGTAGTCTTGTCTTAGGAGTCACATTGTCTTCCCATACCCGGTATATTAAAAGGTGTCCCCGGAATGATAGGTTACGCCTATTGGGAAGGTGGCACACTTGCGTGAGTGCGATCTTCAGATCAAACCTCCGCCATGTACTAGATACTGGTTGAGTTTTGGTTTGTAGTCGAGTCTGCATTCTAACTTTGCATTGATGTTGTTGGGTCGTGTCTAGTCTAATAGAGAGTCAGCTAGCCGGTCTTGTCACCGTGTGTCTGCATGTCCACTACCCACCAGCCCCATGGCCGTTCCCCGAGACCGTGCGTCTGATTGGTCATCCCTAGTGGCCCAATTCAAGGCTATCATGGCCTGACCCCCGGGTCTTGCCCCTAACATTCAACCACCGATTGACCCGACCCACATGTCCTCAAGTGGTTCGATCCCGCACTCTATCATTTCTACTGCCACTCTACCCAATGGGTCCACAAGGGAACTCGATTTCATTTATATGGAGTCAGATAATTGGGTTTCTCTGGATATCGTTGAGTCCCTCTCCATGACTGGCGAGATTGTCCGCGAGGGTGATTTAGCCTTTGTCGAGTTCCAAAGGAAGATCAGCTCCAATCTTTACTTCGATGGCGCATGGTGCAAAATCGGTACGCTAGCAGGACCATGCATTATATTAGGGCGACCATGGCATGAAGAGAGGAGTGCGACCTTTGACCTGGGGCAAAGGACCTGCACTTTACATCCTCCATACTTCCCTGGCGAGTTCACATTCCACAACATTTTGACAGTCGCACCCATAGATGACATTCAGTCAATCGTCCCAGTGTCGCCTGTCACCCATGTCCAACCAGTCATCCCGGTCGCACTAGTCATCCTGGTTCCTCCAGTTGCCCCGACCTTGCCCATCACTCAGGAGCCCGTAGATGACCCCGAGCTTCCGCCCATCCCAGTTTCCCACAACGGTCCTGACCAGTCTGCAACATCTCTTTTACTAGTCACTCCCGAGCAGCAGTCAGCCGACCCACTTATGCCCGTCCCTCCTACGGTAGAGAACCCACTAGTGACTACCGTACCACTGTTGACGCCCTATGTTGACTCAGTATGGTCTGATTTCTGTCGCGCATACGAGAGACATCATCCGGACTTCCTTTTTGTCGTGCTTCACACCAAACGTCCGGATTACCTTCCCGTCACCCACCTCCTGATCCTCTTATACTTCCATACCCGAGGACGATTCTTCTCAAACCGGAGATGGTTGATGAGAGATGAGGCTCACGGCATCAACTTGTGGGTCAGTCTTTTTTTACACTTAGTGTACGTAGACAGTGTCCTTCATCCTTACCGAGTCTTCCTTAGTATGTCCCTTGTGTTTGTGTCTCTTCGTCGCCAATCATAGTACTACTATGAGTGTCTAAGTTTGCCTAGGGTCATGTGTGAGTCTTTGTTTCGTACAATTTGTGAGAGTCTGCATACGAGTCGGTCTAATGCAAGCTCGCAAGTGTTAATCCCTTTTGAGTGTGAGGCAAGTGGGATCTCATGCGTACATTGTAGACTTGTCGAAATTTGGGATCAACTCTACCACAATGTCTCGGATCTAGTCACATAAAGGGACCCAGCGGTGATTCCTAGTGAGTCATTGAGCCGTCTCCTTCCTTTGAGAGTGACGGCACCCCCGAGTGTCCACCACTAGCCTCACTCCCAAAGTAGTGTGAGCATATCGAACATATACGGGATGAGCAGGTGACGATTACTAGGAGTGGAGCGCACCCGTGCTACCGGGTACGGTGACGGATCCGCAGGAGTCACGTGAGCAGTCGCACCCCTTACTCGACAGGGTCGAGTTTCTCCCACCCTGGGAGAATTGATGGGGACATCAGAGCAAGACCACTAACTCTTTTTTATTTATATTTATATCCTTGAGTCAAATGGGTTTACAATTGTAAGGCATTATAATCCATTGGGTTAGTCATTAGGAATTAGTGGGTTTCTTTGCAAAAAGGCCCCATAGGCCCGGCGAGACCCCCACCCTCTCTCCCATTGGGCCACCTAGACTCTCTAGGGCCCATGTGGGGTTGGTCCATGGACCAAGATAGAATCTTGACCAGCCCCTCTTGTTGAGTCCAAGAGGAGGGCGCCCCGTTCCTTGTCCCCATGTGGGATTTAAATAATCCCCCCACTTTCCACCTATTTTTGAATTTTATATTTTCTTTGACCACATGGGAGAAGGAATTAAATATTCTTATCCCTAAATTGCCCCTCTCTAACCCTAGATCTGAGGGTAGAAATGGCCATTTAGTTAGGTCTATGAAACCCATGTATTTTGTTATTTTCACAAGATTAAATGAATGAAAATCCATTTTTTTAGAAAGCCCAACGGCGCACCCACCCTCTCTCTTCCCCCTCCCCTTGCAGCTAAGAAAGCCCCTTCTTCTGAGGTGTGATACCTCCATACCAGCTCCTCTCTGAGTAAGAAACTCAACACCGCCGTCGCTGTCGCCATCAAGCCGCCGTCGCACCACCACTGCCTCGTCGTCGAAGTTCTATCTACCTCCATCCAACAGGCTAAAGGTCAATTTTTATCTCCCAATCCGGAGATCTAATCGAGCTCAAAATTGGAGGGTGAGTTCCTCACGTTGTTTCCACTATCCACAAAAATTTCCAAGTTAATCCCCTTTTGTTTGCCCCTCGTTCCAATCAAATTCCCACTGTCTACACAGTCTGTCCCTGTGCAGATCTGTGTTCCAGCAGCCCACCTCTTCACCTTTTTGATCTCCTTTCCAATTTCAGATCGTTCTGAAATTTGGACTGAGACTTCTGTCCACCAAAACCCCTTTCCAATTTTTTTTCATGATTTTATGAACTTGTTTACCCCTCCTAAAATTCACTACTAAATCCGTAATCTGTTCTGTCTCCTGCAGTCCAGATCCGACCACCCCCTGTCTTAAAATACTTCCCACCCGTCAAACCACCTCAAAAAAATACAAAAAAATTTATTTGCGTTTTCCTTACTCCCCCCTTCATATCCCATAAAAAGCCCAACTCCCAGATACATAGTTTGGGCGTCGGTCAAACCTTATTACCAGGTAGATCCCAGTCTGCCCAGTATTTCCTTAGACAGAAGGTCCGTCTGTTCTAAATTCCACCAAGGAGGATACAGAGATAAAAAAATTCCTATAACACTAGGTGGTCGTAGATCTCCAAGCTAGCTTCGCAAGGGCACTGGTTTTGCGCCGATCCGACGTCGGAGCTGATCGTAGTAATTATTTCCGCCGTGTCGCGCAGTGCTGAAACAGCAGAACAGGTTCGGGACAGCAAGATGCAGCACCGAGTAGCAGCGCGTTAGAGCCGTCGAAGCTGCCAAGAAAGCCACCCGTCAACCAGATTTTGATACTCCCGCGTCACCATTGTAGCCCTTTACCTCCCTGCGTGGAGTGGGCAGTGAATTGCATTTATGTAATTATTGTTAATTCATTTGTATCGGGAGTACGAGTCTTGGTCGGGGTCACCTTCCCCACGACCGGTAGCGTGGAGGTATCGTTTCCGTTCCCCTCTCTCAGAATTTTGCTTCCTTCGTATACTTCTATATGCTGCTACTTGCATGTGATAGGTTAATCTGACTCGTTAAATAATTTCAATCACCGCTGCGAGAGAGAGCGAGACTCGTCCCGTGAGTCGATCCGGTCACGAGAGTGAGCAGACCACCCTTGACTCATTGCAAGTTTCTCAACCGCGCGCATCCACACACTTCCCTGGCTAGGGACGAGTCGCAAGTTTGCCTAAAGTCTCAGGTTTGAGTCCAAATTGGCGTCGAGTTGCGTCCCGTCCCGCATCAGTAACGGTGGGGAACCCGATATCGACCCTGCCCGTCAGTATGACTGCGATGGAGGTCATCCAGCACCACCTCCTCGTATCCCTTGCTGCAGATCGACAAGCCAAAAATCCGGATTATAGACCACAAGTCTGAGGAGGTCCCCCCTCCACTGTCGCCACAGTGTTCCACCGGCGGTTGAAGCGCTCGGCCGGTGCCTGAAGCAACCCCGTATAGCAGGGGTAGCTATACAGCGCCGCTGTCACATCATATCTAATCCTAGCCCGGTCCAGAAGCACCCTGTAGTGGTGCACAATCTCCATCAGTCACTCAGTCACCCTCTGATGATATCCGTGTGAAGGAATCACTGCCCAGTAGCCGAACCAACTCACGACCATCTGTCGGAGAATCCCATCCAGCAGGCTATAGTCATCATATCCTTCACTAGCAAACTGCAAACCTGACGGCTCCAACACCAGCCCCATGGTCCCCTCGATCTCGACCCGGTGGTGGCCGTGCAAGTCCCAAGAAGCGGGACCTAGGGCTCCAACATGGACCCCAACCTGGTCTGCCCTGCTGAAAAAGCACAGACACTCGGCACTAGGAAATTGGCGCTGCCTCAAGAAATTTGCAGAGAAGCTCGGGAAGCTGTAGAAGGTAACCCCATGCAGGTTGTCCCTGCCCAGCCGAATACCCCGCTCTAGCCGGCGATGCTCTCCAGCAACTCAAGGGTCTCCGTCTTCCATACCATACAAGACAAAACTCCTGACGAACTCAAACAGGTGCCGATCCAACGAAAACTCCATCGGGTAGCCTCCCGCACGGTCGTAGGTGTAAATCCCTCCAGTCTCAGAAATCCTGGCTAGCTCCACGGTCCCTGCTCCATTCGCCCCCCATCCAACGGGGCCCTCAGCCACCAGCGAACGCCTGAGGTCAAGCTGACCTAGGCTGGCGACAGTGAAGACGGGCGGCCCCAAAGGGGGCAAGGGCCACCCAGTCCTCCTCACCAAGTGGTCCTCCTCACGGGCCATGCACCTCAGAACCCGGTCATCCCTGCCGAATCTCGCCATAGCTGTAAAACAATTGCACAAAAATGGTAAGTGCACAGGGATCAAAACAAACAAGAATGCCAGTAAAAGTGCGTATGAAGTGTCAAAATGCAACTACAACAACCCAGAATGAGGAGCTCACGGGCCGCATGCCCTCGTCTCTGCCTCCGATGCACGCCCTATAGGGGGCATTTGTTGTACCCAGACATTTTCCCAGCAAAAATATTAAGAAATGAGGGTTCGAGAATTTCCCCGAACACTTTTAAGGCGTGGGCTACCCAGCCCTTCCTATAGCTCACCGGGCCCAATCGAGGGTCCCAACCAGCTAGCCATGACCCACGACCACATCAACAATCTATTGGGGCCACCCCTGATCACCCAACTTGCAGGTTTACCCGCCTTCAACACAGCCACCCGGGCCAACCCGGGGGCGCCCCTTTGATAATTTCACTATCAGGGAGATTGTGGCCTTCTATGATAATTTCACTATCAGGGAGATAAGTTTTAAGTTCCGTTTTCGAACATAAGGGTGTCCTTATAGTTAAATTCGAAGGTAACAGGACTGGTGAAATCAGTAAGGTTTTAGCAAAAGAGCTAGAAATAAAGGAATGAGAAGCACCAATATCAAATAACACAAATGCAGGATGCGAGTAAATTTTGATGGTACCTTCCCTCAGTTCCCCTTTTTCGGTAACTTCTTCGTCCATAACAGCATTGAGACGAGCCTGTCGCTTTCTTCTGCCATCATTCCTGGAGGTTTATTCCTTCATGAGGGGATAGTCTGGCATGCAATGCTTCCGGCTTCCACATCTTAAACAAGCGCCAAGATGCTTCCAGCATTCCTTAGTCGCATGGCCGAATTTCTCACAGAACGTGCAAGCCACCATGACTTGCTTGTCTTCCTCCTTCGCCTTCTTGTTCTTGTGGTAGCCACTACCACTCCCGTTCTGGGATCTCTTCTTATTATCACGGGATTTGTGAGGTTCCGTTATGCTAAACTTCTCCTTCTTTCCACGCCGATCCATCCTTCGGCTAGATTCCTCTTCCTTGCCTTTAAGTTTCTTGACCTTCTCCAAGGTCCTTTCAAATAGATGGGCTCGTTAGGCCATCTCTGCATAGGTCCAAATATTTTGTGAGTCAAGTTGTTGAATGAAGATGGGCCTCAACCCATCTAGAAAACGGTTGGCCTTTAAAATAGTTGTGCTCACCAGATGTTCAGCATAAGGGGCCAAATGGGAGAATTGGAGTTCATACTCTTCCACTGACATCATGCCTTGGCGTAAAGAAGCATATTCCGGAGCCTTTCTCTCCTTTACGTGCTCGGAGAAGTATTTCGCTCGGAAGAGTGTAGAAACTCATTCCATGTAGGCTGGGCATTCTGGGGTTGTGCCGAACTGGTCTTCCACCTAGTACGCACATCCTTATTAAGTTGAAAAGTGGCGAGACGGACCTTCTCTTGTTCCGCACACTACATAACGTTAAAGATTCTTTCCATCTCATCTATCCAGCTCTCTGCTTCATCTGGATTAGAAGAGCCAGAAAATCGTGGAGGATTTAAGCTTCAGAAATTCCGATGTAAATCGTCGGCACTAGCCCTCGCGCTAGCTTGGGCCATATTCTATAGTGCCTGGGTAAGACCTATAACAGTCTGTTGCATCCCGTCACAGTCAACACGGTCTGCCATAGTGAAAATAAGGTACCTGACAGGATAATAAATTAGTTAATTCCTATGTAATTTAATAGAATTAACCTATAGAAAATTTCTATTTTAACTATCTCATCCCGGCTCTACCCATTCTAACATGGTTGGAAATTTATTCCTGGCTCATAGGATTGGGTCCTTAACCTTGGACTTAGCCTATGACATTTTCCTAGGAATAACTAAGTCCTTAGACTTAGGCTCTGATACCAACTTACCTGTCACGCCCCGAGACATATGTACAGCGAAAGTAATATCGGGGACGTGAACATCCACATAAAAATGGAGTATACAATATTTGACCAAAATTCTAACTTTTATTGATAGCAATAATCCACATTCTAACTTTTGTGCAATCCACCAAGAGTAAGCTTTGGTCTCATTATTAAAAAAATTGATCCATAATTACATAAAGTTGAATCATTGTCTACTAGACTCAAGAAAATGAAAATTACATAGCGAGACTCAATAAAGTAAAAATTACATCAAGACTCTAGACTACTTAAATACAATCGACATTCTAAGTCTTCTCTTGACCATCAGTCATCACTCTTGGACCCGTTACTAGAATACTCCGAATCCGACTCACTGGAACTTCCTGAAAAGATTGGAAAAGTAAGGTAATGAGCACACTTGCCCAGTAGGTATCTTCGCATCAACATGTAGGTATGCTTAAAATAATTATATTTTTGCTTTAATGAATAAGGTAACAGAAAATGTGATAAAACACAGGAACGAAATCCAAGTAACAAGATAGGAATTATAGAGATATGACGGATATGAATGGACAATAGAGCATGATCAAGCAAGATTTATAAGGTAAAATGGCCTTTCATTAACAAGAATGTACTTCATAACCATGAAGGCTATGCACTAGAAAGTCCTGAACAAGAATGTACTAGTAAGCATGTAAATTGTCACAAGTTGTCTCATGGTTTTCACCCGTCTATAAAAAATGTACTCCCAGTGCAATGTGATGCCAGTGTTCATCGTACCCCATAATTTTCAGCTCGTTTCCAGCTATCTGCCGAGGGGGCTAGTGTGGAGCCCTTGGACACTGTCCGTGCCCACTCTTGCATCTTCAATTTACAGATCAAGCTACTTCCATGAGAATATAATAAAGTTTCGGCCAATAATGTTCAATTCAACAATAGTTTCATGAGAATGTAATCAAGGCAAAGAACGCACCAATGAACGATCATGAGAATTCAAAGAATGCTTTAAGACAAGGCCATGCCACGGAAAGAATCTGACAGTATAACGACATATTCTTTAACTTTCATAACTTTTTAGATAGCTTTGGAATAAGGTGTGAGGTTCTAGATAATCAAATGGCCATCTAGGAACTTAGAAAAACCAACCCTAGTGTCAAACCTCGGGTTCGACATAGCTTAGACATAAGACGGTCAAGTCCGGACTGTTTATGGACAGAAGCGATCTTTCCCGGACCGTTTTTGGATAGATGCGGTCAGATAAGGACCGTTTCTATGATGAGTCGATGCATGAAGAAAAGAAGGTCGATGTAGTGAACACTCTAGGATAATAGTGGTCATGGAAAAGGCTGCTAATCGACTTTGGCGGTCTAATGGATGGCCGCTACTCAACAATGGCAGTCTCTAGAGGGCCGCTATTAGCCAAGACACAAAAAACGTCGATCAGGTGAGTGCTTTCTAGATAATTGGGCTTTGAGGGTACAACCAGCTCGGCGTCTTAGTGGGAATCCCAGACTCGCGGAGACTTACAGAGGCCTTGAAACAAGATCACCTAGTCCGGTGGAAGGAATATCCAACGAAGAGGATCACAAGTCTAAGAGGTGTGCTTATAAGTGCAAAAGTGGATCTAATGACATCGTATCTGAATATGTGTCATGTACTTAAGAAAGGACTATAGATGATAAAGGATCGTGACCAAACAACAATCAAAACATCATTTAAACAAGTCCGTGAAGCATATAGAATTAACTTTAATACAAACTATAAGGGTTTTGGCATGAAAATAGTATAAGTTTAGAATAAGTATTTAAAACATGAAAGACATGAAACCTAACAAGTTTAGTGCACAATATAACCAATTTCATAAATGTACAGTCACAACTAGGAATAAGGCCTAATTACCTAGGCTTATCACATGTATAATAGAGTCCATCTACAATTTTTTTGGAGTTAACAGGTTGTAGAGAACAGAAAGTGAATAGCAGTCAGGTAAGGACCGCTTACATGCACTAGCGGTCTATTGCATGGCCGCTAAAGGAGTTCGGCGGTCATGGGGAGACCATTTCTTGCCTGTAACAGACAAAAGTAAACTAGGGCATGCAAGGCCCATCCTAAGGAAATAAATGCATGTAAACATGCTAGACAGGAAGGTAAACATGCTACAATAAAAATTCAGTCATGGAGATGCATGGGTTTACGTGAAGTAAGTCAAAATTATCAATTTCTTATTAAGGGTAGGATTCATGCATGCTATGATAACCTAGTTGCGCGGTGATAGAAAAACGTAAAATACTCCATGTATACTAAATGAAATTCAGAGAAAATAGAGGGCTTTTAATCCTGACATATTATTCTAGCCATCCACGTGATAACCTACCTCTTGGACAAGCTTTAGACTGTGAATTTCTAACTGGAAGATCGCTCAGGTTCCTGCAAGTCCTGTGATAAACTAGTAACTTCCCGTCCCTCGTTCTCCTCAACTACTTGACCTAAAATCATGAAATTTGGAGTGTAGGTAGAAGATACAAAGGGGAACAAAAAGTTCTAAAGAATCAACTTCTTAATACCTCAATTAGGGCTTCTAAGTTCATGATCTTCACTGGACCTGCGCACTGGTTCTTGTGCAGGCTGTTGCAAACCAACGACTTGTGGATGCCCTAATTCTTCAACGGATGGGTCTTCTAGCATGAAAATTGGAGGGGAGTTAGATAAAACTAAGGAGAACAAATTATTCTAAACAATTAACCTGAGAAGATGTATCCTTACCTTCGAAATACGTGAGCTAACATTAGGGTTCACATGGGTTGAAGTTAGGGTCTATTTATAGGGTTTTGAGTTAGGCTGAGGATTTGATCGAGTTAGGAGTCTTAATTAGGGATAGGATAGATCCCTAAGAGTCCTACACATGTTTACATGTCTACATACTTCGATCCATAAGGATTTGGACGCCAAAGATCCAAGCTATTCACGTTTCTTCCATTCACGGAATTGGAAGGGATTAGCGGTCATTAAGGGACTGCTAGGATAGATTGGCGATCTCGCGATAGACCGCCATTTGGCCATTATTATGAAATTTTCAGATTTTTGAATTTATCCTCTATTTGTCCCTTATTTGTGCTATTTATCCCCTTTTTAATTCCCATTACGTTTCTATAATTGGGCTTGGGCCTAAAAGGTTAAGTTTTGGGTCTTGTGGGTCTATTTAGGTGGATTTAAACCTAACATAATATCTGGGCCTTTAGATAATTATTAAATAGACTTATATTAATTAAATAGCTCATTTAGTCTATTTAAATGTTGAATGATTATATTAACTCCCAGAAAATTCTTAGAAAATTCTCGGGCGTTACACCGTCTCCCACTTAAAAGAATTTGGTCCCTAAATTTAATGCATGGATTTTATGGAGATTATACTTACAATTGAATAATTTTAGAAATATCTTGTGCATTGCTTCTTTCGTTTCCCACGTTGTCTCGTACGACCAGGATTTGCTCCATTGGATTTTGACTATGGGAATATTTTTATTTCGAAGTTGACGTACTTCTCGCTCAATTATCTTTAGTGGCCTTTGCTTGTATGTCAAGTCTTCCTATATCTCCAGGTTATCATAACTGATGACATGGAATGGATCACGGACGTACCTTTTGAGCATTGAGACGTGAAAGACATCATGAACTCCTACTAGTTGAGGAGGTAAAGCTATTCGATAAGCAACCTCACCAACCCTTTCAAAAATTTCAAAAGGGCCTATAAATCTTGGAGTAAATTTAGCTTTGATGTCGAATCTCCAGATACCACGACCCGGAGAAACTTTGAGGAATACGTGATCTCCTATTTAGAATTCCAGGTCACACCTTCGATTATTAGCATAAGACTTTTGCCTATCTTCAGCAACCTTAAGTCTTTCTTGAATCAGCTTGACTTTTTCAGTAGTATCCCGAATGAGTTCTAGGCCTAGAAATTGCTTTTCCCCAATCTCACTCCAGCATATAGGTGAGCGACAAGTCCTACCATATAGGGCTTCAAATGGTGCCATTTTGATGCTAGCTTGATAGCTATTATTGTAGGAGAATTCCACCAAAGGCAAGTGGTCGTGCCAGTTTCCACCAAAATCAAGTATACAGGCTCGGAGCATATCTTCCACCACCTGATTGGTTCTTTCAGTTTGTCCATCCGTTTGTGGATGGAATGCAGTACTGAAATTCAACCGGGTCCCTAATGAATGTTGTAGACCCTTCCAAAATTGAGATGAAAATTGAGGGTCTCGATCAGATATAATGGTGGAAGGGACTCCATGCAGTTTCACAATTTCCTTTACATATAAGGCAACCAAAACATCCACGGACCATCGACTCTTAATAGGTAGGAAGTGAGCCGACTTGGTCAATCGGTTAATGATCACCTAAATACCTTCATGTCCTCCTCTTGATTTAGGTAGACCAATGACAAAATCAATCCCTATACTCTCCCATTTCCATTTGGAAATCGACAAGGGATGTAGCTTTCTAGCGGGCTTTTGATGCTCTACCTTAACTTGTTGACAAGTGAGGCAACACGATACGTAGTCCACCACTTCTCTCTTAATATTAGGCCACCAATAATTCCTTTTAAGGTCTCGGTACATTTTGGTAGCACCAGGGTGAATGGCATACCTTGATTTATGTGCTTCATCCATAACCCGCTTCTTAGTATCAGCATGATCTCGGACACAAATTCAACCTCGGAATAGCAATCTTCTGTCAGTTGCAATAAAGAATTCTGACCGTTGATCTATATTATCCTTGATTTCCATCAGTGTAGGGTCGTTTTCTTGCAACTTGACCAGGCCTTCTATTAATGTAGGTTGTGATCGAATATTGCCAACAAAGCACTCTTCTTTCTCCGCATTTATATCCAAATTTAACTGGGCAAATTCGACAATGAGATTAGTCATACCTTTCATGAGGCTTGATAACATTCCCATTGGTTTCCTGCTGAGCGCGTCGGCTACAACATTCACCTTGCCTAGATGATATTAGATGGCGAAGTCAAAATCCTTAAGATATTATAGCCATCGTCTTTATCTCATGTTCAGCTCCTTTTGAGAAAAGAGATATTTCAGAATTTTGTGGTCCTAATATACCGTGAACTTATCTTCATAAAGATAGTGACGCCAGATCTTTAGGAAAAATATTACGGCAGCTAGTTCCAGATCATGAACTGGATAATTTTCCTGGTGTCGCTTCAATTATCTTGAGGCATAGCAAATCACCTTGCCACTTTGCATAAAAACGCACCCGAGGCCAATGCCTGATGCATCCATGTATACTTCAAATTCGCCACCTTCGACAGGCAGTGCTAGAATGGGGGCAGTAGTGAGATGTTCCTTGAGAGTCAAGAAACTCTCCTCGCACTCTGTGGTCCATACAAATGGATTTTTCTTTCTAGTGAGTCTTGTGAGAGGAACGACAATTTTGGAAAAATCCTTGATGAATCGCCGATAATAACCAGCCAGACAAAGGAAACTTCTGATTTTGGTTATGGTCGTCGGTCGGCTCCAGTTCTTGACAGCTTCTACTTTAGAAGGATCCACGATAATTCTTTCTTTGGAAATAACATGGCCAAGGAAAGAAACATCATTTAGCCAGAACTCACATTTATTTAGCTTGGCATATAGTGTTGTGTCCCCTGGTTTTGATGATAACAAATCATAAATAATTAGTAGATATTTGAGGAATATCTAACATGTTTTGGTTTAATGAATAGACTAAACAAGTGCAAGAAAATTTCTCTAAGTGATGTCTCGACACATCTAACCAATGTCTCGACACCTCCAGAAGAAATCAAGCTGAAGTCATTTTCTGTCTGGCCTATGGATTAATTGATGTCTCAACACACTGAGTGACAAGTGTCGACACACCTCAAGCCTCACGTCTCTATGGAGGACGTGTCTCGACACCTTCGTGCGATGACTCGGATCCTGGCGCGCAATGACTCGACACCTTCGTGTGGCAACTCTACACATGACGCACATGTCTCGACACCGTTTGACAATGTCTCGACATAGTCATGGTGTTATCTCGGAAGCAAGCACATATGTCCTGACACACTATGTGTAAAGTGTTGACACATAAGTGTTCGACCAGAATGATTTTGAAATTGGCAAAAGCTGTCTTCAAGTTATTCAATGGCATGTCTCGACACACTGTGTGGAAAGTGTCGACACATTCGAGTTCGACCAGAATGGGTCTGAATCTGATAGAAGCCATTTTCAAGATCCGGAACTTGTCCTGGAGGATTCGTTCAATCTGGAAAAAGTCATCAAAGAGGCTACTCTGTTAGAGGATTATGGTCTGGCAGAGAAATCCCCTGAAAAGATTGTACCTTGGCTGATATGGTCTCTTACCTACCCACATATATGCAAACTTGAAAAAAAAATAGTCAACTTGGCAAATAGAAGCAAATCAAATTATGTGGATATGACATTCTGGGTTTATCTTGAAAAGTGGACAACATTGGTGTCGCTGAAGGACACCAATATATCAGGAGCATGAGCTCCAGTTCGAAGAAGGCAAGCAAGCACAGAAAAGAAAAGAAAGAAGCTTGTTGACGAAGTTATCTTCTTCCTTGTGATGCTGCTGCCGTGAGTGCAACAAGAAGAAGACAATCCTCTTCCTCACAATGAGAGATCTCCTTGCAAGCAGGAAGGCTTCGTGAAGATCCATCCAGAACCCTTGAAAGCTAAAGGTTAGATCATACTTCTCTCGCAAGGGTTGTGGTGAAGAACCAGGAAGAACAAGAAGAGAGCTAAGGAGCCCTCATGTTCTTTCCCAGACAGGAGACTTCTTTCTCATAGTGCTTCATTACGATACTCTGTCTGGCGGTTTCATTTTCACTTTGCTTTTCTTTAAAACAAACTCTATATCATTTTTCCCTACATGCGAGTAAGAAGACGGACGGTGTGGTCACCGGTCTGTGTGTTATGGGGTGTGATCCCTCAAGCTGTTTGGCAGCGAGTGTTTTGGGTTGTGACCCCTCAAGCTGTGTGACAGCGGAGTTGTGAGAGTGTATCTCTCTGATAGAAGCTGTGAATCAGCGGCTATACTTTTGCACTAGTGAAGCCTCACCGTGTTGTGTGAGGGGTGGACGTAGGTCTCTAGATTGAGACCGAACTACCTTAAAGATTGTGTCTTGTGGTTTGCATTCCTTTATGTTCTAGCGGTAGAAGCTTGGTAGGACCGTTCATGGATATCATTTGTGTGTCCAGCCTCTTAGCTATTAACTAATTTCAATATCATTATCATCTGTGTTAGATCTTGTTTTATTTCCGCAAAGAAGGGTAAAAAGGGGCTGATCTATTCACCCCTCCCCTCTAGATCTGCCTATTACCACTCAACACGTGGTATCAGAGCTAGTCTCTCTGTATGTGGTTTAACGACCTTGAGAGAACTGGTGATATGGCAACTAAAGGTCCTATGGCCGAAGGACATTCCGTAAATAGACCTCCCTTTTTCACTGGGACAAATTATCCTTACTGGAAAAATCGCATGTAGGTCTTCATTAGAGCCTAGGATCATGAAGTCTGGCGAGTGATCAACAAGGGACCATTTGAGCTGCCTCCGGACGAAGATACATGGACAAAAGAACAGATCTGGCAATCAACACTGAACTGGGGTGCCAAGCACATCATGTAGTGCTCCCTTCATCCAACAGAGTACTCAAGGGTGTCAACTTACACCACTGCAAAGGAAATGTGGGACCGCCTTGAGGTAATATATGAAGGGACACAGTAGGTACGTGCAATCCAAGTAAACTTGTTAGTGTCTGAATATGAAAAGTTTAGAATGAAATATAATGAGTCCATTTCGGACATGTATGCTAGGCTAACCGTGCTCACTAATGGCTTGACTAAGCTAGGTACGACCTATTATGAGCAGGAGATAGTAAGGAAGATTCTGAGATCACTAACTCCTATTTGGCATACAAAGGCCACAGTGGTTGAAGAATCAAAAGACTTAACTACCATCAAGGTAGAAGAACTCATAGTGTCCCTGATGACCTATGAGATGAATCTGAAGAACAAAGAGGCTGAGGTAGGTAAAAAGAAGTCTCTGGCTCTTAAAGCTAGACCAAGCACTAAGGACTTATCTGAAGATGAAGAGCCCTCAAGTAGCAACACTGAAGAGGATGAAGTTGCTCTATTGACAAGGAAGTTCAAAAGATTTTTAAGAAAGGAAGGTACATGCTTCACTAAGAAGAAGCCCCAGGTAAAAAGAGGTTTCAGGCCAAGACCTGAAAATGTTAAAAAGTCTAAATGCTTGTCTGCTACTCTTATAGGAAACCAGGACACATCCAGTCTGAGTGTTCAGAAGGAGCTAAGAAGGCTATGACCAGGTGGAAGAGCAAGAAGAAGCAGGCAATGGTGTGCACTTGGAGTGATGAAGAGGAGGAAGAGACTGAAGAGAACTCCTCTGAGAAAGAAAAAGATGATCTCTGCCTAATGGCCAAAGGAGAAAATGACCACGAGGTGAGCTCTCCCTTTGAGGACTTCTCTACTGATGATTGGGAATAAGCTTACTTCGAATTGATGGATAAGTATGAAGTGTACAGAAAATAAAACAAAACCTTAAAGAAGAAGGTTGACTCCTGTAGCCAAGATAAAACTCTCAATGAAAAGATAATCTCTCTAGAATCTGAAATTGAGAATCTAAGAAAAATGAATGAAAATCTTGAAGAAGGAAGAAAAGAGATGAAAGATTTGGAGGATGAAAATGAAAAACTGAGAGATGAAATTGATGAACTGAAGCTAAAGATGCAAAGCTATGTGAAGGACAACAATCTGTGCAATGAAAAATTAGATGCCTTCAAACAAGTCAATTCACAACTGCTGCAAGAAAATGAAAAACTTCAGAAGGACATAGCAGATAAACAAACCCCTCTTGAAAATTTTGTTGATGGAAGTGAAAACTTGAATGCCCTGCTAGGAACTAAAATAAACTTCAACAGAGAAGGGCTAGGGTATGAGCCAACCAAGAAGAAAACTTTTGGGTTAAAAACTACCACCTTTGTTTCATCTTCCGAAGCATCAACCTCTAAAACAATACACCATGAAAATGTTGAAAACAAAAGAAAATAAAAGTAGGAGAATCAATCAACAAAACTTCTCAACAACCCAAAAAGGGTAACCAACAATCTCAAATAGGTCGACACCCATCCAAGCATCAGCCTGCACATTCTAGTAGAAGAAACAGTTACAATGTTGGAACAGGTCGGGACAATCCACGAAACAGGTCAACACCCACATGGTCAAACGCCCAACATTACCCCATGTTTGCACCAACAGGTCGACACTTTCAGTATAGGAGGTCGACACATCCTTCATCCAGAAACAGCCATAGATGGATAGGATGTGAGACATGTCGAGACTTTACCTTCTATAGGTCGACGCCTCCATGGGTTAGGAGCAGTTATGTTCCCTACGGTCATAGGTTCACTCAACCTCAACAACATAGGCACTATAACACCTCCTATTCCTCTAGACCAACCAACTAGAACAAATGGTCTAACAAACAATCCTTTTCCACCATTCCCAAAAACCATAAAGTCCAAAAGACTAAGGAGAAGAAAACCAGAACTCCCAGCAAACCAAAAATTCGAAGAAAGTCTGGATTTCAAAATATGTGTTATCATGCTTTACAGAAATGAAAAAATAATTTGGACCCAATTGTCCTTGGGTTCCAAACATTGTCACTTAATTCCTTGTGCAGGAAACTCTTACAGCCGTGCACAACCGTTGGTATCTTGACAGTGGATGCTCAAGACAGATGACTAGAGATAGAACCAAATTCTATCTCCTAGTTGAAAAGGAAGCTAGACATGTCACATTTGGAGGAAACAACAAAGGAAATATCATCGGTACAGGTAAAGTTGGTAAGAACCCCTCCAACTCAATTGATAATGTATTACTTGTTGATGGTCTGGAGTACAATTTGTTGAGCATAAGTCAACTATGTGATAAAGGTCACACTGTACTCTTTGATTCTAATGAATGTAGGATCTTGCAACCTAATTCAAAAGAAACCAAGTTTTCTGGTAAAAGAGTCAATAACGTGTACCTGATTGACTTAGATGACCCTACTCACATCAATCTTTATCTTGCAACATCCAAATATGAATTAGCATGTTTGTAGCATCGCAGACTAGCTCATGTTAGCTATAATACACTTCATAAATTGGTGAAGCATTCAATTGTCAAAGGTCTGCCTGAAATAAAATTCAAACTGAACACTAAGATTTGTGATGCATGTGCTCAAGGAAAACAAACTAGAAAGTCATTTAAAAGCAGAACTGAAAACTCATCATCTAAACCACTTGAACTAATCCATATGGACTTAATTGGTCCAACCAAAACAGCTAGCTTAAGTGCTAAAAGATACGGTTATGTCTTAGTAGATGACTTTACTAGATTCACTTGGGTATTTTATCTTGCACATAAAAATAATGTCTTTGATGAGTTTCAGGCACTATATATGCAAGTGAAGCAAGATGATAAATTTAAGATTTCCAACATAATTTCAGATCATGGTGGTGAATTTGACAATGCTGACTTTGAAAATTTGTGTAGGTCTGAAGGAATCATTCACAAGTTTTCAACACCAAGGACCCCTGAACAAAATGGGACAGTTGAGAAGAAGAACAGAACTCTCATAGAGATGGCACGCACAATGCTGGCTGAAAGGCATCTACCTAGGAGATTTTGGGTAGAAGCGGTAAACACTGCATGTTATATCATCAACCGCTCAATGGTAAGACCACTCATCAAAATGACTCCGTATAAGCTGCTAAAAGGTAAAAAGCCATCTGTCTTTCACATGAAAGTTTTTGGGTCAAAGTGCTTTGTTCATAACAATGATAAAAGAGTTCTGGATAAGTTTGAGCCCAAGAGCGAAGAAGGGATATTCCTTGGGTACTCTAATAAGTCTAGAGCTTATATAGTCTATAATCTTAAAACCCTTTGTGTGGAAGAATCTCCTCACATCACCATTGATGAGATTGATCATGTCAACACTTGCAGGGAAGATGATGATGGGGAATTCCTAAACATAAAAGGAAAAGAGGAACTTCCACATGAGGAGACACAAGTAAATGATGACCAAGAAGGGCCAAGCAATGATCCGGTCACTGAAGCAGATGAAGGTAACACTCAGCCTGGTTTAAGAGTGTTAAAAGACCATATCTTAGAACACATCTTAGGTAATCTACATGACCAAACCAAAAGTCGGTCTCATTTCAAAATTATGGATGAAATTGAACAACTTGCCCTTGTATCTCAAACTGAACCCAAAAATGTTGTAGAGGCCTTAAAAGATGATAACTAGATAAACTCCATGCATGATGAATTAAACCAGTTTGAAAAAAATAAAGTTTGGCATCTAGTTCTCAGGCCTCAAGAGAAATCAGTCATAGGAACTAAATAGGTTTTCAGAAATAAACTTAGTAAAGATGGAAAGATAATAAGAAACAAATCCAGATTGGTGGCTCAGGGGTATAATCAAGAATTTGGCATAGATTATGAAGAATCTTTTGCACCTATTGCTAGACTAGAGGCCATCAGAATTTTGCTAACATTTGCATGTTCTCATAAAATCAAACTGCAGCAAATGGATGTTAAGAGTGCTTTTCTAAATGGTCTTATTAAAGAAGAAGTCTATGTAGAGCAACCCCCTGGTTTTGAATGCACATATTTCAAAGATCATGTTTATAAGTTGGATAGGGCTTTATATGGCTTGAAGCAGACACCTAGAGCTTGGTATGATAGACTAAGCTCATACCTCACCGAACAAGGGTATTCAAGAGGTAATGTAGACCAGACACTATTCACCAAGAAACAAGGTAAGGATACCTTGATAGTTCAGATTTATGTGTATGATATAGTATCTGGGTCCACTAAACCTCAAATGTGTGAGGACTTTGCAAAACTCATGACCAATGAATTTGAAATGAGTCTCATGGGTGAGCTTCAATTCTTTCTTAGCTTGCAGATTAATCAAAGCAATGAAGGCTATTTTATCAATCAAGCCAAATATGTGAAGGAGTTGCTGAAGAAGTTTGATTTGACAAACTGCAAACCATTAGGAACTCCAATGGGGACTGCTACTTCACTGGATGCAAATGAACAAGGTACACTTGTAGATGTAAAGAGATACTGAGGTATGATCAGGTCATTACTCTATCTTACTGCATCTAGACCAGACATTCAGTTTAGTGTTTGCCTTTGTGCTAGATTTCAGTCTAGTCCTAGAGAGTCCCACTTGACTGCTGTCAAGCATATTTTTAGATACCTTGCTGGCACTCAAGAATTGGGATTATGGTATCCTACATCCTGTGAACTTTCACTTATTTCTTATTCAGATGCAGATTACGCTGGATGTAAACTGGACCGCAAGAGCACTAGTGGCTATTGCCAATTTCTTAGTGAGTGTTTGGTTTCTTGGGCCTCCAAGAAACAGCACTCGGTTGCCCTCTCAACTGCAGAGATAGAATATGTTGCTGTAGAGAGTTGTGACACCCAAGTATTGTGGATCAAACACCAACTCCAAGACTATCAAATAGATCTTGGCTGTTGGAGAGGGAGATTTCTATAGCCCATTCAAAGCGCAGCCCGACTAGGCCCGACAGGACCCAACGAGGCCAAGATCGCCTAAGTGACAGCCCACAGGGCCCACTTAGGGAAGAAAGCCCAATAAAAAATTGCTCAAGGACACAACCTTCCTAGGCGGCCTCTAGGCTCAGAGGGCCCGAGTGTCGGTCAGGTCATAGGAAAGGTCCGGCCCAAGCCATCTCTCCGCCCAGGAGAAGAAGGCGTACGCCGACCTATCCGACCCATCTTCTTCCAAGCTAAGCCTATCGCCCGGATAGGGCTGGCCTCTCTGAACTTGGAACGACTGACGATTACTTATCCATGCAGCCGTTAAGAGTCCTCTATGGGTAGGAATTCATAAAGGTGAGGGACTCCAGCTCCCCAAGGCGATTACGCTCCCACGATAGGGCAATAAAAGCCCACGTCGAGGACGTAACCCCACCTGAAACTCCTCGACTTACAGGACTCCAGAAGACGGCGCACTATTTAAACCCAGGATACCCTCCGGTGAAAGGTAAGGGCAATCATACGCTCGAAGCTCCTGAGCAAGAACCACTTCACGCTACTGGTGGAGAGGGATCTCGCACACAAGCTCTCACCTCCCTTTATTGCTCCCGCCATAGCTCCACTGACTTAAGCATCGGAGGGTTTTCCCCAGGGATTCTCCCAGGGCCCCCTGATCCATTTCCCTATCTTGCAGTTCACTACATGGTGATCCTCCATCCGCTCAGGACTAGCGCGAGATCACGCCTCTTCATCTGGTGCCGTCTGTGGGAAACGTACAAAAAGCCAGTATGGTGCGAAGGAGCTAAGGGAGGAGGTCCACCGGCAAGAGGGGAAAGGCCATGGTAGCGGCAGGGGATGGCCCTTCTCGGGCCTCACAGAACCCTCCCTCCAACGCCGGCGCCCCTACCAACGATCCACCACCCCCTCCTGCGGCAGTAGGGCTACCACCCAACGGTGGCGCCGAAGCCTTCCAGGCCCTCAACGCGAAACTGGATGTCCTCATGGAACTCATGAGGGCCCAGGCGGCTAGGGATGGAAGGTGCCGCGCTCCGACAGGGAGCCCTCCAAGTGAAAATATGTCCCAGCACACCGCCGGAGGCCGCTTCACTCTCTGCGGCCAGCAGCTCATCCGCAACAGGATTGGAGGACCCTCGCAGGCTCCACCTCCGGAGCAGGAGGCTTCCTCTAGGCCGAGAAGGGGAAAACTAGGGGCGCGCCGTCCGAACCCGGAAAATGACGTTCCCGGACATCGCCAAGACGCTCCCCCCAGCCCCACGACACGATAGTAGCCGGAACTATCCCTCCGGCTACGGGATTTCGAGAGGCGTTTCACAGAACAGGAGCGCGCCCTCCGCGCCCTACAGAAGACCTCTTTTTCGAAGGACGAGGAGAAATCCCCGTTCTCCGAATACATCTTGAAGGTAGAGGTATCTCCCAGAACCTCCATCCCTACCTTCAAGCCCTACGACGGCCAGGGCGACCCGGCCGATCATTACGACAGCTTCGACGCTCTAATGACCCTGCACGGAGCGTCCGACGCCATCAAGTGCCGAGCCTTCGTGACCACCCTGGTCCAAGGCGCTCAATCATGGTTCCGGGCCCTCGCCCCCGGATCCATCCGAGACTTCAAGCAATTCGGGCGAGTCTTCAAAGAGAGTTTCACCGGAAGTGCCCCCCCGAGGTCGGTAGCGGGGCTCCTGGCCCTTAAACAGACACAAGGGGAAAGACTTCGGGCTTATATTCACCGATTTAAATCAGAAGCCCTGAGAATCCCCCGCCTGGATGTGGCCTCAGCCATAACTGCACTGACTGGGGGCACCAGGGACGAGAATCTCCGCCGTGAACTTATCCTCCACCCTCCCTTGACCCTTGCCGAGCTAGTGACTCTGGCATTGCGCCACGCCAAATGCGAGGAGGTGCCCAACGCTTGCCGAGACGCAACCGGCTCGGGTCGGGAGGGGGACAAGAAGCGGACTTCCGAGCCAAATTTAGGTTCGGGAAAAAAGTGAGACCGTGATGGGGAACGCAAGCGGAAGTACGAACGGTACACCCCACTAGCCGCACCGGTCTATGAGATCTATGAAGACATCAAAGACTCGGGACTTCTCCGCCAGCCCGAGCCGATGAGGTCGAAGAACCGTAATCGCGACAAGCATTTCTTGTTCCACAGTGACCACGGGCACCACACCGGTGACTGCCACCAGCTCCAGGATGAGATCGAGCGCCTCATCCGTCAGGGGCACCTAGCTCGGTCCACAGTCGAGCGTAAAGAAGACCGAGGCACCGCGGAGGAGATCGACAAAGCCCCCCGAGGGGTCCACATCAACGTCATCTCCGGAGGGACGGCATCAGGAGGCGACAGTAGCCGAGGAAGGAAGCGTCATGCCGAGCGGGCGAGCCGAGCCATAGAGCCTCCCAAGGCCCCGCCGAGTGAGCCCCAGGTCATAGTCTTCTCCGACCAAGACCTGGAAGGGCTGAGCACCCCGCATGACGATGCCCTCGTGATCTCGACTACGATAAACCATTGTAACGTAGATAGGATTCTAGTTGACAATGGGAGTGTCCCTGATGTATTGTCTTATGACTGTTTCCTTAAGATGGGGGAGGATCCATCCAAGCTCCGCCCGGTCTGAACCCCCCTCTGCGGGTTTAATGGCCTGGCCACCTATCCCGAGGGAGCCCTAAGCCTGCCGGTTACCCTCGGCACCCCACCCAGAACTGTTACGGTCATGGTGGACTTCATAGTGATCAAAGGCATGATAGCGTACAATGCCACCTTCGGCCGGGGAATCCTCAGCCGAATAAAGGTAGTACCATCTACCTATCACCAGAAAATGAAGTTCCCCACTAAAAACGGGTTGGGGGAAGTCCGAGGTAACTAGGCCACGGCCAGAAGGTGCTACAATATCTCAGTAGAAGCCACAAAGCCGGACGGGAAGGATAAGGGCCCCCGATAAGTCGAGGATAAAACCGCAACCACCAAACCTGGTGGCGAGTTACTGACGATTTTCCTAAACGACGACCCAGCCCTAGGAGTAAGGATCGGAGCCGACCTACCATCTGAGGATCAACAACAATATAAAAAGTTCCTTTCTGAGTACATCCGAGTCTTTACTTGGTCCGATGATCAACTCCCTAGGATACCAGAAGAGACCGTGATGCATAAGCTCAACCTCGACCCCGCCATCAGACCCGTACAGCAACACAGAAGGAAGCATGAACCAGAGAAGCAGGCAATCATCAAGGCGCAAGTCACCAAGGGACATGAGACTGGTCTTTTTAGACCGGTCCTTTACCCGACGTGGCTATCCAACGTTGTCCTAGTACCTAAAGCTTCAGGCAAATGGCGGATGTGCGTGGATTTCACCGACCTGAATAAGGCCACCCCTAAGGACTGTTATCCGTTGCCGAGCATCGACCAATTGGTTGACTCAACCTCGGGCAATGAGATACTCAGTTTCCTAGACACCTATTCAGGTTATCAACAGATCAGAATGGATCCAGAAGACATCGAGAAGATCACCTTCATCACCGACTACGGCGTCTACTGCTACACCCGGATGCCTTTCGGGTTGAAGAACACCTGATGTGAAACGAAATTGGGAGGGGGTGGCCTTCTTCTTCCTTTTGCCCGAAGTCGTGCTGTAGCCTCCTAGCGTGTTCATGAAGAACGCGCTATATCGTCCTAGCGCGTTCACAGGCAGCAACAGAACGATGAACTTCGACTTTGGGGCGCCCGTGGATAACTTCGGGGGAGTGAATCACATGGGGAGGACATATAGGAGGGTGGGTATTACACGAGGGATCTTAAACAAACACATGAGGGGCCCTAAACAGAGATTAAACTAACCTAATACTAACTAGGATAACTTGGTGAAGGTGGATGCGGGGGTGGGCGATGAGGGGGAAAAGGTGGCGTGGTAGAGCGTGCTAGGATCGTGAGGGAGCTTGGCTGGGGCCTCTCACTCGATCCCATCGCAGGACCGGTGCAACCGAGCTTTGTCTTGACCATAGCAGCACCTATGGCGGTTGTGGAGGACGGCAAGACGACGGAGCTGAGGGAGAAAAATGATAACTTCTGCTACCGGATGCCGAACGGGATTCCGCTTCTTGATTCTGAAAGTAGACAGGAAGGAGAAGAACTTTGTAGAAGAGCTTGTGGGATGATTTCTCTGAGGTTCATCGTGGCAGAGCTTCTAATCCGGTTCTGGTACTCAGCAGGGGCAGCTATGCGCAGTCGTAGGAGAACGGAGCTCCTGAGCAGCACACAGATCGGATGAAGACGAAACCACTGCCGTTGCGAAGGATACCGGTAGATGCTTCCAACGGTGGCTCTTGGGTCTTCAAACTCGTCCGGAGGAAGTCGTGGTGGCCGCTACAAGTTTCTGGTTCACCTGCAACTTCTGGACTGCAAGCAGCAACCTAGGGATAGCTTCCAATGCCTAGAAAGAAGGAGGAGAATGGGGTATGTGGTGAAGGGGAGGTGGATGAAGGGTGAGAGGTGGGGTTGTGGGAGGTGTGGAGGGAGTCTAATGGTGGAGGGGAGATGGAGGAAGAGGGGGAGGGCGCAGGCTTCAGCTGGAGGTAAGGGGGATGGGGATTGCAAGGGGGGAGAAGAATGGAGGGAGGTGGGGGCGACCTAGGCTAAAGGGCATAGAGGGAGGGGCGGCCAAAGCTTGGAGGGAAGGGATTTCAAATTTGAAATGGCCTTAGAAGTTGAGGGATTGTGTGGGGAAGGGGGTGATTGTGTTGGAATGGGGGTAGATTGTGTGGGAATAGAGAAGATAGTGTTGGAATGGGAGAGATTCTACCTTGGGACTATGGGGGTGGAGTAATGGCAGCTATGGGAAGTGGAGGGCCTTTAATGGGGTAGGTGGGGGTTAGAAGTTGGGAGGGAGGAGGGGGAGAGAGAGAAAGGGGCGAACCCCATAGTGGAGGAGAGAGAAAGAGGGATAGAGAGAGAGGTGGGGTGGGGAATCACTCCCCTAGGGCTTCTCACCCAACTATAGGATTCACTCCACTAGAACTAGATTTGAATACTCAAATGGAAATCTTTTGTATTGAATCATTCATTACCTCCAAATGAAGGGAATGGGGCCCTATATATAGGAAACCCACATTTTACAATAAGTCCCTTACAAAAGACTCAATGACAAATAACCAAAGGGGTAGGGGGGGCTTATGGGCCAAGCCCGAAGAATTGGGCCCAATAGCACATTACACAATCTAATGATACTCAAACCTAGGAAAATAAATGCAAGACCTAGGATCATGACTCTAATAAACTGAAAATTACATCAAATGACTCAAAAGGATAGCACAAAAGGGATAATTGGGCCTTTATAGAGAGAGGCCCGAACTCAAACGATGCCAGAATGTGAAGAAGACCCTAGCCAAAGGGAGTTGTTGATGATGCCTCCATCAAATCCCCTGGGCTGTCAAGAGCTCGACTCCGTCGAGTAGGGGTCCATCCGGCTGTGGTACTGCTCGGGGAGGTCTAGATGCAACCGCCGGAGAACCTCCCGACTCACCCATGAATCCTCCGAAGGAGGCCGATCCTTCCACCTGACGAGATAGCGCTCATATACCTTGCTCCGAGTGGTAGTGAGTTGTACATCTAATATTTGTTCAATTTGTTCACGCTGGGCTCTTTTGGTTGGTGGTCTCTCCTCACGGGTGGGTGCTCTCTCAAAGGAAGAAGTAGGCTCAATCTCCTCACTAGGTACCACCGTGGGTCCCTTATATGGCACTAGGTCGGCGACATTGAATGTGGGACTTATTCCATACTCCTTAGGGAGATCTAACTCATAGGCATTTGCACCAATGCGCCTCAAGACCTGGAAGGGACCAGCCCCACGTGGCCTCAGTTTAGAGTTGGCTCCCGGGGAGAGCCTCTCCGTCCTTACCATCACAAAGTCACCCACATGGTACTCTTGGTAACGCCGATGAGAGTCGGCCAGCCTTTTATAAGCCTCATTCTTTTTGCTGATGTGCTTGCGAATTTCTTCATGCAATTCTCTAATATGTTGTGCAAAAGACTCGGTTGAAATGGACACTCTAGCATGCTGGGGAAGGGGAATGAGATCGGAAGGCTTTCTTGGCTTGTACCCATGCACGGCTTCAAATGGACTCATCCCAATGGACTTATTGATGGAATTGTTATATGCAAATTCCGCCTGTGGTAAGATGAGATCCCAATTTTCGGGGCGATCCTCAACAAGACACCTAAGGAGGTTCCCTAGACTCCGATTAACAACTTCTGTTTGGCCATCCGTTTGGGGGTGGTAGGCAGTGGAGAATTTAAGAAGGGTACCCATCATGTGCCAAAGAGTTTTCCAAAAGTAGCTAGTGAATTTGACATCCCTATCAGAGACTATGGTCTTAGGTAGGCCGTGGAGTCGGACAACCTCATCAAAGAACAATCGGGCCACATGGGAGGCATCGGAGGTCTTGGAGCATGGGATGAAGTGGGCCATCTTGGAAAACCTATCCACTACCACATAGATGGAGTCATACTTTCTTTGAGTCTTGGGTAGTCCTAGCACAAAGTCCATGCTCAAATCTTGCCATCGACGGTCGGGAATGGGGTGTATAGGCCGGTGTTTTGTTTCACTTGTTTGGCCGAAGCACATGTTCGGCATTGGCCCACAATCTTGCCTACATCTCTTTTGAGACTTGGCCAATAAAACTGTCCCTCAACTAGGGCAATGGTTTAGTGGACTCCAAAATGGCCAGCTAGTCCTCCCGCATGTAATTCCCAAATCAAGAAGTCACGGAGTGAGGTCCGTGGGATGCAAAGCTTGGGTCCCTTGAAGAGGAACCCATCCTCTAAGATAAATCTCTCATGTTCCTTGTTAGAATGGGTGATCAAGGGGGTATAGATGTGCCCAAAGTCGGGGCAGCTTGGGTACTCATCTTTGACCCTATCAAATCCGCTCACTTCCACTTGGATAGTGGATAACAAGGAAACTTTCCTACTAAGGGCATCCACCGCTCAATTCTCACTCCCAGCTTTGTGTTTGATGACAAAAGTGTAGGATTGGATGAACTCAACCCATCGGGCATGTCGGGCATTTAGCTTTTGTTGGGAGTTGAGGTATTTGAGGGCCTCATGGTCGGAGAAGATGACAAATTCTTTGGGCAACAAGTAGTGCCTCCAATGTCGGAGGGACTGCACCACGGCATAGAACTCCTTGTCATAAGTGGAGTATGTCGTCCTAGCATCACATAGCTTCTCACTAAAGTAGGCTACCGGGTGTCCCTCTTGACTAAGAATCCCTCCTATCCCTATCCCGGATGCATCACATGTGACTTCAAAGACTTTAGAGAAATCAGGAAGGCATAGGACCGGAGCTTGGGTCAACTTCTCCTTAAGTTCTTGGAAGGCTTTAGAGGCTGATTTGATCCATACAAAAGTCCCCTTCTTGAGACAATCGGTGATTGGGTCAGTGATAGTGCTAAATCCACGAATAAACCTCCTATAAAATGTTGCCAATCCATGGAAACTTCGGACCTCATGAAGGGTGTGGGGTTCCGGCCAATCAATAATAGCTTGGACCTTGTCGGGGTCCATGGAGATGCCTTTGGTGGACACCACAAATCCTAGGAAGGTGAGGGAGGTGGTCATGAAGTGGCACTTTCCTAAGTTGGCAAATAGGCTCTATTGTCGAAGGATGGTACAAACTTGCCTAAGGTGGTCAAGGTGGGCCTCTTGGGATTGACTATAGATGAGTATATCATCAAAGTAGACCGCTAGAAAGATCCCAATGAATGGCCTAAGGACCTCCGTCATAAGACGCATGAAAGTACTTGGGGCATTTGAAAGCCCAAAAGGCATGACTAACTGTCACGCCCCGAGAGCGGAAGATACCCGGAGATGCGTGACGAGTTTATATCAATCATGTCAATCAGAGTAGAAGTGTATTCGACACAAAGACAGAGATGCGCAAAAGTAAAGATAACCCAATCCATTTATTTCTTCATAATAAATAGTCTATTACAAACCAATACTCTATTCAAAAAAAGAAAAGTACACATTTGACTCAAGAAATATATAAAAGGCTATATGACACTTGGAAAAGCTCTAGCTCTTTCACTCTTGATTCTCCCCATCCGATTGACTTCCCTCATCGTCGGACTTTCTTGAAAAGTAAGGCAAACACGGAGTGAGCTAACGCTCAGTAGAAAATTATATCTCAGGAACTAGCAAGGGGTTTAAGTAGTTACATCTTTCATGAATGTACTATAGCTATGCATGCTCGCATAAAATGACAAGATAGAAAGAGGATATAACAATAAGATAACAGGGAGAACTAGTCATGAACCTTTCAAGAACTTATATCAAATGACCTCAAGATATTCAAGCAAGTACTTTATCATGTCAAGATGAAATTTGGCTATCACGTTCAAGTACGCAAGTAATTACCCTTTTTCGGGCCACGCAAGTCATGTAATATCAAGTCAAGTACAAGATTTGTGGAATGTTCAATCAAGCTAGTCATGCACTTCGGTATAATGCCAATACCGTGATCAATCAACTCTCATGGGCACAAGTACTTTCGGGTGCTCCTCCCAGGACCAGATCGGGCCCTATATGCGCAGGCATTAGTCATGTATTTTAACATCCACTTTTTTGTATATAGCCAATATGGAATTTCAAGGATAAAGCTTGTAGACATGTAGGATAGACTTTGAAAGAATAGAGTCCAAAAATATGACTTTTGGACACCAATAGGCGATAATAACGGTACAATCGCACTTTCGATAAAACTAGGTGGAATTGGTTCCCTTAACTCGGGTACCATGATATGTAAGTAGAGACACTCTTTTATATAGAATTGAGGTCTATATGAATAGCACCTCAATGGCAAGACGTCCTCATTCTTAATATAGAATTGAGGTTCATAAGAACATCAAGTTTAATATAGAATTGGGGTCTACAAGAACATCATAACAATGTTGATATAGAATTGGGGTTTACAAGAACATCATAACAACGGCATATTCTTCCCCGTTCATTAAGATAATTCTCATATCATACCCATGGCATGACATGAGGGCCGGTATTACCATGTTTCTATAGAGGGACATGGCAAAGATTGTGTAATGGGTTTTTAGGGTACAACCAGCTCAGTCGGCCTTGAGGGAATCCAAGGCTACGAGGAGTCTTACGGAGGTCTCTATGACTAACTCGCTAGTCCAAAGGAACGGAATGTCCAATGGAGAGCTTGTAGGTCAATGAGAATTGAGTGTGTAATGCGATAAATCATCGTAGAAAACATGGGACTATACTCACGGAGTGGAGTAATAGTGCCAATGTATATGTATGTATGTATGTATAATGAAAACCTCGGATAACAGTAATCAGGAAAAATCAGTAGTGCAGAAAATAGCGACTTTGGTAAAGTCATTTTTCATGAAATTAACGCCTTAATCAGGGGCGTTTATATTAAATTTGACGACATGTATAGAAGTCGTCCTTTCAATATTTCTAATTTTATAGAATATTAAAAATCTGGAAATTTTCATAAAACATGCCCTGGACAGGGGCGTTAGTTTATAGAAAGCGTCCTGGTATGGGGCGTCAGTTCAATAAAAGACGACCTGGACAAGGTCGTTAATTCACAATTTTTACAATTTCGAGACGATGAAATTTCAGGAAAACATGATATAGGGTCGGGACTAGAAAAATAGCAGGATTACAAGAGATTGATCATGCATTAATCTAGAATCATGTTTGAATTGATATATAATTTTTAAACATGGTATTTAGTAATTAAAGAAATTGACGTCCGTGTGCAGGGCGTCAAATATGAAATTGACGACCTAGTCATGGTCGTTTCTTATAATTTAGCGCCCTTGATAGGGGCTTTTCTTTCAAAAACTCTTTAGAAACTAATCAAAACGCATGAAATCTATATGCATGTATTAACGGATGATGTTATAATTATTAATATGCTAGTTTGGGCTACAATCCCTGAGAAAACCTACCTCTATGAAGATTTTGAAAGGATGCAGGTTCTGGGAAGAAAAGAACGATACTCTGTTTTATAAACAGAGTATTCTGAAGCTTTTGAATTCAATATCAGCAGCAAGGCAGAGGAGGCACGAACAGACACAGTCGTTTGTTGATGAAGAACCCACGCTCTTCAGTAGATTAAGAGCTCCTCGACCTGTAAGTGGAAGAAGATGAAGAAGATTTATTCTTCATACTATCCTATCGGAAGAGAAGGAAAACCAAAGGAAGAACCCACCTGTTCTTCACGGACGGCAGTTAGATTCCCTATAAACAAAAGAGGATGAAGAATCAATTCATGTTCTTCACATAATAGTAAACAGAGAAAGAAATAAGGAAGAACTGTTAGTTCTTTACCTACCGTAGCAGAGACGATCGACCAAATAGCTTTCTAGGGTTCGATCCATCAAGGTATTTATAGGATTTTGGAAATCCTAATAAGGTTAGTGTTCGATTGGAAGTAACACTTCCATGATAGAGTCATTACTACATTCGAACTCTTTCCCATAGTTATCACTTACCTTGGATAAGTTCCTGGTTCGAACGGAACATAAACTGAATTACGTCCTAGGTAAGGGCGTCGAATTTAAATTGACGCCTTGGCATGCGTCGTTTCTTGTGGAAACGCGTCCAAGCAAAGGGCGTTACAATTACTTGCCTTTTTATGTAATTTTGGTTGTTTAAGATTTGACGCCTTGAAATGTGGGCGTCCTTTCTCAAAAACACGCCTTAGGTGAGGGCGTTTCTTGTCAAGTAGCGCCTTTATCTGCGGCGTTATTTTCATCAGGGTTTAATTTTTTTCCATTTTCAGTTTTATCATTTATTTACTTATCTTTTATTTTCAATTTGATTTATTTATAAATCTTGCTTTTATCAGGGTTGTTACACCCTCCCCTACTTAAAAAGAATTTGGTCCCCAAATTCCATAGCATATATTTATATAGAGAGTGTGGAGTACATACCTTCTAGAATAACTCTGGAAATCGTTTCCTCATAGATTCCTCGGTCTCCCATGTAGCTTCATGTTCTGAATTCTTATTCCATTGTACTTTTAGCATGGGAATAACCTTATTCCTTAGGGTACGTACTTCTCGATCTAGTATTCTTATGGGCTTCTGCTCATATGTGAGGTCTTTCCGGATTACTAGATTTCCATGCTCAATAATATGTGATGGATCATGCACATACTTCTTCAACATAGATATGTGGAACACATCATGTACTTCAGACAGTTGAGGTGGCAATGCGATGCGATAAGCAACCTCGCCAACTCTTTCTAGTATCTCAAAAGGTCCGATAAATCTTGGTGTAAGCTTGCCCTTAACACCAAATCTTTGTATTCCACGTCCAGACGATATCTTGAGAAATACATGATCTCCAACTTGGAATTCAAGATCTCTTCTTCTCGTGTCGGCATAAGCTTTTTGTCTAGACTGAGCAACTTGTAGTCTTTCTCTGATCAATTGTATCTTCTCGGTAGTGTCCCTTACCATGTCTGGACCTAATAGTTATTTCTCTCCAACTTCGTCCCAGCATAAGGGTGATCGACAACTCCTTCCGCATAAGGCTTCAAAAGGTGCCATTCGTATACTTGCCTGGTAGCTATTATTGTATGAAAATTCAACCAGACGCAAGTGATCATGCCAGTTTCCACCAAATCAGTAATGCATGCTCTTAGCATATCTTCGACTACTTGATTGGTTCTCTCGGTCTGACCATCCGTTTGATGATGAAAGGCTGTACTAAAGCTAAGTCTCGTCCCCAACGACTGTTGTAGTCCTTTCCAAAAATGAGAAGTAAAACGGGGATCTCTGTCAGACACGATTGAAACAGGAATACCATGCAATCTGACTATTTTCTTGATGTATAGTGCAGCTAAGACATCAACTGACCATCGACTCTTGATTCAAGAAATGCGCTGATTTAGTCAATCGGTCAATGATAACCCATATTCCATCATGTCCTCTTTTTGATTTAGATAAACCCATGATGAAATCCATACCAATATCCTCCCACTTCCATTTAGGGATATCTAGAGGATGTAGTTTTTCAGCAGGCTTTTGGTGTTCCGCCTTGACTTGTTGGCATGTGAGACAGCGTGATACGTAGTCCGCTATTTCTCTTTTCATGTTGGGCCACCAAAAATTTCTTTTTACATCTTGGTACATTTTGGTAGATCCTGGATGAATCGTATACCTTGACCTATGAGCTTCATCTAAGATCTTCTTCTTCAATTCTGGGCAGTCTGGTATACAAGTTCTATTCTTGAATAACAATCTTCTATCAGAAGTTAATTGGAAATCCGATTGTCCTTCTAATCTGCCCTTGACCTCCACTAATGTTGGATCGTCACCCTTAAGTCCTTGTATTTCAGTTAGTAGGTTTGACTGAATACTTATGTGAGATAATATGACGCACCTAGGGTCCGTGTCCATGCTTATATTGAGTTCAGAGAATTGCTCCAGCAACTTCCATTCTTGAATCATACAATTGGCTAACAGTGCTCTCGGCTTTCGACTAAGGGCATCTGCTACATGATTACCCTTTCCGGGATGATATTGTATATTGAAGTCGAAGTCCTTGAGATATTCCAGCCATCGTCTTTGCCTCATATTTAACTCCTTCTGTGAGAAAAGATATTTGAGACTCTTGTGATCGGAGTATACAGTAAACTGTACTCCATAAAGATAATGTCTCCATATTTTGAGTGTAAATACTACCGCGGCCAATTCTAAGTCATGGACGGGGTAGTTCTCTTCATGCTTCTTTAATTGACGAGAAGAGTAGGCTATAACCTTCCCTTGTTGCATTAGAACACATCCGAGGCCAATGCCAGAAGCATCAGTGTATACCTCGAACTTTTCTCCTTCAATTGGCAATGCCAAGATAGGAGCTGTAGTAAGATGATCCTTGAGAGTTTGGAAGCTTCTTTCACATTCCTCACTCCATTCATAACGGATCTCCTTGCGAGTTAACCTCGTAAGTGGCACGGCGATTTTAGAGAAATCCTTGACGAATCGCCTGTAATAGCCGGCAAGACCTAAGAAACTTCGGATCTCGCTAGCATTGGTCGGTCTTTCCCAGTTCCTTACAGCTTCAACCTTTGATGGGTCTACAGACAAGCCATCCTTTGATATAACATGTCTGAGAAAAGTCACTTCTTCAAGCCAGAATTCACACTTGCTAAGTTTTGCATATAATTGGTTTATCCTCAATATTTGTAATGCAATCCTCAAATGTTCCTCATGCTCTTCCTTGGTCTTGGAATAAATCAATATATCATCAATAAAGACCACCACGAATTGATCCAAATAAGGCCTGAATATACTATTCATTAACTGCATAAAGGCAGCAGGGGCATTCGTTAGTCCGAAAGGCATAACAACAAATTCATAATGGCCATACCTGCTTCTGAATGCGGTTTTATGAATATCCTCGTCCTTGATTCTTAGTTGGTGATATCCTGACCTAAGATCAATTTTGGAAAAGTACTTGGATCCTGAAATTTGATCAAACAATTCATCGATTCTTGGCAGTGGATACTTGTTCTTGATAGTGAGATGATTCAACTGTCGATAGTCGATGCATAACCTCATGGATCCGTCTTTCTTCTTTACAAATAATACAGGCGCTCCCCACGGGGAAGTACTTGGTCTAATGAATCCTTTCTTAATGAGTTCCATCAATTACTCTTTTAACTCCTTGAGTTCAGCAGGTGACATCCTATAAGGTGCCTTTGAAATCGGACCAGCACCAGGGACTAAGTCAATGGTGAAGGCCACTTCTCTTTGCGGGGGTAATCCTGAAAAATCTTCCAGAAACACGTCCGGAAATTCCTGCACCACTGGAATGTCTTCTAGCTTAGCTTCCTTAGCTTCTTTAACTGTGATAAAGGCAAGGAAAGATGCGCATCCTTTCCTGATGAGCTTGCTAGCTTGGAGAGCTGAAATAAGAGGGGATCTGCTCCGACCCTTGGGGCTAGTAAAGATTAGTTCTGGAAATTCCTTGAATGTAACCTTGCTATTGCGGCAATCAACCGTTGCCTGATACTTGGATAACCAATCTGCTCCTAGTATAACATCATACTCGTTCAGATCTAAACATATGAGATCAATAGGGAGATTTCTACCCTGAACCAATACTTCGTAGTTTTGGTAATGATGTGTAATATCAGTCTCATCACCCAGAGGAGAAGACAAAACTAACTTCATCCATTCCGGTTCTAGGGGTAATGGGTCAGCAAACTTCTTAGAAATAATAGAATGCGATGCACCAGTATCAATTAAGACATATGCATTCTTGGAACAAACTTTCAATGTACCTTCCACTAGGCCGCCTTCTTCTTCTTGCTCGGTCTCCTTGATTGCATGAAGACGAGCATTCTTGGTTACTGGGCGCTTTCCGTCACCGGCTTGGTTATTTAGTAGTGGGCAATCGGGAATCCGATGCTCACGACTCCCACAACGGAGACATGCTCCAAGTTTCCTCCAGCATTCTTCTGCTCTATGACCCGCTTTATCACAATGTTTGCACACTGTATTTGAAGAGGTAGTGGTGATAGAGAAGGGCTTGGTCTTCTTGAACTTTTGGTCTTGTGAGGATGCTCCTCCATTGCTAGGCCTTTTCTTGAAGTTGGGTTTAAAGGAACCCGAACCTGTAACTTGTTCCTTCTTATCCTTACCACGAATCCTATCAGACAGTTCCGTGGCATCTTCTAATAGTTGAGCTCGGCGTACTATCTCCGAGTAGACTTGAATGTCCATCGGCGCCAGTTGGGTAATAGCTTGGGGCCTGAGCCCATTAAGAAACCTCCTAGCTTTCATTTTCTCGGTGCTAACTAGATGCTTAGCATACCGAGATAATCTAGAGAATTGGGCCTCATACTCGGCCACTGACTAAGATCGTTGCTTTAATGCAGCAAATTCTGCAGCCTTCTTTTCCTGAACTCGGTCCGATAAATATTTTGCGTTGAAGTGTTCAACGAATTCCTCCCACGTAACCTGATCTTGATTTATAGTAGCCTCTATTGATTCCCACCAGCATCTAGCATCCCTTTCTAACTGAAAAGTAGCTAATAAGACCTTATCTTCGTCCGTGCATTGCATAACACGGAATATTCGTTATGTTTCCCTAATCCAGTGTTCATCGTCATCTGGATCAGTAGAACCCGTGAACTTGGGCGGGTTCATGTTCTTGAAAGTCTGGTGGAGACTTCCTGCTCGTTGTCCACCTCCTTGTGCTACTTGTTGCAGCACTTGAGTCATGCCTTGAAGTGTACGCTGCATGTTGCGCCATTGAGCACGTTCGGCAGCCATTATCCTACAATTATAATAACTATATTAATACGTGATTTGTATTTAAAGACTAGTATTTCTATGTTACTTTTAACCCTTGGTTCTACCCAATCTCACTGGTTAAAGGTTTAAAACTTATCCTTGGACTTGGGCTTCCTAGGAATTGAATACCCTAGGCTCTGATACCACAAAAACTGTCACGCCCCGAGAGCGGAAGATACCCGGAGATGCGTGACGAGTTTATATCAATCATGTCAATCAGAGTAGAAGTGTATTCGACACAAAGATAGAGATGCGCAAAAGTAAAGATAACCCAATCCATTTATTTCTTCATAATAAATAGTCTATTACAAACCCAATACTCTATTCAAAAAAAGAAAAGTACACATTTGACTCAAGAAATATATAAAAGGCTATATGACACTTGGAAAAGCTCTAGCTCTTTCACTGTTAATTCTCCCCATCCGATTGACTTCCCTCATCATCGGACTTTCCTGAAAAGTAAGGAAAACATGGAGTGAGCGAACGCTCAGTAGGAAATTATATCTCAGGAACTAGCAAGGGGTTTAAGTAGTTACATCTTTCATGAATGTACTATAGCTATGTATGCTCGCATAAAACGACAAGATAGAAAGAGGATATAACAATAAGATAACAGGGAGAACTAGTCATGAACCTTTCAAAACTTATATCAAATGACCTCAAGATATTCAAGCAAGTACTTTATCATGTCAAGATGAAATTTGGCTATCACGTTCAAGTACGTAAGTAATTACCCTTTTTCGGGCCACGCAAGTCATGTAATATCAAGTCAAGTACAAGATTTGTGGAATGTTCAATCAAGCTAGTCATGCACTTCGGTATAATGCCAATACCGTGATCAATCAACTCCCATGGGCACAAGTACTTTCGGGTGCTCCTCCCAGGACCAGATCGGGCCCTATATGCGCAGGCATTAGTCATGTATTTTAACATCCACTTTTTGTATATAGCCAATATGAAATTTTAAGGATAAAGCTTGTAGACATGTAGGATAGACTTTGAAAGAATAGAGTCCAAAAATATGACTTTTGGACACCAATAGGCGATAATAACGGTACAATCGCACTTTCGATAAAACTAGGTGGAATTGGTTCCCTTAACTCGGGTACCATGATAAGTAAGTAGAGACACTCTTTTATATAGAATTGAGGTCCATATGAATAGCACCTCAATGGCAAGACGTCCTCATTCTTAATATAGAATTGAGGTTCACAAGAACATCAAGTTTAATATAGAATTGGGGTCTACAAGAACATCATAACAATGTTGATATAGAATTGGGGTTTACAAGAACATCATAACAACGGCATATTCTTCCCCGTTCATGAAGATAATTCTCATATCATACCCATGGCATGACATGAGGGCCGGTATTACCATGTTTCTATAGAGGGACATGGCAAAGATTGTGTAATAGGTTTTTAGGGTACAACCAGCTCAGTCGGCCTTGAGGGAATCCAAGGCGGCGAGGAGTCTTACGGAGGTCTCTATGACTAACTCGCTAGTCCAAAGGAACGGAATGTCCAATGGAGAGCTTGTAGGTCTGTAGCACCCGTGTACAAAAAAATAAATAAATAAATAAAAAAATAAAAAAATTAAATAAATAATATTTTCAAATATTAATAATAACAATAATGTTTATGAAAAAAAATAACAATTATGATTAAGTTTATGATATATTAAACTTATGAAAGAAATAGGAACTCATGGTTATCAAATGTAAAGGGAATCCACTTAACAAAATGACCTCCTAGTGTAGTGGTTAAGTGTCTTGCCTTTAACTCAAAGACTAGGGTTCTACACACCACATCAACATTCTTTTGCCAAGTCTCAATTTAACCCAATTTAAGAGGGCGACGTGGCCATCTTAGACACCAAGAAAAAGGGGAAAAATTCAAAATTTCCCAAGCCACTTATCCTCCATTATCCCCAACACATGTCACTATCTCATATTCCAGATCCTGAAATTTCGGATCTTGCCCCCCTAAGCCTGTCTAGTAGAGGGGATTAAATATAGGCCTAGCTCTCCCATTGTGATAGTTAGAGCTTCGAGATATGAGCCTATACTGGGAGGTTCTGTGCTGTGTACTAGGAGGAGAGGAGGTTGCTGGGGAAGCTTCTTCCTTCGCTAATTACCATCCAAACAGGTAGGTGTTCTCAATTTTAACTAAACTACTAGTTAATTAGTGTCTAAGCAGTGCATCTCCATGTGATTTATTGTTGCATAGCATATGTCAGCCTAGTAAATAGCCTGTACCCACTTAAATAAAAAAGATTAGTGAAAGGATTAACATATATTAGAAATAATTAGCAGGAATTAGCTATAATTAATATGTGTTAGTAGGTTTTCTCAATTTTTAACAAAACCCATAGTTAATTAAGGTATTATTTAAATGCATTAACTTGTTAAGTAACTGTTAGATGCCAGGACATTAAACTTGTCATATAATCAGTAGTTAATATGGGAGTATTCAACTTGTTAAACTATCACTTAGTACTTAGTATAGTGAAACCTGTTAAACTGAGTACCTGTGGAAACCGTAAACAGTTATGTTTTATGTTAAGTAAAGAGTAATGATCTTTGAGGATTTTTATTTTTTTTATTTGGAGGGGTCTTGATGTGAAATTTGAGGGATATATATTTTCCATTTTCATCTATTTTTTTATATAATTATTTTAATAAAATTCCTTTAAAATAAAACGTAACACTATTCACTTTTACTATTCATATGACAGTAATTGTCTGTTAAAATATCATTTAATATATTGGAGACTCATCTAACCCGTTAAACTTAGTGTAGCACCCTGAGTATAAAATAAATAAAGATTTCTGACGTTATAAGTCAAAATCTTAATCCCTATATTTATTGATGTATTTATTACTTAAGGAAGTAACATGGTCTAGTGGTTAAGTAGCACATCCTAAATCTGAGGTCTAGGGTTCAATTCCTAGCACCAACAAGTCCTTTTTGGCTGCCAGACATTCCTGCATCACAAATTATCTGTTTCAGCGGAGAAAGTTTGTGGGTTCTATTTGCGTGTTTGGTCATGGTCGACATCTGGTAGGTCTGTTGTCGACCACCATAGTTTCTCCAGATACCAGTCTGTTCTGGTTGAGCCTTTGGTCGACAGAGGAGGGGCCTCTGGTCGACAGAGGAGGGGTCTGTTGTCGACCAGCTTGTTTCCAGTCTGTTCTGGTTAAGCCTCTGGTCGACAGAGTAGGGGTCTCTGGTCGACAGAGGAGGGGTCTGTTGTCGACCACCATAGTTTCTCCAGATACCAGTCTGTTCTGGTTGAGCCTCTGGTTGACAGAGGAGGGGCCTCTGGTCGACAGAGGAGGGGTCTGTTGTCGACCACCATAGTTTCTCCAGATACCAGTCTGTTCTGGTTAAGCCTCTGGTCGACAGAGGAGGGGTCTCTGGTCGACAGAGGAGGGGTCTGTTGTCGACCAGCTTGTTTCCAGTCTGTTCTGGTTGAGCCTCTGGTCGACAGAGGAGGGGTCTGTTGTCGACCACCATAGTTTCTCCAGATACCAGTCTGTTCTGGTTGAGCCTCTGGTCGATAGAGGAGGGGCCTCTGGTCGACAGAGGAGGGGTCTGTTGTCGACCAGCTTGTTTCCAGACACCTTATTTTACAGGTTTGTGTTTGTTAACATGATTTAATGCTTTGTTTGTCTGGTTACTTCTGTGAATTCGAACTTCTCGTCTGATATGACTATTATTTTTAAACTGATGTGGATTATCCATTTTCCCTTTAGAATTCCTCTCTTCCAAGGTGACATTAATCTGTTTAGAGGAGCTTTCAGCTATATCCTTTTGTTTGTTTTGATATAAGTTTATTAAGGGGCCTTTTCCTTTAGAGTCAGCTATTTTATTTAAAATTTTTATTTGGAATTCCCTTTTAGCCGTTGGGTTGTACCCTAACCCCTCTTTCTGAAAATTTACTTTTATTCCCAACACAACGTTCAAGTTTTCTTGACTCTTAGTCATTTTTTTTCAATGTTTCCTGTTTGTTTTTCAGTTCACTTTGGATTCTTTCTATTTCTTTCAGAAGTTGACTGTTTTCTTCCGTGAGTGAGTTGTTTCTTTCTTGAGTTAGCTTAGTTTCCTGTTCATATTCTTGAGTCTTTAATTTTAACTCGTCAATTGTGTTTTTCAGTACTTCATTTTCTTCTAATAGCCCTTTGACGTTTTCTTCATCTATCTCGCGTTGATTCAGTTTATTTTGCAAGGTGGTGATCTCCAATTCTAGTTCAGTTCTGTTGGCAATTGAGTTGCTGTCATTATTGAACTGATTAACCTTCTTCTTCAAACTTTTATTTTCCCTTCTTATTCTTTCATATGTATCAAGTAAATCTGAATAGGCTTTTTCCCAATCTGAGCTAGAAAAGTCTTGAAAAGGGGAGGTTACCTCAAGATCGTTGTTGTCTCCTTTGGCCAAGTGAGGGGTATGAAAAATGACATGGAGTAGGAAAACAACATGGACTTAAACCTGTTATTTTTATTGTTATTACATTTTGGGTAAAAATGGGGGAAAATACTTAAATCTGTTATTATTATTATTATTATATTTTTGGTAAAAATGGAGAAAATGCTTAAATTTGTTATTTTTATTCTAATGGAGAGAATGCTTTAAAAAAAAGTAGGAAAAATGAGATAAATTCAATAAAAGTGGAGGTACTAATCTCGCACAGTTATCCGTGGATTACTCGTCATTATACACCTTGGACTCCGTTCCAACTCCACCTTATTTTCCTACTGGTCAAGCCTAGCCTTGAAATTCTTTATTGGCTATAAATGAAATGGATGTCAAAAATATGACTTAAATGCTGGCAAAAGGGCTCGGTCCGGTCCTGGGAGGAGCACCCGAAACCAAAGGGAAGAGATCTCTTGCTTGAGGGCGTCTAGCATTGCGTCCTAATACTTGCTAAATTGAGACATTCCATCAACACTTGCTTGGCCCGGACAGGGCAATACTTGCATGGCCCCAAAAGGGGTAATACTGGACTTGAAATGTCATTGAGTGAATTGTTATATAAATAGCCAATTCCTACTGTACATGTTTCACCTTGCTTACTGATTTCAAATTACAGTCGTTCATTATTTGTTCAGTCTTGTATCACTTACTGTTAGATTGAATGTATATGCTTTCCTTGCTCTCATCCTGCGTTATCAATTTTTATAAATTCCTTGATCTCTACTGTCTGCATGCATGAATTGAAATATTAATCACTTAAAGCCTGTTAAGGTTTGAGATGTAATTCCTACTGAGCGATTCGCTCATCCAGTTGTTATCTAACCATTTCAGGTGATTTGGAGGACGACCCGATTCCAGGAGGGGATGAGTCTGAGTGATAAGTGTAGAATTAGAATTGCCCCTATTATTGTAATTTCATTATGTTGGGTCAATGTTGTAATCTGAACTATGTCGGTATGTATGAGTTAGATCAATAAAGGGTATGAATTGATCCTTGTATTTGTAGAATCATCGGAATTATCAAATTAAATGTTTAGCTTGCGCGCTCTTTTACTTGTCTAAGGTAGAAGCCCTTCGAATCTCTAGCTTGCTTTGGTTCTATATAAAGCATTGTCGCGCCGCGGGCAGGCTTCCGCGCTCGGGACGTGACAGTACTTTCTTTGTATCAGAGCCATGTTTTTAAATTTTCCTAGGTAAAACATGTATTAGTTCAAGGAGTAGAAATGTCTATCTAGGTAAACCCTAGCTAGAAGATAAAACTAGAAATGTCTTATTAGGATTTACCCAAGGGTAAAGATACATGTTATTCAGTGGTTAGATCGTACCCGGTGAGATGGGTAGAGACGTGGGCTAGTGTTGTAAACCCGACTACGTAAGATCTTTACCATATTTGAATTCCTTGCAGGATCATGGCTGGACACTGGCGCGAGATGCAGCACACGATGCAAGGACTCACTGAGGCGCTACAGCAGGTGGCGCAAGGCGGAGCTCGCGGTGCTCACCGTGGAGCCGGTGATCTTCATCGGGATTTCCGTAACATGAACCCACCCAAGTTTGCGGGTTCGGTGGACCCCGATGATGCCGAGCATTGGCTCAAGGAGACCGAGAGGATCTTCCGCGTGATACAATGCACGGACGAAGAGAAGGTCCTACTAGCCACATTCCAACTGGAGAGGGATGCGTGAAGCTGGTGGGAGTCCGTGGAAGCCACATTACCTGATGATCATGTCACGTGGGCGGAGTTTGTCGAACACTTCAACGGCAAATATTTCTCGGACCGAGTGCAGGAGAGGAAGGCCACGGAATTTGCCGCACTCAAGCAGTGGACTCGGAAGGTGGCCGAATATGAGGCCCTGTTCTCAAGACTTTCCCGTTACGCACCACACTTGGTGTGTACGGAGAAAATGAAGGCAAGAAGGTTTCTCAACGAGCTACGGCCCCAATATATTACCCAGCTGGTGCCAATGGACATCCAAGTCTACTCAGAAATGGTTCGTCGTGCTCAGCTATTGGAGGACGCCACCGAATTTTCTGACAGAATTCGGGGCAAGGACAAGAAGGAGCAGGTTACGAGTTCGGGAAGCTTCAAACCACCTTTTGGCAAGAAGCAAACCTTTAATGGAGGCGAGTCTTCCAAGGCAAAGAGGTTCCAGAAAAATCACAAGCCATACCTCGCTATCAGTAACAAGCCCTTCTCCGACGTTACTCCTTCTAAGGATAGCTGTACTTATTGTGATAAAGCTGGTCATAAGACCGAGGACTGCTGGAGGAAACTGGGAGCGTGCCTCCGATGTGGGAGTCGAGATCACCGAATTCCCGACTGCCCGTTGATGAAGGAGCAAGCCAGCAAGGACGAGAAGCGTCCATTTAAAAAGCAAGGCCGTCTGCAAGCTCTTCAAGGGACGGAATCTGTGGAAGGAGGAATTGTGGAAGGTACATTGATTATTTGTTCTAAGCCTGCTAGAGTTTTATTTGATACTGGAGCAACTCATTCATTTGTTTCCAAGAAGTTTCCTGCTTCATTTTCTAAAGAACCCGAATGGATAGATTTAATTATAACTACACCTCTTGGAAACAAATCAGATATCATGTACCATTATCCAAATTGTGAGATTATGGTTCAAGACCACAATTTACCGGCCGACCTGATATGCCTTGACATGGAATGTTACGATGTCATATTAGGAGCCGACTGGTTATCAACCTACCAAGCAACGGTAGATTGTCGGCATGGCAAAATAACTTTTAAGAATTATCCCGAGTTAGTTTTTAACAAATCTCGAAATAAAACCCTGCTTATCTCAGCTCTCCGAGCCAGTAAACTGGTGAAAAAGGGATGCATGGCTTTTTTGGCTTTTGTAACCACCACTGAAGTTGAGAAGACAAAAATTGATGACATCCGAGTGATTCGGGACTTCTCCGATGTATTTCCAGACGACTTACCTGGTTTACCTCCGGAGAGGGAAGTGTCATTCACCATAGATATTGTTCCGGGTGCCGGACCTGTTTCTAAAGCACCCTACAGGATGTCTCCTATGGAATTGAAAGAGCTGAAAGAGCAGTTGATGGACTTACTAAAGAAAGGATTCATTAGGCCAAGCACTTCCCCATGGGGAGCGCCTGTGCTATTTGTTAAAAAGAAGGATGGTACATTAAGATTATGCATCGATTATCGGCAGTTAAACAATCTTACAATCAAGAACAAGTACCCACTACCGAGAATTGATGAGCTGTTCGACCAATTATCAGGAGCAATGTATTTCTCCAAAATAGATCTTCGATCTGGTTACCACCAATTGAGAATCAAGGAGGAGGAAATTTACAAAACTGCATTTCGAAGTAGGTATGGGCATTACGAATTTACTGTTATGCCTTTTGGACTAACAAATGCGCCTGCAGCTTTCATGCAGTTAATGAACAGCATTTATCGACCTTACTTAGATCAATTTATTGTGGTCTTCATTGATGATATATTGATTTATTCAAAGACTGAAGAAGAGCATGAGGAACATCTCAAGATGGCATTACAGATATTGCGAGACAACAAATTGTATGCTAAATTCAGCAAATGCCAGTTCTGGCTTGAGGAAGTGTCCTTCTTAGGACATGTCATCTCCAAGAATGGGATTTCTGTTGACCCTGCAAAGGTCGAAGCCGTGCAAAATTGGGAACGACCGACGAGTGCAACGGAGATTCGTAGCTTCTTGGGCTTAGCTGGTTATTACCGACGTTTCATCAAGGACTTCTCCAAGATTGCGGTTCCCCTTACCAGATTGACTCGCAAGGAAGTGCCTTATGAGTGGAATGAAGACTGTGGAAGGAGCTTCTTGACTCTGAAGGAACTCTTGACTACTGCACCGATCTTAGCTCTTCCAATTGAAGGAGAGAAATACGAGGTATATACCGATGCATCTGGTATCGGCCTCGGATGTGTATTAATGCAGAAGGGAGAGTTATTGCATACTCGTCCCGGCAATTGAAGAAACATGAAGAGAATTATCCTGTGCACGATCTAGAGCTAGCCGCAGTGGTATTGGCTTTGAAGATCTGGAGACACTATCTCTATGGAGAACAATTTACAGTCTACTCCGATCATAAAAGCCTTAAATATTTATTCTCTCAGAAGGAGTTGAACATGCGCCAACGGCGTTGGCTCGAATATCTCAAGGATTTCGACTTCACAATACAATATCATCCTGGTAAGGGTAATTCCGTAGCAGATGCCCTTAGTCGGAAGCCGAGAGCTCTATTAGCCAACTGTATGGTTCAGGAATGGAAATTATTAGAAAAATTTTCTGAACTTGACATCAACATGGGCGAGAATGATGGGAGTATTACTCTATCCCACTTAAGTATACATCCGGACTTGCTAACTGAAGTCAAGAGGTTGCAAGAAGAAGACCCGTTGTTGGTGGAAATAAAGGAAAAGCTGGATGAGAAGACCGATTTCAAGATGGCACCCGATCGAAGAATCTTATTCCATGAAAGGACATGTGTGCCTGACAGTCCTGAGCTGAAGAAGAAGATTCTCGAAGAAGTCCATCGATCGAGATACACGATACATCCGGGAGCCACTAAAATGTACCAAGACATAAAAAGGACCTTCTGGTGGCCCAACATGAAAAGGGAAATAGCAGAGTTCGTGTCTCGATGTTTGACTTGCCAGCAAGTGAAGGCCGAACATCAAAAGCCCGCAGGGAAACTGCATCCACTGGATATTCCCAAGTGGAAATGGGAGGATATCGGCATGGACTTCATCATGGGCTTGCCCAAGTCTAGGGGCGGATATGATAGCATATGGGTAATCATCGATTGTCTTACTAAATCGGCTCATTTCTTACCTATTAAGAGTCGATGGTCGGTTGATATCCTCGCTGCTCTGTACATTAAGGAAGTCACTAGACTCCATGGAATCCCTGTGTCTATAGTATCTGACCGAGACCCTCGCTTCACGTCTCACTTCTGGAAGAGTCTACAACGCTCTCTAGGAACGAAGCTTAATTTCAGCACAGCTTTCAATCCCCAGACAGATGGTCAGACGGAAAGGACTAATCAGGTTGTTGAAGATATGTTGCGAGCATGTATTATAGATTTCGGCGGGAGTTGGCATGACCACTTACCATTAGCCGAATTTGCCTACAATAACAGCTACCAAGCCAGCATTCAAATGGCACCTTTCGAAGCACTCTATGGTAGAAGCTGTAGATCTCCGGTATGCTGGGGGGAGGTCGGTGAAAGACAACTCCTAGGTCCTGATATTGTAAGAGATTCCACTGAGAAGATTCTCCTTATCAGAGAGAGACTCAAGGTGGCTCAATGCAGGTAAAAATCTTATGCTGATAATAGAAGAAGGGACTTGGAATTTCAAGACGGTGATCATGTATTTCTCAAGGTATCTCCCAGTCGAGGTATCCGAAGATTTGGTGTTAAAGGTAAACTTACACCAAGATTCATCGGTCCATTTGAAGTATTGGAAAGAGTGGGTGAGGTAGCCTACCGCATCGCCTTACCTCCTCAACTCTCGGAAGTGCACAACGTATTTGATGTTTCTATGCTGAAGAAATACGTACATGATCCTTCTCACGTCATCGACCACGCCAGTTTGGTGATTCAAAAGGATCTGACCTATGAGCAAAAGCCGATGCGAATCCTCGATCGAGAAGCCCGAGTTCTAAGGAACAAGACGATCCCTATGGTTAAAGTTCAATGGAATCGATGCTCGGAGCAAGAAGGAACATGGGAAACAGAGGAATCTATGAAGAGAAGATACCCAGAACTGTTTTAGCTGGCAGGTATCTTATCCTTTACACAGTACTCTTATGTAGTTGAATTTATCCCTATACAGTTGAATTTGGGGACCAAATTACCCTATACAGTTGAATTTGGGGACCAAATTCTTTTAAGTAGGGGAGGGTGTAGCACCCGTGTACAAAAAAATAAATAAATAAATAAATAAATAAAAACATTAAATAAATAATATTTTCAAATACTAATAATAACAATAATGTTTATGAAAAAAAATAACAATTATGATTAAGTTTATGATATATTAAACTTATGAAAGAAATAGGAACTCATGGTTATCAAATGTAAAGGGAATCCACTTAACAAAATGACCTCCTAGTGTAGTGGTTAAGTGTCTTGCCTTTAACTCAAAGACTAGGGTTCTACACACCCCTTTCACCCAATTTAAGGGGGCGACGTGGCCATATTAGACACCAAGAAAAAGGGGGAAAATTCAAAATTTCCCAAGCCACTTATCCTCCATTATCCCCAACACATGTCACTATCTCATATTCCAGATCCTGAAATTTTGGATCTTGCCCCCCTAAGCCTGTCTAGTAGAGGGGATTAAATATAGGCCTAGCTCTCCCATTGTGTTAGTTAGAGCTTCGAGATACGAGCCTAGACTGGGAGGTTCTGTGCTGTGTACTAGGAGGAGAGGAGGTTGCTGGGGAAGCTTCTTCCTTCGCTAATTACCATCCAAACAGGTAGGTGTTCTCAATTTTAACTAAACTACTAGTTAATTAGTGTCTAAGCAGTGCATCTCCATGTGATTTATTGTTGCATAGCATATGTCAGCCTAGTAAATAGCCTGTACCCACTTAAATCAAAAAGATTAGTGAAAGGATTAACATATATTAGAAATAATTAGCAGGAATTAGCTATAATTAATATGTGTTAGTAGGTTTTCTCAATTTTTAACAAAACCCATAGTTAATTAAGGTATTATTTAAATGCATTAACTTGTTAAGTAACTGTTAGATGCCATGACATTAAACTTATCAGATAATCAGTAGTTAATATGGGAGTATTCAACTTGTTAAACTATCACTTAGTACTTAGTATAGTGAAACCTGTTAAACTGAGTACCTGTGGAAACCCTAAACAGTTATGTTTTATGTTAAGTAAAGAGTAATGATCTTTGAGGATTTTTATTTTTTTTATTTGGAGGGGTCTTGATGTGAAATTTGAGGGATATATATTTTCCATTTTCATCTATTTTTTTATATAATTATTTTAATAAAATTCCTTTAAAATAAAACGTAACACTATTCACATTTACTATTCATATGACAGTAATTGTCTGTTAAAATATCATTTAATATATTGGAGACTCATCTAACCCGTTAAACTTAGTGTAGCACCCTGAGTATAAAATAAATAAAGATTTCTGACGTTATAAGTCAAAATCTTAATCCCTATATTTATTGATGTATTTATTACTTAAGGAAGTAACATGGTCTAGTGGTTAAGTAGCACATCCCAAATCTGAGGTCCAGGGTTCAATTCCTAGCACCAACAAGTCCTTTTTGGCTGCCAGATATTCCTGCATCACAAATTATCTGTTTCAGCGGAGAAAGTTTGTGGGTTCTATTTGCGTGTCTGGTCATGGTCGACATCTGGTAGGTACCAGTCTGTTCTGGTTGAGCCTCTGGTCGACAGAGGAGGGGTCTGTTGTCGACCACCATAGTTTCTCCAGATACCAGTCTGTTATGGTTGAGCCTCTGGTCAACAGAGGAGGGGCCTCTGGTCGACAGAGGAGGGGTCTGTTGTCGACCACCATAGTTTCTCCAGATACCAGTCTGTTCTGGTTAAGCCTCTGGTCGACAGAGGAGGGGCCTCTGGTCGACAGAGGAGGGGTCTGTTGTCGACCAGCTTGTTTCCAGACACCTTATTTTACAGGTTTGTGTTTGTTAACATGATTTAATGCTTTGTTTGTCTGGTTACTTCTGTGAATTCGAACTTCTCGTCTGATATGACTATTATTTTTAAACTGATGTGGATTATCCATTTTCCCTTTAGAATTCCTCTCTTCCAAGGTGACATTAATCTGTTTAGAGGAGCTTTCAGCTATATCCTTTTGTTTGTTTTGATATAAGTTTATCAAGGGGCCTTTTCCTTTAGAGTCAGCTATTTTATTTAAAGTTTTTATTTGGAATTCCTTTTTAGCCGTTGGGTTGTACCCTAACCCCTCTTTCTGAAAATTTACTTTTATTCCCAACACGACGTTCAAGTTTTCTTGACCCTTAGTCATTTTTTTTCAATGTTTCCTGTTTGTTTTTCAGTTCACTTTGGATTCTTTCTATTTCTTTCAGAAGTTGACTATTTTCTTCCGTGAGTGAGTTGTTTCTTTCTTGAGTTAGCTTAGTTTCCTGTTCATATTCTTGAGTCTTTAATTTTAACTCGTCAATTGTGTTTTTCAGTACTTCATTTTCTTCTAATAGCCCTTTGACGTTTTCTTCATCTATCTCGCGTTGATTCAGTTTATTTTGCAAGGTGGTGATCTCCAATTCTAGTTCAGTTCTGTTGGCAATTGAGTTGCTGTCATTATTGAACTGATTAGCCTTCTTCTTCAAACTTTTATTTTCCATTCTTATTCTTTCATATGTATCAAGTAAGTCTGAATAGGCTTCTTCCCAATCTGAGCTAGAAAAGTCTTGAAAAGGGGAGGTTACCTCAAGATCGTTGCTGTCTCCTTTGGCCAAGTGAGGGGTATGAAAAACGACATGGAGTAGGAAAACAACATGGACTTAAACCTGTTATTTTTATTGTTATTACATTTTGGGTAAAAATGGGGGAAAATACTTAAATCTGTTATTATTATTATTATTATATTTTTGGTAAAAATGGAGAAAATGCTTAAATTTGTTATTTTTATTCTAATGGAGAGAATGCTTAAAAAAAAGTAGGAAAAATGAGATAAATTCAATAAAAGTGGAGGTACTAATCTCGCACAGTTATCCGTGGATTACTCGTCAATATACACCTTGGACTCCGTTCCAACTCCACCTTATTTTCCTACTGGTCAAGCCTAGCCTTGAAATTCTTTATTGGCTATAAATGAAATGGATGTCAAAAATATGACTTAAATGCTGGCAAAAGGGCTCGATCCGGTCCTTGGAGGAGCACCCGAAACCAAAGGGAAGAGATCTCTTGCTTGAGGGCGTCTAGCATTGCGTCCTAATACTTGCTAAATTGAGACATTCCATCAACACTTGCTTGGCCCGGACAGGGCAATACTTGCGTGGCCCCAAAAGGGGTAATACTGGACTTGAAATGTCATTGAGTGAATTGTTATATAAATAGCCAATTCCTACTGTACATGTTTCACCTTGCTTACTGATTTCAAATTACAGTCGTTCATTATTTGTTCAGTCTTGTATCACTTACTGTTAGATTGAATGTATATGCTTTCCTTGCTCTCATCCTGCGTTATCAATTTTTATAAATTCCTTGATCTCTACTGTTTGCAAGCATGAATTGAAATATTAATCACTTAAAGCCTGTTAAGGGTTGAGATGTAATTCCTACTGAGCGATTCGCTCATCCAGTTGTGATCTAACCATTTCAGGTGATTTGGAGGACGACCCGATTCCAGGAGGGGATGAGTCTGAGTGATAAGTGTAGAATTAGAATTGCCCCTATTATTGTAATTTCATTATGTTGGGTCAATGTTGTAATCTGAACTATGTCGGTATGTATGAGTTAGATCAATAAAGGGTATGAATTGATCCTTGTATTTGTAGAATCATCGGAATTATCAAATTAAAGGTTTAGCTTGCGCGCTCTTTTACTTGTCTAAGGTAGAAGCCCTTAGAATCTCTAGCTTGCTTTGGTTCTATATAAAGCACTGTCGCGCCGCGGGCAGGCTTCCGCGCTCGGGACGTGACAAGGTCAATGAGAATTGAGTGTGTAATGCGATAAATCATTGTAGAAAACATGGGACTATACTCACGTAGTGGAGTAATAGTGCCAATGTATATGTATGTATGTATAATGAAACCCTCGGATAACAGTAATAAAAAAAAATCAGTAGTGCAAAAAATAGCGACTTTGGTAAAGTCATTTTTCATGAAATTAACGCCTTAATCAGGGGCGTTTATATTAAATTTGACGACATGTATAGAAGTCGCCCTTTCAATATTTCTAATTTTGTAGAATATTAAAAATCTGGAAATTTTCATAAAACACGCCCTGGACAGGGGCGTTAGTTTACAGAAAGCGTCCTGGTATGGGGCGTCAGTTCAATAAAAGACGACCTGGACAAGGTCGTTAATTCACAATTTTTACAATTTCGAGATGATGAAATTTCAAGAAAACATGATACAGGGTCAGGACTAGAAAAATAGCAGGATTACAAGAGATTGATCATGCATTAATCTAGAATCATGTTTGAATTGATATATAATTTTTAAACATGGTATTTAGTAATTAAAAGAAATTGATGTCCGTGTGCAGGGCGTCAAATATGAAATTGACGACCTAGTCATGGTCGTTTCTTGCAATTTAGCGCCCTTGATAGGGGCGTTTCTTTCAAAAACTCTTTAGAAACTAATCAAAACGCATGAAATCTATATGCATGTATTAACGGATGATGTTATAATTATTAATATGCTAGTTTGGGCTACAATCCCTGAGAAAACCTACCTCTATGAAGATTTTGAACGGATGCAGGTTCTGGGAAGAAAAGAACGATACTCTATTTTATAAACAGAGTATTCTGAAGCTTTTGAATTCAATATCAGCAGCAAGGCAGAGGAGGCACGAACAGACACAGTCGTTTGTTGACGAAGAACCCACGTTCTTCAGTAGATTAAGAGCTCCTCGACCTGTAAGTGGAAGAAGATGAAGAAGATTTATTCTTCATACTATCCTATCGGAAGAGAAGGAAAACCAAAGGAAGAACCCACCCGTTCTTCACGGACGGCAGTCAGATTCCCTATAAACAAAAGAGGATGAAGAATCAATTCATGTTCTTCACATAATAGTAAACAGAGAAAGAAATAAGGAAGAACTGTTAGTTCTTTACCTACCGTAGTAGAGACGATCGACCAAGTAGCTTTCTAGGGTTCGATCCATCAAGGTATTTATAGGATTTTCGAAATTCTAATAAGGTTAGTGTTCGATTGGAAGTAACACTTCCATGATAGAGTCATTACTACATTCGAACTCTTTCCCATAGTTATCACTTACCCTGGATAAGTTCCTGGTTCGAACGGAACATAAACTGAATTACGTCCTAGGTAAGGGCGTCGAATTTAAATTGACGCCTTGGCATGCGTCGTTTCTTTTGGAAACGCGTCCAAGCAAAGGGCGTTACAATTAATTGCCTTTTTATGTAATTTTAGTTGTTTAAGATTTGACGCCTTGAAATGTGGGCGTCCTTTCTCAAAAACACGCCTTAGGTGAGGGTGTTTCTTGTCAAGTAGCGCCTTTATCTACGGCGTTATTTTCATCAGGGTTTAATTTTTTTCCATTTTCGGTTTTATCATTTATTTACTTATCTTTTATTTTCAATTTGATTTATTTATAAATCTTGCTTTTATCAGGGTTGTTACACTAACCATTCAAAGAGACCATCTTTGGTTTTGAAAGCCGTTTTCCACTCATCCCCGGGCCTTATCCTAACTTGGTGATAGCCACTCTTAAGGTCAATTTTGGAGAAAATGGTGGCTCCGGCTAACATATCAAGCATGTCATCAAGCCTAGGGAGGGGAAACCTATACTTGACGGTGGTTTTGTTAATGGCCCTACTATCCACACACATTCGCCATGACCCATCCTTCTTGGGAGTTAGAAGGGCCGGGACGGCACATGGGCTTTTGCTAATACGAATGAAGCCCTTCCTAATGAGTTCCTCTATTTGCCTCCGAAGTTCGGCATGTTCCGTGGGATTGAGGCGATAATGAGGAAGGTTTGGGAGAGTGGCCCCCGGGACTAGATCAATTGCATGTTGCACATCCCGCATGGGAGGGAGTTGGTCTGGGAGCTCCGTTGGGAACACATCATGGAATTCTTCTAGGAGTTGTTGGATTTCTATGGGATGTGCATTGGTGGAAGTGGGTTCTCCTAGGCAAATGACCACCGCACATAGTGGTACTCCTTGAACTATCTCCTCTTCAAGTTCTTTCCTAGTGATGAGATGAAGACCCTTGGCCAACCCCGAGGTCCCACTTTGTTTGGGAGTTTGGGTGAGGGATGGGGTTGGAGGGGTGGAGTTCCCTGAGACTTGTATGGTGGTGGGGTGTTGTCCTTGAGGGGGAGTGTCCCTCTTGGTCATGGGACGAGGTGGGGAGGGGTTAAGACGGATAGTCTTACCCTCATGTTCAAAGGTGCATTTGTTGCTCCTACCCAAGATGGTGGCATCTACATCATAAAGCCAAGGTCTTCCTAGTAGGATGCTACCTACTTCCATGGGTATGATGTCACACCATATTTGACCATGGTATGAAGAGAAGGTGAGGGGCACAAGACATTGAGTGTTGACCGGGATGGAGTTGTTGTTGATCCATGAGACCCGGTATGGACTTGGGTGAGCGATGAGAGAGCGGCGGCCCAAATTGGCCCATTTTGATTGCGAATGTGCTTGTTTGCCTAAGTCTAAGGGCGTGTCACATCAACACCGGTGCTACGTACCAAAGGCTGGTCAATCACATGTTCGAGGAGCAGCTAGGTCGGAACGTCGAGGCCTACATTGACGACATGCTCGTCAAGACCCCCAAGGCCCAAGACCACTTCACCGACCTCGCCGAGACCTTCGACACCCTCCTGAGATACAACATGAAGCTCAATCATGCCAAGTGCGCTTTCGGAGTGAGATCTAGGAAGTTCCTTGGTTTCTTGGTCACTCAGCGCGGGATCGAGGCCAACCCCGACAAAGTGCAGGCCATCCTGGACATGCGCCTGCCCACATGCGTCAAGGACGTCCAGCGCCTAACTGGGCGTGTCGCCGCTCCTAGCCGGTTCCTGTCCGGTGCGACCGAACGATGCTTGCCTTTCTTCAAACTTTTGAGGGGGCCCAAATTGGCATCTGCTACGTTCGCATGGGATGAGGAATGTCAGAGAGCGTTCGCCGAGCTCAAGGAGTTCCTGGCCTCACCCCCGGTGCTCTCCAAGCCCGTCCCGGGTGAAGTCTTGCTGCTCTGTCTCTCGGCAACACCATCTACAGTCAGCTCGGTCCTAGTCAGAAATGACTCAGGAATCAAGAGGTCGGTCTACTACACCAGCAAGGTGCTCAACGAGGCTAAAAGGAGGTACCCCACAGCCGAGAAACTCGTGCTAGCGTTGGTGTAACACCCCGGTTTTAAAATCTGAAATTTAATTGAAATAGTGAATTTTTAATTTAGATAAATGAATTTCAGAAATTAATATTATATTCCTCAGTGAATAGTGCTAGCGTAATTTTGACTTTCTCAAAAAAATCTAGAAAAATAGTAAATTGATAGAGAGTGATTTATACAACAACTTTGCCTTGTTGAATTTTATCAGTAAAAATCTGTAGTTAGATCTATTTATCGTTTAAGTGAGTTTCATTAAATAATATTTTATTCCTTGGAATAGTACTATCGAAAATTCTTCTACTTGATAAAAATCTATAAAAGTGGTAATTTGGTTTCTGACAATGTATGTAACAAATTTGTCTTCTAGGATTAACCCAGTGAAAATCCGTAGCAAGATCTATTTAATGTTTTAAGTGAAAAATCCACACTTTTCAACCTTTACCTAACCTTGACTTCAAACACAAAATTCGACCTTAATACTCAACCATTTGATCTGAAATTGGTGTCAAATTAAAGGCCATGATCTTAACTTCAATAGCCCTCTAAAAATTGCTCGAAACCGTAACCCTAATTCAGGCGGCTGGTCGAGTTTGACTTGGTCCTTGATTTCGGTGCCTTGTTTAACACGCCTCTTGTGGCGTCGATTCCTCTCTCCACAGACCATCCCAGAACGTGTACAAACTATCAAAATGAAGCCCTTCCAGTCTATTTTCGTTTGGTTGCAGCGGCAGTCGCTGAAGTTTTCAGATCTGGGAGATATCTCACGTTGAGTGCGTGGGTGTCGGCTTCCTTCTTTCTTTCTTCCTCCTTTGTTCTTCCTTGTTCTTCATCAAATTGAGGTAGGTTCTCTAGGGCTCAAATAGCAAATCATATATCAAAATGTTCAGCATGAAGTCCTCTTTCTTTTGATATATAAAGCCCCAAATATGATGTAGTATCCTGCGAGTATTTCGAGGTTTAGTAGAAGCATGTTAGAAGCATGTTAGATTAGGGTTAACATTGTTCCTTCTTCGATTTAGTTCTGATTTCAAGACGTAAATATGAAATTGATCCATGCATCTTGTAGAGTTTTTCGTGCTCTTTCCATTGATTATAAAAGCCCTAAATTCTATCCAGCATGTTTAGAGAATTTCTGTTCGTAGTAACAGCATGTTTAGACCTAGTTTTGATGTGTTCTTCCAAGTTGATTTCTGATTTCGACTGATTTCGAAGTGTTAATCCTGATCCATATGAACCATATCATATATGGTTGGATTCAGCATCGTAGTGGCTTTCTTTTGACATAAGAAGCCCCAATTTTCGTTCTGTATGTTGAGAGAATTTTACGTTTTAGTCACAGCATGTCAGAATTAGGGTTCCCGTGTTCTTGCCTTAATAAACCTTGATTTCGGCAAGATAAATTGAAATTGGCCTTACTGTTAGATAGTATTCTCTGTTAGCTTTCTAACAGTACCAAAAGCCCCTTATTTGGAGTCCATTTCCATGAGTTATAAGAGTTTTAGTGCAACCCTATCAAACCTTGGCTTCCCGGCGTTCACCGGACGCGGCAGGGATGACCGGAATTGACCCAGGGATGGACGGCCTTACGATAGACCACACATCCATGTTGACCACTTTTGACCCTGACATGGCCTGCGATAAACAGTTGTTCAGGAACCACACATCCCAGGATGAACGGTTCCAAACCAACCACATATCTAGATATAAGGTCCCAGAGCAACCACATAACTTGGACGGGCTTACGATAGACCACACATCCTGGATGGACGATTCTTGAAGAACCACACATCCCAGGATGAACGGTTCCAAACTGACCACATATCTAGATGAACGGTCCCAAACTGACCACATATCAAGATAAACGGTCCATAAGTAACCACATATCCCCCTGGCAGGATAAAAGGTCCAACCCTTTGGGCAGCCCAGACAGAACTGCCCAAGCACTTGAGCGGCCCAACAGGAACCGCCCAACTCCCTGCTTCAGCCTTTGACCCCCGTTCAGCCCTGTTTAAGCCCAGGGGATATAAGGTCCAGTCCGAACCGTTTATCCCCTCAGAGAGTGACTTAATACTGGTTCTAATGCATTCTTTTTCATGTCATTAATGGTAATTAGTGAAATAGAAACCCACTTAATAAATGTCTAATTATGCAACTAAATTCTTGTTAATTGCTTGTTATTCGTGCCTACGCGACTTACGCGATCTTGTTCATTAGCTTATCATCTTGAATCATTCTTTTTGGCATCTTGGCTTAACGTAAAAGTTAATTCTTGTTAATTTGGCTTGTAATTAGGATTAATATGCTCATTAGCTTGCTGTTTAACTGCTGTACTAAAGTAGCGCAACACGATTAACTCTTATTGTGACTTGGTTATCGATCTTCTTGATGATTGTGCTTACCTTGAAATTCTGAAATGAATCTCCTTCCTACTTGAAATTGTTATTGCTACAAAGTTTAAACATTGGAATTCTAGCCATAAATTGTGGAAGTCTAGATTTGTGGGATCTTTGATCCAAAGAAATCAATGCCTGGCAAACAATTAAGGGCTCGGTCTAGTCCTGGGAGGAGCGCCCGAACACTACGTGTACCCCCGGGGAGGTGATTGACTAGGTGTGGCATTTGGCACCAGTACTATGACATGAGTTAAATCTAGGACTGTCCACTACTCTTCACTACTCTCCACTACTCTCTACTACGTTGCACTTTCCACTCTTCACTGTTCTGTACTCTACTTGTTGTTACTTTACTTGCTGTTACTTGGACGTGGAAATGAAATTACATACGTGCTTGACATGACTTGAATCGTCTTGATATGGCCAACTCTTTATCGTAATCTCCTGTAGTAAATTCTTATCTTTGTTATTCCTCTTAAGTATTACCATTCTGTTCCTTTATATTTCTTGACCTTGCAAGATCTATTTTATTATCGTTGTTTCTTTATATCGTCATTTATTTCTCTTATTAGCATGGCATATGAAACTGTAATTTACTTGCTAATCACTTAAACTATGCCTGATGATAGAGTATAATTCCTACTGAGCTTTTTGCTCACCCCTACTTCCAACCCTTTTCAGGTTATGCAGGTATCGGTACGTGCATTGGGAAATGGATCAGTGTGATCGAGTGGAACCTGGAACCTAGAGTTGGAGTCTGCTCTTTCATTTTTTTGAGTCTAGCTAGTCTAGTTATTTCTTTTTGTTATTTATTTTGAATCTTTTATTGTAAGTGGTTTCAAAATATATCTTTTTAAATTAATAAGAGTTGGTATTTTCTCAAAATGTGTGTCTGGCCTCTTTGTATTTTATTGTGATTATTTATCTTCCGCTCTTGTTATCGTGACTTGTCTCTTGCCACGTTCCGAGCATCGCTTTCCGCTGCTATCGGTTCGGGGCGTGACAGTTTTGGTATCAGAGCCTCCTTGCCTGAGTCCCTTGGATTTTGTCCAAGAGTATAGGTTTTTCTAAGTTCTAGGCTTCCTAAGTTTTGCCTTGCATCCCAATGACCCGGTATATCAAAAGATGTTGTCCGGACGTTAGGCTACGCCTCTCGGGAAGATCGCATACTTGCGCGAGTGGTCTTCGGATCGATTATCTCCTCCATGTACCGAGTTTTGGTCATGTCTAGGTGCATAGTACCCCTAACCTTGTTAAAGTCTTAGAACCCGACCTGGTGAGATTGGGTAGTATCGTGGGGTAAGTAATAAAATATATGCAAGATTGTGTTGCGTTACGCGTAAGGGTAATGAAAGGTTAACCATATAACTATCTTGCAAGTTTTTAAGCCAATTCTTAAAATGAAACCGAGTGGTTCCGGTAAGCTAAGTTTCGGTTCCGCGAAAGGCTGGCGAGTCCGTCGTAAGGAAACCCGACGTAATAAGAAGAAGAAGCGAAGTATTAGTATATGGTATCGTTCTCTTTTACCCCTAGCTATAGTTAATTCTTTTAATTGTATAGTTAACATGCTATTTTTAATGAATAATATCATCTTAGTTAGCTAATTCCTTTCGTCATCAATTGTATAGTTAACATTATTTTAATGAGTAAGATCATCTTAGTTCGAACATTCACATAACTGATAATAGTCGGTGAATTTGGGGACCAAATTCCTTTAAGTGGGGGAGGGTGTAACACCCCGGTTTTTAAAATCTGAAATTTAATTGAAATAGTGAATTTTTAATTTCGATAAATGAATTTCGAAAATTAATATTATATTCCTCAGTGAATAGTGCTAGCGTAATTTCGACTTTCTCAAAAAAATCTAGAAAAATAGTAAATTGATAGAGAATGATTTATACAACAACTTTGCCTTGTTGAATTTTATCAGTAAAAATCTGTAGTTAGATCTATTTATCGTTTAAGTGAGTTTTATTAAATAATATTTTATTCCTTGGAATAGTACTATCAAAAATTCTTCTACTTGATAAAAATCTATAAAAATGGTAATTTGGTTTCTGACAATGTATGTAACAAATTTGTCTTCTAGGATTAACCCAGTGAAAATCCGTAGCAAGATCTATTTAATGTTTTAAGTGAAAAATCCACACTTTTCAACCTTTACCTAACCTTGACTTCAAACACAAAATTCGACCTTAATACTCAACCATTTGATCTGAACTTGGTGTCAAATTAAAGGCCATGATCTTAACTTCAATAGCCCTCTAAAAATTGCTCGAAACCCTAACCCTAATTCAGGCGGCTGGTCGAGTTTGACTTGGTCCTTGATTTCGGCGCCTTGTTTAACACGCCTCTTGTGGCGTCGATTCCTCTCTCCACAGACCATCACAGAACGTGTATAGACTATCAAAATGAAGCCCTTCCAGTCTATTTTCGTTTGGTTACAGCGGCAGTTGCTGAAGTTTTCAGATCTGGGAGATATCTCGCGTTGAGTGCCTGGGTGTCGGCTTCCTTCTTTCTTTCTTCCTCCTTTGTTCTTCATCAAATTGAGGTAGGTTCTCTCGGGCTCAAACAGCAAATCATATATCAAAATGTTCAACATGAAGTCCTCTTTCTTTTGATATATAAAGCCCCAAATATCATGTAGTATCCTGCGAGTATTTCGAGGTTTAGTAGAAGCATGTTAGAAGCATGTTAGATTAGGGTTAACATTGTTCCTTCTTCGATTTAGTTCTGATTTCAGGACGTAAATATGAAATTGATCCATGCATGTTGTAGAGTTTTTCGTGCTCTTTCCATTGATCATAAAAGTCCTAAATTCCATCCAGCATGTTTAGAGAATTTCTGTTCGTAGTAACAGCATGTTTAGACCTAGTTTTGATGTGTTCTTCCAAGTTGATTTCTGATTTCGACTGATTTTGAAGTGTTAATCCTAATCCATATGAACCATATCATATATTGTGGGATTCAGCATCGTAGTGGCTTTCTTTTGACATAAGAAGCCCCAATTTTCGTTCTGTATGTTGAGAGAATTTTACGTTTTAGTCACAGCATGTCAGAATTAGGGTTCCCGTGTTCTTGTCTTAATAAACCTTGATTTCGGCAAGATAATTTGAAATTGGCCTCACTGTTAGATAGTATTCTCTGTTAGCTTTCCAACGGTACCAAAAGCCCCTTATTTGGAGTCCATTTCCATGAGTTATAAGAGTTTTAGTGCAACCCTATCAAACCTTGGCTTCCCGGCGTTCACCGGACGCGGCAGGGATGACCGAAATTGACCCAGGAATGGACGGTCTTACGATAGACCGCACATCTCTGTTGACAACTTTTGACCCTGACATGGCCTGCGATAAACGGTTGTTCAGGAACCACACATCCCAGGATGAACGGTTCCAAACCAACCACATATCTAGATATAAGGTCCCGGAGCAACCACATAACTTGGACGGGCTTACGATAGACCACACATCCTGGATGGACGGTTCTTGAAGAACCACACATCCCAGGATGAACGGTTCCAAACTGACCACATATCTAGATGAACGGTCCCAAACTGACCACATATCTAGATAAACGGTCCATAAGTAACCACATATCCCCCTGGCAGGATAAAAGGTCCCCAGAGGACCACACAACTGGCAGCGCCAGGGATGGGCGGCCCATACCTGACCGCCCAACCCTTTGGGCGGCCCAGACAGAACCGCCCAAGCACTTGAGCGGCCCAATAGGAACCGCCCAACTCCCTGCTTCAGCCTTTGACCCCCGTTCAGCCCTGTTTAAGCCCAGGGGATATAAGGTCCAGTCCGAACCGTTTATCCCCTCAAAGAGTGACTTAATACTGGTTCTAATGCATTCTTTTTCATGTCATTAATGGTAATTAGTGAAATAGAAACCCACTTAATAAATGTCTAATTATGCAACTAAATTCTTGTTAATTGCTTGTTATTCGTGCCTACGCGACTTACGCGATCTTGTTCATTAGCTTATCATCTTGAATCATTCTTTTTGGCATCTTGGCTTAACGTAAAAGTTAATTCTTGTTAATTTGGCTTGTAATTAGGATTAATATGCTCATTAGCTTGCTGTTTAACTGCTGTACTACAGTAGCGCAACACGATTAACTCTTATTGTGACTTGGTTATCGATCTTCTTGATGATTGTGCTTACCTTGAAATTCTGAAATGAATCTCCTTCCTACTTGAAATTGTTATTGCTACAAAGTTTAAACCTTGGAATTCTGGCCATAAATTGTGGAAGTCTAGATTCGTGGGATCTTTGATCCAAAGAAATCAATGCCTGGCAAACAATTAAGGGCTCGGTCTAGTCCTGGGAGGAGCGCCCGAACACTACGTGTACCCCCGGGGAGGTGATTGACTAGGTGTGGCATTTGGCACCAGTACTATGACATGAGTTAAATCTAGGACTGTCCACTACTCTTCACTACTCTCCACTACTCTCTACTACGTTGCACTTTCCACTCTTCACTGTTCTATACTCTACTTGTTGTTACTTTACTTGCTGTTACTTGGACGTGGAAATGAAATTACATACGTGCTTGACATGACTTGAATCGTCTTGATATGGCCAACTCTTTATCGTAATCTCCTGTAGTAAATTCTTGTCTTTGTTATTCCTCTTAAGTATTACCATTCTGTTCCTTTATATTTCTTGACCTTGCAAGATCTGTTTTATTATTGTTGTTTCTTTATATCGTCATTTATTTCTCTTATTAGCATGGCATATGAAAATGTAATTTACTTGCTAATCACTTAAACTATGCTTGATGATAGAGTATAATTCCTACTAAGCTTTTTGCTCACCCCTACTTCCAACCCTTTTCAGGTTATGCGGGTATCGGTACGTGCATTGGGAAATGGATCAGTGTGATCGAGTGGAACCTGGAACCTAGAGTTGGAGTCTGCTCTTTCATTTTTTTGAGTCTAGCTAGTCTAGTTATTTCTTTTTGTTATTTATTTTGAATCTTTTATTGTAAGTGGTTTCAAAATATATCTTTTTAAATTAATAAGAGTTCGTATTTTCTCAAAATGTGTGTCTGGCCTCTTTGTATTTTAATATTGTGATTATTTATCTTCCGCTCTTGTTATCGTGACTTGTCTCTTGCCACGTTCCGAGCATCGCTTTCCGCTGCTATCGATTCGGGGCGTGACAGTTTTGGTATCAGAGCCTCCTTGCCTGAGTCCCTTGCATTTTGTCCAAGAGTATAGGTTTTCCTAAGTTATAGGCTTCCTAAGTTTTGCCTTGCATCCCAATGACCCGGTATATCAAAAGATGTTGTCCGGACGTTAGGCTACGCCTCTCGGGAAGATCGCATACGTGTGCGAGTGGTCTTCGGATCGATTATCTCCGTCAGGTACCGAGTTTTGGTCATGTCTAGGTGCATAGTACCCCTAACCTTGTTAAAGTCTTAGAACCCGACCTGGTGAGATTGGGTAGTATCGTGGGGTAAGTAATAAAATATATGCAAGATTGTGTTGCGTTACGCGTAAGGGTAATGAAAGATTAACCATATAACTATCTTGCAAGTTTTTAAGCCAATTCTTAAAATGAAACCGAGTGGTTCCGGTAAGCTAAGTTTCGGTTCCGCGAAAGGCTGGCGAGTCCGTCGTAAGGAAACCCGACGTAATAAGAAGAAGAAGCGTAGTATTAGTATATGGTATCGTTCTCTTTTACCCCTAGCTATAGTTAATTCTTTTAATTGTATAATTAACATGCTATTTTTAATGAATAAGATCATCTTAGTTAGCTAATTCCTTTCGTCATCAATTGTATAGTTAACATTATTTTAATGAGTAAGATCATCTTAGTTCGAACATTCACATAACTAATAATAGTCGGTGAATTTGGGGACCAAATTCCTTTAAGTGGGGGAGGGTGTAACACCCCGGTTTTTAAAATCTGAAATTTAATTGAAATAGTGAATTTTTAATTTAGATAAATGAATTTCAGAAATTAATATTATATTCCTCAGTGAATAGTGCTAGCGTAATTTCGACTTTCTCAAAAAAATCTAGAAAAATAGTAAATTGATAGAGAATGATTTATACAACAACTTTGCCTTGTTGAATTTTATCAGTAAAAATCTGTAGTTAGATCTATTTATCATTTAAGTGAGTTTCATTAAATAATATTTTATTCCTTGGAATAGTACTATCAAAAATTCTTCTACTTGATAAAAATCTATAAAAATGGTAATTTGGTTTCTGACAATGTATGTAACAAATTTGTCTTCTAGGATTAACCCAGTGAAAATCCGTAGCAAGATCTATTTAATGTTTTAAGTGAAAAATTCACACTTTTCAACCTTTACCTAACCTTGACTTCAAACACAAAATTCGACCTTAATACTCAACCATTTGATCTGAAATTGGTGTCAAATTAAAGGCCATGATCTTAACTTCAATAGCCCTCTAAAAATTGCTCGAAACCCTAACCCTAATTCAGGCGGCTGGTCGAGTTTGACTTGGTCCTTGATTTCGGCGCCTTGTTTAACACGCCTCTTGTGGCGTCGATTCCTCTCTCCACAGACCATCCCAGAACGTGTATAAACTATCAAAATGAAGCCCTTCCAGTCTATTTTCGTTTGGTTACAGCGGCAGTTGCTGAAGTTTTCAGATCTGGGAGATATCTCACCTTGAGTGCCTGGGTGTCGGCTTCCTTCTTTCTTTCTTCCTCCTTTGTTCTTCCTTGTTCTTCATCAAATTGAGGTAGGTTCTCTCGGGCTCAAACAGCAAATCATATATCAAAATGTTCAGCATGAAGTCCTCTTTCTTTTGATATATAAAGCCCCAAATATCATGTAGTATCCTGCGAGTATTTCGAGGTTTAGTAGAAGCATGTTAGAAGCATGTTAGATTAGGGTTAACATTGTTCCTTCTTCGATTTAGTTCTGATTTCAGGACGTAAATATGAAATTGATCCATGCATCTTTTAGAGTTTTTCGTGCTCTTTCCATTGATTATAAAAGTCCTAAATTCCATCTCGCATGTTTAGAGAATTTCTGTTCGTAGTAACAGCATGTTTAGACCTAGTTTTGATGTGTTCTTCCAAGTTGATTTCTGATTTCGACTGATTTCGAAGTGTTAATCCTAATCCATATGAACCATATCATATATGGTTGGATTCAGCATCGTAGTGGCTTTCTTTTGACATAAGAAGCCCCAATTTTCGTTCTGTATGAGAGAATTTTACGTTTTAGTCACAGCATGTCAGAATTAGGGTTCCCGTGTTCTTACCTTAATAAACCTTGATTTCGGCAAGATAATTTGAAATTGGCCTTACTGTTAGATAGTATTCTCTGTTAGCTTTCCAACGGTACCAAAAGCCCCTTATTTGGAGTCCATTTCCATGAGTTATAAGAGTTTTAGTGCAACCCTATCAAACCTTGGCTTCCCGGCGTTCACCGGACGCGCCAGGGATGACCGGAATTGACCCAGGGATGGACGGTCTTACGATAGACCGCACATCTCTGTTGACCACTTTTGACCCTGACATGGCCTGCGATAAACGGTTGTTCAGGAACCACACATCCCAGGATGAACGGTTCCAAACCAACCACATATCTAGATATAAGGTCCCAGAGCAACCACATAACTTGGACGGGCTTACGATAGACCACACATCCTGGATGGACGGTTCTTGAAGAACCACACATCCCAGGATGAACGGTTCCAAACTGACCACATATCTAGATGAACGGTCCCAAACTGACCACATATCTAGATAAACGGTCCATAAGTAACCACATATCCCCCTGGCAGGATAAAAGGTCCCCAGAGGACCACACAACTGGCAGCGCCAGGGATGGGCGGCCCATACCTGACCGCCCAACCCTTTGGGCAGCCCAGACAGAACTGCCCAAGCACTTGAGCGGCCCAACAGGAACCGCCCAACTCCCTGCTTCAGCCTTTGACCCCCGTTCAGCCCTGTTTAAGCCCAGGGGATATAAGGTCCAGTCCGAACCGTTTATCCCCTCAGAGAGTGACTTAATACTGGTTCTAATGCATTCTTTTTCATGTCATTAATGGTAATTAGTGAAATAGAAACCCACTTAATAAATGTCTAATTATGCAACTAAATTCTTGTCAATTGCTTGTTATTCGTGCCTACGCGACTTACGCGATCTTGTTCATTAGCTTATCATCTTGAATCATTCTTTTTGGCATCTTGGCTTAACGTAAAACTTAATTCTTGTTAATTTGTCTTGTAATTAGGATTAATATGCTCATTAGCTTGCTGTTTAACTGCTGTACTACAGTAGCGCAACACGATTAACTCTTATTGTGACTTGGTTATCGATCTTCTTGATGATTGTGCTTACCTTGAAATTCTGAAATGAATCTCCTTCCTACTTGAAATTGTTATTGCTACAAAGTTTAAACCTTGGAATTCTGGCCATAAATTGTGGAAGTCTAGATTCGTGGGATCTTTGATCCAAAGAAATCAATGCCTGGCAAACAATTAAGGGCTCGGTCTAGTCCTGGGAGGAGCGCCCGAACACTACGTGTACCCCCGAGGAGGTGATTGACTAGGTGTGGCATTTGGCACCAGTACTATGACATGCGTTAAATCTAGGACTGTCCACTACTCTTCACTACTCTCCACTACTCTCTACTACGTTGCACTTTCCACTCTTCACTGTTCTATACTCTACTTGTTGTTACTTTACTTGCTGTTACTTGGACGTGGAAATGAAATTACATACGTGCTTGACATGACTTGAATCGTCTTGATATGGCCAACTCTTTATCGTAATCTCCTGTAGTAAATTCTTGTCTTTGTTATTCCTCTTAAGTATTACCATTCTGTTCCTTTATATTTCTTGACCTTGCAAGATCTGTTTTATTATCGTTGTTTCTTTATATCGTCATTTATTTCTCTTATTAGCATGGCATATGAAACTGTAATTTACTTGCTAATCACTTAAACTATGCCTGATGATAGAGTATAATTCCTACTGAGCTTTTTGCTCACCCCTACTTCCAACCCTTTTCAGGTTATGCGGGTATCGGTACGTGCATTGGGAAATGGATCAGTGTGATCGAGTGGAACCTGGAACCTAGAGTTGGAGTCTGCTCTTTCATTTTTTTGAGTCTAGCTAGTCTAGTTATTTCTTTTTGTTATTTATTTTGAATCTTTTATTGTAAGTGGTTTCAAAATATATTTTTTTAAATTAATAAGAGTTCGTATTTTCTCAAAATGTGTGTCTAGCCTCTTTGTATTTTATTGTGATTATTTATCTTCCGCTCTTGTTATCGTGACTTGTCTCTTGCCACGTTCCGAGCATCGCTTTCCGCTGCTATCGGTTCGGGGCGTGACAGTTGGTTACCTCCGCCAAGCGCCTCCGACCCTATTTCCAGGGGCACCCCATCACCGTGTTGACCGGCGAACCATTGAAGAAGATTCTCGCTCATCCTGAGGCCTCGGGATGACTCGTCAAGTGGGCCATCTTGCTTGGGGCCTACGATATTTCCTATCGGCCGCGCTCGGCTATAAAAGGCCAAGCGCTCACCGACTTCATCACCGAAAGCACCATCCCGACTGAAGAAAGGTCTCCGTCCTTGCCAGGGCCAACCTGGGAACTGTTCATTGATGGGTCTTCCAGCTCGGTCGGTAGTGGCGCTGGAATCCTCCTGAAGTCCCCCGAGGGGGTAGAGCTATAGTACGCCTTGAAGTTCAGCTTCCAAGCATCCAACAACGCTTCCGAGTACGAGGCCCTTATCTCGGGAGCACGCATGGCCCGACAGTTGGGGGCTAAGCGAGTCAAAATCCACACTGACTCCCAGCTGGTCGCTAGCCAAGTCAACGGTGAATACGAAGCTCGAGAGGCGCAAATGATCAAATACCTCCAGCTCGTCAGAGACCTGGCCCAACAGTTCGAGGGATTCGAAGTAGTCCGAATAGCTCGGGAGGAAAACTCCCGAGCGGACGCCCTCTCTCGGTTGGCCTCCTCTCTCGACCCTGAAGGTACCCGATCGGTCCTCCTTGAAGAGCTAGTGCGCCTGAGCATTGACTCGGGGCTCCTTGCTATTGACTCAGCCATTCCGAGCGACTGGCGCACCCCCTACCTGTCATGGCTCCGGGACTCTCAAGAGCCTTCCGACCGTCGGGAGGCCCGCAGACTGAAGTACCAAGCCCGTCGCTTCGTCATTCTAGACGACACTCTCTACCGGAGATCTTTCTCCGGTCCTCTCCTAAAGTGTCTCGGCCCCGACGAAGCCGGCCGAGCCATCCAAGAGATTCATGAAGGCTTGTGCAGAGCGCATTCAGGAGAAAGGTCGCTCGCCTGGATCCTGCTACGGTAGGGTTACTGGTGGCCCACCCTGCAGCGAGACTGCACGACCCACGTGCAACAATGCGGCCGATGCTAGCGATTCGACCACTTGGTCCATCAGCCGGCTACAGAGCTCGTCACCCTTATCAAGCCTTATCCCTTTGCTCAGTGGGGGATCGACATTCTCGGGCCGTTCCCTGCGGCTCAGTCCCAAAAGAAGTTCATCATCGTCGCCATCGACTACTTCACCAAGTGGATCGAGGCCGAAGCCACGGCGAGGATCACCGAGACAGTCGTCTGGAGTTTCGTCTGGAAGTTGATCATTTATCGCTTCGGCATCCCCCGAGTGATAGTGAGCGATAATGGTCGGCAATTCGACTCTCGCTATTTCCGAGATCGATGCGCCGACCTAGGTATTCGCAACCACTTCACTTCGGTCGCCCACCCTCAGGCCAACAGGCTGGTCGAGAATGCCAATAAGACTATCTCAAAAGGCATAAAGACCAGGCTTGGAAAGGCCAAGGGTAGCTGGCTCGAGGAACTGCCTAGCGTACTCTGGTCACACAGAATGACTCCCAGAACGGCAACCGGTGAGAATCCTTTCCAGTTGGTGTGTGGCACCGACGCCGTCATTCCATTAGAGATTGCCAACCCCTCTCTCCGAGTCACCCGCTTCTCACCTGAGGTAAACGAGAAAAAACTTACTCGAGAACCTCAATCTAGCAGATGAGCTCCAAGAGATCGCCAGCATCCGAGCTATGGAGTACCAGCGCCGCCTCACTCGATACTACAATGCCAAAGTCCGAGACAGACACTTCCAACCGGGAGACTTCGTCCTCAGGAAAGCCGAAGCCTCTCGACCACTAGAGGCGGCGGGCAAGCTATCCCCTAACTGGGAAGGCCCCTACCGAGTGGTCGAGACACTCGGGAAAGGAGCATACCGGCTATCTACAATGGAAGGGGAACCCATCCCTCGGACATGGAACGCAGCCACACTACGTAAGTTCTACTTTTGAAGTTCGTGCAAACAATCCGAGTGAAATAAAATTTTCTCCTTTTCATTCAAACGATTGTTGGTTCATCAGAAAACCAAAAGCCAATACATTACATAACAGAAAGCAAAAAATCCATCTGGCACCACTGCAAGAGGCCATTGCTCGGCTGACTCGGTTGATCTCCTTGCGTCCAGCCACTGACTCTGCCTCGCGTAGAAACTGGCTCGGATAAAAGGTGGTTGATCCAGTTGGCTCGGGCGGCCCATGACAAAGGTGACAGAGGGACTGCGGAGGGGAAGGCTACCTTCCAAGTTCACAGAGGCTGGGGAAGAGGGAACACCTATGAAGGCCTCCTCTCCTCCAACCTACCAACTCTTTGGAGCATACAGAGAGCGCAGGCACCCTCCGAAGAGTGAAAGAAAGGAAGAGTAGAAAAAGAAACCAGTAGAGCTGGATGAGGAGGCAGGGGAGGGCGCGGAGGGGATGGGCATCACGGATGCCCCCATCCGTCCTCCATCTCGCCCCCCCAGAACCGTGGTCGCAACTGATAAAGGATAAACGGCGTGCCTCCGCACATCGAAATCCTCTCCAGATCCGCGCGACGACCATCGGACCCACTTCAAACCCGCGCGACGACCGTCGGACCTGCTCAAAACCCGAAGCGGCAAAAACCTGCCGCCCTCCATCATCGGCAGCATCGTCTTCCGAAGGATCCTCCATGCTCTGAATGCAATGGCACAACGCAACGTGAAGAATGGACGAGGAAAGACTGTTAGGGAAAATCCTAAGCGGTGGAGAGGAAGGGACGCCCTTCGGTCTTTTTATAGGCAAAGGGAGGCTACTTGCCTTAAATGGCTCCCTCCTCGAAAATATGCCAAAGGAATTCTCCCCTCTAAACGGTCACCTCAAATCCCTCATTTTCCGTCTCAGCGGGATACACGAAGCAGCCTAGCATTCAAAGCGTGAGAAAATGGAAAGACACCCTGTCAGGAGCCCATCCAACCAGCATGCGAAAACCATGTAGGACGTATCGATAATCTCCAACTACTGCAGATACGCTGATCAAATCACGGCAAGAATAGCGTGAAGCAAGTAAGATTTTATTTATTACCTTACAAAAAGGAAATCCATTTCTTGGAAAAGGAAAAGAGGCAAAACAGGACAGATACATCAGGCCTTGGGAATGGAAGGCACGGGTGTTTCACCCCCGGCACCCTCGGTGACGGTCGGCCCTGGCACTGACCCCGCCCGCGCGGGAACTGCCTCTGCCGCGAGCCCTCCCGAGGCAGCCGGAGTTGGTGACCCCACCGGAGAAGAGCCCTCTGGATCTTCCCCGCCCGACGCAGAGGAGCTGGAAGGTGACATGTTCGAGTCATAGCGTTGGCCGGAGGAGAAGTCGATCCTAGAATCTTGTTCCCCGGCATAGGCTACCACCCGGCGGTAACCCTGCTCGAACCCTTTGCGGATGCCTCGGTGAAGTGTTGACTCATAGTAAGGAAGGGCAGCTTCCTGCAAGTCGGCCCGGTAGGCCTCTGAGCCCTTGTATCGCTCGATGTCCTCCGCTCCGACCAGCCCATCCTCTCAGCGGGTTCGGCTGACTTCCGCTCCGCCTCCGCCGCACGCTCCTTGGCCTCCGCTGATCGTTTCTCTGCCTCGGTCGACTTCCGTTTGGCCTCGGCCGCCCACTCCTCAGCCTTGACTGATCGCTTCTCCGCCTCAGCTCGGTCGGCCTCGGCCTCCAAACAAAGGCGCTCCGCTGCCTCCGCCCGGTCCACCAACTCGGCGCGCTCGGCCTCCCAGCGGCCATCCTGCTCGAGACGAAGAAGGCGCTCCTCTTCAAGAAGTTTACTTTTCCTCTCGAGTGATTCCTTAGCCTTGGCTAGCTGCTCGGTCAATGCTCCGACCTCCATTCAGCTCGACCGCGACAACTCCCTGATCGCGGAGAACTCCCATCGGAGCCCCTCATGCGGCTCATTGAGTCGAGCTAGTTTCCTCTCACACCCTCCGAGGGTCCAAGAAAGATTCGACCGCTCTGACTCCGACCGGGCATAAGTCTCCGCCATTGTGGCCCCCATCTGGGCCATGACCAGGCCGCCCTCCACAATGATGTCGAGGACCCCGGGTGGAGAATGACGCTTGTCTCCTCCTTTCATCCTCGCGGACACCTCGCGGCAAAGCTAGTATAAATTGCTCGAGATGTCGAGCCTTTCGAGAGCCTCCGGCATGGGAACCCTTTCCACCCCTGGTGCCTCGCCGGAAGGTCCAGATCGAGCTGTGGGCTCGGCCGCCCCACGCACTACGGTCGGTTGGGGTTGCGACGCCTCCATAAGCGAACCCCCGACCTCGACCGACGCTGCGAGCCTGGCCACTCCGGGCACCTCGGACGTTTGGGGTTGCGACGCCTCTATAGGCGAACTCCGATCTCAACCGTCTCGGCCCGCGCGTCACGGCCCGTGACATCGCCCACCTCGACCATCCCCCCGGTCTCGGCCACGGCCGTTTCTACTTCCGCCCCCTCTGTTCCCACCGAGGGGAGAGCTGACCCATCGTCACCACCCTCCGAGGGGCCCCTGGTCTCCTCGGCCCTCTCTCGCTCAGTTGATGGGGGAGCCGGCCCGATTGGGTCGGCCCCATCTTGCCCCCGAGAGGGGAGCGCCGCCGAGCCAGAACCACCCTCGGCAGCGGTGAGGAGACCGGCCTTCCGGGCCCGCTTCCTGGCCTTCGCGGCTTCCCGCAACCGTCCCTCCATGGGATCCTTCCGCTTTGCGCCACCCGGCCATGAGGTCCCCTCGGAAGCCGCCCCCTTGCCCTTATCCCGGGCTTGGGAGCGACCCGCGGGGACGCCCGGCTCATCAGCCGCCGAGTCATCACCAAGATCGATGATCTAAGCAACTTCCTCCAGAGGCTCCCGCCTAATGTCTGCAACAGAGGAGAAGGCGTGATCAGGAAAAGAAAGATGACCTCCACCCCTGAAGGAAAATCCAAGTGGTGGTACCTGACGGCATCAGTCGCGTAAGAAGGCACCGCTTGATATTCTCCGGCGTCACCAGCTCCTCGGTAGACCGGCGATGTTTCAGCAAGCGAGCGGCATACTCCTCCACATCTGAAGGGAACTCCTCCTACCGGGGAGGGATATTCGGGTAGAAATTGGGCATTACCTGGCATCTCTAGGTTTCCTCCACCGAATGTATCTTCACCCAGAAAAATTGGGTCTTCCACCCTTTGTGTGAAGAATCCTTCGCCGCTAACGAAATGCAGCTCCTGTTCCTCCTCACCTGGATGAAGTAAAAACCCTTCCCCACCAACGGATGCGCCTTCAACTCAAAGAAATAATGGAAAAGGTCCAGGGAAGGTGGAATCCCGCACTGACGGCAGAGAATGCGAAAGGCGGAAAGGAGAAGGTACGAGTTGGCAACCAACTGAATGGGTGCCAACTGGAAAAAATTGAAAAGCGTGAGGACAAAAGGCTCGAAGCGGAGGCGGAACCCGCTCTTCCACGCCAGACGAATGGTGCAGATGTGGCCCGTGCGATCGTCCAGGCTCGTCTCATACGGAGCAGTAGCGGCAAAACTATACTTATGAGGCAGGCGAAACTGATGCTCCAGCATCCTTACCTCGGCTTCCCCCAACTCACTGCAGTTTGGATCCGGCGCCCTCACCACCTGTTCGTCGCCCCCTTCCTCGGCATCTGAGCGCTGGCCCGCCATGGATTTCGAGGAAGAACTGGAAGAAGAATCCTCTCGAGACCTCGAAGATTCCGGGGGAGAAGGAAGCTGCCGGACCGCCTCCGCAGTAATCTTCACCAACTCTTCGAACGCCGCCGCAAGTTTTCGCTCCTCCGCTGTGTCCTCACGGTGCATCATAGAGCCCCAAAAGCAAAGAAGTGAAGGAGAGCCGAAAACCCTAACAACGGAAAGAGTCTGGAATGATGACCAGTGCCCTATGCCTATAAACCCACGCGGGAGGTGGCGCGCCGTTCCGACCTCCGAGAAAAGGGGGGGCCCTTCATTTCAAATCCATCAAGATCGCCATTATTACGGGCCCAAGTGACCACGGCATGTGGCTACATAACACCGCCAGATCTCCACCCACCTGAGCCATGCCGGTCCAAAACCCTCAAATACTACTCGTCCGAGCCTCCCTTGGCTCGGGAGTAGGAGGGGGACAAGTGGAGAGGGGATTTCTATAGCCCATTCAAAGAGCAGCCCGACTAGGCCCGACAGGACCCAACGAGGCCAAGCTCGCCTAAGTGACAGCCCACAGGGCCCACTTAGGGAAGAAAGCCCAATAAAAAATCGCTCGAGGACACAACCTTCCTAGGCGGCCTCTAGGCTCGGAGGGCCCGAGTGTCGGTCAGGTCACAGGAAAGGTCCGGCCCAAGCCATCTCCCCGCCCGGGAGAAGAAGGCATATGCCGACCTATCTGACCCTTCTTCTTCCGAGCTAAGCCTATCGCCCGGATAGGGATGGCCGCTCTGAGCTCGGAACGGCTGACGATTGCTTATCCATGCAGCCATTAAGAGTCCTCTGTGGGCTGGAATTCATAAAGGCGAGGGACTCCAGCTCCCCAAGGTGATAATGCTCCCACGATAGGGCAATAAAAGCCCACGTCGAGGACGTAACCCCCACCTGAAACTCCTCGACTTACAGGACTCCAGAAGACGGCGCACTATTTAAACCCAGGATACCCTCTGGCGAAAGGTAAGGGCAATCATACGCTCGAAGCTCCTGAGCAATAACCACTTCACCCTACTGGTGGAGAGGGATCTCGCGCACAAGCTCTCACCTCCCTTTATTGCGCCCGCCATAGCTCCACTGACTTAAGCATCGGAGGGTTTTCCCCAGGGATTCTCCCTGGGCCCCCTGATCTGTTTCCCTATCTTGCAGTTCACTACCTGGTGATCCTCCATCCGCTCAGGACCAGCGCAAGATCACGCCTCTTCAGATGTGTTCCCATTCTGTGTGATAACACAAGTGCTATAAATCTTGCAAAGAATGCAGTCATGCACTATAGGACTAAACACATTAAGATTAGGCATCATTTTACAAGGCATGAAGTCCTCAAAAATCACTTTGAGCTCCATTTTGTTGACTCAAAAAATCAGATTGCCGATATCTTCATAAAACCCTTAAGCAATGACAGGCTTTCAATATTAAAGAGAGAGCTCGGTCTATGTAAACCTCAATCCAATCAGGTTTGAGCTATCTATTCCTTTTTCAGTGCTCAAGTTACTTGTCTTTGCTATGATTGGAACAAGCATGTCTGCTTTGATCTGGAACTGGTCTATTGGCTGTATAAACCGTGCTTTGAATGTTAGTAAAACTCAGGGGGAGCTTGTGTCAATTTCTAGCTATTTTTGGTTGTATATCATCTCTTGACTAAATGGTATATCAAATGTCGAGAAGTGGAAAGACATGTCACGCCTGTCAGGAAACTCTCTTCATGCGTGAGGACAGGCCTCCGCCAAGTACCATAAGTCAGAAATGCATATTGTTAACTGTATAGTTCATTTCTAGTGCATAAGCATGTTTAAAGCTTTAGCATCCAACAAAGCACATCTCAGTGGCAGTAAAGAGATAAAACCATTATTGAATGATTGTCTGAAAGAAGAAAGTCAGAGGAACTGGCAGTAGAAGGTAACGGATGTATTTTTAGAAATAAAGTATCACACAGAAACTGGCTGAGCATATTTCAAGTGGATAGTCATGTGTCGAGATATACAGAGCAAAGTCTACTGAATAGGTCGACACTTTCCCAGTCATGTGTCGACACCAGGAGGGCAATGGCTTAATAAAAGTCGGTGCACATCATGAGTATGGTCGGTGCATGTTGTGATTATGGCACAACAAGGTCGGTGCATAGCAGTTAAGGTCTATGCTTGTTTCAATTTATACTCTACATGAGTCTGTGCATATCTGGTGTTAATGCTACAAATTCCTTGCAAAGGCTACGCCTCCTCTAGGCAAGTTGACACCCCACAGAATGTGTCGACATCGTCACTAAGCCATTCTTGCGTTTGAAGATCCAATGGAGAGTTTTTCTGATTCCTTCTTCTCACTGCCTCCTCCATTTCCATTTCAAATCTTTTACCTCAGAACTTTCACTTTTCACCGAGCATTAAGTGAGGGGGAGTTAAGAATGTTTTCATTCATTTATACAACCCTGGGTAAGTTCATATGTTTTACTCCTGGTTAAAGAAATGGTTTCTTGTTTATAATCCTCATTTTCGTTAATCATTGCGTTGAGTTCTACCAATCTTGCACTCATAATAGGATTAAAACATTCATCAAGTCATTGAAAATGACCATTGCCTAAGCATCTGAAAGTTCACTGCAATTAGGCTTCTTGGTTTATGTATTGATTGGCATGTATTGTCCTTAAACAAGTTACATAATCTGAAGTCAATTAGAGAATACGTCTGCTATAAACCATACTGCAATAATTTCAGAGCAATGACCTCATCTTCAGAGAAATTAGATCCTCCATCAATGAAATGAAGGTTAATCTAGTCATGATGAAGGCTGTCAACTCTATTCAAAAGAATTCAGAAAGATAACCTACACTGAGTAACCAGGGACTCTGGCGTCTAAATAACGTGTTTCCTTGAGTCAAAAAGTGAATGCTTTATCAGACTGTTTAATTAAATTAAAAAAAATGGTCTGGGGTTGACTCTACACCGTGCTTTAAAACAAAAAGGGTTTTTTTTACTTTCAATACTTGCTTATCTTCGTGTTCCAATCATGCCAAATGAATGTGATGAGTAAGCCAAATGAGCTTGGTTCCTTTTTTCCTTAACTTTCTCAAATGTTTTAATCTTATTATTTGTTGCACAAATGGTTTTGTCTCAAATCCTCATTTTCAAAAATGAGCTTATAAGCTTTAAACCGTTCTGAACTTAACAAAGGGGTATATATGCCATTTCTTATCTTAGGGTTGTTATTTTAAAAAGTAAAAATCTGAACTTTCCTTATTTAACTCACGGTGAAAATCATTTTATTTACCATTCCTCATTTATAACCATATTCCTCTCGCATCCGCTCTCTGGCGACCCTGCACGCTCTCTCCATGTAGGTTGACGCCCTCATTCCCTATACTTCATCTGTGAAACCCTCTCCCCAGCTAGCTCCAACTGCCCTCCATCACCTCTCCTCTCTTCCTTCTACCCTCTCCATGGCTCCACCGGTCACCTGCGGCAAGAAGAAAGACGCGGCTTCATCCAAGAAGTCCGCCGCCTCGAAAGCTTCCATTGAAGGGCGCTCCAAGAGTATTGAAGACCGCCCAGCTACTGAACCAGCTAAGAGAAGAGCTACCGAGGGCCAGGGCTCGAACAGTGAAAGGGTTTCGCCTCCACAACCAAAGGCCAAGTGGCCACGCCTGTCCGCCAAGGAAAAAGGGAAAGCCAAGGCTCAGTCAGCTCCTTCCTAGCCCAGTACTGCTCCCTCAGTTAGGGAAGAAGAAAGTGATGCCACCAGAATCCTCTTCCCTAGGTATGTGGATTTTAGTGACCACGACATGCTTGAGTATTTTCCTGAACTACTGCCGTTATTTGAGTTCCAAGGATGGCGACGATTTCTTTCCGATTACAGGGTATACTACCCATTTTTAGTTCAGTAATTCTATAAAAACTTATTTTTTGATGAGAACAAGAAAGTCCTTCGGACTGAAGTAAAGGGAGTCTCCATCAAGCTTACAACAAAGCTTCTTCATAGAGCCTTACACATACCCCGGGATGGAGAAATAGAATCTGAGGTTTAGATTGACTTGTTTGTAGCTTACACCATCATGACAGGAAAGCCTCGAAACCCTCAGGATGCAACCCAACTTCTTGTCAAATCCTTTGATGCCAATCGGTTTCCCCCCTTACAACATCTACTACATCACATTTTCACTACCATGATTACCCCACAAGCGGGTGGCAGAAGTAGACTTAGTGAGACCCAGAGGTTCCTGTTTTATTGCTTGTTCAACAATTATCATGTTTGTCTTCCAGAGACCATGCTCTAGATTATGGACAGTTGCACTTGCAACCGGTGTAGCCTGCCTTATGCCGCATAGCTAACTGCTATTTTTCAAAAGGTTGGCATTCCTCTTGATAATGAAAAGTCCATACCTATCCCCAAGAGCAATGTCTACAGCATGAGGTTCATAGAAAATTACATGTACTTCAAAAAGGAAGGTGACAAACTTGTAAGGAATCTGCCTAGACATTTACCTGACCCTCCAGTACAGCCAGCTCCATAGGAACAACCTACAGAGGACCAGCCAGCTTCAGACGCATAGTTAGATCAGCATAAGGAAATGTTCCATGTAGACATTCACTTTGAGCAGGCACATCAACAGCAGCAGTCTGAAGATCCCATGGACCAGCCTGGGATGATGACAGCTTTTGGAATTCAACCTCCTCTCTCTCCTGAACCTAAACCCCAAATCTTCACTGAGGGGGATGCTCCTCTAGAATTCCATGTAGAGGCATCCACCTCAAGCGGTATAACTCATGGTGCCACTGCCAGTCCCATGGATATTCACCCCACTCTTATCAAGTTTCTGACTGCACAGTTTGGGAGCACGAACTCCTCTTTTCGTCAACTAAGTCTGCAAGTGGACAGAATGGAAGCCAGACAGCTTCATTATGAGCAAGTCCAAAATAGTAGATGTGAAAATTTTGTACTTGACAAACAAAAGTCAGATGAAAGATTGAAAAACTTCATGAACTCCATCATCAATGTGTATGAAAGAGCTGTGACAATAATGAAGAGGCTCAGGCAAATTCACCTTGAAACCCAAGAAAAGACTGTTAAAATGGTCATGCATGCCTATGACATCCGAGAAGATCAAGGCAATCTCAACATTAAGTGTGCCAAACTGATGGACTCCTCCAATCAGCTAGCTGAACAAGTGGCTACCACAACTACATCCATTCGAGCACAAGTGACCACTGAGATAAATAGATCTATCAATGCCTTATCCAATCTGGAGAGAACAGTTCATGCTACTATTTCTCGACTAATGGATGCCTCCCAACGGCTGAAAAGGAAGATGTACTCTGACTGCAACAAGCTACTGGATGCCTCCTCCAAGCTTGCAGAAAGTATCCACACAGACACAGCTCGAGTAGTCAACAGCACCACCAAAGCAGAGGCCAAAATGGATGTAGTGTACAGAAAATTGGATATGGTCGGTACTGAAATCTTGGAACTCATTCGTCTGGATAAGGCTCAACTCCAACCAGCCCTGCAGGACGCAGGTGATGAATGGTGCCCTCCTCCTCAAACAGAAGCCACCTCTTCTCGTTTACCACCACAAGGCTCCCAACAGAGGGCTGAGACAGAAAACATCTGTGAAATGATTCATGGTTGGCTCAAGGACATCAATGAAAATGTCAAGACTTTACACAAGATTGTCAGACAAAGGGATGGGCAGCTAACTCAGAGGGTTGACTCTCTAGCAACAACAATCTCTCACCGATAACACGACATCCAAGAGACATAGATCCTTTACTTTGCCAGCTCTAGATCCATGCCCCCACCACAGTAGCCTCCTCCCTTACCCCCTCCTTCCTGATGCCAAAGGGGGAGAAGTACTGAAGACCTTCTGAGAAGACAAGCATCATCTAGCATCTAGCATGTAGTTAGCCTTCTTTCATCTAGAGTTTAGCTTTTGCATTTAGTCAGTGCAATGTAAATGCTTGAATACATGTCTTGCTTGATCTGTATGAAACCTTGGTTGATCAATGAAACAAGCTTTTTGTTGAAAAATGCTAACGTTCAGTTGTTGTGTTGAATGGATAAATTTCACTTGTTTAATGGTTCCTCAACCAAATTGTGTAATGCTATAAGAATGCTTGGTAATAATGATTCATGGTTGTCATCATCAAAAAGGGGGAGAATGTTGTGTCCCCTGGTTTTGATGATAACAAATCATAAATCATGAGTAGATATGTGAGGAATATTTAACATGTTTTGGTTTAATGAATAGACTAAACAAGTGCAGGAGAATTTATCTAAGTGATGTCTCGACACTACCATAAGAAATCAAGCTGAAGTCGTTGTCTGTCTGACCTATGGATTAATTGATGTCTCGACACACTGAGTGAAAAGTGTGGACACACCTCAAGCCTCATGTCTCTATGACGTGACATCACCTTGGGGTGATAGTCACAAGATCAAATGCCCCTTGGACCTAGCAAGCAACCAACGCACGGACCGGTGACTTTACTCGAGCGGACTCACCCGCTAAGTGCACTCTTGTGCCCGTAGGCAACCCGGTGATGGTGGTGAGGGTTCGGGATGGGACCTCACTTCTCCAGTGGTTGGCTTGCTTTGGATTGAAACCCCAAGGGTCCTAGGATGCCCACTCTCATAGGCGGCCAGTACGCCAAGGGCGTGGGTTGTAGGGTCGCTCTCTCAACTCACTCCGCAGTGGTTGCTCAATTCGATGATAATTTAAGATCGGACACTCTCTTACAGCCAATGGCACTAAGAAGCAATACTAATTAAGCAAGGGAATCCAGCAAAGATAAGTGTTCAGTGGCTCACCTGATCGGTGTGAGGACACCGATCCCGGCCGGAGACGAGGGCGAGCGAGGAAGCGTGGGCTTACCCGCACGCCGCGCCGGAGAAGCTTCAACCTGAAATTTCAGATTACATGCACTGCGCCCCATGCAAGGGGGGGGGGGAGATCTTGGAGAAGGGAAGCCAATGAATACACCCAAACACTACCTCCACACAGGGAGGGGCCTTCAGCCGGCCAAGCGGGGAGGGGTGAAACCAAACTAGAAGCTAAAAGGAAGCCGGTGCCGATTCTGTCTGCTTCCTGCGCTTCAGGACATATAGTTGGATATCTTGACGCTGCAGCCGCTCCATAATTTTTTTGATGATGAGCCCAGATGCAAATTCTTCATAGCTGGATCAGAATGATGTCAGATTTTTTCTGATTTCTTTGGTCACCAGTGCTGGTCGGTGCAGAGGCTCGAACAGGGAGGCAGGTCTTCAGTTCCGACTGCTTCAGGTTCACAACAGCAGGAAGAGATGCTTGCCACGAGCGCTCCACAGCTCAGAATCAGGCGCCGCCAGAGTCATCAGAAGTGTGGATGAGTCCTCTTCAAAACGAGACCAACAAGGATTCTAAATGTTGTCTACTCTGACTGGTAGAACTCGAACAATGAGGCGGGGTCGGAGCAGACTGATAGGAAGCAGAACCGCACACCCGGAGGAAGAAAATGAGAACTCTTGATTCCGGGCGCTAAAAAGAGATCCTCTTCTTGATTCTAGAAGTAGACTTGTTGATGAAGCTCCCAGCCAACCTTCGCCTCCAGATCTTCCAGAGAGTGGTCGTGGTAGCTTCAGGAATCAGCTTCAGGTTGCTCTTCAGGGAGGAGATGTGTAGTTGGAGAAGATCGACTGCTCAGGACGGCCCCAAGCTCAGAACACGATAAGACTACTGCCATTGCGAAGCAGACAGAGAGACACTTCCAACGGTACCTCTTGGGCTTTTATATTTGCTGGGATGTGGTCGGGGTTGTCTCTGCAAGCTGCTGCTTCTCTGCTTCCTCCGAACTAAGAACTGCAGGTTGAAAATGATGGGGGGAAATGGGGTATATGGGAGGAGAAATGAGGTGGATGTGGATGGGGGCAACCTCTAGCTGTGAGAAGGGTCTGGGAGGGGGTGTTCCAAGGTGTGGGAAGGGGAGAATGGGGGCTGGAATGGGGTGTTTAGAGTGGGTGAGAGAAAGAGCTGCAAATTTGGGATGGTGGGTGAGAGGGAAGGAGAGATCTATCTCCAAGGTTTGAAAGTGGACTAAAGGGGTGATTAATGAGGGCTTTGGGGATGGGAAGGGTTGTATTGGGGAAGGGAAGGGGTGCTTAGGGAGTGGAGAAGTCTCCCTTGCGAGATGAGAGGGTGCTTAGGGAAGGGGATTGGGTAGTTGGTGGTTGGGTGGTGGAGTATGGATTGGTGGAGGGTCTCTTGGGACTAGGGGTGGAGTAATGAGGGTTGGGGGTAGTTGGAATGACCTTAATTGATGGGGGGAGGAGAGAGAAAGGTGGTTGGGAGGGGAGGAGAGTGAAAGGGGCGTAGGTTTTAGAGAGAGAAAATGGGGGAGAGAGAAAATGACTTTCTAGAGAGAGGGGTAGAGAGAGAGGGGGGGTAGGGGCTTCTCACCCACTCAATTGGCTTCTCACCAAAAGAAGAAGATTTAAGTTGGACACTAGAGAATTCAAATTTTCATTCATTGATTCACTAACTCAAAATGGAGAGAGTGGAGTCCTATTTATAGGGATCCCACAACATACAATAAGACACTGACTTTTGGAGCATTGACAAATAACCAAGGGGAGGGGGGGCACCCTTGGGCCTAGCCCAATGAATTGGGCCCATTAACTAATCTAATCAACCCTATGACACTTAACTTAGGTAGATGACTCATTAACCTAGGTACTAGACTCAAATAAAAGGAAAATTACAATGATATGACTCAGATAAAATATGAAAATTACATAGCTTGACTCAGAAAAATATGATGGACACAATGGAGCTATGTTGGCGAGCAATCGTAGCTGTGGAAAATGTGAAGGGTGAGAGATGCCCCCATCATACCCCCGGGGTGCGAAGAACTCGACTCCGTCGAGTATGGGTCCGCCGCGGAAGATGTCCTCCAATGTAACTCCGGACAAGCCACAACCTCCAAACTCAACCTCGCGTTCACAACTAGGGGACGACGCTTCAACTTCTCAAGGCGGCTCGGACACACCCTCTTGCCGGCGATAGTACCTTGCTTGCCCAGTATTCCCTTCGTGTGCACACGTCGGACTCTCAAGCTGATATGTGGAAGCTCTCCGAGGGTGTCACTCACAAAGATGGGGGTAGGCTGAAGGTGCTCACTGGGACCCACCGAGGTGCCCTTAGAGGGTGCTAGATCCGCCACGTGAAAAGTGGGGTATATCCCAAAATCCCATCAGTAAATCTAACCCGTAAGCCAGGTTGCCAAAGCCACTCGGAACATGGAAGGTCCACGTCCTCGTGCCCTCGATTTGGAGGTGACCCTAAGATAGAGCCATTCCAAAGCCACCATCGTAAGGTTGCCTTCTTGGAATCCAAAGTGGCACTCGTGAGTTTTTGCCCGCTCATTATGAACCTCACCGCTCGTTGTTGAATGCTTGCTTGGGTGCACATGACATGCATTACGGGGTGGTGGGTGTGTGAAAATGTGTGTGGATAAAGGTGGACCAGGACATCCATAGATGGACCTATCATGCCATGATGCCATATGGACCTTGATGAGCCTTGGTGGGCCGGGGCAACCAAATGTGGCCCTATCATGCATGGACTCTCTAACAAAGGTTGGAGGGCCGGGGCATCCGTAGGTGATCCGGTCATACATGGGGGTGACAAATGCCGGGGGACCCGGACATCCAAGAATGCTCCTATTATGCTTAAGACTCATGATGAGTGAAGGTGGACCATTACATCCGAATTTGGACCACTCATGCTTTCTACTTGACATGTGGGTGATATGAATGAATGGACCTAACATAGTGTTAATGCCAAGTGGTGTGGTAAGCCTAGACACATACATGCTTTTCCCAAAGGTGACTTCCATGTGTATAGGTGTGGGACAACCTTTGAACTCCCATTGGAAGGGATCGAATGGATCTAAGAAGGTGATCATCATGGGGTGGGGCACAACCACATTACCTAAAGATATGTGGCCTAAGGTCATGGCTCCCAAGGTGTAACCCGGGTCTAGGATGGGGTGGATTGGGTCAAACATGGTGGGTTGGGATAAGGAAAGGTGGGTGGTGGATAAGGTGGTTGGGTCCCATGGGTTCTTTGACCCCCATTGGAAGGGATCAAAGGGATCATAAAAAGTGTTATCGAGGGGGAGGGGCCATGTGTCCTCAAGATCCTCAAATGGTGGTGGGTCATCCTCCTGTAATGAGACAACTGGGCCGATGTTCTTGGTGGGTGGGTCGGCCATGAGGGGAGGGCTTGTCTTTCCACCCGATACAAGAAGATCCGAATTCAGGAGAAGGTCGGGCTCATAGGAGAAGGAGGTCGCTAGTGTAGCAACCAATGGTGCAAACCGAGGTGATAGACCCGACACAAAGGTGTAGGAGGTCAAGGCTCCTAGATTGGTGGGCCATGGGGGTCAACAAGCCGGTCAACTCAAATTGCCAAGCTAAGCCCTTGAGAAGGTCCTCTAAGGTTTCCACTTGGTAGGATGTTTGGATTATGGTGTGATAGGAGGAGATGTGCACTATGGGAAGGTTTTCCTTTATGGGAGAGAAATCATGGGCCGGGATCTCTCTTATTAGGCTCTTCTTTAGCCAACTAATAAGGGGTTCCCCTAAGATGAGTTTGGCCCTAACTAGAGAGGGTGGTGTAAGGTGAAGGTCACCATGTGATGTTTCTTCTTCTACTTGGTCATGGGTGGTCTCCGTGGTAGGGATAGGGTCCGGAGTGTTCACCATAATGAGGTCGGGTATGGGTTCCTCCTCTAAGGAGGTGAGAGGGCCTTTTGGTGGTATGGTGATGAGGGTTGGTGCATGACGCACCCGGGGTGGAAGGTAAAGGGAAACTTGGTTTGGGATAGGGAGGGGAAGTAGTGGGGGACTAGGACATGGGAGTTTTGGGGGAAGGAGTGGGAGATGGGTTGGTTGGTGTGGCTTGGGTTGGTCGGTCTTGGGGGGATTGTCCCTTATAGGGGAAGATGGAGGGGTAGTGGTGGGGACCAAGGGGGCTTGTGGAGTATGGGTTTTGGGGGGAATTGTGGGTTGGGGAATGGTTGCCGTCGTGGGCCTAGGTGGAGGGGTGGACACGGGGTCCATGTGGGTTTGAATGGTGAGAATGGGGTGAGTGGTGGTCCTTATTGGGGAAACCAGGTTGGTTAGGGGTCTCTTCCCCTTTGGATCGGTCAGTTGTAGAGGGGTGGAAGTGGGGGCCAATTGGGTTTGGATAGTGAGGTTTGTGGAAGGGGGTTTTGGTTAGGATGGGGGGATCCTCATGGGGTTAGGTGGGGAGGTGGATGCTTGGATTAGTTGGGTCTTAAGGGATAGGATTTGGTGGTGAAGTGTAGTGGTGATGGTTGAGAGAGAATTTGTTGGGAATGGTGGGGGAGGAGGCCTAAAGGTTGTCTCAAGTTGGTCGGGTGGGGATGGAGGACTGATAGTGTTCCTCGGGCTAGGGGTGTTTGAGTAGGAGGGGTGGGAATATTTGGGGATGTAGATCATCCTAAGTTCCTCCTTCATATCATCCCATGAAGAAATTTGCTATTGCCTCCTAACCCTTCTTAATCCCTCTATGTGTTCCCACTTCCTCTTGGCTTGACCCCGAAATCGTCCCTTGGCAACACGGACTCTTGCGGGTCCATAAACCATAGTCCTCTCAAAGTCTTTTTCCATGGTAACCTCCCATTTTTGGTAGGCACTAGAGCATGATCCATTGAAGAGGAGATCCTCAAAAGAGATTATGTCAAATGGAGGGTTGATTTGACCCTTGTGTAGGGCCGAGTGGGATGAATGTGACCAAAGAGAGGTAGCCATGCTAGAGGGCACGATTGATGCACTGGGTTACTCTAAATGCAAGTGCGGCCTAGGACTAGACTTAGTAGAGACAAGTATAAAACTTGCTCTGATACCAATTTGTTGTGACACCACCTTGGGGTGATAGTCACAAGATCAAATGCCCCTTGGACCTAGCAAGCAACCAATGCACGGACCGGTGACTTTACTCGAGCAGACTCACCCGCTAAGTGCACTCTTATGCCCGTAGGCAACCCGGTGATGGTGGTGAGGGTTCGGGATGGGACCTCGCTTCTCCGGAGGTTAGCTAGCTTTGGATTGAACCCCAAATGGTCCTGGGATGCCCACTCTCATAGGCGGCCAGCACGCCAAGGGCGTGGGTTGTAGGGTCGCTCTCTCAACTCACTCCGCGGTGGTTGCTCAATTCGATGATAATTTGAGATCGGACACTCTCTTACCGCCGACGGCAATAAAAAGCAATACTAATTAAGCAAGGGAATCCAGCAAAGAGAAGTGTTCAGTGGCTCACCTGGTCGGTGTGAGGACACCGATCCCGGCCGGAGACGAGGGCGAGCGAGGAAGCGTGGGCTTACCCTCACGCCGCGCCGGAGAAGCTTCAACCTGAAATTTCAGATTACATGCACTACGCCCCATGCAAGGGGGGGGGAGATCTTGGGGAAGGGAAGCCAATGAATACACCCAAACACTACCTCCACATAGGGAGGGGCCTTCAACCGGCCAAGCGGGGAGGGGTGAAACCGCACTAGAAGCTAAAAGGAAGCCGATGCCGATTCTGTCCGCTTCCTGTGCTTCAGGACAGACAGTTGAATATCTTGACGCTACGACCGTTCCAGAATTTTGTTGATGATGATACAAGATGGGAATTCTTCGTAGCTGGATCATAATGATGTTAGAATTTTTCTGATTTCTTTGGTCACCAGTACTGGTCGGGGCAGAAGCTCGAACAGGGAGGCAGGTCTTCAGTTCTGACTGCTTCAAGTTCACAACAGCAGGAAGAGGTGGTTGCCACGAGCGTTCCAGAGCTCAGAATCAGGCGCCGCCAGAGTCGTCAGAACCGTGGATGAGTCCTCTTCGAAACGAGACTAACGGGGATGCTAAATGTTGTTGGAGTAGACCGGTAGAATTCAAATAATGAGGGGGGGGGGGGTCGGAGCATACTGATAGGAAGCAGAACCGCACACCCGGAGGAAGAAAATGAGAACTCTTGTTTCCAGGTGCAAAATAGAGATCCACTTCTTGATTCTAGAAGTAGACTTGTTGATGAAGCTTCTGGCCAACCCTCGCCTCCAAATCTTCCAGAGAGTGGTCGTGGTAGCTTCAGGAATCAGCTTCAGGTTGCTCTTCAGGGAGGAGATGAGCAGTTGGAGAAGATCGACTGCTCAGGATGGCCCCAAGCTCAGAACATGATGAGACTACTGTCGTTGCAAAGAAGACAGAGATACGCTTCCAACGGTACGTCTTGGGCCTTCAGGTTCGCTGGGATGTGGTCGGGGTTGTCTCTGCAAGCTCCTGCTTCTCTGCTTCCTCCGAACTAAGAATTGCAGGTTGAAGATGATGGGGGGAAATGGGGTATATGGGAGGGGAAATGAGGTGGATGTGGATGGGGGCAACCTCTAGCTATGAGGGGGTCTGGGAGGGGGTGTTCCAAGGTGTGGGAAGGGGAGAATGGGGGCTGGAATGGGGTGTTTAGAGTGAGTGAGAGAGGAGTTGCGAATTTGGGATGGTGGGTGAGAGGGAAGGAGAGATATATCTCCAATGTTTGAAAGTGGACTAAAGGGGTGATTAATGAGGGCTTTGGGGATGGGAAGGGTTGTATTGGGAAAGGGAAGGGGTGCTTAGAGAGTGGTGAAGTCTCCCTTGGGAGATGAGAGGGTGCTTAGGGAAGGGGATTGGGTGGTTGGTGGTTGGGTGGTGGAGTATGGATTGGTGGAGGGTCTCTTGGGACTAGGGTTGGAGTAATGAGGGTTGGGGGTAGTTGGAATGACCTTAATTGATGGGGGGAGGAGAGAGAAAGGTGGTTGGGAGGGGAGGAGAGAGAAAGGGGCGCAGGTTTTAGAGAGAGAAAGTGGGGGAGAGAGAAAATGACTTTGTAGAGAGAGGGGTAGAGAGAGAGGGGAGTAGGGGCCTCTCACCCACTCAATTGGCTTCTCACCAAAAGAAGAAGATTTAAGTTAGACACTACATAATTCAAATTTTCATTCATTGATTCATTAACTCAAAATGGAGAGAGTGGAGTCCTATTTATAGGGATCCCACAACATACAATAAGACCCTGACTTTTGGAGCATTGACAAATAACCAAGGGGAGGGGGGCGCCCTTGGGCCTAGCCCAATGAATTGGGCCCATTAACTAATCTAATCAACCCTATGACACTTAACTTAGGTAGATGACTCATTAACCTAGGTACTAGACTCAAATAAAAGGAAAATTACAATGATATGACTCAAATAAAATATGAAAATTACATAACTTGACTCAGAAAAATATGATGGACACAATGGAGCTATGTTGGCGAGCAATCGTAGCTGTGGAAAATGTGAAGTGCGAGAGATGTCCCCCATCACTCTATGGCGGATGTGTCTCGACACCTTCGTGCGATGACTCGGATCCTGGCGCGCAATGACTAGACACCTTCGTGTGGCAACTGTGCACATGACGCGCATGTCTCGACACAATCATGGTGTTATCTCAGAACCAAGCACATATGTCCCGACACACTGTGTGTAAAGTGTCGACACATAAGTGTTCGACCAGAACGATTTTGAAATTGACAGAAGTTGTCTTCAAGTTATTCAATGGGATGTCTCGACACACTGTGTGGAAAGTGTCGACACATTCGTGTTCAACTAGAACGGGTTTGAATCTGATAGAAGCCATTTTCATGATCCAGAACTTGTCCTAGAGGATCCGTTCAGTCTGGAAAAAGCTGTCAAAGAGGCTACTCTATCAGAGGATGATGGTCTGGTAGAGAAATCCCCTAAAAAGATTGTACCTTGGCTAATATGGTCTCATACCTACCCACATATCTGCAGACTTGACAGAAAAAGAGTCAAGTTGGCAAATAGAAGCAAATCAAATTATGTGGATGTGGCATTCTAGGTTTAGCTTGAAAAGTGGACAACGTTGGTGTCGCTGAAGGAAACCAATATATCAGGAGCATGAGCTCCAGTTCAAAGAAGGCAAGCAAACACAGAAAAGAAAAGCAAGAAGCTTGCTGATGAAGTTTTCTTCTTCCTTGTGATGCTGTTGGCGTGAGTGCAACAAAAAGAAGATGATCCTCTTCCTCACGATGAGAGATCTCCTTGCAAGCAGGAAGGCTTCGTGAAGATCCGTCAAGAACCCTTGAAAGATGAATGTTAGATCATACTTCTCTTGCAAGGGTTGTGGTGAAGAACCAGGAAGAACAAGAAGAGAGCCAAGGAGCCCTCAAGTTCTTTCCCAGACAGAAGACTTCTTTCTCATAGTGCTTCATTATGATACTCTATCTAGCTGTTTCATTTTCAGTTTGCTTTTCTTAAAACCACACTCTATATCATTTGTCCCCTACCTACGAGTAGGAAGACGGACGGTGTGGTCACCAGTCTGTGTGTTTTGGGGTGTGATCCCTCAAGCTATTTGGCAACGGAGTGTTTTGGGTTGTGACCTCTCAAGCTGTGTGATAGCGGAGTTGTGAGAGTGTATCTCTCTGATAGAAGCTGTGAATCAACGGCTGTGCTTTTGCACTAGTGAAGCCTCACCGTGTTCTGTGAGGGGTGGACGTAGGTCTCTAGACTAAGACCGAACCACCTTAAAGATTGTGTCTTGTGGTTTGCTTTCCTTTATGTTCTAGCGGTAGAAGCGTGGTAGGACCGTTCATGGATATCATTTGTGTGTCCAGCCTCTTAACTATTAACTAATTTCTATATCATTATCATATGTGTTAGATCTTGTTTTATTTGCGCAAAGAAGGGCAAAAAGGGGCTGATCTATTCACCCCTCCCCTTTAGATCTGCCTATCACCACTCAACAAATAGTTAGTGGTCCCTTAATGTTTGTAAGGCAGTTCTCAGATGTTCCTCATGTTCTTCTTTCATCTTGGAATAGATAAGGATGTCATCAATAAATACAACCATAAAGCGGTCGAGATAAGGCCTGAACATGTTGTTCATGAGTTGCATTAATGCTGCGGGGGCGTTGGTTAACCCGAATGGCATAACCACAAACTCATAATATCTATATCTACTACGTAAAGCTGTCTTGTGAATATCCTCTTCCTTAATCTTCAGCTGATGATAGCCAGACCTGAGGTCAATCTTGGAGAAATACTCCGCACCAGAGATCTGGTCAAACAACTCATCAATACTCACCAATGGGTACTTGTTCTTGATGTAAGTTGATTCAACTACCGGTAGTCGATACACAGCCCGAGGGATCCATCCTTCTTCTTGACAAATAGAACCGGTGCACCCCAAGGGGATGTGCTAGGTCAAATAAAGCCTTTTTCTAGCAACTCTTGAAGTTACCTTTTCAATTCCTTGAGCTCTGTGGGGGACGTCCTAGAAGGGGCCTTTGACATAGGTGCTGCTCCAGGTGTGAGTTCAATGGAAAAATTAACCTCCCTCTCTGGTGGTATATCGGGCAAGTTCAAAGGAAAGACGTCCGAAAATTCTTTTACAACGGGGATCTCTTCTATAAGGATTTCCTTGGACCTAGTAATGATAACGGAAGCAAGAAAATGTTCACACCCTTGTGAGATGAGTTTGCAGACGTGAGGAGATGAAATAAGGGTAGGGTGCTTCCAATACTTAATGCCAAGGAAAGAGAACTTTGGAAAATCTGGTTTACGAAAAGAAATCCACCTATTGCGATAATTAATGTAAGCATAATGGTCACAAAGCCAATCTACTCCTAATATGGCATCATAGCCTTCCATGTCAAGGCATACGAGATTTGTAGGGAGATTGTGGGCTTCTATGATAATTTCACTATCAGGGAGATAAGTTTTAAGTTCCGTTCCCGAACCTAAGGGTGTGCTTATAGTTAAATTCGAAGGTAAAGGGATTGGTGAAACTGGCATGGTTTTAGCAAAAGAGCTAGAAATAAAGAAATGAGAAGCACCAGTATCAAATAACACAAATGCATGATGCGAGTAAATTTGGACGGTACCTTCCATCAGTTCCCCTTTTTCGGTAGCTTCTTCGTCCACAATAGCGCGCATTGAGATGAGCTTGTCGCCTTCGTCCGCCATCATTCCTGGAGGGTTGTTCCTTCATGAGGGGATAGTCTGGCATGCGATGCTCCCGGCTTCCACATCTTAAACAAGCGCCAAGACACTTCCAACATTCCTCGACCGCATGGCCGAATTTCTCACAGAACGTGCAATCCGCCATGACTTGCTTGTCTTCCTCATTCACCTTCTTGTTCTTATGGTAGCCACTTCCACTCCCGTTCCGAGATCTCTTCTTATTATCACATGATTTGTAAGGTTTCATGATGCTGAACTTCTCCCTCTTTCCACGTCGATCCATCCTTCGGCTAGATTCCTCTCCCTTGCCTTTAAGTTTCTCGACCTTCTCCAAGGTCCTTTCATATAGATGGGCTCGTTGGACCAACTCTGCATAGGTCTGAGTATTTTGTGAGCCAAGTTGTTGAATGAAGACGGGCCTCAACCCATCTAGAAAATGGTTGGCCTTTAAAATATCTGTGCTCACCAGATGTTCAGCATAAGGGGCCAAACGGGGGAATTAGAGTTCGTACTCTGCCACTGACATCATGCCTTGGCGTAAAGAAGCAAATTGTGTAGCCTTTCTCTCCTTTATATGCTCGGAGAAGTATTTCACCCTGAAGAGTGTAAGAAACTCATTCCATGTAGGCTGGGAATTCTGGGGTTGTGCCGAAGTGGTCTTCAACCAAGTACGTGGATCCTTATTAAGTTGAAAAGTGGCCAGACGGACCTTCTCTTGATCTGCACACTGCATAGAATTGAAGATTCTTTCCATCTCATCTATCCAGTTCTCTGCTTCATCCGTATTTGAAGAGCCAGAAAATCATGGAGGATTTAAGCTTCGGAAATTCTGATGTAAATCGTCGGCACCAGCCCTCGCACTAGCTTAGGACATATTCTGTAGTGCCTGGGTAAGACCTACAACAGTTTGTTGCATCGCGTCCCAGTCAACACGGTGTGCCATCGTGAAAATAAGGTACCTGAGAGGATAATCAATTAGTTAATTCCTATGGAATTTAATAGAGTTAACCTAGAGAAAATTTCTAATTTAGCTATCTCATCCCGGCTCTACCCATTCTCACATGGTTGGAAATTTCTTCCTGGCTCATAGGATTGGGTCCTTAACCTTGGACTTAGCTTATGACATTTTCCTAGGCATAAATAAGTTCTTAGACTTAGGCTTTGATACCAACTTAACTGTCACACCCCGAGACATGTGTACAACGGAAGTAATATCGGGGACGTGAACAGCTAGCAATACGCCTCAAGCTAGCAATATAATCAGAGCGCACTAAACATCCACATAAAAATGGAGTACATAATATTTGTCCAAAATTCTAACTTTTATTAATAACAATGATCCATAATTACATAAAGTTGAATCATGGTCTACTAGACTCAAGAAAAATGAAAATTACATAGTGAGACTCAATAAAGTAAAAATTACATCATGACTCTAGACTACTTAAATACACTTGACATTCTAAGTCTTCTCTCGACCATCAGTCATCACTCTTGGACCCATTACAAGAATACTCCGAATCCGACTCACTGGAACTTCTTGAAAAGATTGGAAAAGTAGGGTAATGAGCACACTTGCCAGTAGGTATCTTCGCATCAACATGGAGGCATGCTTAAAGTAATTATATTTTCACTCTAATGAATAAGGCAACAGAAAATGCGATAAAACACATGAACAAAATCCACGTAACAAGATTGGAATTATAGAGATATGACGAATATGAATGGACAATAGAGCATGATCAAGCAAGATTTATAAGGTAAAATGGCATTTCATTAACAAGAATGTACTTCATAACCATAAAGCTATGCACTAGAAAGTCATGAATAAGAATGTACTAGCAAGCATGTAAATTATCATAAGTTACCTCATGATTTTCACCCGTCTATAAATAAAGTACTCACAGCGCAATGCGATGCAAGTGTTCATTGTACCCCATAGTTTTCAGCATGTTTCTGGCTATCAGCCGTGGGGGCTAGTGTAGAGCCCTTGGACACTATCTGTGCCCACTCTTGCATCTTCAAGTTACAGATCAAGCTACTTCCATGAGAATATAATAAAGTTCCGGCCAATAATGTTCAATTGAACAATAGTTTCATGAGAATGTAACCAAGGCAACGAATGCACCAATGAACGATCATGAGAACTCAAAGAATGATTTAAGATAATGCCATGCCACTGAAAGAATCGGGCAGTATAACGGCATATTCTTTAACTTCCATAATTTATTAGATGGCTTTGGATTAAGGTGTGAGGTTCTAGATAATCAATAGACCATCTTGGAACTTAGGAAAACCAACCCTAGCGTCAAACCTCGGGTTAGACATAGCTTAGACGTAAGAAGGTCAAGTCCGGACCATTTATGGACAGAAGCGGTCTTTCCAGGACCATTTTTTGATAGATGCAGTGAGATAAGGATAACCTGAGGTTGCTTAAAAGAAGGTCGACGCAGTGAACACTCTGGGATAATAGTGGTCATGGAAAAGGCTGCTAATCGACTTTGGCGGTCTAATGGATGGCCGCTACTCAACAATGGCAGTCTCTAGAGGGCCTCTATTAGCCAAGACACAAAAAACGTCGATCAGGTGAGTGCTTTCTAGATAATTGGGCTTTGAGGGTACAACCAGTTCGGCGTCTTAGTGGGAATCCCAGACTCGCGGAGACTTACGGAGGCCTTGAAACAAGATCACCTAGTCTGGTGGAAGGAATATCCAACGGAGAGGATCACAAGTCCAAGAGGTGTGCTTATAAGTGCAAAAGTGGATCTAATGACATCGTATCTGAATATGTTTCATGTACTTAAGAAAGGACTATAGATGATAAAGGATCGTGACCAAACAACAATCAAAACATCATTTAAACAAGTCCGTGAAGCATATAGAATTAACTTTAATACAAACTATAAGGGTTTTGGCATGAAAATAGTATAAGTTTAGAATAAGTATTTAAAACATGAAAGACATGAAACCTAACAAGTTTAGTGCACAATATAACCAATTTCATAAATGTACAGTCACAACTAGGAATAAGGCCTAATTACCTAGGCTTATCACATGTATAATAGAGTCAATCTACAATTTTTTTGGAGTTAACAGGTTGTAGAGAACAGAAAGTGAATAGCGGTCAGGTGAGGACCGCTTACATGCGCTAGCGGTCTATCGCATGGCCGCTAAAGGAGTTCGGTGGTCTTGGGGAGACCGTTTCTTGCGTGTAATAGACAAAAGTAAACTAGGGCATGCAAGGCCTATCCTAAAGAAATAAATGCATGTAAACATTCTAGACAGGAAGGTAAACATGCTACAATAAAAATCCAGTCATGGAGATGCATGGGTTTACGTGAAGTAAGCCAAAATTATCAATTTTTTATTAAGGGTAGGATTCATGCATGCTATGATAATCGAGTTGCACGGTGATAGAAAAACGTAAAATACTCCATGTATACTCAATGAAATTTGGAGAAAAGAGAGGGGTTTTACTCCTGACATATTATTCTAGCCATCCACAAGATAACCTACCTCTGGGACAAGCTTTAAACTGTGAATTTCTAACTGGAAGATCGATCAGGTTCTTGCACGTCCTGTACTGTCACGCCCCAAGCTTTTAATACAGCGGAAGATAATTTTGGGAATCGTGAACATCCGGCATGGTAAGCCTCTTGCAAGTAAGAATAATCAGAGCGCAAGATAATTACACATAAGATGCAATTTCACAATAATTTAATCAACTTCTCCTTCCATTAATAATAAGAATGATAAAAATCCAAGTACATAGACAAGTCCAAATCTAGTTGACTCAATAAAGAGAAAATTACATGAACTCGATCTTGACATTATCGACTTCCTAAGTCTTCTCTCTCAATTTTATGAGACTTTCATTCGCTCTCGGACCCATCACTTGAATAACTCGAATCCGAATCCGAACTACTTGCATCTCCTGAAAAGATTGAAAAGTATGTAATGAGCACACTTGCCCAGTAGGTATCTTCACATCAACATGATTGGCAATATTAAAGTGATTAGCGTTTTAGCTCTAAAGAATAAGGTAAAATCATGCGAATGCGGCAAATCATGTAAATAAACCAAAGTAACAAGACATGACCAAGTTAAGATATGATTGAGCAAGCATGATCAAGCAAGAATGTAACAAGAATGTAACAAGAATGTACTAGCAAGTCAAGCAAGAATGTACTCTTCACTTAGTAACAAGTACTTCATGAATTTTCGTGGATATTTTCACAAGTCGAGAATATTTTCATGATTGTCGTGGACATTTCACTTATTTATAAAAAAAGTACTCTCAACGTAATGCGATGCCAGTAGCATCATACCCCATGGTTTATAATAGTATGTTTTCGACAATTAGCCACGGGGACTAGCATAGAGCCCTTGAACACAACCAGTGCTCGAACCGCATCTTCAAGTATAAATCAAGCTACTTCCACGAATGTAAATAATGTGGCCAAGAATGTACAATTTCAATGATAAACTCATGATAAAGTAACCAAAAATACGAACGCTTCTATAAGAAAATAAGGAATTTCAATAAATACCTTAAATAACTAGGTTATGCCATGGAAATAAATCGACAGCATAACGGTACTTTTCTTAACTTTCATAATTTAGTCAAATCATTTTTGATTAAGGTGACATGTCCCAGAAATTCAACAGTCTTTCTAGGATCATATAGATATTAACCCTTGGTCAAACCTTGGGTTAACGGAACTCAGGAAACTTAGCGGTCTATAACTGGGCCGCTATATTGATATGGCGGTCTAGTATTGGGCCGCTAGAATGGGTTGAATCCAGAAAAAAAATTAATTGGACTCAAATGACGTGGCGGTCAGATACAACACCGTTAATGAGCTTTAGTGATTGAGTATTGAACCGTTATAGAATCAAAATCAGAAAACATCGGTAGTGCTTTCTAGACAATTGGGTTTTAATGGTACGGCCAACTCGGCGTCCCAGTAGGAATCCCAGGTTCGCAGAGAATTACAGAGGCCTTGAAGCAAGATTTCCTAGTCCATTGGAAGGGATATCCAAAGGAGAGGTTATCATGTTCAAGATTATGTTCCTATAAGTGCAAAGTGTGTAACTAATGGCCATATACCGGAATATACGCCATGAACTTATAGAAATGACTCTGAGATAGGAATAGAATGTGTATAGTGAGAAGCCAACGTTCAATCTCGTTCATACAAGCACTTAAACCATAATTTAATACATGACTATAAGGTTTTTGGCAAGAAACTATCATATGTTCAAAAAAATCCTAAGAACCATAAAGAACATGAAATCACTGTTATGAATCAGTAAAATAAAACTCAGAGTAGTTCATAACATTAAGACAGGTTAGAACATAGTTAAATAGGCTTACTTATAAGTTAAATGGACTGTTCATGATCTATCTCGGGTTGACAGAAAATAGAACATTGGTGGTCTATCATAGATCCGTTACAGCGAGTTGGCGGTTTATCGTAAGGCCGCCAAAGAGATAAAAATGGTCTATTTCTGATCCGCCAGAGATTTCATAAACAAACGAGTTTACAGAGCTTCTAGCGGTTTATCGTAGGGCCGCTACACGAGGTTGGCGGTCGAACCTTAGGCCGCTAGAGCACGACTGACAGTAAACTTAAATAAAAATATCTAATGTTTAAAACATATCATGTCTGGAAATCAAGATATTTATAAAACTTCTACATGATAGAACGAGAAATAGACTACAATATGCATGGGAATCATGTATCATGACAAAAGAAATACTTTAGTTCATTTGGGCTAAGAGATATGCATGTATGACATACTAAGTGCATAGGTCCTATTGAAATATGAAATTCTCCACACATAAAGCAGGGAATCGAGTAAAACCAGAGGGCTTTTATCCCTAGAATGATATTTCAGCCATTTATGAGATGACCTACCTCTGCTAAGGCTTCTAGTGTTGGAATTTTGGACTGGAAGTTAACCCTAATCCTGAACTTCCTGTGGTAAATCAGTAACTTCATGCTGCTCTAACTCCTTACTCTCTTGACCTAAGGACATGAAATTTGGAGGGTAAGAAGTAGATATTAAAAGTAACAAAAAGTTCTAAAGGCACTAAAGCTATTTACCTCGTTTTGGTATCCCAATTTCTTAATCTTCAGCGGACTTTTGCATAGTTTCCTGGGTCGCTAATATGGAACCAGCAACTTTGTAGGCTTCTATCTCCTTGTGTGTTCGATCTCCTGGCATGAAATTTTGTGAGATGTTATTCATATATATTAACAATAAAAGCTTCTTAAGAACCTACCTGAAATAACATCATCTTACCTTGGTTTTACGTGATCCAATGTAAGGGTCACGCAGGTCAAAACTAGGTTCTATTTATAGGGTTTTACTAGGGTTTGAGGATTAGATAGAGTCCTTATTAAACCTTTGATCGATTCTTGAGAGTCCTTAAGATGTTTACTAGTCCACCCAACTCGATCTCCAGAAGATAACTCATCAAAAATTCAATCTTTTTGCTCTTTCTTCACTTCACGGAACTGACAGAATGTAGTGGTCGCTTAATGGGCCGCTTGATGGCATTTAGCGGTTGCACGATAGACCGCTACAGATCCTGGGCGCCGAATTTGAAATGAGTTGAAACTCAAATTTCTAGTTTATCCATTTTATTATTTATTCAAGGTGTATTTATCCCTAAATTTCGTGAATATGCTAATTAACCTTCTAGAACATGGGCCAAACTTCATGGGCTTGGTCCTTAAACCCTTTGGCCTCAATTAATTAGGATATGTTAATTGTTTATCATAATTGGGCCTAAATAATGATTTATTTAACCTAATATTTATTTATTAATTCATTTGGACCTTTAATAATTTTTAGAAAATTACTAAATTCATCAAAAATAATTTATAAAAATTCTGGGGCATTACACCCTCCCCCACTTAAGAGAATTTGGTCCCCAAATTCAATATATATAGATTTTATGGACAGTGTACTTAGAATTAAATAACTCTGGATATTTCTTGCGCATAGCTTCCTCCGTCTCCCATGTTGCTTCAAAGGGCCATGACTTCTTCCATTGAATCTTGAGCATAGGAATGGCCTTATTCCTTTGTTAACGCACTTCACGTTCAAGAATCTTAATTGGTGCTTGCTCGTACGTCATATCCTTCTGAATTTCTAAATAATCATAAGTGATAACATGGCAAGGATCATAAATATACTTCTTCAATATTGAAACATGGAATACGTCATGAACTCCTGCTAGTTGTGGAGGCAAAGCCAGTCGATAAGCCACTTCACCGACCCTTTCCAGAATTTCAAATGGGCCAATAAATCTTGGTGTAAGCTTGCCTTTAATGCCAAATCTTCAAATACCACGACCCGGAGAAACCTTAAGGTACACATGGTCTCCCACTTGGAACTCCAAGTCGCGTCTTCGATTATCAGCATCAGATTTTTGTCGGTCTTGTGCCATCTGAAGTCTCTCCCGAATAAGCTTTATCTTTTCTGTAGTATCCCTGACCATGTCGGGACCTAGAAATTGCCTTTCTCCTACTTCATTCCAGCGTATCGGTGATCGATAGCTTCTTCTATATAAAGCTTCAAATGGTGCCATTTGTATACTAGACTGGTAGCTATTATTGTATGCAAATTCCACTAATGGTAAGTGATCATGCCAACTACCTCCAAAATCAATAGCACAAGCCCTTAGCATATCTTCCACCACTTGATTCGTCCTTTCTGTTTGACCATCGGTTTGTGGATGGAATGTTGTGCTAAAGTTTAGTCGGGTCCCTAAAGAATGTTGAAGACCCTTCCAAAACTGTGATGTGAATCGAGGATCTCGATCCGATATGACAGTGATAGGGACACCATATAATTTGACGATTTCCCTTATGTACAATGCTGCTAGAATATCCACAGACTATCGACGTTTAATTGACAGAAAATGTGCAGATTTTGTCAATCGGTCTATGATTACCCATATTCCATCGTGTCCACCTCTTGTTTTAGGTAAACCCATAATAAAATCCATCCCTAGACTTTCCCATTTCTATTCGAAAATATTCAAGGGGTGTAATTTACCTGGGGGTCTTAAATGCTCTGCCTTTACTTGTTGACAAGTGAGACAGCGGGACATGAAATCTGCTATTTCTCTTTTCATATTGGGCCACCAAAAGTTCCTTTAAGATCCTGATACATTTTAGTACCACCAAGATGAATGGTGTACTTGGAATTGTGAGCTTCTTCCAGGATCCGTTTCTTAGTATCCACATGATATGGTATACAATTTCGGCCCTTAAACAACAATCTTCCATCATTGGCAATAGAGAAATCTTGCCTTTGCTCAATTTTGGTTTTAGTCTCCAGTAATTTGGGTCATTATCTTGTAGCTTGACCATATCTTCTATTAATGTAGGTTGAGTTCGAACGCTGGCCATAAAATAATCTTCTTCCTTCATGTCAATATCTAAGTTAAACTGAGCAAATTGAGGAATGAGATTAGTCATACTAATCATAAGACTTGATAGCTTTCCCATTGGTTTTCTGTTGAGTGCATCCGCTACAACATTAGCTCTGTCAGGATGATATTGAATGGCAAAATCAAAGTCCTTTAGGTATTGCAACCATCTTCTTTGCCTCATATTCAGCTCCTTTTAGGAGAATAAATATTTCAAGCTTTTGTGGTCTGAATAAATCATATATTTTTCTCCATAAAGGTAGTGACGCTAAATTTTTAAGGCAAATATAACATCCGCCAATTCTAAATCATGCACAGGATAATTTTTCTCGGGACGCTTCAATTGTTTTGAAGAATAGCAAATTACCTTGCCATTTTGCACCAGAATTCACCCTAGGCCAATGCGAGATGCATCCGTATAGACTTCAAATCCACCACCATCAACGGGCAATGATAATATAGGGGCTATCGTGAGATGTTCCTTAAGAGTTAGGAAACTCTTTTCACAGTCCTTTGACCGTACAAAAGGATTTTCTTTTCTTGAAGTCTTGTCAAAGGAACAACAATTTTAGAAAAAATCCTTGATAAATCTCCTGTAATAGCTAGCTAGCCCTAGGAAACTTCTTATTTCTGACACAGTCGTTGGCGGGCTCCAGTTCTTGACAGCTTCCACTTTAGAAGGATCCACAGCGATACCCTCCTTTGAAATGATATGGCCAAGAAATGAGACTTCCTTAAGCCAGAACTCACATTTACTAAGTTTGGCATAGAGTTTGTGTTCTCTTAGAGTCTGCAAGGCAATTTTCAAATGTTCCTCATGTTCCTCCTTTGTCTTGGAGTAAATAAAAATGTCATCAATAAAGATGACTACAAACTGGTCCAGATAAGGCTGGAAAACTTTATTCATGAGTTGCATAAATGCTGCTGGGGCATTGGTTAACCCGAACGGCATTACAACAAACTCATAATGACCATAACGACTTCGAAAAGCCATTTTGTATATGTCTTCGTCTTTAATTCTGAGCTGGTAATAACCTGACCTGAGGTCTATCTTGGAAAAATACTCTGCTCTCAAAAGTTGATCAAAGAGTTCATCGATACGTGGCAACCGATACTTGTTCTTAATTGTAAGTTGATTTTGTCCCTGATAATCGATATAGAGCCTGAGTGATCCATCCTTCTTCTTGACAAAAAGGACTGGCGCACCCCAAGGGGATATGCTAGGTTGTATGAATCCCTTGTCCAATAATTTCTAAAGCTGCATCTTCAATTCCTTAAGTTTTGTGGGGGACATCTATGGACGCACTAAAATTCGCTTATTCAAGTTGTTCGTCTATTGAGTGCGTGGGCGTGCCAGTCACTGAAGTGACAATTTATTCGGGCTCCGAAGAGCCCATGGTGCGCTCGACCTGACTCGATCAGACGATTGTGTGGTTCGTGTCGGGACCAGATCCCGTCATGTCGTAAAGGTCATGACGTCATTTACATCCCCTATACGAGGGAACACCCTTGATTAATTGCCGAAATTAGGGGCCCTGCGGCCGAAAGGACTAATACTAACTGCGCAATATAGAAACAAGAATAAATCGCATCAGGATCCACATTGGGTTCCGGGCCACGGGTCATGTCGGTCACTCATAGACCCTTTTCATGTTTGGACAAAAGTCCGTGATAGAAATGCGGTGGAAGCCGGGATGAATCCGTTCAAATGTCTGCCGAGCATTCGGCAATTTTAATGATGACTCAAAAGGGGTCCGGCCTGAGAAACTGGTCCAGTCTGGTTGGAATGTCGGCCAAAGACTAGGTCGGAGCCTGGCCATGTCGGGACAATTCCCAAGAATCGGGCCCGGCCTGAGAGGGCGGCATTATTGTTCCTTCTGCGTCGAGTCACGGAGAGAGACAGGGCTGCAATATGGATTTCTACCATTTTTTATCTGGGATTTTTTCTTTATCATATAATCTTGTGCTGTTTATTACCCTTTACGCATTTGTTTCGGATGATATTTTTTTACTTATTATTATTATTATTATTATTGTTATTATCATTATATATATCTATATTATTTTTTTACACATTTTTGTTTATTTATTATGCATTCAGGTTTATTTATTTATCATGATTTTTGTTATTTTTTTTGTTAGTATTATTATCATTATCATTATATATTTTTACATGTTTTTTTTTATGAAGAGTGGGCCGTTTGGGGGGGTTAAGCGGGGCTGAAGGAGTGTGCCGGCGAGGACAGCAGGTAGCGTGCCGGCGAGGGTAGCTTGGAGCGTGTCGGGGAAGCCCACAGATAGTGTACCGGTGAAGGAAAGGGGGGGTGGCATGCTAATGAAGACATTCCAAAGAGCGCCGGCGAATGGAGGAGAGGAGCGTGCCGGGCTAACTCAAAGTCTGTACCTCGTCTGCTAGAGCCTGCACATTATCCATTTACTACAACTCAAAGTCTGTGCATTGGCTGGTAGCACACACGTAGAGTCTGTACATTGTCCATTTACTGCAACTCAAAGTCTGTACACTGGCTGCTAGCACACACGAAGTCTGTACGTCCCTCAGCCCAAAGTCAATACATTGGCTGGTCGCTGCAACACGAAGTCTGTACATCGGCTGGTTGCTGCACACAATGTCTGTACATTCATCGGCTCAAAGTCTGTACATTGTCTATTTGCTGCAACTCAAAGTCTATACATTGGCCGGTTACCACAACACAAAGTCTGTACATTCATCAGCCCAAAGTCTATACATTGGCTGCATTCATCAGCTCAAAGTCTATACATTGGCTGGTTCATCGGCTCAAAGTCTATACTTTGGCTGGTCACTGCAACACAAAATATGTACATTCATCAGCCCGAAGTCTATACATTGGCTGCATTCATCAGCTCAAAGTCTAGACATTAGCTGGTCACCGCAACACAAAGTCTGTACATTCATCAGCCTGAAGTCTATACATTAGCTGCATTCATCAGCTCAAAGTCAAGACATTGGCTGGTCACCGCAACACAAAGTCTGTACATTCATCAGCCCAAAGTCTATACATTGGATGCATTTATCAGCTCAAAGTCTGCACATTGGCAGGTTCCTGCAATACAAAGTCTGTACATCGGCTGGCTGCATGCACACAAAGTCTGTACGCCCATCAGCCCAAAGTCTATACACTGGCTGGTTGCTGCAACATCAAGTCTGTACATCGGATGGTTGCATGCATACAAAGCCTATACGTCCATCAGCTCAAAGTCTGTACATTATCTATGCAACCAGCACACAAAGTCTATACATCCTTCAGCTCAAAGTCTGTACATTATCTATGCGACCAGCACGCAAAGTCTATACATCCTTCAGCTCAAAGTCTGTACATTGTCTATGCAACCAGCACACAAAGTCTATACATCCTCAGCTCAAAGTCTGTACTTTGTCTATTTGCTGCAACCCAAAGTCTATACGTTGGCCAGCTCAAAGTCTGTATATTGTCCATTTGCTGCAGCTCAAAGTCTATACATTGGCCAGCTCAAAGTCTGTACATTGTCCATTTGCTGCAGCTCAAGGTCTATACATTGGCCAGGTAAAAGTCTGTACATCGTCCATTTGCTGCAGCTCAAAGTCTATACATTGGCCAGCTCAAAGTCTGTACATTGTCCATTTGCTGCAGCTCAAGGTCTATACATTGGCTAGCTCAAAGTCTGTACATCGTCCATTTGCTGCAACTCAAAGTCTATACATTGCCCAGCTCAAAGTCTGTACATTGTCCATTTGCTGCAGCTCAAAGTCTATACATTGGCCAGCTCAAAGTTTGTACATTGTTGTCACAAGCATATTAGGCCCATGCATTCGTTCACGGCATGTTTGAACATCCATTTCCAATGTACATGCTTCACTGTCTGCATTTGTGCAATCCTTCACGCAAGGTCTATACATTGCTTGTTGCTGTGTTCGTGTATCAACCTGCCAAGTCTGTGCATTGGGTTCCACTTCGGAGAAACGGTGGAAGAAGAGGTGACACGGAGAGATAGATGAGGGAGAGTGAGGCGGTGAGAGGGAGAGAGGTGTGCCGGCGAGGGGGGAATGAGATGGTGAGAGGGAGAGAGCGTGAGTGAGACGGTGAGAGAGACGGTGGAGGGAGTGTACCGGTGAAGGAGGATGGAGGTGTACCGGTGTGGGGAAGAGACGGAGGGAGAGAAAGAGAGAGATGGAGGGAGAGACGGAGGGGGGGTGTACTGGAGAGAGGAAAAGATGGAGAGAGAGAAGTGAAAGACGGAGAGAGAGACGGTGGAGGGAGTGTACCGGGGAAGGGGAAGAGTGAGACGGAGGGAGAGAGTGTGAGTGAGACGGTGGAGGGAGTGTACCGGTGAAGGAGGAGGGAGGTGTACCGGGAAAGGGGAAGACCAGATGTGCCGATGAAGGCCCACTTCTCCTTTACTTATTTTTTAAGGCTTTTCTTTTCTTCCTTTGGCTTTTTGCAGTTTTATACAAGTCTTTCCTCCCTCTCCATTCGTTCGTTAGTTTTCTTTGCCCTTTAATATGTCATTGTTTCACCTATTTGCTGCATCCTTTTGCCTTTTTATGTGTTATCATTCTATTTGTTTGTTGCTTTATTTTGTCTCTTCAAAGCGTTATTATTTCTAACGAAAATTCGGCAGCATCTCCCCTTGACCCGAGCGTAAGGGAGATAAAGGGAACGCGCCCACATGGAGTGGCGGAACCCGATAATTGGAGGTGGGCGCCCGAGAGCGGCAACACCTTAACAAAACCTCAAAAAACTCGGAGGAAAACAACGAACCGGGAAACCTCTAAGGCTGGACAGGGTGTACTGGGGGTTAGCCAAGGCGTGCCGGCCAAGGACGGTCACAGGGTGTCTGAAGGGGGGGTACTGGGCTAGGGTGAGACCAGGCGTGCCGCTGGGGCACCAAGGGAAAGTGAACCATGGGGCTGCTATGGGTGTGTTGGCCAAAATACCGGAAGGGTGTGCCGATGGGGAAAAGCGCAAGTGCACCGGATAGGGCTCCAAAAGGGTTGGTCTGCTAACGGGGCGGGGTGTTAGACCTATCAAACCCACAAGGACTTCCGGCAGGAGGGAAAAGGGTTGAAAGGGGCAGACACATGTGAAGGCATTGGGCTTTACAGGAGGAGGTTCGTGACCTCAAACCGTTCAAGATGACACAGGATCCGGAGGAATCCGCCGGCATAAGGGATGAACACAAACACCGGAAAGTAAAGGGAAAGACGATCAAACGCACTGTGGCTCAAAACCAACGAGACAAAGAGACAACCCACTGAGGGGGACGATCTTAAATCATGGGGGAGCAAAGGGCCGTAGCCGTCCGCATGCATTACAAAACACGCCCGAGCTAAAGCTACGGCAAGAAATAAAACCAAAGAACAAAAGAACGGAGAAGGAGAAAACAAAGAACAAAAGAAGAGGAGGTGTTGGGGATCGAGGCAGGGACGACCGTCCACTGCTCTTTCCCCCGCCTTCCCCTGCTACATCAAGCCCTCTCTCTCTCTTACTCTCTTCTCTTTGCCTGGTGGTTGTCGGAAGACTCCACGCCGGAGCCCTCTCCCTTCTCTTCTCTCTTCTCCTTCTTCTCGTAGGTGGCTTTGTGTCTCTTTGTCTCTTCTCCCTGTGTGCCTCTTCTCTCTATTCGTCTCTGTTTGTCGGAATGGGAGTGGTTTTATACTCTCAGTAGCGGGAGCCCTCGAGCATGGCAGTCGGAGGCGGGAAGCGGCTGGTCATGATGGGGTTTGACTTCCCCCATCCTAGATGTCAGGGGAGTAGCCTGCGTGGCCAAACCTCTGGTTGACACCTCAGACAGCTCACTGCGTGCCAAGGATACGTAGGGCATGGGCGTCACGTCGTTCCGTTGAAATGCCTTCACGCTGTGCCGCTGGCTAGCTCAAGAAGTGTGCCGCATGAGGGCCAAAAGGGCGTGCCGCTGAAGCCCCAAATGGGCGTGCCGCTGAAGCCCTAAATGGGTGAGCCGCTGGAGGCCCAAATGGGCGTGCCGCTGAAGGCCAAATGGGCGTACCGCTGAAGCCCCAAATGGGCGTGCCGCTGAAGGCCAAATGGGTGTGCCGCTGAAGCCCCAAATGGGCATGCCGCTGAAGCCCCAAATGGGTGTGCCGCTGAAGGCCAAATGGGTGTGCCGCTGAAGCCCCAAATGGGCGTGCCGCTGAAGGCCAAATGGGCGTGCCGCTGTAGGCCTGGGGCTGTGCCGCTGAAGGCCACCAGGGTGTGCCGTTGAAGGGCAAGGGTGTGCCGTTGAAGGCCACACCGGGTGCATTTCTGAGCCCGTTCTAAGCCCGTTGTGAGCACGAGTCATGGCCCGCTTGATTTTCTCCGTGGCCCGTGGTTTGTGAGGCCCTTGGTGGTTGATTTCTCTTCACTGTCGTGACTCTAGAGACAGCCTCACGGTAGTGTGTGCATGTTCGGGGAATCCAGATGACCAGTCTCTCTAGGGCTTCTTCACTCGGTTCCGTTGTTGATGTTGGGCCGAACAGGATATCTGGGTGTGCAATTTTTGGTGTCCACAAATTCCCCCCACCCACGGGTAGCGCGGGCCAAGGATGAGTCGGGCGGTGCCCGCGGGTGTACTGGCCTCTTTTCCTCTTCGTCGGTGTCACCGGGGTGTCGGGAGCCGACATCACTTGTTTATCTCCTCTTTTCTTCGCCTGTGCCGACGGGGTGTCGGGAGCCGACCTGGTTTGTTGGTCTCTTTGTCTCTTCGTCAGCGTCGACGGGGCGTCGGGGACTGACATGCTTTGTTGGTCTCTTTGTCTCTCCGTCAGCGTCGACGGGGCATCGGGAACTGACATGGTTTGTTGGTCTCTTTGTCTCTTTGTCAGTGCCGACAGGGCACCGGGAGCTGACCTGGTTTGTTGGTCTCTTTGTCTCTTCGTCAGTGCCGACAGGGTGCCGGGAGCTGACCTGGTTTGTTGGTCTCTTTGTCTCTTCGTCAGTGCTGACAGGGTGCCGGGAGCTGACCTGTTTTTTGGTCTCTTTGTCTCTTCGTCAGTGCCGACGGGGTACCGGGAGCTGACCTGGTTTGTCGGTCTCTTTGTCTCTTTGTCAGTGCCGACAGGGTGCCGGGAGCTGACCTGGTTTGTTGATCTCTTTGTCTCTTCATCAGTACCGACATGGTGCCGAGAGCTGACCTGGTTTGTTGATCTCTTTGTCTCTTCATCAGTGCCAACAGGGTGTCGGGCTCTGACCTGGTTTGTTAGTCTCTTTGTCTCTTTGTCAGTGCCGACAGGGTGCCGGGAGCTGACCTGGTTTGTTGATCTCTTTGTCTCTTCGTCAGTGCCGATAGGGTGCCGGGCTCTGACCTGGTTTGTTAGTCTCTTTGACTCTTCGTCAGTGCCGACAGGGTGTCGGGAGCTGATCTATTTTGTTGGTCTCTTTGTCTCTTCGTCAGTGCCGACAGGGTGCCAGGAGCTGACCTGGTTTGTTGATCTCTTTGTCTCTTCGTCAGTGCCGACAGGGTGTCGGGAGCTGACCTGGTTTGTTGATCTCTTTGTCTCTTCGTCAGTGCCGATAGGGTGTCGGGAGCTGACCTGGTTTGTTGGTCTCTTTGTCTCTTCGTCAGTGCCGACAGGGTGTCGGGAGCTGACCTGGTTTGTTGGTCTCTTTATCTCTTTATCAATGCCGACATGGTGTCAGGAGTTGACCTGGTTTGTTGGTCTCTTTGTCTCTTCGTCAGCGCCGACAGGGTGTCGGGAGCTGACCTGGTTTGTTGGTCTCTTCGTCTCTTCATCAGTGCTGACAGGGTGCCGGGGACTGACGTAGTTTATTTGTCTCTTTGTCTCTTTTCTTTTCTCTTTTTTTTAACCACGTGACCGGTACAAGCGCCCTTTTGGGTTTTCGCCGGCACCGGCCCCCTCTTGCTTTTGCCCACGCGCCCTCTCGGGTTTTCACGTGGCGGGGTACCCGATTTTGCCTGCCGCGCCCCTTCGGGTTTTCGCCACAGCTGGGTTGTTGCCATTTTTACCCTTGTCCCCTTGCAGGGGCAAGTCTGGCGGGGCACCTCTATTTTAAACACCTTTCTCCCTTTTTTTCTTTTTTTTGATGATCGGATAATATGTAATTATTGGCTAGGGCCCGAAGCCTTGCGCCGAAAGATAACGTTCATTCGTTGGCAAGAACATAATGCCAACGCAACGGGACATTCTCTGCCGATTCGGACGTAAGGCCCGTAATGGTGGTATTGTGTGAGAGCGGGTGGCTAGGGCACGAAGCCTTGCGCCGGGAAGGGACTTATTCGTTGGCAAAGGACTAAGGCCAGCGCAATGATCGAAATTTTGCCGATTCGGACGTAAGGCCCGTAATGGCGATTTTGCATGAGAGAAGGTGGCTAGGGCGCGAAGCCTTACGCCAGAGAAGACTTATTTGTTGGCAGGGAACTAATGTCAACGCAGAGGTGGAGTCGGCTTTGCCCGTGCAGACGCCCGTCGACACGTAAGGGCGTGCGGACGAAGTGTTTCCATGGAGACGTCTATTATCGTGCATATTTTTATTCGCATATCTATACATATGTATATACGTATATATACATATATACATATATACATGTTTATATTAATTTAGTATTTTATTACCATACATTTTTTCTCTTTTTTTTATTCATTCTTCTTCTCTCCCCCCTTTTTTCCTCTCTTTTTTTCTTTCATTTTTTTTGTTCACTCCCCCTTTTCTTTTGTGTGTGTCCCCTATATAAAGGGGCGGGGTGGCTCGAACGGGCCACCCCCCGTTTCAAACTCTTCCCCTTCCCTCTCTCTTTCTTTCTCCCTTTTTCGGTGGCCGAGCGGACGAAGCCCCCCCGTCCTTCGCTTCTTCTTCCTCGTCCGTCGAACACCGCCATCATCACCGTCGTCACCGCCGTCTTCTCCATCGTCGGGGTGAGGAGACCGCCGCGAACGGCCCCCTCTCCTTCTTCCTCTTCGTCCCTCTCCATTTCTCTTCTTCCTTCTCCGTCTTCTCCTATTCCCCTTCGTTCGGGAACGGCGGAGCCCTAGGCCCCCCCGTTCCTTCTCTTCCCTCTTCTCTTTTCCTCCTTTTCCCCTTCTCTTCTTCCTCTCCGGCGTGGTGTGTAGAGAAGCGATAGCCGGTGGTGCCGGGGTGAAGGCCGTCGGTCATGCCGTTGAGGGGGTGCAGGGCGTGTCGGTGAAGACGCCAGGGAGCGTACCGAGCAACGGTGGCACGGGTGTGCCGGAGGAATTAAGGCATAGGCGTGCCGGGGAGGGGCTTCTTAGTGCATCGGGAAGGAGCTCGCAGGGCGCACCGGCGAAGGACGCTCCAGGCGTGTCGGGGAAGCATCACTGGGGCCGTGTCGGGGAAGCGCCAGAGGGGCGTGCCGGGGAAGCACCCCACTGGGCGTGCAGGGGAGGCGCCACGGGGCTATGCCGACGAAGTCTGTCTGGGGTGTGCCGGGGAAGGCACTACCTAGGCGTGCCGGGGAGTGGCGTCATAGGTGTGCCGGGGAAGGCCGCCACGAGGTGTGCCGGCGAAGGCCATTGGGCGTACCGGGGAAGGGCGCAGGGTCTGTGCCGGTGAAGGGCCGCTCCAGGGTGTGCCGGTGAGGAACATCATGGGGCGTGCCGGGGAAGACGCCAGGGCTTGTGCCGGTGAAGGGCCGCTCCAGGGGTGTGCCGGGGAAGCCTGTCTGGGCGTGCCGGCGAGGAGAGGGAGCAGCCTTCTTGGATCGCGGGACTTTCGGTGTTGCTCCTCGGGGCCCACCATGACTTTGTTGGGTCCGTCACTTCGTGTGGACGCACACCCGTGTTTTCCCTTACGCCTCTGGCCTAGGGGAAACTCTGCCGAAATTTCATCAGAAATTGGCAATGTCTTATTCATTTCACTTGTAGTAGAGTCCCTTTACAGTTTTCATTTCCTTTTGCCCGTGGCTTATTCTGATCTTCTTCTCTCGTATCTTTACAGATAAATGGCTGCCCCAAGCAGTTCTTCTGCTCCTACTGCCGCTATCGGTGCCGACCTCGTTCCCCAGCCTCCGGTGCCAGCCGTCACATTGCTTAACGTGGAGGAGCTGGACATGGAGCATGCTGAAATAGTCGTGCTGGCCGAGTCCTCGGGTTCTGAGGGCGAGACAATGGACTATAACAGACTCTCTCGGGTCGAGAATCGCTTCACCTTCGATCGGACCGGTGAATATCGGAAGGACTTCCCGAAGGACAAGCATCTGATCCGTTTTCTGAAGTACTTCCGCTCCCAGGAGAGGAGGCAGCTGCGGGCCGTGTGGGAGGTCGAGCAAGTGATCCTGCAGGCTTGCGACAGTTTGTTGTACAGCGTCCCGAGGAGCATCCCGATGTATTTGGTGGGGGAGGCTCGGGAATGGAAGCCCGTCCTGGGGATCGAAGTAGTGCTACCGGTCGAAGACAAATTGGTGCGAGCACCTCAGTTCACCCCTGCGAAGTGGGATATGTCTGCTGGGCGGGTGCAAGGCGAGCCGCCTCGCTTCGGTTTGTTCTTGGCTCCCTTGAAATTGTTATGTTAGATGGACGCAGTATATCTCCACGAAGTGTGGATCTAGAGGGGGGTGAATAGATCTACTGCCTAATCAAAAACCAGTAAGAGGTTCTAATGTGGAATATAGGCAAATTTACTAAATCACTAACCTGAATACTAGAATTGAATAGAAGCGAATCAAGCTGTGAAGATAAACATGAGATCCAGTCGCACACAGTTCATGGACAATCACACAAACACAAGGTACACAGGAATTTTAGGCGGTTCGGTCAGAGACCTACGTCCACCCCACACTCAACCGAGTATGGCTTACTGCTGCGCAGTATAGCTTGCGTCTGCTGGGCACTACAGCTTGGCCTACAAACCGCTGAGCAACACAGCTTGCTGTCCGAGACAAGTCTCGCCTGCTGAGGATTACAGCTTCACCTGTCCAGTGGAATCCTCCACTGCAACTGCTGGGGTTTACAGCTTACTCGACCAGAGGTAGCACCTCTGCTAACAGCTGACTCACAGCTTGAAGAAACAAGAGTTTGGAAAGTAAAGATAGAAGCAAATAAAAATGGAAAACCCAAATGAGAATGTAGCTCGAATGAGCAAAGGCTCAGCTCTGGTATCTGAACCAAGAGTCTGAGATACAACCTCTCAATCAAACTCTATCAATCTCACTTTCTCAACTCATCTCTCTTTTCTTCTCTTCTCTCTTTTTCTTCTTCTCTGTTTTTCTTCTCTCTGTGGATCGGTGGCTCTCTCTGCTGCTTCAGGCTTCTACTCTCACTGTATAGACTTGCCACTTCTTCGATCGATCAGCCTTCATCTGAAGATGAAGACACTCTTTTATATCAGCAAGAGGTTGGATAGGGGCGCGTGGCTTCCACATTTCCCGCCCAGAGAATTCCCCTGATCCGAGGCAATTTCATCCACATGGCAGCATCCTTGATGGGCTGCTTCCACGTGTCACCATCACAGCACCTCATCCTCCTTGGATCACAAGCCATGTCATCAATCCCTGCAGTGTATCCCTGTCAGACAGACGAAATAGAAGTGTAAACCCTGTACAGACATTACAGGATGCAGTGTATAGACTTCAGACTGTATAGACTTCATATATGCAGAGCTATGCCATATACAGACATGCTGAATGAATATGCAGACTCATCGTGCAATGTCTAGACTTAGAAGAACATTCAGCAGCTAGTGTATAGACTAGGCAATGTAACAGACAACTGATGATGTATGGACTTCAACTCAAAGATGCACAATGTACAGACTTGAATTCATATGATGCATAATGTGCAGCCTTGAATGTTGTGCGATGTACATACTTCTAGAACGATGCATGCAATGCACTGGATAATGTATGGACTTAGCCGATGCAGACTAGTTGTTGCATCCCTATGGTTTTGATGATGTCCCACACTATAAATCAATCTTCTATCTCTAGATTAATGCTGTTTCATCATGTGAGTGAGTACAGTTCAATGGCTGTCAGATAACATGCTCTACCTTATTTCTGCCTACACTCTGTCTGCACAGTCTTCACACCAGTGCGTCAACTCAGCGTGCTGATGCGTCGACCCTTCAGTCATTGCATGTCTCTGTCTTCACACCAGTGCGTCAACTCAGCGTGCTGATGCGTCAACCCTTCAGTCATTGCATGTCTCTGTTCTCACACCAGTGCGTTAACTCAGTGTGCTGATGCATAGACTCTTCTGTTCAGGTTCTTCATTTGATTAAGTCTATACATCATCAGTTGAACGTAAAAGTAATACGTTGCAGCGTCAACTCATTGGGCTGCAGCGTCAACTCAGCATGTTTGCACTTCGCCTTGAGACTTTCAAGTCTATACACCCTACACTCTTTGCAAGTCTATACAGCCTACCGTCTCATGCAGCGTCTAATGTTAAAGTCTCCACATCGCATTGCATCGTCTCTATCAGTGTCTCACTGGTCTAGTCTGTATAGACTTTAGCGTCTCATGAAAGTCTATGCAACGCATCAGTTTTTAGAAGTCTGTACACTGGCCTTTGCATTTAGCCTCAAAGTCTGTATAGTCGTGTACAGTGGATTCCAAGTCTATACATCCTTCAGCTGGATCTGTTCAAGTCTGTACATCGCCCAACTGATTTGGCAAGTCTATACAACGTGAAGTCTTCACCTCGTCTTGGTTCAAGTCTATACAGTCTGAAGTCTACATTGCTTTACATCCACAGAGTCTGTACAGCCAATCTGACTTCATGGGTAGCATGCCTTTAGTGCGTTGACGCACTTGGCTGACTGCGTAGACGCAATGGTGCGTCTTTCACTTTCTTCTTGTTCACTGCGTCGACGCTGACACTGGATGCGTTGACGCATTGGTCAGCTTGCCTAGGGAGTGAGCATTTTTCTTGAGGAGCTGAGGCGACGCTGCACGCTGGAAGCGTTGACGCCTTGGCTGTTGACCAAGGGTCTTTTGTTAAGCATCATAGTCTGACAATTGTCCACTCTGTACAAGTCTACACATTGGGTTGTACGACCACAATCCTATACATTCTGTTATTACAACTTGAGTCTTCAGAGCTCACAGCACACTCATTACAAGTCTGTACACTGGTTAGGCGTTGTGAAGTCTACACAGTGGCTGAGCAATGTGAAGTCTACACATTTGTCTCCTCTAGAGGTCTATACATTGGCTAAGGATCTTCAAGTCCATACAGAGTCATCTGATGCATGCTGTCTGAAGTCTGTACAGCATGCCTTGCTGTTTACAGCTTTCAAAGACACTTTGCACTGCGTCAACGCAGTGCATAGGCACGTAGTGTAGCGTCAACGCATTGCATTGTGCATACCCTGGTAAAGTCTATACATGCATTTATTCATTAAGTCTATACATGCTCTCACGATTGTACACAGTTACTCAGTTGATGTTTCTAAAGTATATACATTCTTGCTAAAAGCCTGAACTAACTAAGTCTATACATTGCATCTGTCTGTCTGGAGGTGATTCAGGCTGATGATTGGGCACGTGAATCGAGGTTGGCACCTGACACGTGATCCAAGACAACATGCGCATGACACGTGGATGGCAACCTTGTCAGGATGCTGCCATGTGGTCGAAATTCAAATGATCTGGCTAAAAAGTGCATGGGCGGGAACCTGGCAGCCACACGCCATTATCTGCTATAAATATAGAGCTTCATCCTTCAGTAGAAGTTCGATCGTGAAAAAGAAAAAGCAGAAGTCATTGGTGAGAGTCTGCACGATCCAGAAAAGAAAAAGAGCAGAGAGTTCCAGATCTGAGAGGAGTTTGATCGAGAGAGAGAGAGTATGTGTGGATTGATGAATTACTTCATTTGAAGCTACATTTGTATTGGGTTTCAGAACCGATTTCTCCTTCATTGGTTTTTCTTTCTATTTTGCTTTCGTTTATTTTGTTCTTCCATTCTTATTTGAATTGGTTTCCCTCCGGTGTGTGGAGGAAGGGAGTACTACTCCAGTTTCCCTCTGAGTTGCAGAGGAAGAGAGATCGGTGATCTCTGGTGTTGTTAGTGACAGGTTGTCATTAACAGTTTCCCTCCGTGTGTGGAGGAAGGGAGAGGATTCTCCGGTTGTGTTCTAGCTGGGAGCTAGAACAGGTTTCAAGTTCTGTGGGTAGCAGAGCTTGGTCGAGGGATTTGATTCCCTTGGGTGTTCAAGCTGTGTGGCAGCATCTTGTACATAGACTGAGTCTGCTGTGATCTAGCTTTGTCTAGTGGAATCCTCACTCTAGTTGGAGTGCGGGGTGGATGTAGATTGCGGACTGTAATCGAACCACCTAAAAACCGAGTGTCTCCTCTGTGGTTTACTATTGATTTCTGTGCTCTTCATTTGCTTGTCTCTTTGCCTTCAAGTTTTCAGTCTTTCCTCTCATTTACATTTCTCTGTGTACGGGTTAAGGAGGTGCGTTAGCAGTAGAATCTATTTTCCGCCTAAGTTTCTGCAAATTGGGAGTGATCTATTCATCCCCCCTTCTATATCACTCTTGCTGCGCTAACAATTGGTATCAGAGCAGGTTTACGCCATGTGGACGAACGGTCAAGGAAATGCTAGTGGTCCTAGAACCTTCATGGCCGAAGGTCAATCCATTAGTCGCCCTCCTTATTTCGATGGTAGTAACTATCTGTTTTGGAAGAACAGGATGGAAGTGTTCATCAGGGCTCAGAGTCATAAACTATGGAGAGTAATCACGATGGGGCCATATGAGCTGCCACCAAACGAGGATGCTTGGACAGATGACCATGTCAAGCTCTCTTCACTCAACTGGACAGCGCTGAACATAATCCAGTGTGCTGTTCATCTAGAGGAATATGCCCGTATATCTGCATACAGAACTACCAAGCGAATGTGGGATGAGCTGCAATTGATCTATGAAGGTACAGCTCAAGTGAAAGTCTCGAAGGTAAACCTCTACACTTCTAAGTATGAAATGTTTAAGATGAATGCAGATGAGAATATAACCGAAATGTATGCCAGGTTATCCTTGATCACTAACACTCTTAAAGGGCTAGGGAAGGATCTTGCTAAGGCAGATATAGTCAGGAAAATCCTTAGATCTTTATCCCCGGCATGGCACACTAAGGCCATTGTGATTGAGGAATCAAAAGATATGACTGTCTTGACTGTGAATGAACTCATAGGATCCCTTATGACCTATGAGATGAATTTCCAAGGAGGTGGAGAAGGAAGTGAGAGGAAGGGTAAAAATGTAGCTCTAAGAGCTTCCCGCAACAAGGGTAGTAACAGTGGGAGCAGCAGCAGTAGCCCCGAGTCTGAGTCCGAGCTTGAAGGTTTATCAAATCTCGACTAGGAGGAGCAGGCAATGCTCACTAGACAGTTTAGAAAATTTTTGAAGAAAAAGGGAAAGACCTTTAGGAAGATGAAGCCACAACCCTTTAACAAGAATGCTGAATTTACCAGTTACAGGGATAGAAATCCTAAGAAACTGACTTGTTTTAATTGTAACAAACAGGGACACATGAGAGGCGAATGCCCAGACCTCCAGAAGAAGGGTCCCTATCTTCAGAAGAAAAACATAAAGGTGCAGAAGAAGAAGAAGCCACACGCGATGGTCTGCACATGGAGCGAGGAAGAAGAAGACCCCGAAGATGCTTCCTCAGAAGAATATGATGATGGAATTTGCCTTATGGCAAACAGTGAAGAGGAGGTAATAAACATTTTTGAAAATTTCTCAATTAATGACTAGGAGGATGCTTATGGTGACTTGCTAGATAAATTTAATTCTCTTAGCAAAGAGCATAGAGTTCTGAAAAGAAAATTTAACACAAATATTGAAGAACAAACTCTGGTCTGTGAGGAAAATGAAAAGCTAAAAGAACAACTAGAAGAAATGACCTCACTAAGGAAAGAGAATGATAAGCTTAAGGGAGAAATTCAAGAAAGTCAAAAATAGCTCAATGAATTCAAAACTAAAATTGAAGAAAGCATGAATGAAATTAGAGTGAATTCAGAGAAATATGAAGCTGTGAAGAAAGTAAATGCTGAACTCCTAAAGAATCATGAGTCTCTTCAAAAGGAGCTGGAAGACAAACAGAAAATCTTAGAAAAGTTTGTCCAAGGAAAGACTAGCCTAGATGCTATACTAGGGACTAGGGTCAATTTCAATAAGGAAGGTCTAGGCTATGACCCAACCAACAAGAGACCCTTGCAATTCAAGACCATTACCTTCTGTCCAGAGAAGGGAAAAGAAAAGCTGGACACACCATCCAGCTCAAACAGCTCTAAGGAAACTCAAAGTCCTAAAGAAAACACAAAAACCAGTACTGGACAACCATTTAAGATTGGAATGAACTTTATGAAGAATAACATTAAGTCCACTCACCAGAACAAAAATGGTAGTTGGACCAAGAAAATAAATCAGAATAAGAGCTGGAATTATAACAATCAGATGGGTCCAAACAAGACCTACTGGAGGAATAACTTTCATGGTCAAAGATATGCTAATCAACAAGCCTACAGGAAATTTCCTAGGAATAGGAAGACTAATGAATGGAATAGAACTCACTTCTCCAGTTCAGCTGGATTCAACTTTAATAAACCAGAAAGGAAGGTGCCAGAGAAAACCATGGTGAAACAAATCTGGATACCTAAACACTTGATCAGAGATTTGAACAATGTCCTTGGACCCAACTCATCTTGGCTGCTTGATATATTTGTGTAGATCGGCCTGGCAGCTGAAGACAACAAGTGGTATCTCGACAGTGGCTGCTCCAGGCATATGACAGGAGACCGATCCAAGTTCAGCAAGATAGAGATGAAGCCAGGGGGTCTAGTCAAGTTTGGAGGAAAGAACAAAGGTAAAATAATTGGAGTTGGCACAGTATGTAAGTCTTCCACAAATTCCATTGAAAAAGTATTACTTGTGGAAGGGCTTCAACACAACCTGATTAGCATTAGCCAATTATGTGACAGGGGTCACAAGGTTGTATTTGATGATTGTTCATGCAAAATCCTTGAAACAAATTCTGACATGGTTAAATTTGTAGCCAACAGGATTAATAATGTCTACATTGTAGACTTAGATGAGAAATCTGAATCTACTATTTGCTTATCTGCTAATTCTGAAAATGATGCCTTTGAATGGCATAGACGTCTAGGTCATGCTAGCTTTTCAAGTTTAAATAAATTGGTCAAGCATGATTTAGTTAGAGGCATGCCTAGAATTAAATTCAACTCAATATCAAAAGCATGTGATGCCTGTGCTCTAGGCAAATAGACCAGAAATTCCTTTAATTTAAGATCTGAGCCATTGTCTTCTAGACCAATGGAACTTCTTCATATGGACCTTTTCGGTCCAACTAGAACTCAGAGTCTTAATGGAAACAGGTTTGGCTATGTCATCATAGATGACTTCTCTAGATATTCATGGATATTTTTCTTAGCAAATAAGAGTGATGCATTTCAAAAGTTTAATCTGTTTTTCAATAAGGTCAAACAAGAAGGGAAGTATAAGGTTAGTTCTATTCAATCTGACCATGGAGGTGAGTTTGAAAACTCCATGTTTACTGATCTTTGTGACAAAGAAGGACTAACTCACAGGTTTTCTTCTCCCAAGACACCTGAACAAAATGGGATTGTGGAGAGAAGAAATAGAACAGTGGTGGAAATGGCCCGAACCATGTTGATTGAAAGTAAATTACCTAGAAGGTTTTGGGTAGAAGCGGCCAATACAGCAACCTACATAATCAATAGGGCCATGGTAAGACCCATACACAAGAAAACACCCTATGAGCTTCTAAAAGGTAAGAAACCAAACTTATTTCATTTCAGAATTTTTGGAGCAAAATATTTTATTCATAACAATGATAAGAAAGATTTAGACAAGTTTGAAGCCAAGAGTTCACCTGGAATATTCTTGGGTTATTCTGAAGTGTCAAGGGCATATAGGGTATTTAACATATCAGATCAGAAAGTGGAAGAATCTCCACACATCCTTTTTAGTGAAAAGAAAGATGTCTCTAATGTTGAAAATCTTGACAGGGATTCCAATCATGGTGGAGACTTTCTAGAAGACCAACAGGAAGAAGAGAAGACCCAGCCAAATAAAGAAACAAATTCCCCCAATCAGGAAGGGCCAAGAGAAACAGGTGAGTCTTCAACAAATATCAGAATTCTTAAAGACCATCTTTTAGATAAAGTCATAGGCAATCCTGAAGATCCTCTTCGGACTAGGTCTCATTTTAGAAATGTGAATAATGATGACTTAATTGCTTTAGTCTCACAAATTGAACCCAAAACAGTAGAAGAGGCCTTAGCTGATCAAGCGTGGGTCAATGCTATGAGTGAGGAATTAGGTCAGTTTGAAAGGAATAATGTCTGGGAGCTTGTCCCAAGACCAGATGGTATTAATGTCATAGGAACCAAGTGGGTGTTCAAAAATAAGATGAATGAAGATGGAATTATCTCGAGGAATAAAGCCAGACTAGTAGCCAAAGGCTACTGTCAGGAATTCGGTGTAGACTTTGATGAATCCTATGCACCTGTTGCTAGGATGGAAGCTATAAGATTGTTGCTTGCCTTTGCATGCTCTAAGAACATAAAGCTCCAACAAATGGATGTTAAAAGTGCCTTTTTAAATGGAGTCATTAAAGAAGAAGTTTTTGTTGAACAACCTCCTGGATTTCAATATTCTCCTCAACCTAACCAAGTTTTCAGGTTAAACAAAGCCGTGTATGGTCTAAAGCAGGCTCCAAGAGCTTGGTATGAAAGATTATCTGAATTTCTGATCAGCAAGGGCTACAAAAGAGGTAAAGTTGATCAGACTTTATTTACCAAGGGCATGAATAAAGATCTCATCATAGTTCAGGTATATGTAGATGACATTGTATTTGGATCAACTAAGCATGAACTATGTGATGAATTTTCTACCATGATGTCTACTGAATTTGAAATGAGCTTGGTTGGTGAACTAAAATATTTTCTTGGATTGCAGGTACAGCAGCTAGAAGATGGGTGCTTCATCAACCAAACCAAATACACAATGGAACTGTTCAAATGGTTTGGCATGGAAAACTTAAAGCACATTACTACACCCATGGGCACCAATACTTCATTGGATGCAGATGAGACAGGTAAAGAAGTAAATGCCAAACTTTATAGAGGTATGATTGGATCACTACTTTACTTGACAGCCTCTAGACCTGATATACAATTCAGTGTAGGAATGTGTGCAAGGTATCAGTCTAGACCTACTGAACTACACTTAGCTGCAGTTAAAAGAATCTTCAGATATTTGTCAGCTAGTCATTCTCTTGGTTTATGGTTTCCTGCATCTCACACACTTAACCTAGTAGCATACACAGATGCTGACTATGCAGGCTGTAAACTAGACAGGAAAAGCACAAGTGGCCATTGTGAATTCTTGGGTGCGTGTTTAGTGTCTTGGGGCTCCAAGAAACAACATTATGTGGCCCTCTCCACTGCAGAAGCTGAATATGTGGCTGCAGGGAGTTGTGGAACACAAGTCATATGGATTAAACACCAGCTTCAGGACTACCAAGTAGACCTGGGGTGCACACCTATTTACTGTGATAATACTAGTGCCATCAATCTTGCTAAAAATCCTGTTTTGCATTCACGAACCAAACACATAGAGATAAGACATCATTTTATAAGAGATGAGGTGTCTAAGAATAATTTTGAACTGATTCATGTAGGCACAGATAATCAGATTGCTGACATATTCACAAAACCTCTGGATAATGAAAAATTTTCCACATTGAGAAGAGAATTAGGCTTATACAAATTATCTTAATTATGAAGCCTGTTCTTGTTGTGAGGGGGAGTTGTGCCTGTCTGATGTTTAGCCTTCTTGCATGCTGGTTTAAGGGGGAGTTCAGAATGCTTACTGGTTAGCTTTCAGGAATGCTCTAAATAAAGGAAATCCTTGAGACTTTGCTGGAATGTTTTATTGGGGAATGCTATGTCTTAGGGGGGGCTGAGTTGTGATGTGAGAAGAGAAGTTCTTTGATAGATTCAAAAGGGCTGTCCAGATGTGTACCTTTGCTGGTCTTGCATGACTGATTTAGTGTGGTTCTCTCAGGAAGTAGAGTGTCACTTATCTCTTAAGTCTATAAGTCAGTGACTCTAATCTCCAAGTTAGAATCTTTCCTTTGGTACTCCTTCAGAGATCTGGACTAATTGCATAAAGTATATCTTCCTACATTGTCATTGATTATGGTTCAGGCCAAAAACTTGTATGTCTTGATATCTGACCCAATCAACTTGAAATCTAGACTTCAAGACTCAATTCAAGAAAAGTCCTTTTTGGTATTGTTTTCAATCATTCTATCTCTTTAACTCAAGGGCTTAACTGAACAAACATGTTCTATTTTGATCACTGAGAAATTGGGAGCTTCATCAATGAAATGAATTTTTCTCCCAAGTCATGAGGTGTCAAATGCTTAAAATGAATGAAAAGTCATGACAGAGCAATGGTGGCTTGCTGGTGAGTAGCTGGGGACTCTGGCCTCTAATCAAGGTGTTTCCTCATGTCAAAAGCCATAGTTACTAACTCTGTTCCTTAATAAAAAAAAGGGAAGGAAGTAATGAGGTACTCACTCTGAGTAACTAGGGATTCAGGCCTCTAATCAAGGTGTCTCCCGAATGTCAAAGGAAGTGAACTACCAACTTACTCATTGATCTTCTTGAAAATCATCTCCAACAAAAATTCCTTGTTGTTATGCAACTAATAGATTGCTTGTCTTCAATACCTTGAGAACACCTCTCTGATTTAGTATCTTGTTGTCTTGTGGAATAGTTGAATGATCAGCTATATCTGGACATACTTGTGAACTCCTACTCTCAATCATCCACTATGTATGATGATAAACTTGTCTATCATTCTACTTCTCTATTGTGTACTGAAGCCTAAAGAATCTTCTCTTGAGATTAGAAACTCACTTATTCTCTTAAGACCTACTCGTGACTTTCTGCACTAAGAAGTTACTGCCCTAAGTCCTCATGTTTCCAACACTATCATACATTCTGTAGTTCTTTTTGCTGATGTCAAAGGGGGAGAGAAGTTTGCAATATCAGTGACTATTATTTTTGTCTTGAGCTTTGAGGGGAGTCATGTTACTTCGTGGAAGATATGGTTATGAGTTGTGGGGGAGATCAGAGTGTGCTGTAGGGAATGTTTAATTCATTTGCATGAGCATGTCTTGAATTTATTCTGCTTGTTGCAGCTGGTATTAACTTTTTGTTGAAACTTGATATTGCTTGATTCATAGTGTTGTCATCATCAAAAAGGGGGAGATTGTTGCATCCCTATGGTTTTGATGATGTCCCACACTATAAATCAATCTTCTATCTCTAGATTAATGCTGTTTCATCATGTGAGTGAGTACAGTTCAATGGCTGTCAGATAACATGCTCTACCTTAATTCTGCCAACACTCTGTCTGCACAGTCTTCACACCAGTGCGTCAACTCAGCGTGCTGATGCGTCGACCCTTCAGTCATTGCATGTCTCTATCTTCACACCAGTGTGTCAACTCAGCATGCTGATGCATCGACCCTTCAGTCATTGCATGTCTCTGTTCTCACACCAGTGCGTTAACTCAGTGTGCTGATGCGTAGACTCTTCTGTTCAGGTTCTTCATTTGATTAAGTCTATACATCATCAGTTGAACGTAAAAGTAATACGTTGCAGCGTCAACTCATTGGGCTGCAGCGTCAACTCAGCATGTTTGCACTTCGCCTTGAGACTTTCAAGTCTATACACCCTACACTCTTTGCAAGTCTGTACAGCCTACCGTCTCATGCAGCGTCTAATGTTAAAGTCTCCACATCGCATTGCATCGTCTCTATCAGTGTCTCACTGGTCTAGTCTGTATAGACTTTAGCATCTCATGAAAGTCTATACAACGCATCAGTTTTTAGAAGTCAGTACACTGGCCTTTGCATTTAGCCTCAAAGTCTGTATAGTCATGTACAGTGGATTACAAGTCTATACATCCTTCAGCTGGATCTGTTCAAGTCTATACATCGCCCAACTGATTTGGCAAGTCTATACAATGTGAAGTCTTCACCTCGTCTTGGTTCAAGTCTATATAGTCTGAAGTCTACATTGCTTTACATCCACAGAGTCTGTACAGCCAATCTGACCTCATGGGTAGCATGCCTTTAGTGCGTTGACGCACTTGGTTGACTGCGTAGACGCAATGGTGCGTCTTTCGCTTTCTTCTTGTTCACTGCGTTGACGCTGACACTGGATGCGTTGACGCATTGGTCAGCTTGCCTAGGGAGTGAGCATTTTTCTTGAGGAGCTGAGGCGACGCTGCACGCTGGAAGCGTTGACGCCTTGGCTGTTGACCAAGGGTCTTTTGTTCAGCATCATAGTCTGACAATTATCCACTCTGTACAAGTCTACACATTGGGTTGTACGACCACAATCCTATACATTCTATTATTACAACTTGAGTCTTCAGAGCTCACAGCACACTCATTACAAGTCTGTACACTGGTTAGGCGTTGTGAAGTCTACACAATGGCTGAGCAATGTGAAGTCTACACATTTGTCTCCTCTAGAGGTCGATACATTGGCTAAGGATCTTCAAGTCCATACAGAGTCATCTGATGCATGCTGTCTGAAGTCTGTACAGCATGCCTTGCTGTTTACAGCTTTCAAAGACACTTTGCACTGCGTCAACGCAGTGCATAGGCACGTAGTGTAGCGTCAACGCATTGCATTGTGCATACCCTGGTAAAGTCTATACATCCGTTTATTCATTAAGTCTATACATGCTCTCACGATTGTACACAATTACTCAGTTGATGTTTCTGAAGTATATACATTCTTGCTAAAAGCCTGAACTAAGTCTATACATTCCATCTGTCTGTCTGCAGGCGATTCAGGCTGTTGATTGGGCACGTGAATCGAGGTTGGCACCTGACACGTGATCCAAGACAACATGCGCATGACACGTGGATGGCAACCTTGTCAGGATGCTGCCATGTGGTCGAAATTCAAATGATCTGGCTAAAAAGTGCATGGGCGGGAACCTGGCAGCCACACGCCATTATCTGCTATAAATATAGAGCTTCATCCTTCAGTAGAAGTTCGATCGTGAAAAAGAAAAAGCAGAAGTCATTGGTGAGAGTCTGCACGATCCAGAAAAGAAAAAGAGCAGAGAGTTCTAGATCTGAGAGGAGTTTGATTGAGAGAGAGAGAGTATGTGTGGATTGATGAATTGCTTCATTTGAAGCTACATTTGTATTGGGTTTCAGAACCGATTTCTCCTTCATTGGTTTTTCTTTCTATTTTACTTTCGTTTATTTTGTTCTTCCATTCTGATTTGAATTGGTTTCCCTCCGGTGTGTGGAGGAAGGGAGTACTACTCCAGTTTCCCTCTGAGTTGCAGAGGAAGAGAGATCAGTGATCTCTGGTGTTGTTAGTGACAGGTTGTCATTAACAGTTTCCCTCCGTGTGTGGAGGAAGGGAGAGGATTCTACGGTTGTGTTCTAGCTGGGAGCTAGAACAGGTTTCAAGTTCTGTGGGTAGCAGAGCTTGGTCGAGGGATTTGATTCCCTTGGGTGTTCAAGCTGTGTGGCAGCATCTTGTACGCAGACTGAGTCTGCTGTGATCTAGCTTTGTCTAGTGGAATCCTCACTCTATTTGGAGTGAGGGGTGGATGTAGATTGCGGATTGTAATCGAACCACCTAAAAATCGAGTGTCTCCTCTGTGGTTTGCTATTGATTTCTGTGCTCTTCATCTGCTTGTCTCTTTGCCTTCAAGTGATCAGTCTTTCCTCTCATTTACATTTCTCTGTGTACGGGTTAAGGAGGTGCGTTAGCAGTAGAATCTATTTTCAGCCTAAGTTTCTACAAATTGGGAGTGGTCTATTCATCCCCCCCTTCTATATCACTCTTGCTGCGCTAACACTAGTCTGATGTACAGACTTGCTCATTGTTCAGACATCATGAACGATGTACAGACATGCCAAGGGAAACTCTGTACAGACTTGATCAAAGCAAGGCAATCGAGTGTATAGACATCCACAATGCATAGACTTACCAAGCGAAAGGGCTTACAGACAAGATGAATGATGCAAGGCAAACGAATGTATAGACTTCCAATGTATGGACTTGCCAACTGGGCGATGTACAGATTTGAACAAGGCAAAGTCTGTACAGACTTGAAAGTGCATAATGTATAGAGTTTGCCAAGACAACTGAACGATGTACAGACTTTCACAATGTGTAGACTTTGGCAACACAACGGCTGTACATACTTCCACTCAACTGCGATGTACAGACTTGCCAAGGGAAACGACGGTAAAGCTATCAGTGTATAGACTTTGAGTGCAACGTCGGTAAAGCTACCGATGTATAGACTTGCAAGTTGAACTAGTGGATGTACAGACTTGGAAGTTCACTGATGGATATACAGACTTCACCTCAAGCAATCTACAGTGCAGTGTATGGACTTGAAGAACAATGTATGACGCTGTACAGACTTCCCTGATGCATGCTACATTCCAATGTATGGAGTTCCCTTCGTGCATGCTACAGTCCAATGTATGGACTTACCTTCGTGCATGCTACAGTCCAATGTATGGACTTTGAATGTTGATGCATGAACAGTTCGATGTACATACTTTCAATGTATAGACTTCTAGTGAGACGGACGATGTACACACTTAGCCAATGCAATGCAATGTATGGACTTCAAAATAAGACGGACGATGTACACACTTAGCCAATGCAATGCAATGTATGGACTTCAAATAAGACGGATGATGTACACACTTAGCCAATGCAATGCAATGTATGGACTTCAAATAAGACGCTGCATGAGACGCTGAAATAATGTATAGACTTGCTAGTTATATGAGCTGCACTGTATAGACTTTACATAAGATGCTCAATGAGACGCTCAATGTACACACTTCAAGTCCAGTGTATAGACATTGCCTTAGACTCTAAATGAGACGGACGTTGTGCAGACTTTAGACAATGTAATGTATAGACCTGATGCTGCATGAAACACTAAATAAGACGGACAATGTTCAGACTTAGCCAAAGCAATGTATAGACTTTGGGCTCGCCATGCAGTGTACAGACTTAGAGCACAAACGCCACGATGCAATGTATAGACATGCTAGTTATGTGAGCTGTAATGTATGGACTCTGCTATGCATGAAGATGAGTGTATAGACTTGGAAATCTGGGGGCGTCGACGCATGATGCATGAGACACACTTACTACGTTGACGCTGCATGAATGTATAGACATGTTCTAAGCGATGCATAAACACAACACAAAGCAGTGTATAGACTCTACGTGCAATGTGTAGACTTTGAGTGTGTGTGTAGTGCGTGAACTTGTAAAATGCATGGAACACACATACAATCTGATAAGAATAATTTTATCAAAGCATAAACAGTTGCCAATCAATCAAAACAAGGTGTTACTAATGAAGTAAAACATATTGTCAACATCATCAACACAGAGGAGTCACAACAATCTCCTCCTTTTTGATGATGGTAACCCCATATCATATAGAATAGCAATTACCTGTCATACAGATGATGAAAGATATGATTTGTTATTCAGATTGTCATGCAGATGCTATGCATGCATGCTACGAAATGTAAGCAACTCCCTGCTAACAAAATCTCCCCCTTTGCCATAACATAATGCATACACTTCCCCTGGAATGAATACAGAATTCATACAATATTCTCCCCCTTTGCCATCAACAAAGAGGAGGGAAAGTGAGTACAAGGAAAGGAACAAGAGATATCATCTGACTAGCATTCTGAACAAGTAGTTCAGGAATAAGTATTCTAAAGCACAGAGTCTTCAGTCATATGAAGTTATAAACTACTTTCAGATAGAATTCTGGTTTAAAGACTATAAAATTTTAAGTTCATGCACTACAATCAATGGATAAATTTTCTGTGCATGATAAAACAATAAACAAGAATCACATTTGCATGAGAGATTCAGTTTCAAAATATCTTACTTTCATAGACTCAATAAAAAGATGATTAAGAGATACCAGGTCATGTATTGAAAATAAACAAATTGACATCCAAGAAATTTCTTGTGAAGGAACAACATTTTCAATATGAGTTCATTTAGGGCATTCAGGTACCATTTGCCTTTTTGCGTAAGGGTATACGTTTATCAGACGCCAATACCCCTAGATACTCAACATCATGCACCATTCTGCCTATGATCAAACACAATAAAACTAATTTACACCTTTTTGTATGAGGGTACACGTTTATCAGACGCCAGTTACCCCCATGTACTCAGTGAAACCAACCTACTGTTTTGATCATTTTATACAGAGATAGCTGATACACCTCATGACATGAGTGTTGTCCATTTCTTTGATGGATCACTCAGTTTCTCAGTGATTTACCAGTCATTGCTCTGCCAATGTTATTTTTCATGTAGTTTTCAAGATTTTCAACATTATCTTAGCTGTCCTTTATCTGTTTCAGAATGACTTGTTTAAAAACAATACACATGCTAGGCTTCTCTAACATGATTTCAGATGAATTTATAGATTTCAGATATAAGTAGCTTTGTCTGACATGAAATAAGAAAAGGGTTGAGAGTTTTATCAATTTTCAGCTTTCTTATTTACGGATTGTAATCTTTAAACTCCAAAAATTATAAAATTTAAACCATTAAGTCAGTCTTTAAGCAATTGAAATTCTTATAACTGAAGAAGTCCGTTTTCTATTGCTTAGAAATCAGAACTGACTAACAGATTGCCATATGTCAGACTCAATCATTCAGAGTCAAAGAATGAATGAATTCAAGAAAGTTGATAGCCACTCTGAATTTTTAACAATACTCCCCCTGTCTATATGCATGCAGTTTTGCTAATGAATGGCAAGAATTAGATACCAACTGTTATAATATGCATTACTATGCTCTGTTCTATATGCATGTGGTTTTAGATGAGAGAAAGCTTAGACACAATCATAACTAAATGATATACAATGAATAATATGTCATGAAAAATAGGTCATGCATGCATGGTCTAGTTTAACATTCAACAATCACAGAGTTTTATTCAAGCTATCAGATGCAAGTCCAATTCAGAAATTTTATTCAAAGCAGCAGAAAAAATTATTCATCATGCTAAAATTTACACAAGCCAAGTTCTCTTCTAAGAAATTTGAACCTTTCATTCCCAAGAGGCTTAGTAAAAATATCAGTAATTTATTTTTCAGTTTCAATGAAGTTCATTTCAATTTCATTTTTTATTTACAACATCTCTCAGAAAATGGTGTTTTACTTCTATATGCTTAGTCCTAGAATGATGAACATGATTTTTAGCAAGTCATATAGCCCTAGTATTATCACATAACATTGGAAAACATCCCAATTTTATCTGATAATCATCCAGTTGGTGCTTGATCCATTGTACTTGGGCAGCACAATTAGATGCAGCAACATATTCAGCTTCAGTTGTAGACAAAGCTACAGTATGTTGCTTCTCAGATGCCCAAGATACTAGACAGCCACCTAAGAATTGACAGTAGCTACTAGTGCTTTTTCTATCTACTCGACACCCAGCATAATCTGCATCAGTGTAAGCTAGAAGTTCTAACTCACACTTGGCAGGATACCACAGACCTAACTCTTAGGTGCCTAATAAATACCTAAAAATCATTTTCACTGATTTAAGATGTGATTCTTTAGGACTAGCCTGAAATCTATAGCATAAACACACTGAAAATTGAATATCAGGCTTAGATGCTGTAAGATATAGAAGGGATCCGATCATACCTCTATATAGCCTTTGATCCACTAGTTTATCTTTAGGATCTTCATCCAAACTAGTTGAGGTACCCATTGGAGCAGCTATTTCCTTGAGGTTGTCCATTTTGTACTTCTTCAATAAATTCTTTATGTAATTGGACTGAGAGATGAATGTTCCATCCTTTGTTTGTATAACCTGCAGTCCAAGAAACAATTTGAGCTCGCCCATTGAGCTTATTTCAAACTCATTAGTCATTATCTGAGAGAATTCCTCACACAATTTGGGGTTAGTTGGCCCAAACACAATGTCAACCACATAAATTTGAATGATAAGAATATCTGAATGACTCACCTTGGTAAATAATGTTTGATCAACTACACCTCTTGTGAAGTTCTTGTCAGTGAGGAATTTGCTCAACCTGTCATACCAAGCTCTAGGAGCTTGCTTTAAACCATAGAGAGCCTTTTTGAGTTTATAAACATGATTGGGGAAGTCTAAACATTCAAACCTAGGAGGCTACCTCACATAGACATCCTCACTAATTTTCTCATTTAGAAAAGCAGATTTCACATCCATCTGCTGAAGATTAATTCCTAGGGAACATGCATAAGCCAATAATATTCTGATAGCTTCTAACCTAGCTACAGGGGCAAAAGACTCTTCAAAATCTATACCAAATTTCTGATTATACCCCTGAGCTACAAGTCCAGCTTTATTTTTAATGACATTCCCTGATTCATCAGTTTTATTTCTGAACACCCATTTAGTCCCTATGACTATTTCATGATCAGGAGGTGGAACCAAATGCCACACCTTATTACTGTAAAATTGATTGAGCTCTTCATGCATGGCATTAATCCAATGCACATCTTTGAGAGCACAATCAATGGACTTGGGATCAACATTTGAAACAAAAGCATAAGCATTCAATTCATTTTGTATTCTCAAGTGGCCTCTAGTCCTAGGGGGATCATGCAGATTTCCAATTACATTATCTACAAGATGATCTTTAAGATATCTAATGTTAACAATTGGATTGTCATGAGTTGATTTACCTCCCCCAGAGCTGTAGGCTCTTCTTCATTAGGCTCTTCATTTCCTTCCTCATTTCGGATTGGTCTACAGAATTTCCTTCCTTCATAATATCACCACTGTCTTCATTCCTGCATTGACCAACATCAGTCTTTAATAAGGATTCATCAAAAACTATATATGGAGATTCTTCAACAGTTTTGGAATTCAGATTATACACTCTATATGCTCGGGTATTTTCAGAATAACCAAGAAAGATTCCTGGTTCACCTTTAGGTTCAAATTTGTCAAGGTCTCTTTTATCATTAATATAAATGAAACATTTACAACCAAAAACCTTGAAATGAGCAATAGAAGGTTTCTTACCCTTTAAGATCTCATAAGGTGTTTTCTGAGTAGAAGGTCTTACCATGGCTCTGTTAATTACATAACAGGTAGTATTTACTGCTTCAGCCCAAAACTTTCTTGCTAGACCACCTTCAACCAAGAGTGTACGACCCATCTCAACTAGGGTTCTGTTCCTTCTCTCCACTACTCCATTCTGCTCAGGTGTCCTTGGTGAGGAGTACCTATGGTTAATTCCATTTGACCTGCAGAATTCATCAAACTGTGAGTTTTCAAACTCACCTCCATGAACAGTCAAGATATTTTTAATTTTATGATTTATTTTAACATAGAACTCCTGAAATTCTGAGAATGCATCACTCTTTTGAGATAAAAAATAAACCCAAGTATACCTAGAAAAGTCATCTACCATGACAAACCCATACTTCCTCCCTGATAAGCTGACAGATCTGGTTGGCCCAAAAAGGTCCATGTGTATCAGCTCATAGGGTTTAGAAGACAGATTTTCTGTTCTAGACTTAAATGACTTTCTTGTTATCTTTGACTGAGTGCATGCATCACAGATTTTATTTTCTTTCTTGAAGGAAACTTCAGGAAGTTCTCTAACCATGCCATGCTTATTTAGTTTATGCAAAACAGTGTAACTAGCATGACCTAACCTACGATGCCATAAAAATGCTAAGTCTTCTCTACTAGCAGTAAGGCATAGGTTAGAATGTTGAATATCATCTAAATCTATCATGTAAGTGTTATTTATCCTCTTACCAGAAAATTTAACAGTCTCAGAATCAGGTTCAAAGACCTTGCAACATTGAGAGTCAAAAAGCACTTTGCATCCTTTATCACATAGTTGGCTGATACTAAGTAAGTTATAAGCTAAGCCTTCAACCAACATAACATCCTCAATGCAACAAGTAGAACACTTACCTACTTTACATGATCTGACAATTCTACCTTTTGTGTTGCTGCCAAAGGTGACAAGGCCTCCTTGTTTCTCTGTCAGCATGCAGAACTTGGCCTTATCCCCTGTCATATGCCTGGAGCAGCCGCTATCCAAGTACCACAAGTTGTTCTTGGCTGCCAGGCATACCTGCATACACAATTAGGTAGAGAGGTTTGGAACCCAAGACTGATTGGGCTCCAGAATAGATGAAATAGAAGCAAAGCAAGAAAGCAGACTTTTCAGAATCCACATTTGTTTAAATGAATTTTGTTCAGTGGATTCTACATATTTCTTTCTATTGTTGTTCCTTTTCTTCTTGTTGTTTGTCTTCTTATTGTTTGCACCAGCATGATTATTGACAGTGTTGTTTCTTTGCCAGTGCCTTGGCCAGGGTGCATTCATGAATTTGTGGCCATAGTAGTTCTTGGGCTGGCTAAAGAAATTCAGATTCCTAGGTGTCCAATTGCCATACCCATCAACCAAATTTCTAGGGTAAGGTCTATAAGACTGTGTGGCCTGATGTCCATGACCTGTAAACCTTCCTTGAGTCCTAGTCCATCATGACCTATTTGGATAGGTTGACTGTGCAAATAAGTGGGACTGGGCTCTAGGTTGGTAGAAGTGTTTGGGTTGAGCTCTAATAGCATTCTACCTCCCCTGCACCTTGGACCCTTCTGACCTATTCATAGGAGTGTATTGGGTCTTCTTCAGAGGTGGTGGTGATAGTGGAGACTTGGTGACCTTAACATGGGATTTATAAGACTGTTTAGGTTGACCCCTAACCTGAGACTGAGCTTTGGGATTCTGCTTGGATGTGCTAGCTCTACTAGGCTCACTCAGTTTTTGTTTGCCCTTCTCCTCAGCACTGGGCTTTTTCAGATTAGCATTTTTGTTCATTGAATTGTTTGAATTCATGCTAATTGGAGGTCCTTTTTCTTTTTGTGCAACAAATGAAATAGTTTTCATTCCAAAGGTTTTCGTTGCACTTGAATTAAATCCTAGGCCCTCTTTTCTAAAGTTGACCTTTGACCGTAACAAAGCATTTAGATTATCAGTACCTTGGGTCATCTTCTCAATGGTTTTAAGCTTGTCCTCATTATCCTTTTGAATGTCTTCAATGGATTTTTTTAGTTCTGTATTCACACTTAGGACAGCTTGATATTTTTCATTTACAATTTTTATCTCACTTTCATATTTCTGGATTTTTAGTTTCCATTCATCAACTTCTTTATCTAACCTCTCATTGTCTTCTTTGGAGGCTTTTAACTCATTTCTGATTTCATCTAATTCAGAACATGTGAGTTTCAAATTTTTATTATCAGATTCTAGACATGCAATTTTATCAGTTAGAGTTTTATCATTTTGCATGGAGTTAATCTTTCTTCTTAGATGCCTGTTCTCTTTCCTAATATCATCAGCTCTATCAGCTATGTCGTGGTAAGCATCTATCCAATCAGCAATTGTGAAATTTTCAAATCTAGTGATTACCTCATCTGAGTCCTCTTCTCTATCTTCTGATCTTATTTCCATAAGGCAAATGGGCTTCTCAGATTCGGCTTCACTGTCTGAGCTGCTACTGAAGGAACCTTCATCTTCATCACTCCAGGTACTCACCATTGCTTTCCCTTTCATGTTCCTTCTCTTTGACTTGTCCTTGTATTTCTGATTCTCTGGACAGTCAGCTTTCAGATGGTCTGGTTTCCTACATTGATAACAAGTATTAGTTTCAGTTTTCTTAGCAGGGTTGTGTTTATACCTTTTGTCCCTTCGTCCGCCATTGTACTTCTTTTGGCTGAATCGTCCTGCTCCTTTCCTGAGGAATCGCCTGAACTCTCTGGTCATCATGGCCATCTCAGAACGAGTTATGTCTTCTTCATTCAGGCTCTCCTCTGATGATGAACTGCTGGAGCTGGATTTGTTGGATTTGCTGGAACCAGCCTTCAGCGCTATCGGCTTCTTCTTCCTCTCAGCTTCCTCCATCTTTGGCATATTAATCTCATATGCCATCAGCGAGCCGATTAGCTCATCAGCCCTTGTATTTCGTAAGTCCCTTGACTCCTCCATCACTGTAGCCTTAGTATGCCAAGCATGAGTCAGGGAGCGCAGTATCTTCCTCACTACATCATATTCAGTCTGAGGTTTCCCGAGACCTCTGAGACCATTTGTAATGATAGTTAATCGAGAGTACATCTCCTTGATGGTCTCGTTCGGCTTCATCTTGAATGCTTCGTATTCTGACACAAGGAGATTAGCCTTCTGCTCTCTAACCTAAGAGGTCCCTTCATGAATGACTTCCAGTGCATCCCACATCTCCTTAGCTGATTTGCAGGCTGATACGCGGGAGAATTCTGTAGGATGCAGAGAGCACTAGATGGCGTTTATGGCACTCCAATTCAGTGTAGACCACCTTATCTCCTCCTTGGTCCAGACTTCCTCATTAGGGGACAGCTCATAAGGTCCCTTGCTGACAACCTTCCAGATCTCGTAATCCTTAGCTCTCAAAAACACTTGCATACAGTTCTTCCAGTATGCGTAGTTAAATCCATCGAAGAATGGGGGCTTTGTGGTTGAGTGTCCTTCAGCTATCATCCCTCGAGCATCCATCATGCCTTTCCTCTTCAGGCGATGAGTCCCTGTAGAAAAGTATGGCTCTGATACCAAGTGTTATGTTAGATGGACGCAGTCTATCTCCACGAAGTGTGGATCTAGAGGGGGGTGAATAGATCTATTGCCTAATTAAAAACCAGTAAGAGGTTCTAATGCGGAATATAGGCAAATTTACTGAATCACTAACCCGAATACTAGAATTGAACAGAAGCGAATCAAGCTGTGAAGATAAACATGAGATCCAGTCGCACACAGTTCATGGACAATCACACAAACACAAGGCACACAGGAATTTTAGGTGGTTCGGTCAGAGACCTACGTCCACCCCACACTCAACCGAGTATGGCTTACTGCTGCGCAGTACAGCTTGCGTCTGCTGGGCACTACAGCTTGGCCTACAAACTGCTGAGCAACACAGCTTGCTGTCCGAGACAAGTCTCGCCTGCTGAGGATTACAGCTTCACCTGTCCAGTGGAATCCTCCACTACAACTGCTGGGGTTTACAACTTACCCGCCCAGAGGCAGCACCTCTGCTAACAGCTGACTCACAGCTTGAAGAAACAAGAGTTCAGAAAGTAAATACAGAAGCAAATAAAAATGGAAAACCCAAATGGGAATGTAGCTCGAATGAGCAAAGGCTCAGCTCTGGTATCTGAACCAAGAGTCTGAGATACAACCTCTCAATCTCACTTTCTCAACTCATCTCTCTTTTCTTCTCTTCTCTCTTTTTCTTCTTCTCTGTTTTTCTTCTCTCTGTGGATCTATGGCTCTCTTTGCTGCTTCAGGCTTCTACTCTCACTGTATAGACTTGCCACTTCTTCGATCGATCAGCCTTCATCTGAAGACGAAGACACTCTTTTATATCAGCAGCAGGTTGGATAGGGGCGCGTGGCTTCCACATTTCCCGCACAGAGAATTCGCCAGATCCGAGGCAGTTTCATCCACATGGCAGCATCCTTGATGGGCTACTTCCACGTGTCACCATCACAACACCTCGTCCTCCTTGGATCATGAGCCAGGTCATCAATCCCTGCAGAGTATCCCTGTTAGACAGATAAAATAGGATTATCAGTTTAAGTGTAAACCCTGTACAGACATTGCTGGATGCAGTGTATAGACTTCAGACTGTATAGACTTCATATATGCAGAGCTATGCCATGTACAGACATGCTGAATGAATATGCAGACTCATCGTGCAATGTCTAGACTTAGAAGAACATTCAGCAGCTAGTGTATAGACTAGGCAATGTAAAGACTTGGACAGACAACTGACGATGTATGGACTTCAACTCAAAGATGCACAATGTACAGACTTGAATTCATATGATGCATAATGTGCAGACTTGAATGCTGTGCGATGTACAGACTTCTAGAATGATGCATGCAATGCACTGGACAATGTATGGACTTAGCCGATGCAGACTAGTCTGATGTACAGACTTGCTCGTTGTTCAGACATCATGAACAATGTACAGACATGCCAAGAGAAACTCTGTACAGACTTGATCAAAGCAAGGCAATCGAGTGTATAGACATCCACAATGTATAGACTTGCCAAGCGAAAGGGCTGTACAGACAAGATGAATGATGTAAGGCAAACGAATGTATAGACTTCCAATGTATGGACTTGCCAACTGGGCGATGTACAGATTTGAACAAGGCAAAGTCTGTACAGACTTGAAAGTGCACAATGTATAGAGTTTGCCAAGACAACTGAACGATGTACAGACTTTCACAATGTGTAGACTTTGGCAACACAACGGCTGTACATACTTCCACTCAACTGCGATGTACAGACTTGCCAAGGGAAACGACGGTAAAGATATCAGTGTATAGACTTCGAGTGCAACGTCGGTAAAGCTACCGATGTATAGACTTGCAAGTTGAACTAGTGGATGTACAGACTTGGAAGTTCACTGATGGATGTACATACTTCACCTCGAGCAATCTATAGTGCAGTGTATGGACTTGAAGAACAATGCATGACGCTGTATAGACTTCACTAATGCATGCTACAGTCCAATGTATGGACTTACCTTCGTGCATGCTACAATCCAATGTATGGACTTTGAATGTTGATGCATGAACAGTTCGATGTACATACTTCCAGTGTATAGACTTCTAATGAGACGGACGATGTACACACTTAGCCAATGCAATGCAATGTATGGACTTCAAAATAAGACGGACGATGTACACACTTAGCCAATGCAATGCAATGTATGGACTTCAAAATAAGACGGGCGATGTACACACTTAGCCAATGCAATGCAATGTATGGACTTCAAATAAGACGGATGATGTACACACTTAGCCAATGCAATGCAATGTATGGACTTCAAATAAGACGCTGCATGAGACGCTGAAACAATGTATAGACTTGCTAGTTATATGAGCTGCACTGTATAGACTTTACATAACACGCTCAATGAGACGCTCAATGTACACACTTCAAGTCCAGTGTATAGACATTGCCTTAGACTCTAAATGAGACGGACGTTGTGCAGACTTTAGCCAATGCAATGTATAGACCCGATGCTGCATGAAACACTAAATAAGACGGACAATGTTCAGACTTAGCCAATGCAATGTATAGACTTTGGGCTCGCCATGCAGTGTATAGACTTAGAGCACAAACGCCACGATGTAATGTATAGACATGCTAGTTATGTGAGCTGCAATGTATGGACTCTGCTATGCAAGAAGATGAGTGTATAGACTTGGAAATCTGGGGGCGTCGACGCATGATGCATGAGACACACTTACTGCGTTGACGCTGCATGAATGTATAGACATGTTCTAAGCGATGCACAAACACAACACAAAGTAGTGTATAGACTCTACGTGCAATGTGTAGACTTTGAGTGTGTGTGCAGTGTGTGAACCTGTAAAATGCATGGAACACACATACAATCTGATAAGAATAATTTCATCAAAGCATAAACAGTTGCCAATCAATCAAAACAAGGTGTTACTAATAAAGTAAAACATATTGTCAACATCATCAACACAGAGGAGTCACAACAGAAATGGGGCTACAGGGAGGAGTCCTTCATGCTGGATTGCCTGGCCGTCCGATTCAAGTACGAGTTGGCGCTAGGCTGGTTCGGGGAGCTGAAGCTCCAGGATGCTCATACCTTCAGGGAAGGGGCAGTAGAATTAACTGAGTACGTGCTGTTCAACTATGCCCCGCTGCTGGTCCGAGTTGGCATTTACCACAGCGTGTATGCCTCTCGGTACGGCTACCCTATCTCCAAGGGTCTCTACTGCGGCATGATAGAAGTATTCAGCACGGAGACCAACACTTTTTATACGGCGGAGGGCGAGACTTCACTTGATTTGTGGAGCCTTAGTCAGCTCAGCGGCTTGCCCATTGACGGGGAGCCTTATGAAGAGGTATGCCTTCCCGACCTGATCAAGGACGAGACCAATGGGGATGGCTACTATTCCCTTGGCTACTCGTACCGGTATCTTATGAAGGCATACCGGGAGCTATACCAGCTGGCGCACGGCGGGAGGCAGCCTCCCCGTGGGGACCGGAAGAGGGTGTGCCTGACCCTATGACTGCAATATTTCTATGATGGGCTGAAGCAGTATGAAGAGTTTCCATGTGTCGGGACCGCCGTTGCCCACAAGAAGCGCGCCAAGCCCAAAACTGATGTGAAGATCCCCTCCAGAGGACGCTGGAGTGGCCCCAATCTGATGGGGGTTGACCCGTTAACACACTGCGCCGCTTATCTCACATATTGGTTGTGCTCATTTGCCATGCCATACGGGGATGAGACTGTCATTCGACCGGACGCCATTTATCCGGCCTGTCAACTGGCATGGGGAGTCAAGCTTTCCTTGTGCCCGGCCACTCTCTGCCTGATATATAAGGCGCTGGGGGACATCATCACTTACCAATTCCCGAGGCAGGCCCGATATGTGTGCCTGCTGCACTTCTTCAATGCGTGGGTCTGCTCCTTGTTTCTGGAGTTCGCCCCTCGCGCTATGTAGGACTGGGGGCTAGTGCCGAGGATGTTGGAGTTCGCCAGCGCAGAACTAGGCTCTACTTCCCTGCGGCTATATGACATTCGGGGACGGCTGACGATGGTTCCGCGGGACGCGGCCGACACCATCCACTTTTGGACGTTGGCCGCGCATTCTAGCCCTCTGGTGAACAACAAGAGGGAGTGCAAATATGATTAGGTGGAGAAGTATATCCACCCCATCAGCCAGGAGACTGTGGTCCTCCCGTTGCTGGAGCCCGAGCTCAGGGATTGGGTATTATCCATACGCCCGAGCGTGCTGGCGTTCAGGAAGGGGGAGAATTTGCTGCTGGAACCATATTACCCTCTCCGATTCGGCCGAAATTTTGGATATGATCAGCATATCCCTGTATATCATGCACAGTTTGGCTTGCCTTCCCGAAATCTCCGAGGGAGTTCCACTGCCGAGCATGCCAGAAGCTGGTGGGACTTTTTCCACCGAGCCGACTCTGCGACCTTCAGGGTGCCAGCCCCGGGTCGTATTCCTCGGGTGACCCCGGAGTATATAAAATGGTGGAACGCCCAGACGGCCTTTTATCGGTTGCACAAGACTGACTGCTGGGACGGGGCCGAGAGGAAATTCCTGAGCAGACAGCCGGTATCGGTACTCGATATTGAGCCGGAGCATCTCCTTCGGCTCAAGAACAAGCAGGAGAAGGAGGTGGTGGCATATCTGGCCACTCCCCGGGAGGCTCGGGAAGCGAGACCAATGCCAAAAGTGGAGCTGCCCCCAGTGGCGAAGGATAACTACAAGAAGACCCTGAGGGACCTTTGCCGGATAGGGAGTGACCGTCTGGAGCTCATCAATTATCCGCTCCCGATGGAAGTGGAGGGCACTCCCACAAAGAGCTGGCGCTCGGAGAGAGACCCGATCTGCCCATACCGCACTTTCATGAGGCGGGAGGAAAGGAAGCCCAAAAATTATAAGGATACCACGTGGCTATATGTTCTTCTCCGGGTGAACGGGCTGAAGATCGAGGACCAGACGGCCGCCATCCTGGGCAAGCACCTGCAGGTCTCATACTATTACGCCGACGGGTGGGGCATGGACCACTTCAATCTTTTCTGCCACCTCTCGTCGAAGAAGCATGCAGACATGGCTGCTCTCACTGATCGCTGCCAGAAGATCGAAGACGTGTGCTAGCTGGTCCGAGAGGTGGCGCGTCGGGATAAGGAGCCGTCCCTGTGCTATTGGCCGATAACGCTTCGGTTGTATACTGGCCCCCATGGTATTTCACCTTTCCACTTCCCCCCTTTTTTATTCTCATTGCTGCGACCTTAGCAAATTATCGGATGCTAATCACATGTGTATACATTTGTTCCTCTTAACAAACCATCCTGACAGCACGCAGATGGCAATATACCGAAATTTCCTTCGGCTCGTCCGGAAGCCCGCTTATTTTGAGGCAGCACTGTCAGCTCCGACCACGGCTCCCTTGCCCAATGCTGCGAAGAGGTCCAGGGTGAAGTCGCCTGTGAAGAAGGCAGTGGATGCCGCCAAGGTGGCCGGGCGGCGAGAGGCGAAGCGCAAGAAAATGGAGGCTGCTAAGGCTTCGGCGACTATTCCTCCGGCGCCAAGGATTCCCTCCTTCGAGGAGTTCGAAGCTGCCCAGGCCGAGCCGGGTCAGCCCGCCAGTTATAATCTCCCGCCCTTCGTATCCTTCAGGGTCCGGCTTTGTTTTGGAGCAAGGACTTTACATGTGAGTGCTTCTTCCTTTTTGTTTCAGCTACTATGGAAGAGCATGCATCCGTGCCCCTTCCCGACCTAGGGGAGCCGGCATTTGTACCTACCCCCGACATGGGTGAGACCGCGGCCACAGCCGAGGTGACTTCGGCGCCAACTCCGACTTCCCTGCCGCAAGCCAAGGGGCGTTCCTGGGCAAAGTCACCCGTTAAGAAGGCGTTGGCGGCTGCCAAAGCGGCGAAGCGAAGGCGGACTGAAGGGTCCCCGGCTCCGGCGACCGTCTCCCCCGTGGCTCCCGTCTTATCCTTCGAGGAGTTTGAAGTCACCCGAACTGAGCCGACTTACGATGCTTGTGAGGTTCACCGGCCGCCAACGTCCTTTGAGATTTATTTGCCTCCCGGGGCGGGCTGTAACACCCTCAAATATAGTAAAGTTGTACTCTATATCATCGAGGTGCCTTTTCGAGTATCGGCTCAGTTCTTGGAAAGAACTCCGAAGTTAAGCGGACAATACCTCGACGGTATAGAGTACGGGGCGTGACAGAATGGTATCAGAGCTATACCCCAGTCGGAAGTGTGGGAGCTAAGTGCCATGCAGGGCAAAGTGCTACACTATGGGAGCCACCTCTTGAGTCCGTAATGGAGCAAAGTGCTACATAGTGGGAGCCACCTCTTGAGCCTGTAGGGGCCACCTCTAGAGTCCTACCTGCCTGGGGGCTCGATTGTGTGATTGCGTGCTATATGTGCCCAGCGACGAGGACGTCGCCTATATAAGAGGGGTAGATTGTAACACCCTCAAATATAGTAAAGTTGTACTCTATATCACCGAGGCGCCTTTTGAAGTATCGGCTCAGTTCTTGAAAAGAACTCCGAAGTTAAGCGTGCTTAATGGGGAGTAGGACTGGGATGGGTGACCTCCCGGGAAGTCCTCCATTCTGGAGCCGATCACCCTTAGAAAGGGATAAAACCGTGAGGCCGGTAGGTCAAAGCGGACAATACCTCGACGGTATAGAGTACGGGGCGTGACACGGGCCTTGTATGTGCATATGACAATTGCCTTTCATTCTTTCAGGCGGTATGGAAGAGCCAGCACCTGTGCCGATCCCGAGCGAGGGCAAGATCGCGGTTCCTGGGGCAGCGTCGCCTATCAAGGAGGCCATCCGCCAGCCGCCTCATGTTGCAGAAGCCAAAGGGGGTTGTTGTCCCCGTTCGCTCGCTTGACTTCCGTCCTTCTTTGGGAACCCATTGGCTTTGACATGACTTGCCTTTTCTTTTATGTGACAGGCGCTACTACAGCAGTTATTGGGCTATTAGGGCCCCGTCTACACCTTCCGGTGACGCACATGTATGTGAGGAAGAGGTTGAAGTCTGGCACACCAGCCTCACCTAGCCCGCGGGAGGATGCGCCAATCATCGACCTTGAAGCGGAAGCCCCTTTGCCGGTAAGGGAAGAACCCATAGCGATTGATTCGTCGTCGAGCGAAGAGGTAGACTATGACAACTCCTCTGACGAAGTGTCCCCCGGCGAGGGCGTGCTTGAAGTGTCTGGGCTGCCCGAGCCGCTCTTTACGGCCCCTTTACTTGCTAGCTCCTTAAGCCTAATGGGGAAGGATGCTGTAAGTGTGAGCTTGTTCGCACGGGACCCCCCCTCGTGATCATCCATAAACTTTCCTCATGTCATCCTTTGATTTTCAGGCACCAACCGAGCCGGCAGTCGTGGAGGGAGCTGCTCCAACCGCGCCGGTCGACTGCCCTACAGGAGCCGATGCCGGCCTGGGCAAGCTACCCCTTTTATTTGAGGCCCTTCAGCAGGAGTCGGTCGTAGAGACTTCCAGTGCCCCTGGGCCGGCGGGCGATCCTTTGGAGGAGGGAGAGATCATGCCCAAAGGCGGCATCGTCCCGGTGGCCGAGGAAAGCACGTGGGTCTTGTGGTCCCTTTCTGCCTCTTGCCCCCGCATGATTTATTTCGGATAGCGAGCATCTGACTCCTCTCCATATGGTCTGGCAACGCCGACCCCAGGGAAGACGTCTGGCCGTGTCCGGAAGGCCATCACCAAATGGAGACCGGCCATCGGTCCAATAGCGGTGGAGGGGTCGGCTCCGGCCTCGGGCCCGGGGGCGGAGAGCCTCACAGCACTTGTGCAAGTGGGAGGCATACCCCACCTAATAATTCCGCTTCCGCCTCTCACGAAGCTTTCGGCCCAGATGGAGGACCCGCTCATGAAGCAGATATTCGCGGGGCTTCGCGCACACCTGGAGGGGTCCCAGACGCAGGAGAGCGGTCGACCAGCGATGGCTTCGGGCCCGGCTTTGCTCGAAGCCCCTCCTTTGCCTGCAGTAGCGGCACCTACATCCCCGTCCAGGGAGCTGGCGGCATTAGATGACTCGACGGTGACCTTGTCCCCTCCCCTGGCGGTGACCGGCCAGGGATCTTCTATTGAGCTACATCGGCGCCCGCCAGAGGACCTGATTCTCGCTCTTCCATCTTCCTCGGCCATGGCGGATGCTGATTTGTGGGATGAGGTGGACAGCTCTGTGGATTTTGTTCCCCCGAGGGTACCCTCTGTCAGTCACACCTCATCAGGCACACCGGTCCGACAGATGTTGGTAACATTATGGACGATGCTCTTTGCCGATCCTAGCCTATCATATCGGGAGGTGCACATTATAGTGACGCAGTTGACCGGGGCACTGCAAGTGTTGGGCTGCCCACTCGGGGAATGGTCGCGGCGGGTTCTGCTGTTGATGAAGTATATTAAGCGTCGCAAGTTCCTCGAGACTCAAGCCCCCGGCGAGTGCGTCACTCTCGATGCCCAGGCAGACGAGTATTTGCAAATTCTGGAGGCACGGCGCGACGACGTAGAGCAGCACGGGAAGGCCATGGAGGGAGGCCAGGGTGACGTTTGCTCCCTCAGGAATCGAATTGCGAAGCTGGAGGGCTACCTCACCGCCGCCAGGTCTGACCTTGCCCGAGCTGAGGAGATAGTCGAGAAAGAAGGCGAGGCACTTGCCATCGCCCAGGCCGAGATAGCGTCTGTAGAGACCGAGCTCGCTCGACTCGAAGAACAGAGGGGGCGATTGCGTGACATGACAAACTTTCCTTGCGTCGGAATCGTCCCTCTTGAAGACATCTTCAGGGGTGTTGATTGAGCGTTGCCACCCCCTTAGTTCTCTGTTTCCTTCTTATTTTGAAATGTAACACAGGGGTATGCCCCGAAGCATATGTAGCTTAATCCCTTTTCAAATAGAATACAACACTTATTGTTTCACATGTCCTTTCGGTGCGCGTTCACCCCAGGGGGGATCTCTTTTCTCCTACATTCTCTTCTGTGTATATTGTCTTCTTCTTCCTCTTTCCTCCTTTTTACTGTGCCAAAACACATCGGCAGGGTTTAAATCTTCACGGTGATTCTCTCTGGGAGAGCCAGGCAGGAACCCATGTCAGGGCACGGGAGAGTGCTCACCCTCCCAGGGGAAGGACGAGGGAACCACTCCACCGTACCAAATGGGTGACTCACCGACCTCGCCATAATGTTGGAACCGCGCATGGGCCTCAGGCGGGGAGCCTTGGTCAGAGACCGGGTTTCTCGTCGCTCAGAGGGGACGGAGAGAAGAGTTTGTGATGTGACACCACTCCTTGGACCTAGATTTGCAAGCAACCGGACCGAACAACGATCTCTCACAAGCGGTTCACCCGTGTCGCGCACACCCGGTTCCGTAGGTGGACCGGCGATGGTGGTGAGGGTCCGAGGTTTGACTTCGAGGTTCCAAGGATATGGCCAGCTAGGAATGGATCCCAATGGGCCAGGGATGCCCCATTTCAAGGGCGGCCGGCACGCCGAGGGCGTGGGATGTAATGACACTCTCACAACTCACCCGCGGTGGCACTCGATTAGACGGAATGTTGGGACGAGCACTCTCTCACTGCCGACGGCGCAACTAGAGATAATACTAAGCTAAGCAATAGTGAAACCAGCAGAGGATGGGGGCTCAAAGCTCACCTGATCGGTGTGAAGACATCGATCCCGGTCGGAGATGAGGGCGAGCGGGGAAGCGTGGGCTACTCGCACGCCGCGCCGATGACGCTTCAGCCGAAGACCTACTAGTACAAAACTACGCCCCACGCAGGAGGGTGGATCTCTGGGTGGGGGAATGGGCTTACACCAAACACTACCTCCACACAGGGAGGGGCGCTAAGCCGGCCAGGCGGGGAGGGGAGGTTAACTAAGCTAGCGCCGAACGATCTGCCCGTTCTGGAATAACTGGATAGGAAGTCGATGTAGACGACGCCACGCACTCCACCAAACTCAGAATTCGACAAAATGGGTGCTGAAACATCGCTGACAGACCCAAAAATGCCTGTGAATTTTTGTGGGTGGTCCCGACGTCGTCACCGGCTGGGGAGAGCTCTGGAACAGGATCCCGGCGCTCAGGTTCAGACTGTCCCCAGGATGCAGCAGCAGGTGGAAGTAGTCACCACGCCCGCTCCCGATGTCAAAACGCAGCGGGACCAAGACGAGTATGACCGTGGACGAGTCTTCTTCGAGCAGCAGCTAGGGGGGACACCAGACGATGTCGGGGGAGAGAGGGGGAGCCCGTTGAGTGACGAGGGGTCTGGACAGGTCCTGAGTGGCCTGTTAAGCACACCTGGGGGAGAAAATTCGGAACGAGCAGTCCCAGACTCCGAACAAGGTCCCGCTTGTTGTGTTGGACAAAGGACTGGTGGATCTTTGACTCAGCCAAGCGGTGTGCCTTGGAATGGAAGGATGAGACCGTGGAAGCTTCTGTACTGCAGCTCTGGTCCTGGTTCAGGTCCCCGGTTGCGCAGTCGGACGATAACAAACCCTACGGACAGCAGAGATGTCGGATGTCGGCGAGACCACCTCGGCTGCGAAGCTATCTTGACGACCTTTCCGTATATATATGGTACGCCTCCTGAAGACGTCGAATGACCTTGGGGCAGGTTCTGCAATTTGGGCTCCAACTGTTGCCTGCGAACTGAGATGGATAGGGTGATGAAAGGTGATGGGAGACGGAGTAGATGGGGTGGGAAATGGGGTGGATGGGTGTGGGGGTGGCACCTGACTATGTGGGGGTCTGTTAGGGGGTGATACAAGGTGTGGGAGGGGGAGAAAGGGGGCTAGGAGGTTGTCTAGGAAGTGAAGGAAGGGGGAGCTGCGAATTTGGGTTGGGAAGGAGAGATCTCTCCTTTGGTTTGAATGGTGGGTTAATGGAGGGGTTAATGGGGGCCTAGGGAATGGGAAGGGTTGCCTTGGGGAGGGGAAGGGGTGCTTGGGAGAAGGGATTCTCCCTTGGAAAAATGAAAGGTTGTATGGGGAAGGGGAAAGGTTGCTTGGGAGGAGGGAGAGGTGCCTAGGAGAAGGGGATTCCACCTAGGGGTTGGAGAGGAATTAAATGGGAGGTATGGGGAAGGGGGAGGGGTCTTAATTAGAGGTGAATAGGGAGGAGAGAGAGTGAATTTCAAAATTGGGGGTGGGGAGGAGAGAGAATGGGGTTCGCCCCCTTTAGAGAGAGATAGAGAGAAATAGAGAGAGAGTTAGAGAGAGAAGGAGGCACAATTCTTGTGGATAATTTTCACTCAATAATTCATTCATTAATTCATTAGTTCTCCATGGAGGGATTGGGGTCCTATTTATAGGAAACCCTCAATTTACAAAAAGTCCTTACCTTTTGGACTATTGACAAATGACCAAGGGGGAGAAGGGGGCGCTCATGGGCCAAGCCCATTGAAGTGGGCCCGTTAACCCACTAGGCCACCTAATGATACTTAGACTTAGATAGATGACTCACTAACTTAGGTACTTGACTCAATAAAAGGAAAATTACATGGTTAAGACTCAAGGAAAGATATGAAGATTACATAGCTAGACTCAGAAAATCAAGATGAACACAATGGCGAGCATCGGGACCCTTGGAGAAATGGGAAGTGGTAAGCGATGTCCCCATCATACTCTCGGGATGCAGAGAACTCGACTCTGTCGAGTAAAGATCCATCGTATGCGGAGGGAGCCACGGCGGGGTTGCCCACAAGTCTACCAAAGGTAGCTGGTCCTTTCACCAAGCGAGGTAGCGCCCATACCCTTTGCTCCAGATGACAGTGACCTATTCATACAATATCCGTTCAACACGCTCATGCTGGTCTCTCTGGGCTTGTAGACTTCTCTCAAGGGTAGGTGCTCTCTCAAGGGAGGGGATGAGCTCAATTTCCTCACTGGGTGTCACCGTGGGACCCATGTATGGCACCAGGTCAGCCACGATGAAAGTGGGGCTTACTCTGTATTCCTCAGGGAGGTCTAACACATAATCATTAGTGCCGATGTATCTCAGGACCTGGAAGGGACCTGTTCCACGAGACCTCAATTTTGAGACGTTCTCAGATGATAGTCTCTTAGTCCTCACCATCACGGAATCACCAAACCAGAATTCTTGGTGGCAGCGGTGAGAGTTGGCTAATTGTTTGTTCACCTCGTTGCTCTTGTTGATGTGCTTGCGAGGGTTACCATGCAATGTCATAAATGATGATCCTCTAGGGATGAAGGGAGGGCCTGGACAACCAAATTTAGCCCAATCAAGTGTTACATTGATTTTGGTGGACTTAGGAGGGTCGGGGCATGCATATGTAATCCAATCATGCATGAGGATGACAAATGCCGGGGGACCCGAACATCCATGAATGCTCCTATCATGCCTATGACCCCTGATGAATGAAGGAGGACCGTTACACCCAAATATGGACCACTTATGTTTCCAACTTGACATGTGGGTGTTATGAATGAAAGGACCCGACCTACTAATCATGTCAAGTGGTGGGAGGTGCCAAGACAGAGGCATTCCTACTCCAAAGATGATTTCTATGTGAGGGGTTGTGGGATGACCTTTGAGCTTCCATTTGAGAGGATCGAAGGGATCTAAGAAGGTGGATAGCACGGAGTGAGACACTTCCTTAATCCCTATGTGAATATTGCCCAAATTCATGGCCCTATGGTGTAACCCGAGTGTAGGAAGGGGTGGATTTGATCCATTATGGTTGGTTGGGGTAGGGAAAGGTGGGTGGTGGGTAAGGTGATTGGGCCACTTGGGTATCCGTACTCCCATTGGAATGGGTCAAAGGGATCATAGTAAGGGCTACCTAAAGAGAGGAACTTCATGTCCCCAAGGTCTTTACAAGGTGGTGAGTCATCCTCCTCCAAAGTGATCGGTCCAAGATCTCTAGTGAGTTGATCGTTTAAGGCATTTGGGGTCTCAATGGGTGGGGAGTAGACCGGAGTGGGTTCTTCCTCCAAGGGGAGAAATAGAAGAATCTCAATAGTGCAATGCTCACTCGTGCAAACGGAAGTGATGGAGCCAATGGTGGGGTGGGCAAAGTTAATGGTGCTAGGCTCCGAAGGTCCCATGGCAAGCAAGCCGGTCAAGTGGACTTGCCAATATAGGCAATCCACTAGGTCTCCCAAGTCTCCTGTGAAGTAGAAGGTTTGTAAAGTGACATAGGGAGACTGGGTGGGAACAATTTGGGATTGATATCCTAATGGTGGTGATCTCAGGAGGGTGGGACTTTGCTTGAGGCATTGGAGTATGGACTCATCTATGGTGACGGTGTGCGGCTCATGAGGACCCGGACTAGGAGGGGTGGGTAAGTTTTGTGGCTCCTCCTCCTCAACGGTGTAGGCTTGGGTTTCCTCGAGGGTCGGGAGGGGGTCTAGGTCAGTCTTACTTCCAAGGGAAGTGGTGTTTACTTCAAAGGGATTAGGTGTTTGGATCATGAGCTCCTCTTCCAAGGGGAGGAATGGGTCTTTTGGTGGAGGAGTGGAGATAGCCGGCTCATGGCACTCCCGGGGTGGTGAACACGGATGAGATGGGGTTGGGATTGATAGGGGAAGTTCTTGGGTTGGAGTTGGGGGTGGAAAAGTGGTTGGTTGAGAAGGTCCGGATTGGGGTGCGTAGATCTTTCTAAGATCGGCCCTCATTTCAACCCAAGATTCAATGGGTGCTTCCCCTTTGGCTTCTCTCAAACCTACAATGTACTCCCATTCTTTCCTAGCTTGGCGCCAGAGCAAACTCTTGGCATAGTTGACTTGGATAGGTCCTGACAGGGTAAACCTCCCAAAGTGTCGGTCTATGGACTTCTCCCATTCTAGATATATGCTAGGGCGGGATCCATCAAACACAAAGGCTTCTAATGGGCCTAAGAGTGGCGAATATGCCAAGTATGAGGTAGTCATGATGGTGGACAAGGGTGATGCATGCATTGGCCCTAGGACAAGACTTAGTAGAGACAAGTCTAGAACTTGCTCTGATACCAACCGGACTGAACAGCGATCTCTCACAAGCGGTTCACCCGTGTCGCGCACACCCGGTTCCGTAGGTGGACCGGCGAGGGTGGTGAGGGTCCGAGATTTGACTTCGAGGTTCCAAGGATATGGCCAGCTAGGAATGGATCCCAATGGGCCAGGGATGCCCAATTTCAAGGGCGGCCGGCACGCCGAGGGCGTGGGATGTAATGACACTCTCACAACTCACCCGCGGTGGCACTCGATTAGACGGAATGTTGGGACGAGCACTCTCTCACTGCCGACGGCGCAACTAGAGATAATACTAAGCTAAGCAATAGTGAAACCAGCAGAGGATGGGGGCTCAAAGCTCACCTGATCGGTGTGAAGACACCGATCCTGGTCGGAGACGAGGGCGAGCGGGGAAGCGTGGGCTACCCGCACGCCGCGCCGATGACGCTTCAGCCGAAGACTTGCTAGTACAAAGCTACGCCCCACGCAGGAGGGTGGATCTCGTGGTGGGGGAATGGGCTTACACCAAACACTACCTCCACACAGGGAGGGGCGCTAAGCCGGCGGGGCGGGGAGGGGAGGTTAACTAAGCTAGCGTCGAACGATCTGCCCGTTTTGGAATAACCGGACAGGAAGTCAATGTAGACGACGCCACGCACTCCACCGAACTCAGAATTCGACAAAACTGGCGCTGAAACATTGCTGACAGACCCAAAAATGCCTGTGAATTTTTGTGGGTGGTCCCGACGTCGTCACCGGCTGGGGAGAGCTCTGGAACAGGATCCCGACGCTCAGGTTCAGACTGGCCCCAGGGTGCAGCAGCAGGTGGAAGTAGTCACCACGCCCGCTCCCGATGTCAAAACGCAGTGGGACCAAGACGAGTATGACCGTGGACGAGTCTTCTTCGAGCAGCAGCTAGGGGGGACACCAGATGATGTCAGGGCAGAGAGGGGGAGCCCGTTGAGTGACGAGGGGTCTGGACAGGTCCTGAGTGGCCTGTTCAGCGCACCTGGGGGAGAAAATTCAGAACGAGCAGTCCCAGACTCCGAAGAAGGTCCCGCTTGTTGTGTTGGACAGAGGACTGGTGGATCTTCGACTCAGCCAAGCGGTGCGCCTTGGAATGGAAGGATGAGACTGTGGAAGCTTCTGAACTACAGCTCTGGTCCTGGTTCAGGTCCCGGTTGCGCAGTCGGACGATAACAAACCCTGCGGACAGCAGGGATGTCGGATGCCGGCCAGACCACCTCGGCTGAGAAGCTATCTTGATGACATTTCCGTCTATATATGGTACGCCTCCAGAAGACGCGAATGACCTCAGGGCAGGTTCTGCAAGTTGGGCTCCAACTGCTGCCTGCGAACTGAGATGGATAGGGTGATGAAAGGTGATGGGAGACGGAGTAGATGGGGTGAGAAATGGGGTGGATGGGTGTGGGGGTGGCACCTGACTATGTAAGGCTCTATTATGGGGTGATACAAGGTGTGGGAGGGGGAGAAAGGGGGCTAGGAGGTGGTCTAGGAAGTGAAGGAAGGGGGAGCTGCGAATTTGGGTTGGGAAGGAGAGATCTCTCCTTTGGTTTGAATGGTGGGTTAATGGAGGGGTTAATGGGGGCCTAGGGAATGGGAAGGGTTGCCTTGGGGAGGGGAAGGGGTGCTTGGGAGAAGGGATTCTCCCTTGGAAAAATGAAAGGTTGTATGGGGAAGGGGAAAGGTTACTTGGGAGGAGGGAGAGGTGCCTAGGAGAAGGGGATTCCACCTAGGGGTTGGAGAGGAATTAAATGGGAGGTATGGGGAAGGGGGAGGGGTCTTAATTAGAGGTGAATAGGGAGGAGAGAGAGTGAATTTTGAAATTGGGGGTGGGGAGGAGAGAGAATGGGGTTCGCCCCCTTTAGAGAGAGATAGAGAGAAATAGAGAGAGAGCTAGAGAGAGAAGGAGGCACAATTCTTGTGGATAATTTTCACTCAATAATTCATTCCTTCATTCATTAGTTCTCCATGGAGGGATTGGGGTCCTATTTATAGGAAACCCTCAATTTACAAAAAGTCCTTACCTTTTGGACTATTGACAAATGACCAAGGGGGGGAAGGGGGCGCTCATGGGCCAAGCCCATTGAAGTGGGCCCGTTAACCCACTAGGCCACCTAATGATACTTAGACTTAGATAGATGACTCACTAATGATGGGGACATCACCTCCCATGCCCACGTTTACCGTTCGTCTCCTCACCTCGGTTGCATCCGGCATAGTTTAGTCATTTAATTTTGAGTCCTATGTAATTTTATTTGAGTCATTTGATGTATTTTCCCTTTTATTTGAGTCATGTTCCTAGGTCTTGCATTTATTTTCCTAAGTTTGAGTGTCATTAGATTGTGTAATGTGCTATTGGGCCCAATTCTTCGGGCTTGGCCCATGAGCCCCCCCTACCCCTTCGGTTATTTGTTATTGAGTCTTTTGTAATGGACTTTTGTAGAAATGTGGGTTTCCTATATATAGGACCACATTCCCCCCATTTCAACTTAATGAATCAATCAAAGAAAAAAATGCCATTTGAGAGTCCAAAGCTTAGTTTAGTGGAGTGATTCCAACATTCTTTGGGTGAGAAACCCTAAAGGAGAGATTCCCCACCCTTCCCTCTCTTAATCCCTCTTTTTTTACTCCACTTTCTCTCTCCTCAACACCCAATTTCAAATTTTCTTCTCTCTCCTCCCTTCCCAACCACCTCAACCCCCACCTACCATCATTAAAGCCCTCCACTTCCCCATGGCCTCCATTACTCCACCCCCTAGTCCCAAGAAGATCCCTCACCATTCCAACACCATCTTCCACATTCCAACACCACTTTCCCCATTCCAACACAATCAACCCCTTCCCCACACAACCCCACAACTTCCAAGGCCATTTCAAATTTGAAATCCACCCTTCCCTCCACTCACTTGTGCCCCCCCCTCACTTTCTCCTCTCACCCACCTTCCCAAATTCGTAGCTCCTCCTCCCACCACCCGTTAGACCCCCTTCCAGACCCCATTCTTCCCTTCCCCCACCTTAGAACACCCCCTCCTAGACCCCCTCACAGCCCGTGCTTTCCCCACACTCATCCACCCCCATTTCCCCTCCCATATACCCCATTCCTCCCCATCATCATCAACCTACAGCTCTCAACTGAAGATCTACAGCAGACTAGCAACTGGCAGCGGCCACCACGACCTCCTCCGGATGAGTTTGAAGACCCAAGAGCCATCGTCGGAAGCGTCTTCCAGTCGCCTTCGCAACTGAAGTGGTTTCATCTTCTTCCAATCTCCGAGTCGTCCAGGAGGTCCATTCTCCCACAGCTGCGCGGTTCTGCTTCGGCTGAGGACCTGATCCAGATTAGAAGCTCTGCCACGACGAACCCTGAAGTAATCAGTCCTCAAGTTCTTCTTCAAAGTTCTTCATCGGCCTGTCTACTTTCAGAATCAAGAAGCGGAAGCCCATTCAGCATCCGGGAACAGAAGTTACCAATTTTCTTCCACGGTCGCGCGGCTCTGCCTTCCCCAATCTGCATCGACACCTCCTCACTCTTTTGGCTCCACAGATCGTCTCCGTTCTCTTCTGGCATCTCCATTTCTTTTGCTGCAAAGAGGACTCACCCACGGTTCTAACGGCGCTGACGGCATCAAATTTGGAGTTTGGTAGCGGCCAGGACAGCCTCTGCATCCTACTGTTGGTGACCTACCCCTGCTAGTCCGAGAAATAGAGGCCCTGTTCAAGCTCCTGCCCCGACCTGCAGCGACTCCAGAAGAATTTAAAAAATTTCTGAGGCATTCCCCTTCCTGTTATGAAGATTTTTCCGCCAGTCTCGCCATCAGCGAAATTCCTGAGCAAGATCTACAACAGCAACACCGACCCTCTATCCTGGTTCGCAGATAGCAGGCAGATTCGGCGTCCACCCTTGTTCCTCATTCTTTGCTTTGGAGGTAGTATTGATGTAATATCATTAACCCCCACCCCAAGTTCCCCCTCCTGTGAGAGGTGTAGTGGTATAATTTGTTTGGGCAGGTCAAGCGACACCGCCGCAGCGTGTGGGGATCCACTCGCCTCCCCGCTCGCCCTCGTCTCCGACCGGGACCGGTTTCTTCAAATCGGTCGAGTAAGTGCTCAAACCTTCACTCCACTTAGTACTTGTCTTTCAATATTAGTTCTAATTCCGCTGGTTATGCGAGTGAGAGCCCGATCCTCAAGCCCCATTGCCTTGAGTGATCACCGTGGGAAGAGTGCAACCGGTGCCTTCGGCACTTCGTCGGCCCCGTTGAATTGGGCTTCCAAATCCATTGGGAATCAAATCTTGGCCTTGCTGGCCCTCTACTAGCAAGGGCCCAACCCCTCAACCTCACCTTGGCATTGCCAAGTTACCCCGGGCTTGGGTGAGCGACGAGAGAGCGGCGGCCCAAATTGGCCCATTTAGATTACGATTGTGCTTGCTTGCATTAGGTCCGAGGTTGTGTCACATCAAGTGGTATCAGAGCAAGTCTTTGACTTGTCTCTACAAGTCAAGTCCTAGGGCATGCTTGCATTCTTGTCCGAACCGTGCATTGTCAACCCATCATTGTTAACATTGAGTCTTGGGTCACATGGCTCCTCTCCCAATCATATCCTATGCGTGCTTACCTAATGGAAAGCCCGTAGAAATTGATTTCATTGACCTAGAATCAGAAAATTGGGTGTCCCCCGATATCGTTACCTCTCTTAGTAGGACCGGACAAATTGTGCACAATGGAGACCAAGTCTTTATTGAATTCCATAAATGGTTTGGAAAGATTAAGTATTTGGATGGGGCTTGGTGTCAAAAGGGAACATTGGCAGGTCCATGTATAATCCTAGGTAAGAAATGGTTAGATGAAAGGAATGCCAACATCGACCCAACACGTCGGACTTGCCTTGTGCGTCCGCCACACCTTTCGGGAACCTTTAAATTCAACAACCTTTTATTCTCCCACCCGCGGGAATCCCACCCTCGTTCACCACCCCGGGTGCACCATACTCCGGCCATCATCACCCCACCATCAAAGAACCTTCCCACTCCATTAGTTTTGGAAGAAGTAGTCCACCCGCTTTGCCACATGAAGACAAATATCCCTCGGGAACCTATCCCCTCCATAGAGAGCACCCATGTCCCAATTGAAGAGGAAGCCTCGCACAAGGATCTTCACCCTACACCACCCCCTCTAGATAAGGCCGAATTCATCTTAGAAGAGTCCCTTGTTAGGTGGCTAAGGAAGAGCCTAATTAGAGAGACCTCGACCCATGTTTGCCCTCCCATAGAATAAAATTTTCCCCTAGTGCCCATCTTCTCCTATCACACCACAATCCAAGCATCTTATCAAGCGGAGACCTTAGAGGATTTTCTTAGGGGCTTAGCATGGCAAATTGAGTTCACTAGCATGTTGACTCCTATGGCCGAACAACCTAGGAGCCTTAGCCTCCTACACCTATGCATTGGGTCTATCACCTCGGTTTGCACCAATGGTTGCTACACTAGCAACCTCCTTCTATTCCTCCCTACACCGGATGAGCCCAACCTTCTCCTCGATTTAGAGCTTCTTATCTCGGGTAGAAAGCCAAGCCCTCCACTCATGGCCGACCCACTTGTCAAGAACATTGGCCCAACTATCATAGGGAAGGATGACTTAACACCTTTTAAGGATCTTGAGGACATGGAGTTTCTCCCCCTAAGTGACCTATTTTATGATCCATATGATCCCTTCCAATGGGAGTCAAGGGACTCATATGACCCAACCATCTTACCAACCACCCACCCTGTCCTACCCTCACTCACCATATTGGGCCAAACCCACCTCATCCATGACCCGGGCTGCACCTTGGGAGCCATAACCTTAGACCATATATCCCTAGGGCATAAGGTGGTGCCCCACCCCATGATGACCACCTTCTTAGATCCATTCGATCCTTTCCAATGGGAGTTCAAAGGTTGTCCCGCACCTATACACATGGAAGTCACTTTTGGGAAAAGCATGCATGTGTCTAGGCTTTCCACACCCCTTGGCATGAACACTATGTTGGGTCCATTCATTCATATCACTCACATGTCAAGTAGAAAGCATGAGGGGGCCACATTCGGATGTCATGGTCCTCCTTCATTCATCATGGATCTTAAGCATGTCAAAAGCATCTACGGATGTCCGGGCCCCCCCACATTCATCACCACTTTACATGATAGGTTCACCTACGGTTGCCCCGGCCCACCTAGGCCCACCAAAGTCTACATGACAACATTACATGATAAGTCCACAAATGGTTGCACCGGCCCACCAAGGTTCATCATGGTCCATCTGGCATCATGGCAGGATAGGTCCATCTATGGTTGTCCAGGTCCACCCATAACCACTAAAAGGATAGCATTCACAAAATTGCATGAAAACCTTTGCAAGCACATCAGCAAAAAGAATGAGGCTTATAAAAGGCTGGCCGACTCTCATCGGCATCACCAAGAATTCCAAGTGGGTGACCTTGTGATGGTAAGGATGGAGAGGCTCTCCCCGGGAGCCAACTCTAAACTGAGGCCACGTGGGGCTGGTCCCTTCCAGGTCTTGAGGCGCATAGGTGCAAATGCCAACGAGTTAGATCTCTATGAGGAGTATGGAATAAGTCCCACATTCAATGTTGCCGGCCTAGTGCCATATAAGGGACCCACGGTGGTACCTAGTGAGGAGATTGAGCCTACTTCTTCCCTTGAGAGAGCACCCACCCATGATGATAAACCACCAGCCAAGAGAGCCCAGCGTGAACAAATTGAACAAATATTGGATGAACAAGTCACTACCACTCGGAGCAAGGTATATGAGCGCTATCTCGGCAGGTGGATGGATCGGTCTCGTTCGGGAGACTTGAGGGCGGTACCACTTCTACACCCTCCAAGGAGGGAAGGACACTTACTCGACAGAGTCGAGTTCTCCACACCCCGGGAGTATGATGGGGACATCACCTCCCATGCCCACGTTTACCGTTCGTCTCCTCACCCCGGTTGCTTCCGGCATAGTTTAGTCATTTAATTTTGAGTCCTATGTAATTTTATTTGAGTTATTTGATGTATTTTCCCTTTTATTTGAGTCATGTTCCTAGGTCTTGCATTTATTTTCCTAAGTTTGAGTGTCATTAGATTGTGTAATGTGCTATTGGGCCCAATTCTTCGGGCTTGGCCCATGAGCCCCCCCTACCCCTTCGGTTATTTGTTATTGAGTCTTTTGTAAGGGACTTTTGTAGAAATGTGGGTTTCCTATATATAGGACCACATTCCCCCCATTTCAACTTAATGAATCAATCAATGAAAAAAATGCCATTTGAGAATCCAAAGCTTAGTTTAGTGGAGTGATTCCAACATTCTTTGGGTGAGAAACCCTAGGGGAGAGATTCCCCACCCTTCCCTCTCTTAATCCCTCTTTTTTTACTCCACTTTCTCTCTCCTCAACACCCAATTTCAAATTTTCTTCTCTCTCCTCCCTTCCCAACCACCTCAACCCCCACCTACCATCATTAAAGCCCTCCACTTCCCCATGGCCTCCATTACTCCACCCCCTAGTCCCAAGAAGATCCCTCACCATTCCAACACCATCTTCCACATTCCAACACCACTTTCCTCATTCCAACACAATCAACCCCTTCCCCACACAACCCCACAACTTCCAAGGCCATTTCAAATTTAAAATCCACCCTTCCCTCCACTCACTTGTGCCCCCCCCCTCACTTTCTCCTCTCACCCACCTTCCCAAAGTCCTAGCTCCTCCTCCCACCACATGTTAGACCCCCTTCCAGACCCCATTCTTCCCTTCCCCCACCTTAGAACACCCCCTCCTAGACCCCCTCACAGCCCGGGCTTTCCCCACACTCATCCACCCCCATTTCCCCTCCCATATACCACATTCCCCCCCATCATCATCAACCTACAGCTCTCAACTGAAGATCTACAGCAGAATAGCAACTGGCAGCGGCCACCACGACCTCCTCCGGATGAGTTTGAAGACCCAAGAGCTATCGTCGGAAGCGTCTGCCAGTCGCCTTCGTAACCGAAGTAGTTTCGTCTTCTTCCGATCTCCGAGTCGTCCAGGAGGTCCATTCTCCCACAGCTGCGCGGTTCTACCTTGGTTGAGGATCTGATCCAGATTAGAAGCTCTGCCACGACGAACCCTGAAGGAATCAGTCCTCAAGTTCTTCTTCAAAGTTCTTCATCGGCCTGTCTACTTTCAGAATCAAGAAGCGGAAGCCCATTCAGCATCCGGGAACAGAAGTTACCAATTTTCTTCCACGGTCGTGCGGCTCTGCCTTCCCCAGTCTGCATCGACACCTCCTCACTCTTCTGGCTCCACAAATCGTCTCCTTTCTATTCTGGCATCCCCGTTTATTTTGTTGCAAAGAGGACTCACCCACGGTTCTAACGGCGCTGACGGTATCAAATTTGGAGTTCGGGAGCGGCCAGGACAGCCTCTGCATCCTACTGTTGGTGACCTGCCCTTGCTAGTCTGAGAAACAGAGGCCCTGTTCAAGCTCCTGCCCCGACCTGTAGCGACTCCAGAAGAATTTACAAAATTTCTGAGGCATTCCCCTTCCTGTTATGAAGATTTTGCCGCTTGTCTAGCCATCAGTGAAATTTCTGAGCAAGATCTACAACAGCAACACCGACCCTCTATCCTGTTCCACAGACAGCAGGCAGATTCGGCGTCCACCCTTGTTCCTCGTTCTTTGCTTTGGTTTCCCCACCCCGCTTGGCCGGCTGAAGGCCCCTCCCTGCATGGAGGCAGTATTGATGTAATATCATTAACCCCCACCCCAAGTTCCCCCTCCTGCGAGAGGTGTAGTGGTGTAATTTGTTTGGGCAGGTCAAGTGACACCGCCGCGGCGTGTGGGGATCCACTCGCCTCCCCGCTCGCCCTCGTCTCCGACCGGGACCGGTTTCTTCAAACCGGTCGAGTAAGTGCTCAAACCTTCACTCCACTTAGTGCTTGTCTTTCAATATTAGTTCTAATTCCGCTGGTTATGCGAGTGAGAGCCCGATCCTCAAGTCCCATTGCCTTGAGTGATCACCGTGGGAAGAGTGCAACCGGTGCCTTCGGCACTTCGTCGGCCCCGTTGAATTGGGCTTCTAAATCCATTGGGAATCAAATCTTGGCATTGCTGGCCCTCTACTAGCAAGGGCCCAACCCCTCAACCTCACCTTGGCATTGCCAAGTTACCCCGGGCTTGGGTGAGCGACGAGAGAGCGGCGGCCCAAATTGGCCCATTTAGATTGCGATTGTGCTTGCTTGCATTATGTCCGAGGTTGTGTCACATCAACTAACTTAGGTACTTGACTCAATAAAAGGAAAATTACATGGTTAAGACTCAAGGAAAGATATAAAAATTACATAGCTAGACTCAAAAAATCAAGATGAACACAATGGCGAGCATCGGGACCCTTGTAGAAATGGGAAGTGGTAAGCGATGTCCCCATCAGTTTGTTTAGTCAATGACCTGGACGTGAGGTCTGAGCCAAAGGGAGTACCCACCGATCGGGAAGGACGGAGAGAAGAGTTTGTTTAGTCAATGGCCTGGGCGGAAGGTCCAAACCAAAGGGGTACTCACCGCCCGGGGAGGACGGAGAGAAGAGTTTGTTTAGTCAATGGCCTGGACGGGAGGTCCAAGCCAAAGGGGTACTCACCGCCCGGGGAGGACGGAGAGAAGAGTTTGTTTAGTCAATGGCCTGGACGGGAGGTCCAAACCAAAGGGGTACTCATCACCCAGGGAGGATAGAGAGAAGAGTTTGTTTAGTCAATGGCCTGGGCGGAAGGTCCAAACCAAAGGGGTACTCACCGCCCGGGGAGGACGGAGAGAAGAGTTTGTTTAGTCAATGGCCTGGACGGGAGGTCCAAGCCAAAGGGGTACTCACCGCCCGGGGAGGACGGAGAGAAGAGTTTGTTTAGTCAATGGCCTGGATGGGAGGTCCAAACCAAAGGGGTACACATCGCACGGGGAGGACGGAGAGGAGAGTTTGTTTAGTTTTTAGTATTTCTGCTGATACGGGGCAATGACTGGAAATGGGAGGGGGGGCGTTCCCCCTCTTCTTAGCTCTTATTCTTCCCTTGCTCTTTTCTCTTCTTCTTTCATTCTTTTTATCTTCTTCTTTTTTTTCTATTTTTTTTATTTTCTCCTCTTCTTTTTTCCCTTTTTCTCCTCTGCTTTTTTTCTCCTTTCTTTTCTTCTTTCTTTCTTTTTCTCCTCTTCTTTTTTTTCTTTTTCTCTTCTTTTTTTTTTACTTTCCTCTTCTTTTTTCTTTCTTTTTTTTTCTCTTCTTCCTTCTTTCTTCTCTTCTCTTTTTTGAAAACATGGATAGCGATCAAGTCGTTCGGGCATCAATCACGCGAATCTGCCCCAAATAGGGCGGAGAATAATATTATTGATTGAATGGGGGCACCGGAGCGTGGTACAGTCTCAAGTGCTTTCCATTAAGAGGCGGGAATTGAACTTCCCCGCGGTGGTTGACAATTACATAGGCTCCGCCTTCGTAGACTTTCTGGACTACGTAGGGTCCGAACCAGTTCTCATTCAGTTTGCCTTTGGGGTTGGCGGCCATGACGTCTCTTTTCTTGACCATGACAAGGTCGCCCTTCTTGAATTCGCGTTCCTTGATGAGCTTGTCAAAGGCACGCGCTATTTGGGTCTGGTAGACCTAAATGTTTTGTTGGGCCTGAAGCCGCTTTCCTTCCAGGCTAGAGAGCTCTTCGAGCCTTCGCTCGACGTTGGTCTGCCCTTCATGGACAAGGCCGTGCTGAATTGCGACTCTGAGGGAAGGTACCCCCAATTCAACAGGGATGATTGCCTCCGAGCCGTATACGAGGGAAAAGGGCGAGCAGCCTGTTGGGGTCTTGTATACGGTTCGGTACGCCCATAGTGCCTCGTACATCTTCTCTTCCCAGTCTCTTTTGTTAGAGCTAACAATCTTGGCCAGGAGAGCGCAGAGTGTTTTATTAAAAGCTTCGGCCAGCCCATTAGCCTGGGGATTGTAAGGAGTCGATGTCCTCCAATCAATTTTGTATTTTTCTGCCAGCCGGTAGACCTTCTGGTTGCGGAAGTGGCTGCCGTTGTCTGACACAATCCGGTCGGGCACGCCAAATCGGAATATGATGTTACGGCGGACAAACCTGGCCACGATCTCTCCGGTGACCTCCCTTAAGGCGACAGCCTCTGCCCAACGGGATAAGTAGTCAGTCGTCGCCAGAATGTATTTGCAGCCGACGGATGATGCGGGTAAAGGACCCACGACGTCTGTTCCCCACTGGGCAAACGGCCAACTGGGCACCGTTGGATGCAGCTGCAGGGGCGGCCTTCTGGGTATGGTGGCATGCTCCTAACACTTCTAACACGACTTAGCGTATTTGTAGCAGTCGACGAACATTGCTGACCAGTAATAGCCAAGCTTCTTTATTTCAATCTTCATTTTTGGTCCCGCCTGGTGTGCACCAGCTGTCCCGGCATGGACTTCCTTCATGACCCTCCAGGCCTCTTCAATGGAGAGACATCGAAGGAGTAGCTTTTGTTTGGCGTCGGCCACAATTCGGAATAATATCCCGTTTCAGAGCTCATAGGAGTCTTTAGTTCTGATTAGCTTAATCTTCTCTTCTCTTCGTTGGGGTAGTTGCTGGTATTTCAACCACTGCATCAGGGGGTCTCTCCAGTCAGGTAGGCCGACGGCTTCTACTGCAGTGACTTCTACCTCTTCTTCTTCTTGTTTTTCTTCTATCATACTGGGCATTTGGTGCTGATTTATTACTTGGATATTGAGAGATCCATCTGGCGGCACTGCTAGTGAGCTTGCCAATTTTGCCAAGGCGTCGGCTTGTGCATTCTCCCCTCTGGCGACATGGCCTATCTCGAGGAGGTAGAACCGCTCCATGAGCCCCTTTGCCTTAGTGTGATAAGGGAACAACTCAGGTTTCCGGACGTCGAACTGCCCCTGGACCTGCTTGACGACCAGCAGCGAGTCGCCGAATACTTGGAGCATTTTGATCTCCATTTGGAGGGCCACCTGGAGGCCGATGATCAGAGCTTCATACTCTGCCTCATTATTTGTGCAGGGCTTGCTAATGCAGCAGGAAGTCTGCAGCACTTCGCCGTCTGGGGATTTGAGGACGATGCCGACTCCGGCCCGTACCTTGGTGCATCCGGCCGGGGTCACTTCTGTTCTCGAGGCCCTGTCGAAATACAACTGCCAGATGGCTTATTGGACTTGGTCCACCTCCAGTATTTCATCTTCGGGTAGCTCGGTGGCCAACGGGGAGTCTTCGGGCACAGGGTGTGCTGCGAAGAAATCCGCAACGGCTTGTCCCTTAACGGCCCTCTGCGGCACGTAGGTGATGTCAAAGTCCATGAGCAGCACGGCCCATTTGCCAAGGGGACCCTTCGGGACTGGCTGGGAGAGGATGTGCTTGATGGGGTCAGCTCTGGATATTAAACTTACTTCATGGGACAACATGTAGTGCCTCAACTTCTTGACTGCGAAGACCAAGGCAAGGCAGACTTTCTCGATCTGGGTATACTTGGCCTCTGCCCCCACCAATCTCCGGCTGAGGTAGTAGAGAGCCTGCTCCTTTCCCTCATCATTATTCTGGGCAAGCATTGCCCCCAGTGAATATTCGGTGGCCGCTATGTAGAGAATAAGCGGTCTGCCTTTGACAGGTGCCCCCAGGACTGGCGGGGTCTTCAGGTACTCCTTTAGCTGGTCGAACACGTGCTGGCATTCGTGACCCCAGCTGAAGGGTGCATTCTTCATCATTAGTCTGTGGAAGGGTTGGCAACGCCCCGATAGGTTGGAGATGAACCTACGGATGTAAGCTAGCCGGCCCTGTAGGGACCTCAGCTCTCCCAGATTCTTCGGAGGGGGTAGCTCCTGAATGGATTTTATCTTGAAGGGGTCAATCTCGATCCCTCCGTGTCAGACAATAAAGCCAAGGAACTTTCCGCTGGACATGCCGAAGGCGCACTTCATGGGGTTCATTTTTAGCCCGTACTGCCGGAGCCTCTGGAAGACGACCCTGAGGTCATTCAGGTGCTCCTCTCTTTTCTTCGTCTTGACGACTAGATCATCAATGTAGCATTCGACCTTGCTATACAGCAGCTCGTCGAAGATCTTGGTCATCGCCCGCTGATACATGGCACCGGAATTCTTGAGGCCGAAGGGCATCCTCCTGTAGTGGAATATCCCCTTGGGCGATCGGAAGGCCGTGTGAATCCGATCGTGATCGGCTATTCAAATTTGGTTGTAGCCGGATGATCCGTCCATAAAAGACAGGGCCTCATGGCCAGTGGTTGCATCAATCATTACATCAGTGATAGGCACCGGGAAGTCATCTTTTGGGCAGACTTTATTCAGGTCACAGAAATCCACGCAAATCCTGATCTGTCCATTCTTCTTCTTCACCGGTACGATGTTGGCCAACCAAGTAGTATACTAGTTTTCCGCCACGAAGTCGACGTCTATGAGCTTGTCGACCTCCTTACAGATCTGGCTGATCAATTCTGGCCTCATGCGCCGGGGAGGCTGCTTCACTGGCTCCACCTTGGGATCAATGGCCAAAATGTGCTGAGTTATTTTGGGGCTGAGCCCGGGCATTTCTTTGTAGTTCCAGGCAAAGCAATCTCGTAATTCTTGTAGCAGCTTCGTGTATTGTTCCCTCTCCTGTGGGGGCATAAGAGCACTCAGAAAGGTCGGCCTGGGGTCACCTTCCGTGCCGAGGTTGATCTCAATGAATTCGTCGACGGTGGCCTGGCCGCCATTTTCAATTTCTGGTGGGGCTGGCGACAAATCGACAAAGTCTTGGTCTTCATTGTCCTCGGGCTCGAGGACGCCATCCCCCTCTTCTTGTTCCTCGTGACTAGGCGTGGAGGCTGCATTCACCGTGCACTCCTCCTGGACCATAGCCGCCGGGTCCGCGGGGTCCGCTGGTGGAGAAAGGCACAAGGCCACCTCGGGGTCTTCTGTGTACTCATCATAGACAACTCCGGCGGGGGCCGGGGTAGCCGCATCTTCAGGGGCCTGGTACTGGATAGATACTATATAGGCTCCTCTTCTAGGGCTATCCGCCACGTGGGGGAGTGGCGGGGCTATCATGTAGTCTCCCATTCTGAGCTCATCCCTATCAATGATGTTTTGAGCAATGTCTTTGAAGACATAGCAGTCTTCAATGGCGTGGGCCAGTATCTGGTGATAGGGACAAAACAGTGGGTCCCCACTTCTTCGGGTGTCCTGCGGCCTCTTGGACCCTGGGAGGGAGACCTTGCCGTAATGGCAGGCCTAGTCAAAGATACCCCTAGTCTTCTCCCTTGGGAAGGAATAGGGCTTCTGTAGCTTCTCTTAGAGTGTCAGGCCTCGCCCGGCTGCCCCCCCGGTTAATGGGCTTGCAGTATCTCTTGTTTCCCTTCTTGACCAGACGGAGGCGTCAGGGCTGGTGTCTCGGGGCCGAGACATATGGCCACCCCACGGGCGGAGAGAACCTTGGATCAGGTCGGTCACTAGCGAGGTCAACTCAGCCAGTCGTGCCTTTAACATCTCGATCTCCCGTTGCTGCCTGTGGTATAAGGCGTACATGAAGGGGTCGTATCGAGGAGAGTCCGGAGCGTGGCCCATACTGCTACTTCTTGCTTCGCCAGTAGGCCGAAGTGAAGGTACCTCGGCGGTACGACCCTTCGAGGTTAGTCCCTCAGAGAAGGAGGAGGTCTTCCCCATACAGCGGCGTCGGAGAGGGTTCCAAAGGAACACTTCTTCATCTTGCGCCTCCTGAGTCGGAGGCGTGAAATATACATCTTGGTGGGCCTCCTGCAAGTCTGCAGCTTCCACGGGGTCATCGTCGGACAGAGTCGAAACCGATATAACATCAGTTTCGTAATAATCTTCTAGTGAGAAGCCCAGACCGGGGTGCTTGGTGATTTGCAACAGCCGCCGATCCAGGTTTGGTGGGTTCCACATTCTTTCAAACATTTCCTTCTGGCTGGAGGGTTGATAGGGAGGGATTTGTTACTTTCTGACCACTCTGGCCGCCCGGTCAGTCATGTGGGGAAGCCCGGTGATGGGGACGTGTGGGTCATGCAACTCTTCAGGGAACCGGTAATCATCATCTTCCCTGACTGGCTTTTCCCCGGCAACATAAAAGATGGTGGGTGGCCCCTCAGGGTTAGGCACCTCAAAAGTTTTTAGCTGCTCGGCAGCTTGGCATTCAATTCCTATTATAGGCTTGACGATCCCTGGCGGGACTCTGACATCCTCTAGCAGGTCTTCGAGGCGATGCGTCCCCGGTGTAGGATAGATGGCGAGAGGAGTTGCCTTGAATACCCCTCCTTCTTGTGTAATGAATGGTACATGTGGGGAAGCCACATAGCCTGGGGGTGGTGGAGGAAACCAGCCGCCTTCCTCGGCCCTCTTCTTTCCCTTGTCTTGGGCGTCTTGGGGAGCTTGCTTCGCCTTCTCTAAGTACAGATTGGCATCTGACAAGTGACACTCGAACACCTCGAACGGGTGGAGGTCGGCGAAGATTCTGACTTCCTTCCCCTCGCAAGGGTACTTGATACATTGGTGCAGGGTGGAGGGCACTACTCTATTCTGGTGTAACCAGGGCCGGCCAAGCAATGCCTTATAGGAGGTGTTGGAGTTGATGACGTGGAACTGGACCTTGGTGGTGAAATCATCAAAGGTCAAGTTGAATTCTGCGACCCCCATGGGCACATCGCATTTCTGGTTAAAACCAGCAATCTTGACATTCTTCACCTCAACTAGGTGCACGTCGAAGTAGTGCTTTTGGTACACCCGGTAGGGGAGTATATTCACTGCCGCCCCTGGGTTGATCAGGACCCTGTTGATAGGCTGGCCGTTCAGCTGCCCCTTCATGTACGGGGGTCTGTTATGACTGCAGGTGGGCAGGAGCATGTCATCTTCTGTGAAAGCCACAGCTACTTCAGGTGATATTTCTGCCAAAGAGGCCTCAAGGTGTGCTGGCGTCTGGAGTGCGGCAATGATGGCTTGCCGTGTTTCTTCATCCAAAGACAGCATCTCCCATATGGTGAATCGGGCCGGGATCTTCTTGAGGTGTCTGACTATTCGGTCGGTAGCCCGCACCTTGAGTAATTTCATTTCTTCGGCCTTGCCGCGCCTACCCCCACCTTGATGATGGGGTGTCAGATCAGGGGATGCCTGCTTTGTGGGTTCCGTTGCAGCGTGTTGAGCCCGTGGGGCCTGCTGGGCTTCCTCCGTTTCTTGCATGAATTCGGCAAGGTTTGGGATGCCGTTAAATTCTTCTTCTGGTTGAGGAGGAGCCGCCGCCGGTGGGGCTCGGGGACTGCTTGCTTTTCTGGCCGAAGGAGACCCTTGGGAGCGTGCCTGCCCCCCTACTCGGGCAGACAGGAACTCGGCGAATGAAGGGGTGCCTTGGCTCCTGGCCCCTCCGGGATAAAGACCCGACGGGGGAGGGATCTTGGTGCCCCGGACCTCGGGTTCGGAGACCCGGTATGGCTGCTCTCCCTTGAACATGATGTTGAGGTTGTCCTGAGGAGGGCACCCCCACTTCCTCCCCAACCTGGTGGCATGTTGGGAAGTGGACGCTTCAGCCTGGCTCACCTCCGTCGGCTCATGGGGTAGCTCTTCTTCTTTTTCTTCCAAGGAGAGGGTAGTGTCGAACAGCGCCGAGAGGGTGTTGCAGGCGATGACGACCTCCTTTTTCTTCTTACTCCTGGGTCTTCTCTTCTTCTTCTTCTTTCCTTCTGTAGCCAGCGGTTGCTCTTGGGGAAGTTCACCCCATAGGGGAGGATCTTTCTTTGCTTCAGCTTCTGTTCCTGGGGCCAGTTCGAGTGATTCGAACTCCTCCCAGGGGACATACTCCTTCAGCTCCACGGGCTGGATTTCGGGGTGTTCATAATCTTTAAGCCCATCAGTAATAGCCTGGAGTCTTTCAACCGCCGGGCTGGTCTTCTTATGCATTCGCATCGGGACGAAGCTCTTTTTGTTGTGAGTGGGCCGCCTCATGACCAGCCGAGGGGCCGTGTCGTGCCAGACTGGGCTCACCGGGGGTGGTGCAGGCAGGGGTGTCACACCCCTCAAATGAACTCCTGGGGTGGGCCGAGGGACACGTGCTCTTCTATTCTTCCTGGGTACAGTCTGCCAACCCCCTTGGTCTTGAGCCGGGGGCATGATAAAAGTTTCATAAGTGGCGCGGGTGCTGGCCTCCGCCCACTCCTCAGGCAACTCCTGGTACAACGAGACCATATTGACGGTGGAGGTTATGATGGGCAACTCATGCAGTTGCGGGGGGTCTACCTTATGCTCCCCCATGTCTAGCTCCCCGTTCCTGATTAAGGACTCAATAACGTCCTTGAAGACATAACAGTCCTCAATGGTATGCCCGAGTATCCGGTGGTACAGGCAGAAGCGCGGGTCGTCTTTCTTCCTCAGGTCATCGGGCCTCTTCGGCTCTGGCAGTGCGATTTTATTGTAACTGGTTGCCCACTCAAACAGGAACTTGGACTTGTCTCGGGAGAATGAATATAGCTTGTTTCTCATCTTCTCCCTCAGTGAGGGGCCCTCCCGCCATTCTGTGGTTCTGGGCGGGGGAAGGTTGGCAGCCTCCTTGGCTTTCTCCTTCTGTTTCTCAAAGGCCTAAAAATCTAGTGTGTGCACCTCAGGGGGAGCTGGCTTCTTCTCGGCCTGCCTGGCTCTCTGGCTTGACATGGCCGGAGTGGAGGAATATCGGGCCAGAAATGCCTCAATCTTTGCTACCACATTGTTCAGGCAGTCAAATGTCTTGACTTCGGTGCCAATCATCCTTTCCAGGATTTCTTTCTTCAGGTTCTGCTTGCAGATCTGCACCGCATCCTCCTGGTGCACCTCATGCTGAGGTTCCTCTATCTTTTGATGTAGTCGAGGGCCGACTCATCATTCTTCTGCCTTGTGGCGTAAAGTTCTACCGCAGTGACTTCCCATTCAGCAACGTAGAATCTTTCTTTGAACTTCTTTTGCATGTCGGGCCAGTCAGCAACAGACCCGGGTGGCAAGCTGGAGTACCACTCAAAGGCAAGCCCGGTAAGTGTCGAGCCGAAAAAGTTCAGGTGGTAGGCCTCATCAGCAGCCAGATCCCCCATGACATTCACATAATAGGCAATGTGCTCCCTGGGAGACCCTTGCCCATTGAACTTTTCAAACTTCAGTGGCTTGGTGACGCCAACCGGCAGCTTCCTTGCGGCATAGTGGGTCGGGTAGGGCACCCGGTAGACGTCAAACGGCGTCTGATCTCCATCACCTCTCTCGGCCAATTTCATGTCTATCATTTGTTCAAGCATCAATCGGCTAACTATTGTCGGGTCGACCGGGCTCGGATAGAAATGAGCGGGCTACGCGCTCGGGGTAACCGACACGGTCGCCTGGGGGGCCATGGGGGACCCTTGGGAAAGTAAAGCCTGTGGCGGGGCCGGTGCCATGTAATGTGCCTGCTGCGGGGGTGCGCCCCCAAGAGGGTTGAGGGTTGCTGGAAGAGCTGCTACTTGCAGAGCTGCTTCTGAAGATTGCCCACTGTCCCTGGGAGCTTTAGGTAGAACCTCGGTCTGCCAGGACATCGAGGGTTGTATGTTAGGCTCATTCAGTTGCTTCTTTAGTGACTCAATTTCTTGCTGGAATCGTTGTATCATGACCAACATTACCGGGTCGGCTGTGGGGGGATTGGGCATGCCCCCTGTCTCTTCAGCCGGGGCATCCTCGGACGATGTGGAGGGTCCGCTGCCCGTGCCCCCAGTGGTGACCACATTGGCCTTCAGGGCCGCAAGGGGTTCCTCAAGGAAGGTCCCTTCGGCGCCTGTTTGTGCCGCGCTGCCTGCCGCTCTTCCCCTTCTAGTGAGAGGCCCCGGCCTGGCGGCGAGTCTGGCCATTTCTTCAGGGTCGGTAGGTAAGGCCCCATACCGACCGCAAACCCTTGCCACATTGCAGGTGAAGATTCTCAAGCTCTTGCTTCTCTTTGTCGCTCTCCTGGATGATCCTCCCGGGAACACCAGCCTGTCGAAGACCGATCGTCGGAGTGGCACTTCCTCCCGGATAGGGGACTGGCGCGGTTCCTCCGAGCGATTCCTCGATTCTGCACTGGGTGTGGGTCGGGCTCCTTCTTCCTGGAAAGCGGCGGCTACTGCCCCCAGCAGTCTCTAGCGACCCAAGGGAGTGCTACCTGGGCCCCAGAGGTAGTTTCTCATGGCCTGCTCGATCCCTTCCCACTCCTGGTTGGGGAGAGCAGCCTGCGGCTGCGTGCCGATGGCGGTGGCAGGAGGAGAGTAGGCCCTGAGTGCCGGGCAGGCAGCCTGGTGTCGGTGTCAGCGGCGCCGGCGGTGGGCGCCCTCGGGCCGCGTGGGCATGGCAAGTGCTGGTTGGTGAGTCGGGGTCGTCACCTCGACCCTCTCATCTCTTTGGGCCCTCCTCGGGTGGAAAGTGCTAGACCCTGCCTGGGCAGGTGTAGTGGGCCGGGCCTCCTTGGGGACCCATATTTGCTTTAACTTGGTGATGGGGACATCAATGACAGCCCGCTCACATTGTGTTTGCATTTCCGTCCTTTTATATTTGTATGTATACCCTTGTGATATATGGGTACACAATAGTAGGTCTTAGTGGGTTTATTTCCAAAGGGCCATTGAGTATTTTTGCAAAAGTGCATGGAGGCCCTGCAGGGCCCCCCTCCCACCTCCTTATTGGTCCACTTGGACTCCCGGGCCCAAGGGGGCTGGTCCATGGTCCAACCTTGGACTTGGACCTAGATTTAATTAAAGAAGACAAATCAAATTTGTCCTCTTAAAGGGGGGGGCGAACCATATAGTTTATTAGGCTTTTATTGTGGTTGTTCAAACCACACCCCAGCCCTTCATTCATCAACCCTTGATCCAAGGGTCTAGAATTAGTTAGAGACCTAGCCTATATAATGTTGTATTTTCATGAGAAATTCAATGGAAAAATCAGAATTTTTGTCAGTGTTCAAGGAGCTTGGTGCGCCCCTCCCTCCTCCCTTGCTGTTCTTCCTTCCCCAACCCCAGAGCTAGAGTGTATCCCTCTTCTATCATCCCCTCTCAACCTCCGGTGATCGTCTGTGCCGCCACCGCTGCCGTTCGTGCCGCCTTCGAGCTGCCGTGGAATCATCATCAAGTTTCTGTCCTGCTGGACAGAGGTGTAGTTCGAGAATTCCTGAAGCCAGCCACGAGTTCTGATCGATTTGAAATTTTGAGGCTACAGTTCTGTCCCCCTCATCCCAGATCCAACCTTCGTCCACTAAACAAATCACAAAAAATCATAGATACATCCAAACGGGTCCAAACCAATTTTGCTGTCTTCCCAGCTCAAATTCCAACAACTTTGCTAAAGAACAAAACCCCTGATTCGAACGTCTCCCTCGCGGTCAAAGGCAATCCATAGGGAAGTTCTCTGTTGACCTGTGATTTCAGGAACTGTACAACAGAAGATTGAAAATTCCATAAGTCAAGATCCGGGCAGATCCAGGCCAGATGTTTAGGCCTAGGTTGAAGAACTTCAAGCTAGCTTTCCAATGGCGCCAGTCTCGTGTCGATCCGACGTCGGGGCTGACCGCTGCGTCCATTCTCGCCGGAGGGCGCGCTGCAAAACAGCAACCACCAGTCCGTGGACAGCAAACCCGACGGGTGCCGATCGGAACCGCCCGATCCCCCGGGCGACGTTCCGGTGTGCCGCCAGCCCAGGAAACACTTCCCTAAGTGTCCACACTACAGCGGCGCCACCGGGTCCCACACGGCCCCTCCAGACAACACGTGGGCCCCACGGTCGTGATCACGCGTGTAGCCGAATCAACACACGAAGCTGCCCGTCATCCCGAATTCGGCCCTCCCGGGCCCATTGTGTCGCCCTTTACCTCCCTGCGTGGAGTGGGCATATTTCCATTACTGTAATATTCATGTATTAACTGTCCCGGGAGCACGAGTTCGACCGGGCCCGTCGTCCCCACGCCGAGCGCGTGGTGGTATCGCATTCGCTCCCTTACTTGGCATTTTGCTTAATTTTCATATATACTTGCTTATGCCACTGCTAGAGAGCATGATAGGGTAATTAGCTCGCTTTCTATTTATATCACTGCTGCTGCGAGAGAGAGCGTTACCGTCCCGTGACCCGATCCGGGCACAAGTGAGAGCCGACCACCCTAGCTCACAGCCAGTTTTTCAACCGCGCACATCCGACGCTTCCCTCGTTAAGGGGCAGTCACGAGCTTGTCGTGTCCGTGGTCTCGTCCCGCATCAATTTGGTATCAGAGCGAGTTTGAGTCTAGGGTGTCAAAAAGAAAAAAAAAGAGTGTCATTTACATCGAGTCATTAGTCGGTCTAAGTCGTGTTTAGAGTCATCATTGTTTTAAAAAAAAGTGTCTTTTTGCATTTGCATCCCTTTACTCGGTATATCAAAAGGTGTTGTCCGAACGTTAGGCTACGCCTATCGGGAAGACCGCACACTTGCGCGAGTGATCTTCGGATCGATTAACTCTGCCACGTGCCGAGTTTTGGTTACGTCTAGGTGCATCATATTAGTGTGTGTTTGCTTTAGTCAGCGTCGTCTAGTCGGTGTGTTTGCATGCCCACTCGTCGAGGTACTCAATACTCACCCCCACCACCACCAATGGCGGAATCCCGAGTCTATAGTTCCGATGAGGTGGCCACTATGTTCCGAACTCTTAAGGGAAAAATGGATGGGTTGAGTGAGCGCATGGATGAGTTAAGCACTCGAGTGGATAGGATGGAAGAAGCGAGTACCCGAGTGAATGGCCTAGGCACCCGCCTAGAAGAGAAGATGAAAGTTGTAGAGGATAGGGTCGTTGGGTCGAACCAGTCCATTCAAGGATTGGTCGGGAGAGTCACCGCACTAGAGAAAGGACCAGCCGAGACACACCCGATTACCCCAGTCCAGGCACCTGCCCCACCAACACAAGGTCAACCGGAGCCGATTCATCAAACCGCGACTCCAAGGGTTCAAGGGGTAGCTACTAGGAGGCACGAAGTCCCCGAGGTGCATGACTACGAGTCTGATAATGAGCATCGGGGACATGGTCGTGATTATCGCCATACACGGCGTACCCACGACCAAGATATGGATGAACGGGCCATTCGGACCGTTCGGGCCGACCCTCCCACCTTTGACGGGTCCTTAGACCCGAAGGTCTACCTTGATTGGGAGGCTGGTATGGACCGATATTTTGAGTGGTTCGAGATGTCGGACCAATGAAAAGTCAAGTATGCCAGGATGAAACTTTTAGGCCAAGCCCAAACCTATTGGAGAAACATGGAGAACCTATTGTTTCATCGTCAAGAACCCCCGATCGATACATGGACCGATATGAGGGAGAAGCTTAGGAAGAAGTACCTCCCTACCTCCTACCGCCAGCGTGAGGTGTCAAAGTCTCACCCAAGGAGACCGGTCCGTCTCAGATTACATCGCCGAATTTGATGAGTACTACTTGCGATGCGATGCCACGGAGGAGGATTCCCTTGCCGTCTCTCGGTTTCGGCGTGGCCTACGCCCACACCTACGGTATGAGCTTCTCCGCCGCAAGGTGGACAAGCTGGAGGATGCATACCAAGTTGCTCTCGAGATGGAGCAATTCGAGGGTGAGTTCGAGTCTATTCCCCGGTGGAGCCCCGCTCCTCCCCGTAGTGACTCCCGTGGCTCCTTAGGTTCATACCCGAGGGGACCCATGACTCGTCCACAGGAGCCCGCCCGTCAGGAGCACTTTGCTCCTAGACCTCGACCTCCCCCACCACGGGATCTACCTCCACCCCATCCACCGGCACCCGTTGCCCGTCCCTCGGCACACATGGCCCGCCCCCTGGCCCCGACACTTCCCCCGCTGTTGCCCACGGCGCCTACACCTCCACCCTTGTTACCTACGCCCCCTACCCGTCGGGAGGATAAGGGTAAGGCTCCTCTTATCGGGGAGAGTAGTCGATCACGAGTGCAGTGTGTCCACTGTCATGGATTTGACCACATTGCCAGTGAGTGTCCCGCTCGCGCCACCCTAGCCTTAGGTGTTGGAGGATCCGTACCTCCCGAGCCCAAGTGTGTTGATTACGAGGCCGATGAAGCACTAGCAGAGGAGTACTATGCCTTGGGAGGGGAAGAGTGGGAGAGCTCTCCCGCCGCTCAGGATGCAGCCATCTAGTGGGCTTGATGCTACCACCTTAGTCTAGAATCATATATGAGTCAGTGTGTTTTCCTTGTGTGGTTTGTTTGTGTGGTGTGTTTTGAGCCGATTGTTGTGTGGTTTGCATTCGTGTGTTAGTGCATGGTGAGTCTGCATGTGTCGTGTGTAAGCTCGTTGTCGTTCTCTTATGAGTAAGAGGTGATTGGACTCACCCGATAAGTATGGGACCGGTTCTACATCTATACCCGGATCAGTCACCTATAGGGACTCAGCGGTGATTCCTAGTGAGTCTTCGAGCTGTTTCCTTCCTTTTGAGAGTGCCCTTCGGAGTGACCACCTTTAGCCATAGCAGTTCGCATATCGAGTATATATGGAATGAGCAGGTGCTGATCATTTGGAGTGGGGCGTACCCGCGTTACTTGGCACGGAGACAGATCCGCCGATGTACCTGAGCAGCAGCATCCCTTACTCGACGGGGTCGAGTTCCTCCCACCCGGGGAGAATTGATGGGGACATCAACGACAGCCCGCTCACATTGTGTTTGCATTTCCGTCCTTTTATATTTGTATGTATACCCTTATGATATATGGGTACACAATAGTAGGTCTTAGTGGGTTTATTTGCAAAGGGCCATTGGGTATTTTTGCAAAAGTGCATGTAGGCCCTGCAGGGGCCCCCTCCCACCTCCTTATTGGTCCACTTGGACTCTCGGGCCCAAGGGGGCTGGTCCATGGTCCAACCTTGGACTTGGACCTAGATTTAATTAAAGAAGACAAATCAAATTTGTCCTCTTAAAGGGGGGGGCGAACCATATAGTTTATTAGGCTTTTATTGTGGTTGTTCAAACTACATCCCAACCCTTCATTCATCAACCCTTGATCCAAGGGTCTAGAATTAGTTAGAGACCTAGCCTACATAATGTTGTATTTTCATGAGAAATTCAATGGAAAAATCAGAATTTTTGTGAGTGTTCAAGAAGCTTGGTGTGCACCTCTCTCCTCCCTTGCTGTTCTTCCTTCCCCAACCCCAGATCTAGAGTGTATCCCTCTTCTATCATCCCCTCTCAACCTCCGGTGATCGTCTGTGCCGCCACCGCCGCCGTTCGTGCCGCCTTCGAGCCACCGTAGAATCGTCATCAAGTTTCTATCCTGCTGGACAGAGGTGTAGTTCGAGAATTCCTGAAGCCAGCCACGAGTTCTGATCGATTTGAAATTTTGAGGCTACAGTTCTGTCCCCCTGATCCCAGATCCAACCTTCATCCACTAAACAAATCACAGAAAATCATAGATACATCCAAACGGGTCCAAACCAATTTTGCTGTCTTCCCAGCTCAAATTCCAACAACTTTGCTGAAGAGCACAACCCCTGATTCGAACGTCTCCCTCGCGGTCAAAGGCAATCCACAGGGAAGTTCTCTGCTGACCTGTGATTTCAGGAACTGTACAATAGAAGATTGAAAATTCCATAAGTCAAGATCCGAGTAGATCCATGCCAGATCTTTAGGCCTAGGTTGAATAACTTCAAGCTAGCTTTCCAACGGTGCCAGTCTCGTGTCGATCCGACGTCGGGGCTGACCGCTGCGTCCATTCTCACCGGAGCGCGCGCTGTAAAACAGCAACCACCAGTCCGTGGACAGCAAACCCGACGGGTGCCGATCGGAACCGCCCGACCCCCCGGGAGACGTTCCGGTGTGCCGCCAGCCCAGGGAACACTTCCCTAAGTGTCCACACTACAGCGGCGCCACCGGGTCCCACACGGCCCCTCGAGACAGCACATGGGCCCCACGGTCGTGATCACGCGTGTAGCCGAATCAACACACGAAGCTGCCCGTCATCCCAAATTCGGCCCTCCCGGGACCATTGTGTCGCCCTTTACCTCCCTGCGTGGAGTGGGCATATTTCCATTACTGTAATATTCATGTATTAACTGTCCTGGGAGCACGAGTTCGGCCGGGCCCGTCGTCCCCACGCCGAGCGCGTGGAGGTATCGCATTCGCTCCCTTACTTGGCATTTTGCTTAATTTCCATATATACTTGCTTATGCCACTGCTAGAGAGCATGATAGGGTAATTAGCTCGCTTTCTATTTATATCACCGCTGCTGCGAGAGACAGCGTTACCGTCCCGTGACCCGATCCGGGCACAAGTGAGAGCCGACCACCCTAGCTCACAGCCGGTTTCTCAACCGCGCACATCCGACGCTTCCCTCGTTAAGGGGCAGTCACGAGCTTGTCGTGTCCGTGGTCTCGTCCCGCATCACTTGGCCGACCTATGAGCCGGTGCAGTCTTTGGTGATGCAGCCAGAACTGCGGGCGTCGCCTTCTCCTTCAGTTTCTCCAGCCCCTAGAAAGAGTTCCGGACTGGGATAGCCGGGACGACACGGTCCGGTGTCACCTGGGACCTTTGCCCATCCAGGCCAACTCGAAGGGTCCCACGGTCATAGATTTCCCATAGTTGGACATGCGGCACCCCGAGACGATGCCAGTATTATTCCTCCGGAGCCTCCTCTGGTGAGATGCCGACCCTTGGTGGGATGGGCTAGCGGTTTGGTGCACATGGTGCACATTGCAGCTCAGCGTCGTTGTCGAGACGCCGCTGTTGTTCTTGGCCACAGCTTGGCCGATAACAGCTTCAGTGGCCCCCGGAGCGGGAGCGTTGGTCTGGGGCTCGTCAGGTGCTTTCACGTCGAGGATGTTGACAAAGGCCACCCCCAAGAAGTTGGGGAAGCCCACGGTGGGAGGGAAACTCCCGAGGTTGAGGGGGACCGCCAGGTAGCCGCCCCGAACATGGTTCCTGACGACCTAAGGGCCGCAAGTGATTGCCATTGTCGGCACCATGATGTGATTCTCCTGCATTTAAGAAAGTAGCTCAATTATTATTACAAGAAGGGGGCCGCAGGGCCCCTAGTTCCGGCAAAGAGATGAAGGGTGGAAAGGTCCCACCGGGCGTGCCAGACTTGTGGATGCACTAAAATTCTCTTATTCAAGTTGTTCGTCTATTGAGTGCGTGGGCGTGCCAGTCACTGAAGTGATAATTTATTCGGGCTCCGAAGAGCCCATGGTGCGCTCGACCTGACTCGGTCAGACGATTGTGTGGTTCATGTCGGGACCAGATCCCGTCGTGTCGTAGAGGTCACGATGTCATTTACATCCCCCGTACGAGGGAACACCCTTGATTAATTACCGAAATTAGGGGCCATGCGGCCGAAAGGACTAATACTAACTGCGCAAGATAGAAACATGAATAAATCGCATCAGGATCCACATTGGGTTCCAGGCCACTGGTCATATCGATCGCTCATAGACCCTTTTCATGTTTGGACAAAAGTCCGTGATAGAAACGTGGTGGAAGCCGGGATGAATCCGTTCAAATGTCTGCCGAGCATTCGGCAATTTTAATGATGACTTGAAAGGGGTCCGGCCTGAGAAACTGGTCCAGTCTGGTTGGAATGTAGGCCCAAGACTAGGTCGGAGCCTGGCCATGTCGGGACAATTCCCAAGAATCGGGCCCGGCCTGAGAGGGCGGCATTATTGTTCCTTCTGCGTCGAGTCACGGAGAGAGACAGGGCTGCAATATGGATTTCTAGCATTTTTTATCTGGGATTTTTTCTTTACCATATAATATTGTGTGGTTTATTCCTCTTTACGCATTTGTTTCGGATGAATTTTTTTTACTTATTATTATTATTATTATTGTTATTATTATTATATATATCTATATTATTTTTTTACACGTTTTTGTTTATTTATTATGCATTCATGTTTATTTATTTATCATGATTTTTGTTATTTTTTTGTTAGTATTATTATCATTATAATTATATATTTTTACATGTTTTTTTTTATGAAGAGTGGGCCGTTTGGGGGGGTTAAGCGGGGCTGAAGGAGTGTGCCGGCGAGGACAGCAGGTAGCGTGCCGGCGAGGGTAGCTTGGAGCGTGCCGGGGAAGCCCACAGATAGTGTACCGATGAAGGAAAGGGGGGCTGGCATGCTAATGATGACATTCCAAAGAGCGCCGGCGAATGGAGGAGAGAAGCGTGCCGGGCTAACTCAAAGTCTGTACCACGTCTGCTAGAGTCTGCACATTATCCATTTGCTACAACTCAAAGTCTGTGCATTGGCTGCTAGCACACACGTAGAGTCTGTACATTGTCCATTTACTGCAACTCAAAGTCTGTACACTGGCTGCTAGCACACACGAAGTCTGTACGTCCCTCAGCCCAAAGTCTATACATTGGTTGGTCGCTGCGACACGAAGTCTGTACATCGGCTGGTTGCTGCACACAAAGTCTGTACATTAATCGGCTCAAAGTCTGTACATTGTCTATTTGTTGCAACTCAAAGTCTATACATTGGCCGGTTACCGCAACACAAAGTCTGTACATTCATCAGCCCAAAGTCTATACATTGGCTGCATTCATCAGCTCAAAGTCTATACATTGGCTAGTTCATCGGCTCAAAGTCTATGCTTTGGCTGGTCACTGCAACACAAAGTCTGTACATTCATCAGCCCGAAGTCTATACATTGGCTGCATTCATCAGCTCAAAGTCTAGACATTGGCTGGTCACCGCAACACAAAGTCTGTACATTCATCAGCCCGAAGTCTATACATTAGCTGCATTCATCAGCTCAAAGTCTAGACATTGGCTGGTCACCACAACACAAAGTCTGTACATTCATCAGCCCAAAGTCTATACATTGGCTGCATTCATCAGCTCAAAGTCTGCACATTGGTTGGTTCCTGCAATACAAAGTCTGTACATCGGCTGGCTGCATACACACAAATTCTGTACGCCCATCAGCCCAAAGTCTATACACTGGCTGGTTGCTACACCATCAAGTCTGTACATCGAATGGTTGCATGCATACAAAGTCTATACGTCCATCAGCTCAAAGTATGTACATTGTCTATGCAACCAGCACACAAAGTCTATACATCATTCAGCTCAAAGTCTATACATTGCCTATGCGACCAGCACGCAAAGTCTATACATCATTCTGCTCAAAGTCTATACATTGTCTATGCAACCAGCACACAAAGTCTATACATCCTTCAGCTCAAAGTCTGTACTTTGTCTATTTGCTGCAACCCAAAGTCTATACGTTGGCCAGCTCAAAGTCTGTACATTGTCCATTGCTGCAGCTCAAAGTCTATACATTGGCCAGCTCAAAGTCTGTACATTGTCCATTTGCTGCAGCTCAAGGTCTATACATTGGCCAGCTCAAGGTCTGTACATCGTCCATTTGCTGCAACTCAAAGTCTATACATTGGCCAGCTCAAAGTCTGTACATTGTTTATTTGCTGCAACTCAAGGTGTACATTGTCCATTTGCTGCAGCTCAAAGTGTATACATTGGCCAGCTCAAAGTCTGTACATTGTTCTCACAAGCATATTAGGCCCATGCATTCGTTCACGGCATGTCTGAACATCCATTTCCAATGTACATGCTTCACTGTATGCATTTGTGCAATCCTTCACGCAAGGTCTATACATTGCTTGTTGCTGTGTTCGTGTATCAACCTGCCAAGTCTGTACATTGGGTTCCACTTCGGAGAAACGGTGGAAGAAGAGGTGAGATGGAGAGATAGATGAGGGAGAGTGAGACGGTGAGAGGGAGAGAGGTGTGCCGGCGAGGGGGGAATGAGACGGTGAGAGGGAGAGAGCGTGAGTGAGACGGTGAGGGAGACGGTGGAGGGAGTGTACCGGTGAAGGAGGATGGAGGTGTACCGGTGAGGGGAAGAGACGGAGGGAGAGAAAGAGAGAGACGTAGGGAGAGACGGAGGGGGGGTGTATCGGAGAGAGAGAAAGTGAGAGACGGAGAGAGAGACGGTGGAGGGAGTGTACCGGTGAAGGAGGATGGAGGTGTATCGGGGAAGGGGAAGAGTGAGATGGAGGGAGAGAGTGTGAGAGAGACGGTGAGAGAGACGGTGAAGGGAGTGTGCCGGTGAAGGAGGATGGAGGTGTACCGGGAAAGGGGAAGACCAGATGTGCCGATGAAGGCCCACTTCTCCTTTACTTATTTTTTAAGGCTTTTCTTTTCTTCCTTTGGCTTTTTGCAGTTTTATACAAGTCTTTCCTCCCTCTCCATTCGTTCGTTAGTTTTCTTTACCCTTTAATATGTTGTTGTTTCACCTGTTTGCTGCATCCTTTTGCCTTTTTATGTGTTATCATTCTATTTGTTTGTTGCTTTATTTTGTCTCTTCAATGCGTTATTATTTCTAACGAAAATTCGGCAGCATCTCCCCTTGACCCGAGCGTAAGGGAGATAAAGGGAACGCGCCCACATGGAGTGGCGGAACCCGACAATTGGAGGTGGGCGCCCGAGAGCGGCAACACCTTAACAAAACCTCAGAAAACTCGGAGGAAAACAACGAACCGGGAAACCTCTAAGGCTGGACAGGGTGTACTGGGGGTTAGCCAAGGCGTGCCAGCCAAGGACGGGCACATGGCGTCTGAAGGGGGGGTACCGGCCTAGGGTGAGACCAGGTGTGCCGCTGGGGCACCAAGGGAAAGTGAACCATGGGGCTGCTATGGGTGTGTTGGCCAAAATACCGAAAGGGTATGCCGCTGGGGAAAAGCGCAAGTGCACCGGACAGGGCTCCAAAAGGGTTGGTCTGCTAACGGGGCGGGGTGTTAGACCGATCAAACCCACAAGGACTTCCGGCAGGAGGGAAAACGGTTCAAAGGGGTAGACACAGGTGAAGGCATTGGGCTTTACAGGAGGAGGTTCGTGACCTCAAACCGTTCAAGATGACACCGGATCCGGAGGAAGCCGTCGGCATGAGGGATGAACACAAACACCGGAAAGTAAAGGGAAAGACGATCAAACGCATTGTGGCTCAAAACCAACGAGACAAAGAGACAACCCACTGAGGGAGATGATCTTCATTCATGGGGGAGCAAAGGGCCGTAGCCGTCCGCATGCATTACAAAACACGCCCGAGCTAAAGCTACGGGCAAGAAAGAAAACCAAAGAACAAAAGAACGGAGAAGGAGAAAACAAAGAACAAAAGAAGAGGAGGTGTTGGGGATCGAGGCAGGGACGACCGTCCATTGCTCTTTCCCCCACCTTCCCATGCTACATCAAGCCCTCTCTCTCTCTTACTCTCTTCTCTTTGCCTGGTGGTTGTCGGAAGACTCAACGCTGGAGCCCTCTCCCTTCTCTTCTCTCTTCTCCTTCTTCTCGTACGTGGCTTTGTGTCTCTTCGTCTCTTCTCCCTGTGTGCCTCTTCTCTCTATTCGTCTCTGTTTGTCGGAATGGGAGTGGTTTTATACTCCCAGCAGCGGGAGCCCTCGAGCACGGCAGTCGGAGGAGGGAAGCGGCTAGTCATGATGGGGTTTGACTTCCCCCGTCCTGGATGTCACGGGAGTAGCCTGCGTGGCCCAACCTCTGGTTGACACCTCGGACAGCTCACTGCGCGCCAAGGATACGTACGGCATGGGCGTCACATCGTTCCGTTGCAATGCCTTCACGCTGTGCCGCTGGCTAGCTCATTAAGTGTGCCGCAGGAGGGCCAAAAGGGCGTGCCGCTGAAGCCCGAAATGGGCGTGCCGCTAAAGCCCCAAATGGGCGTGCCGCTGCAGGCCCAAATGGGCGTGCCGCTGAAGGCCAAATGGGAGTGCCGTTGAAGCCCCAAATGGGTGTGCCGCTGAAGGCCAAATGGGCGTGCCGCTGAAGCCCCAAATGGGGTGCCGCTGATGGCCAAATGGGCGTGCCGCTGAAGGCCAAATGGGCGTGCCGCTGGAGGCCAGGGGTTGTGCCGCTGAAGGCCACCAGGGTGTGCCGTTGAAGGGCAAGGGTGTGCCACTGAAGGCCACACCGGTTGCATTTCTGAGCCCGTTCTGAGCCCGTTATGAGCACGAGTCATGGCCCGTTTGATTTTCTCTGTGGCCCGTGATTTGTGAGGCCCTTGGTGGTTGATTTCTCTTCACTGTCGTGACTCTGGAGACACCCTCATGGCAGTGTGTGCATGTTCAGGGAATTCGGATGACCAGTCTCTCTAGGGCTTCTTCACTCGGTTCCGTTGTTGATGCTGGGCCGAACAAGATATCTGGGTGTGCAATTTTTGGTGTCCACAACATCCTGTAGGGAGCTATAGAAATAGGTGCCGCTCTAGGAATGAGTTCAATGGAGAAGTTTACTTCCCTTTCGGGTAGTAAATTGGGTAAATCTGATGGGAATATATCAGAAAACTCATTTACAATGGGAATGTTTGCTAAGATGATCTCATTAGACTTGGTAATGATCACAGAAGCGAGAAAAGCTTCACATCCTTACGAAATAAGTTTGCAAGCGTGAAGGGAAGAAATGATGGTAGGATGCTTCCTATACTTGATACCAAGGAAGGAAAATCTTGGAAGACCTGGTTTACGAAAGGATATTATCCTATTTCGATAATTAATATCGGCATCATGATCCACAAGCCAATCTACCCCTAGAATGACATCATAGCCTTCCATGTCAAGGCATACGAGGTTTGCAGGTAGATTTTGACCTTCCACCCTTACTTCACTATCGGGGTAATAGTTTGTGAGTTTGATTCCAGGGTCTAAAGGTGTAGTAATAGCAAGGTCCGAAGGTAAGGGAACTGATGAAATTGGCAATGTTTTTGCAAAAGTGGTGGATATGAAGGAATGAGAAGCACCGGTATCAAATAGCACAAATGCAGGTCGGGAATAAATGTGAACAATACCTTCCACAAGCCCATCATTTGGGGGCGCTTCATTATCTTCTAGAACAGCATTGAGGCGAGCCTGCCTCTTACATCCACCACCAGATGATTGTTCCTTCATGAGAGGGCAGTCTGGCATGCGATGCTCACGGCTGTCACACCTTAATCAAGCATCGGGGTGCTTCCAGCATTCCTCGGCCAAGTGGCCGAACGTTTTACAAAAGGTGCAAGCCACCATGACTTGCTTATCCTCCTCCTTGACTTTCATATTCTTCTGGGAGTTACTCCCGCTCCCGTTCCTTGACCTCTTCCTGCTATCATGAGGTTTGTAGGGCTACGTGATGCTAAATTTCTCCTTCTTACTATGCCGATCTAACCGTCGGCTTGACTTTTCACTTTTGCCCTTAAATTTTTTGACCTTTTCGAGGGTCCTTTCACAGAGATATGCCCATTGGACCATCTCCGCATAAGTACGGATATTTTGGGTCCCGAGCTGTTGAATATAACCGGGTCTTAACCCATCCATAAACTGATTGGCCTTCAATAGGTCGGTGCTGACCAGATGAGTCGCATATGGCGCTAGCCTGGAAAATTGTAGTTCATACTCGGCAACTGTCATCATTCCCTGACGTAGAGAAGTGAACTCTATAGCCTTTCTCTCCTTAACATGTTCTGAAAAATACTTGGCACGAAATAAGGTAAGAAAGCCTTCCCATGTGTGTGGTGCATCAGCTGGAGGTGTTGGAACCGACTTCCACCAAGTACGTGCATCTTGTTGTGACTCCTTTGTGTTGATGATGTTGACAATATGCTTTACTTCATTGGAAACACCTTGTTTTGATTGATTGGTAACTGTTTATGTTTTGATGAAATTGCTTTTATCAGATTGTCTATGTGTTCTATGCATTTCACAAGTCTACACACTGCACACACACACAAGTCTTCACACTCAGCATAGTCTATACATCGTGTTGCGTTTATATTGTGTTTGTGCATCGTTGAAAAAAACACAAGTCTATACATCCATTGCTTCAGTTCAATACCTGCTATGTGCCTGCATTGCATCGGTGCATTGCTTCCTCTGTGCATATACTGCATCAGTGCATCACAAGTCTATACATCCATTGCTTCAGTTCAATACCTGCTATGTGCATGCATTGCATCGGTGCATTGGTTCCTCTGTGTATATACTGCATCAGCGCATCCATCCGGCATACAGTCTATACACTAATGCATGTGAGGTACCGTCAGCTCAGTAAGTCTGTACATTGCATTAGCTAAGTCTGTACACTGTCCATCTCACTTAGCGTCTTATGCATTGGGAAAAGTCCATACACTGTAGCTCACATAACTAGCAAGCCTATACATTGCATTGTGGTGTTTGTGCTCAAAGTCTATACAGTGCTTGCACTGTCATTCAAAGTCCATACATTGGACTGTAGCATGCACGAAGCTAAGTCCATACATTAGTGAAGTCTGTACATTGTCATGCATCATTCTTCAAAGTCCATACACTGCACTGTAGCTTGCTCGAGGTGAAGACTGTACATTCACCAGTTGAACCTTCAAAGTCTGTACATTCACTAGTTGAACTTTGAAGTCTAAACATTGGGATCTTTACCTACATTTAGTTTTGTAAGTCTGTACATTGGGCTTTCAGATAAAGTCTATACATCCCAGAACTGTGCAAGTCTGTACATTGCTGCTTTGCCAAAGTCTTTACATTGTGAACCTTCAAGTCTGTACAGACTTTGCTTCGCTCAAGTCTGTACATTGTCCAGTTGTCTTTGGCAAGTCTACACATCGTGAAGTCTATACATTCAACTGCTTTGCTTTGCTCAAGTCTATACAGTCTTTCTCTTGGCAAGTCTGTACATCGCTCATGATGTCTGAACAACGAGCAAGTATGTACATCGGACTAGTCTGCATCGGCTAAGTCCATACATCGTCCAGTGCATTGCATGCATCATTCATGAAGTCTGTACATCGCACAACATTCAAGTCTGCACATTGTGCATCATGTTAGTTGAATTCTGTACATCGTGCATCTAGTGTTTCAAAGTCTATGCATTGTTGCACGTTGTGTTTGTCTAAGTCTACACAGTGCTCCTTCATGCATTGAAGTCTGCACATTACTGCATGCTCATCAAGTCCATACACTGGCAAGTCTTTACATTGTCTTAGTCTATACATTGGCTGCTGAATGTTCTTCGAAGTCATCACATGCCTTAGCTCTGCATATACAGAGTCTATACATTGCATAGCATTGTATTCACAAAGTCAGAACATGGCATAAGCCCTACATGCGTAGAGTCTGTACAGACCATAGCACTGTATTCACATAGTCTGTACAATGCCATAGCCACGCACTCACAAAGTCTATACACTACATTCGAGTTCACAAAGTCTATACAGTGAAGTCTATACAATGCATTACACTCTACAAAGTCTGTACAGGGTTTATACTTAAACTGATAATTCGATCCTCTGTCTGACAGGGACTCCTGGCTGAGATTGATGACTTGGCTCGTGATCCAAGGAAGGACGAGGTGCCCAGATGGTGACACGTGGAAGCAGCCCATCCAGGATGCTGCCATGTGGATGAAATTTCCTCGGATGTGGAGAATTCTTTAGGCGGGAAATGTGGAAGCCACACGCCTTTATCCAATCTACTGCTGGTATATATATGAGTCTTCTTCTTCGGATGAAGGCCGATCGAACAGTGGAAAAGTATATACAGAGAGAGTAAAAGTTTGAAGCAGCAGAGAGCCACCGATCCATAGAGAGAAGAAAAATAGAGAAGAAGAAAAAGAGAGAAGAGAAGATTGAGAGAGATGTGTTGAGAGAGTGAGAGTGAGAGAGTTTTGTTTGAGAGCTTTTCTGATTGTATCTCAGACTCTTGGTTCAGATACCAGAGCTGAGCTTTGCTCATTTCGAGCTACATTCCCAGTTTGGTTTTCTTATTTTCGTTTGCTTCTGTCTTTTGTTTCCGAAATTGTTTCTTCAAGCTGTGAGTCAGCTGTTAGCAGAGGTGCTGTCTCTGGTCGGGTAAGTTGTAAACCCCAGCAGTTGCAGTGGAGGTTTCCACTGGACAGGTGAAGCTGTAATCCTCAGCAGGCGAGACTTGTCTCGGACAGCAAGCTGTGTTGCTCAGCGGTTTGTAGGCCAAGCTGTATTGCCCAGCGGACGCAAGCTGTACTGCGCAGCAGTAAGCCATACTCGGTTGAGTGTGGGGTGGACGTAGGTCTCCTGACCGAACCACCTAAAAATCTTATGTGCCTTGTGTTTGCTGGTTTGTCTATGAATTGTGTGCGATTGGATTTCCTATTCATCTTCACAGTTTGATTCGCCTCTGTTCAAATCTAGTACTCGAGATAGTGATTCAGGAGATTTGCCTATATTCCGCTTTAGAGCCTTATACTGGTTTTAAATTAGGTAGTAGAACTATTCACCCCCCTTTAGATCCACACTTCGTGGAGATAGACTGCGTCCATCTAACATAACAGTTGGTATCAGAGCCATACTCTTCTACAGGGACTCATCGCCCGAAGAGGAAAGGCAAAGATGGATGCTCGAGGGATGATAGCTGAAGGACACTCAACCACAAAGCCCCCATTCTTTGATAGATCTAACTATGCATACTGGAAGAATCGTATGCAAGTATTTTTGAGGGCTAAGGATTACGATATCTGGAAGGTAGTCAGCAAGGGACCTTATGAGCTGTCCCCAAATGAGGAAGTTTGGACCAAGGAGGAGATAAGGAGGTCTACACTAAATTGGAGTGCAATAAATGCCATTCAATGCTCTTTGCACCCTACAGAATTCTCCCGCGTATCAGCCTACAATTCAGCTAAGGAGATGTGGGATGCACTGGAAGTCATTCATGAAGGGACTTCTCAAGTTAGAGAGACGAAGGCCAATTTCCTTGTGTCTGAATATGAAGCCTTCAAGATGAAGCCCAACGAGACCATCAAGGAGATGTATGCTCGATTGACAACCATTACTAATGGTCTTAGAGGTCTCGGGAAGGCTCCGACAGAATATGATGTAGTGAGGAAGATATTGCGCTCCCTGACTCATGTTTGGCATACTAAAGCTACAGTGATGGAGGAGTCAAGGGATTTACGAAATACGAGGGCTGATGAGCTAATTGGCTCGCTGATCACATATGATATTAATATGCTAAGGATAGAAGAAGCTGAGAGGAAGAAGAAGCCAATCGCTCTGAAAGCTGGTGCCAGCAAATCCAGCAAGTCCAGCAGATCAAGCTCTAGCAGTTCATCATCCGAGGAGAGCCTGAATGAACAAGATATAACTCGTACTGAGATGGCAATGATGACCAGAGAGTTCAGGCGGTTCCTCAGGAAAGGAGCAGGATGATTCAGCCAAAAGAAGTATAGTGGCGGCCGAAGGGATAAAAGGTATAAACATAACCCTGCAAAGAAAATTGAATCTAATACTTGTTATCATTGCAGGAAGGCATGCCATATGAAAGTTGACTGTCCAGAAAATCAGAAATACAAGGACAAGTCAAAGAAGAAGAACACGAAAGGGAGAGCTATGGTTAGCACCTGGAGTGATGAAGATGAAGGCTCCCTGAGCAATACTTCTGACAGTGAAGCCGAATCTGAGAAGCCCATTTGTCTTATGGCAACAAGCTCTGAAGATAGAGAGGAGGACTCAGATGAGGTAATCACTAGATTCAAAAATTTCACTATTACTGATTGGGTAGATGCCTACCATGACATAGCTGATAGAGCTGATGATATTAGAAAGGAAAACAAGCATCTAAGAAGAAAGATTAACTCCATGCAAAATGATACAACTCTAACTGATAAAATTGCATGTCTAGAATCTGAGAATGAAAAATTGAAACTCACATGTTCTGAATTAGAAGAAATCAAGAATGAGTTAAAAGCCTCTAAAGAAGATAATGAGAGGTTAGAAAAAGAAGCTGCTGAATGGAAGCTGAAAATCCAGAAATATGAAAGTGAGATAAAAATTGTGAATGAAAAATATCAAGCTGTCCTAAGTGTGAATACAGAACTGAAAAAATCCATTGAAGATATTCAAAAGGATAATGAGGACAAGCTTAAACCATTGAGAAAATGACCCAAGGTATAGATAATCTAAATGCTTTGTTAGGGTCAAATGTCAACTTCAGAAAAGAGGGCCTTGGATTTAATTCTAGTGCAACAAAAACCTTTGGAATGAAAACTATTTCATTTGTTGCACAAAAAGAAAAAGGACCTCTAATTAGCATGAATTCAAACATGTCAATGAACAAAACTGCTAATCTGAAAAAGCTCAGTGCTGAGGAGAAGGGCAAACAAAAATTGAGTGAGCCTAGTAGAGCTAGCACATCCATGCAAAATCCCAAAGCTCAGTCTCCGGTTAGGGGTCAACCTAAACAGTCGTATAAACCCCATGTTAAGGTCACCAAGTCTCCACCATCACCACCACCTCTGAAGAAGACCCAATACACACCTATGAATAGGTCAGCAGGGTCCAAGGTGCAGGGGTGGCAGAATGCTGTTAGAGCTCAACCCAATCATTTCTACCAACCTAGAGCCCAGTCCCACTTCTTTGCACAGTCAACCTATCCAAATAGGTCAGGATGGACTAGGACTCAAGGCAGGTTTACAGGTCTTTCATATCAGGGTACACAGTCTTATAGACCTTACACTAGAAATTGGGTTGATGGGTATGGCAATTTGACACCTAGGAATCTGAATTTTTTCAGCCAACCCAAGAACTACTATGGCCACAATTTCATGAATGCACCCTGGCCAAGGCACTGGCACAGAAGTAACAACACTGTCAACAATCATGCTGGTGCAAACAACAAGAAGAAAAGGAACAATCACAGAAAGAAATTTGAAAAATCCACTGAACAGAATCCATTTAAACAAATGTGGATTCTGAAAAGTCTACTTTCTTGCTTTGCTTCTACTTCATCTGTTCTGGAGCCCAATCAGTCTTGGGTTCCAAACTTCTCTACCTAATTGTGTATGCAGGTATGCCTGGCAGCCAAGAACAACTTGTGGTACTTGGATAGCGGTTGCTCCAGGCATATGACAGGAGATAAGGCCAAGTTCTGCATGCTGACAGAGAAGCTTGGAGGCCTTGTCACCTTTGGTAGCAACACAAAAGGTAGAATTGTCGAATCAGGTAAGGTAGGTAAGTGTACCACCTGCTGCATTGAAGATGTCATGCTGGTTGAAGGATTAGCTTATAACTTACTTACCATCAGCCAACTATGTGATAAAAGATGCAAAGTGCTTTTTGATTCTCAATGTTGCAAAGTTTTTGAACATGATTCCGAAACTTTTAAATTTTCTGGTAAGAGGATAAATAACACTTACATGATAGATTTAGATGATATTCAACATTCTAACCTATGTCTTACTGCTAGTAGAGAAAACTTAGCATTTTTATGGCATCGTAGGTTAGGCCATGCTAGTTACACTGTTTTACATAAACTGAATAAGCATAGCATGGTTAGAGGACTTCCTGAAGTTTCCTTTAAGAAAGAAAATAAAATCTGTGATGCATGCACTCAATCAAAGTTAACTAGAAAGTCATTTAAATCTAGAACAGAAAATCTGTCTTCTAAACCCTATGAGCTGATACACATGGACCTTTTTGGGCCAACCAGGTCTGTCAGCTTATCAGGGAGGAAGTATGGGTTTATCGTGGTAGATGACTTCTCTAGGTATACTTGGGTATATTTCTTATCACATAAAAGTGATGCATTCTCAGAATTTCAGGAGTTCCATGTTAAAATAAATCAGAAAATTGAAAATATTTTGACTGATCATGGAGGTGAGTTTGAAAACTTACAGTTTGATGAATTCTGTAGGTCAAATGGAATTAATCACAGGTTCTCCGCACCTAGGACACCTGAGCAGAATGGAGTTGTGGAGAGAAAGAACAGAACCCTAGTGGAGATGGGTCGTACACTCTTGGTTGAAGGTGGTCTACCAAGGAAGTTCTGGGCTGAAGCAGTAAATACTACCTGTTATGTAATTAACAGAGCCATGGTAAGACCTTCTACCCAGAAAACACCCTATGAGATCTTAAAGGGTAAGAAACCTTCTATTACTCATTTCAAGATTTTTGGTTGTAAATGTTTCATTCATATAAATGATAAAAGAGACCTTGATAAATTTGAACCTAAAGGTGAACCAGGAATTTTTCTTGGTTATTCTGAAAACACCCGAGCATATAGAGTGTACAATCTGAATTCCAAAATTGTTGAAGAATCTCCACACATAGTTTTTGATAAATCCTTACTAAAAACTAATGTTGGTCAATGCAGGAATGAAGACAATGGTGATATTTTGAAGGAAGGAAATCCTGCAGACAAATCCGAGGATGAGGAAGGAAATGAAGAGCTTAATGAAGAAGAGCCTACAGTTCAGGGGGAGGTAAATGAAACTCATGGTGATGATATTGTCAACATTAGATATCTAAAAGATCATCCTGTAGATAATGTAATTGGCAATCTGCATGACCCCCCTAGGACTAGAGGTCACTTAAGAATTCAAAATGAATTGAATGCATATGCGTTTGTTTCAAATGTAGAACCCAAGTCCATTGACTGTGCTCTCAAATATATGCATTGGATTAATGCCATGCATAAGGAGCTCAATCAATTTGACAAGAATAAGGTGTGGCATTTGGTTCCACCTCCTGATCATGAAACAGTCATAGGGACTAAATGGGTGTTCAGAAATAAAACTTATGAATCAGGGAATGTCATTAAAAATAAGGCCAGACTTGTAGCTCAGGGGTATAATCAGGAATTTGGAATAGACTATGAAGAGTCTTTTTCCCCTGTAGCCAGGTTAGAAGCAATCAGAATATTATTGGCTTATGCATGTTCCCTAGGAATAAATCTTCAGTAGATGGATGTAAAATCTGCATTTCTGAATGGGGAAATCAGTGAGGATGTCTATGTGAGACAGCCTCCTGGATTTGAATGCTTAGATTTCCCTAATCATGTCTATAAACTCAAAAAGGCTCTCTATGGTTTAAAGCAAGCTCATAGAGCTTGGTATGACAGGTTGAGCAAATTCCTCACTGAAAAGAACTTCACAAGAGGTGTAGTTGATCAAATATTGTTCACCAAGGTGAGTCATTCAGATATTCTTATCATTCAAATTTATGTGGATGACATTGTCTTTGGGTCAACTAACCCCAAATTGTGTGAGGAATTCTCTCAAATTATGACTAATGAGTTTGAAATGAGCTCAATGGGTGAGCTCAAACTATTTCTTGGACTACATGTTACACAATCAAAGGATGGTACTTTCATCTCTCAGTCCAAGTACATAAAGAATTTATTGAAGAAGTACAAAATGGACAACCTTAAGGAAATAGCTGCTCCAATAGGTACCTCAACCAGTTTGGATGAAGATCCTCAAGGTAAACCAGTGGACCAAAGGCTATATAGAGGTATGATCGGATCTCTTCTATATCTTACAGCATCTAGGCCTGATATTCAATTTGCAGTGTGTTTATGCTCTAGATTTCAGGCCAGTCCTAAAGAAACACATCTTAAGGCTGTGAAAAGGATTTTTAGGTATTTACTAGGCACCCAAGAGCTAGGTCTATGGTATCCTGCTAAGTGTGAGTTAGAACTTCTAGCCTACACTGATGCAGACTATGCTGGGTGTCGAGTAGATAGAAAAGGCACTAGTGGCTATTGTCAATTCCTTGGTGGTTGTCTAGTATCTTGGGCATCTAAGAAGCAACACACTGTAACCTTGTCTACAGCTGAGGCTGAATATGTTACAGCAGGTAATTGTGCTGCCCAAGTACTTTGGATCAAGCACCAACTAGATGATTATCAGATAAAATTGGAATGTATTCCAATCTTGTGTGATAATACTAGTGCTATATGCCTTGCTAAAAATCATGTTCATCATTCTAGGACTAAGCATATAGAGATAAAACACCATTTTCTTAGAGATGTTGTAAATAAAAAGGAAATTGAAATGAACTTCATTGAAACTGAAAAACAAATTGCTGATATCTTTACTAAGCCTCTTGGGAATGAAAGGTTTAAATTTCTTAGAAGAGAACTTGGCTTGTGTAAATTTCAGCATAATGAATAAACTCTCTGATGGCTTGAATAAACTTTGTGAATATTGATTGTTGCAACAGACTCATGATCATGCATGACATTCATTTTTTTTTTTTGGCATCACTGATGGAGGCATCATCCACAATTCCCTTTGGCTAGGGTCTTCTTCACACTCCGGCATCATTTGAGTTCGGGCCTCTCTCTATAAAGGCCCACTTATCCTTTTTTATGCTATTTACTTGAGTCATTTGATGTAATTCTTAGTTTATTTGAGTCATGTCCCTAGGTCTTGCATTTATTTTCCTAAGTATTGAGTGTCATTAGATTGTGTAATGTGCTATTGGGCCCAATTCTTCGGGCTTGGCCCATGAGCCCCCCCTACCCCTTCGGTTATTTGTTATTGAGTCTTTTGTTAGGGACTTATTGTAAAATGTGGGTTTCCTATATATAGGGCCCCATTTCTTTCATTTGGAGATAATGAATGATTCAATACAAAAGATTTCCATTTGAGTATTCAAATCTAGTTCTAGTGGAGTGAATCCTATAGTTGGGTGAGAAGCCCTAGGGGAGTGATTCCCCACCCCACCTCTCTCTCTATCCCTCTCTCTCTCTCCTCCACTATGGGGTTCACCCCTTTCTCTCTCTCCTCCTCCTCCCTCTCAACTTCCAACCCCCACCTACCCCATTAAAGGCCCTCCACTTCCCATAGCTGCCATTACTCTACCCCCATAGTCCCATAGTAGAATCTCTCCCATTCCAACACCACCTTCCCCATTCCAACACAATCACCCCTCTTCCCCACACAATCCCCAACTTCCAAAGCCATTTTGAATTTGAAATCCCCTTCCCTCCATGTCTTGGTCGCCCCTCTCTCCTCCAACATAGGGCTAGTTCACCCCTTGCCCTCCACTCCACTTCACCCATTTGCATCCCCACCATCTCTCATCCTTGCTAAAACCTACGCCCTAGCCTCTCTTCCACCATCTTCCTCATACCAATAGCACCCTTCCAACCCTCCCACATACTCCCTCCATCATCCCCTACCTCCCCTTCACCCTATAGTTCTTGCTTCCCCTTCTTCTTGGAGGTCTTTGGAAGCTTTATTCAAGTTGCAGTTCGCTGTCCAGAAGTTACAGGTGAACCAGCAACTTGCAGCGGCCACCACAAATTCCTCCGGATGATTTTGAAGGCACAAGAGGCATCCACAGAAGCGTCTCCCTGTCTTCTTCACAACAGAAGTGGTTTCGTCTTCATCTGAGCTGTGTGCTGCCCAGGAGCTTCGTTCTTCCACAATGGCGCAGAGCTGTCCCTGCTGAGTACCAGAACTGGATTAGAAGCACTTCCACGATGAACCTTGGAGGAATCAACCCACAAGCTCTTCTACAAAGTTCTTCATCGCTCTGTCTACATTCTGAATCAAGAAGCAGAACTCCGTTCGGCATCCAGTAGCAGAAGTTATCAATTTTCTTCCTCTACTGCACGGATCTGCTTCCCCACAGTCTACCCCGACCAGTCATCCTTGTTCATAGCCCCCACGTCTTCTCCGGCATCTTTTAGCATCCCCGTTAGTTTTTCTGTGAAGAATACCTGTCCACGATTCCAAAAACTCTGGCGGTTCTTGATTCGGAGTCCGGGAGCCATCGGACCATTCTCTGCAACCCGCGGTTGGAAATCTGAAGCTGCCAGTCCCAGAACTTACCACTCTGTTCGAAGCTCCACCCCGGTCAGCAGTTGTATCAAGAGAAATTTAAAAAATTCTGAGGTATTCCAGTACCAGTCACGAAGAGTTCCCCCCTGGTCTCGCCATCAGAAAAATTCTGTATCAATTTCTGCAGCCCCAACTTCGACTGTCAGTCCTCCCTCCCAGACAGCAGGCAGATTCTGCTTCCCAACTTCTTATCGCTTTTGGTCCTAGTTTCCCCCTCCCCGCTTGGCCGGCTGAAGGCCCCTCCCTGTGTGGAGGTAGTATTGATTGTAATATCATTAACCCCCACCCCAAGGTCCCCCTCCTGCGAGAGGTGTAGTGTTGTAACTTCTTTGGGCAGGTCAAGGGACACCGCCGCGGCGTGTGGGGATCCACTCGCCTCCCCGCTCGCCCTCGTCTCCGAGCGGGATCAGTTTCTTCAAACTGGTCGAGTAAGTGCTCACACCTCACTCCATTCAGTGCTTATCTTTGAATATTAGTTCTAGTTCCGCTGGTTATGCGAGTGAGAGCTCGATCCTCAAGCCCCATTGCCTTGAGTGATCACCGTGGGAAAAGTGCAACCGGTGCCTTCGGCACTTCGTCGGCCCCATTGAATTGGGCTTCCACACCCATTGGGAATCCCATCTTGGCCTTGCTGGCCCTCTACCAGCAAGGGTCCAACCCCTCACCCTCACCTTGGCATTGCCAAGTTACCCCGGGCTTGGGTGAGTGTCGATAGAGCGGTGGCCCAATTCGGCCCATTTGAATGCGATTGTGCTTGCTTGCATTAGGTCTGAGGTTGTGTCACATCAATTGGTATCAGAGCAAGTCTTTGACTTGTCTCTATCAAGTCTAAGTCCTAGGACCATTGCATTGTGTGTCCAACATCTTTGGCCCCTTGTCTTGCATGTCCACCCGTAGTGGTGCTAGTTACCGATCCGATCCTTCATCTTCAAATCCACCCATGGATCTCCATCCTCAACTCAATCAAGATGCTCCTAGGGAGGAACCTCAAGGTCAAATGAGTATGGTAGATGTTGCCCTTACCAACATTCTTGCCCAACTTGAGTCCCTTACCACTCGAATTGCTCGGCTTGAAGAGTATGAGTTCCACCCAAGGGACAATGAGCCTAGAGTCCACCCTCCACATGTTGAGCCTCCTAGGGAAGACCCCCATCCAAGGAATAATGAGCCAAGAGTTCATCCACCACATGGTGAGTTACATAGAAATGAGTTCCACCCACGGAACAATGACCCAAGAGTCCACCCTCCACATATTGAGCCTCATAGGGATGAGTTCCATCCTAGGAACCATGCACCAAGAGCCTATCATCCACATGCTGAAATTTATAGGGAGGACTTGGATCATGACCCTTACCATGACCATGAGAGACCCCGACACCATCTAATTCATGAAAGGCGTCCACGGGACGACCCGGATGACCCTCTCTTAAGGATGATTAAAGTAGAGGCCCCAAACTTTGATGGTTCCCATGAACCAAGTGTCTACTTAGAGTGGGAAACCGCCATGGACCAATACTTTGAATGGTACTCTATGTCCGACCAAAGGAGGGTAAGGTTGGCCAAAATGCATCTCATCAAATTAGCCAAAACTTATTGGTTAAACCAAGAGGGTCTAAGAAGGATTAGGCGGGGAGAGCCTATTGATACTTGGGAGGCTATGAAGAATCAACTTAGGAACAAATACCTTCCCCAATCCTACCACCAAATGCTCTTAGATGAATGGCAAAGCCTCACCCAAGAAGGGAAGACCGTGGTTGAATACATTGAGAAGTTTGACTCCTATCTTTTGAAGTGTGGAGTTCATGAGGACCCGACCGTCACCTTGTCTCGCTTTAGGAATGGACTTCAAAATCACATCAAGAGAGAACTTTTTATGAGAGATGTTGATACCCTTGAGATAGCTTATCAAATAGCTAGGGATGTAGAAAGATTCTCTAGGATCCCTCGATTTGCTACTCCCCGACCGGTCGATCCCAAAAACATAGGACCACGGCCCATTCCGGCCACTCCCATGAAAGCCCATAATCCAAGTGGGAACACCCCATTAAGGCCTTACAACCCTCCTCCCACCATCACTCCAAACAGACCCACCCCTAGTCACCCCCTCCCACGGAGGGAAGACATTCCCAAAGGCCCAAATGTAGGAACTACTACGGGTAGCGGGCGTCAACAATGCTTTAGATGTCAAGGGTTTGGCCACTTTGCGGGGCAATGTCCATCCAAAAGATTATCTAGCTTTCTTATGGAGGAAGAAGCTCCACCCCAAAAGGAACTTGGAGATGTCGTTGAGGACCATGAAGCCTCACTAGATTGGGAAGAGGAGTATGAAGCCCAATACCTAGAGTCGGGTCTACATCACTCCACTCCATCTACCAACTCTCATCTAGGAGTGATTAGATGCACCCTCACAAAACCCCAAGAAGAGGATTGGCGTCGAACTTCAATCTTTCACACCTTTGTCAAAATAGGGAGCCATGTAAGGAAAGTGATCTTGGATAGTGGGAGTTGTGTCAATGCCGTATCACCCGATACCGCCAAGCTTCTTGGGCTAGCTATCACCCCTCACCCAAGTCCATACCGGGTCTCATGGATCAACAACAACTCCATCCCGGTCAACACTCAATGTCTTGTGCCCCTCACCTTCTCTTCATACCATGATCAAATATGGTGTGACATCATACCCATGGAAGTAGGTAGCATCCTACTAGGAAGACCTTGACTTTATGATGTAGATGCCACCATCTTGGGTAGGAGCAACAAATGCACCTTTGAACATGAGGGTAAGACTATCCGTCTTAACCCCTCCCCACCTCGTCCCATGACCAAGAGGGACACTCCCCCTCAAGGACAACACCCCACCACCATACAAGTCTCGGGGAACTCCACCCCTCCAACCCCATCCCTCACCCAAACTCCCAAATAAAGTGGGACCTCGGGGTTGGCCAAGGGTCTTCATCTCATCACTAGGAAAGAACTTGAAGAGGAGATAGTTCAAGGAGCACCACTATGTGCGGTGGTCATTTGCCTAGGAGAACCCACTTCCACCAATCCATATCCCATAGAAATCCAACAACTCCTAGAAGAATTCCATGATGTGTTCCCAACGGAGCTCCCGGACCAACTCCCTCCCATGTGGGATGTGCAACATGCAATTGATCTAGTCCTGGGGGCCACTCTCCCAAACCTTCCTCATTATCGCCTCAATCCCACGGAACATGCCGAACTTCGGAGGCAAATAGAGGAACTCATTAGGAAGGGCTTCATTCGCATTAGCAAAAGCCCATGTGCTGTCCCGGCCCTTCTAACTCCCAAGAAGGATGGGTCATGGCGAATGTGTGTGGATAGTAGGGCCATTTACAAAATCACCGTCAAGTATAGGTTTCCCATCCCTAGGCTTGATGACATGCTTGATATGTTAGCCGGAGCCACCATTTTCTCCAAAATTGACCTTAAGAGTGGCTATCACCAAGTTAGGATAAGGACCGGGGATGAGTGGAAAACGGCTTTCAAAACCAAAGATGGTCTCTTTGAATGGTTAGTCATGCCTTTTGGGCTTTCAAATATCCCAAGTACTTTCATGCGTCTTATGACGGAGGTCCTTAGGCCATTCATTGGGATCTTTCTAGTGGTCTACTTTGACGATATACTCATCTATAGTCAATCCCAAGAAGCCCACCTTGACCACCTTAGGCAAGTTTGTACCATCCTTCGACAAGAGAGCCTATTTGCCAACTTAGGAAAGTGCCACTTCATGACCACCTCCCTCACCTTCCTAGGATTTGTGGTGTCCACCAAAGGCGTCTCCATGGACCTCAACAAGGTCCAAGCTATCATTGATTGGCCGGAACCCCACACCCTTCATGAGGTCTGAAGTTTCCATGGATTGGCAACATTCTATAGGAGGTTTATTCGGGGATTTAGCACTATCACCGGCCCAATCACCGATTGTCTCAAGAAGGGAACTTTTGTATGGACCAAATCAGCCTCTAAAGCCTTACAAGAACTTAAGGAAAAGTTGACCCAAGCCCCGGTCCTATGCCTTCCCGATTTCTCTAAAGTCTTTGAAGTCACATGTGATGCATCCGGGATAGGGATAGAAGGGATTCTTAGTCAAGAGGGACACCTGGTAGCCTTCTTTAGTGACAAGCTTTGTGATGCTAGGATAAGATACTCCACTTATGACAAGGAGTTCTATGCCGTGGTTCAGTCCCTCCGACATTGGAGGCACTACTTGTTACCCAAAGAGTTTGTCATCTTTTCCGACCATGAGGCCCTCAAATACCTCAACTCCCAACAAAAGCTAAATGCCCGACATGCCCGATGGGTTGAGTTCATCCAATCCTACACTTTTGTCATCAAACACAAAGCCGGGAGTGAGAATCGAGTGGCGGATGCCCTTAGTAGGAAAGTTTCCTTGTTATCCACTATCTAAGTGGAAGTGAGCGGATTTGATAGGATCAAGGATGAGTACCATAGTTGCCCCGACTTTGGGCACATCTATACCACCTTGACCACCCATTCTAGCAAGGAACATGAGGGATTTGTCATAGAGGATGGGTTCCTCTTCAAGGGACCAAAGCTTTGCATCCCCCGGACCTCACTTTGCGACTTCTTGATTTGGGAATTACATGCGGGAGGGCTAGCTGGTCATTTTGGAGTCCACAAAACCATTGTTCTAGTTGAGGGACAGTTTCATTGGCCAAGTCTCAAGAGAGATGTAGGCAAGATAGTGGGTCAATGCCGAACATGTGCTTCGGCCAAACAGATGAAACAAAACACTGGCCTATATATCCCACTCCCCATCCCCGACCGTCCATGGCAAGACTTGAGTATGGACTTTGTGCTAGGATTACCCAAGACTCAAAAAAGGTATGACTCTATCTATGTGGTGGTTGATAGATTCTCCAAAATGGCCCATTTTATCCCATGCTCCAAAACCTCCGATGCCTCCCATGTGGCCCGACTGTTCTTTGATGAGGTTGTCCGTCTCCACGGGCTACCTAAGACCATAGTCTCCGATAGGGATGTCAAATTCACTAGCTACTTTTGGAAAACTCTTTGGTACATGATGGGTACCCTCCTCAAATTCTCCACTGCCTACCACCCCCAAACAGATGGCCAAACCGAAGTTGTCAATCGGAGTCTAGGGAACCTTCTTAGGTGTCTTGTTAAGGATCACCCCGGAAATTGGGATCTCATCTTACCCCAGGCTGAATTTGCATATAACAACTCCATCAATAAGTCCATAGGGATGAGTCCATTTGAAGCCGTGCATGGATACAAGCCAAGAAAGCCTTCCGATCTCATTCCCCTTCCTCAGCATGCTAGAGTGTCCATTTCAGCCGAGTCTTTTGCACAACATATTAGAGAATTGCATGAAGAAATTCGCAAGCACATTAGCAAAAAGAATGAGGCTTATAAAAGGCTGGCCGACTCTCATCGGCGTCACCAAGAATTCCATGTGGGTGACTTTGTGATGGTAAGGACGGAGAGGCTCTCCCCGGGAGCCAATTCTAAACTGAGGCCACGTGGGGCTGGTCCCTTCCAGGTCTTGAGGCGCATTGGTGCAAATACCTACGAGTTAGATCTCCCTGAGGAGTATGGAAAAAATCCCACATTCAATGTCGCCGACCTAGTGCCATATAATGGACCCACGGTGGTACCTAGTGAGGAGATTGAGCCTACTTCTTCCCTTGAGAGAGCACCCACCCGTGAGGAGAGACCACTAGCCAAGAGAGCCCAGCGCGAACAAATTGAACAAATATTGGATGAACAAGTCACTACCACTCGGAGCAAGGTATATGAGCGCTATCTCGTCAGGTGGAAGGATCGGCCTCCTTTCATGGCCGACCATTCATGGCCGACCATTCCACCAAAAACCTTGGCCCGATCACTTTACTAGAGGAGGAGAATCCGCCATCAAGAAGTTGTGAGGACCGAAAGGACCTAGAGTTCCTCTCCTTAGGTGACCCTTACCATGACCCCTTCGATCCCTTCCTATACCCACCTACCTTACTCACCACCAACCTGTCCCTACCCCATCCAACCTTATTGGACCAATCCCACTCCATTTTCCTTGACCCCTTTGACCCCTATGAGTGGAAACTCCCACACCAATCCATATACATGGGAGAAACCATTTGGATGGGAATGCATGTGCCACTACATTTTGCATCATTTGGTAGGGCTAGTAAGCTTAGTCATGTCATACATGTCACGTACACTTTAAGCCCAATGCATGACTGGCTCACATTTGGATGTGCTGGTCCTCCCTCATTCATCATTGATCATATGCACGTTAGGAGCATCTACGGGTGTCCAGGTCCCCCGGCATTCATCACCACTTTATGTGATAGGTTCTCCTATAGATACCATGGCCCTCCCACCATTGTTATGAAGACTAGGCATGATAGGGCCACTAGTGGTTGCCCCGGTCCACCTAACTTCATCAAGGTCCCCATGGCATCACAACATGATAGGTCAATTTACGGTTGCCCCGGTCCACCTTTACACACCAAGCTTTTCACACCCACACCGCATCATAGTACATGGCATACGCATACACGCAAGCAATTCGCAATGAGCGGTGAGGTTCACAAAGAATGGATAAGAGTTCGCAAGCGCCACTTGGAACTCCAAGTAGGCGATTTGGTGATGATGGCATCGGAGTGGCTCTACCTTAGGGTCACCTCCCATTCGAGGGCACGAGGACATGGACCTTTTCCTGTTCCTAGTGACTTTGGCAACACAGCTTATGGATTGAATTTACCAATGAGTTATGGGATATTCCCCACTTCTCACGTGGCTGACCTGGCACCCTATATGGGCACCGCGGTGGATCCTAGTGAGTGCTTTGAGCCTATACCTTCCTTTGAGAGGGACACCCCGGAGAGCTCCCACAAAATAGCCTTGAGAGCCCGACGTGTGCACACGGAGGCAATACTAGGCAAGCAAGGTTCCATCACCAGCAAGAGGGTGCGCCTGAGCCACCATGAGAGGATGAAGGACCGTCCCCTGGTTGCAAGACACAAGGTTGAGTCTGGAGGTCGTGGTTCGCCCGGAGCTACTTTGGAGGACCGCTACCCCGGTGGACCCATACTCGACGGTGTCGAGTTCTCCGCACCCCGGGGGTATGATGAGGACATCTCCTACCACTCCTCACTCTTTCGAGGTTCCCGTTGCTTGCCAGCTATGCGTCATCATGTTCGCGGCATTTTTTCTTAATCATGACTTGTAATTTTTATATTTTCTTGAGTCATAGATTATGTAATTTCCCTTTTTTTGAGTCAAGTACCTAGGTTAAAGAGTCATCTACCTAGGTTAATTGTCATTAGAGTGGTTAATGAGTCAGTTGGGCCCAATTAAGTGGGCTAGGCCCATGGGTGCCCCCCTTCCCCATTGGTTTATTGTCATTAGTCAAAAACTCAGGGTCTTTTGTTAAATTGTGGGTTTCCTATAAATAGGACCCCAACCCCCCCATTTGGAGCTAATGAATTATTGAGTTTAAAATCCACAAGATTTGTGTCTCTGGCTCTCTCTCTCTCTCTCAAGCTCTCTATCTCTCTATCTCTCTCTCCCTAAAGGGGGCGGCCCCCTCTCTCTCTCCTCCCCCTCTCTCTCCAAATTTTGCCCCTCTCTCTCTCTCTTCTCCTTGCCACATCATCCTCCACCTCATCCCAACCCTTCCCCTTCCCAAGGTCCACTTAATTCCTCCCATTACTCACAGCATATCCCCAAGCAACCTTTCACCTTCCAAGACAACATCTCCCTTTCCCAAGCCACCCCTCCATCTCCCAAGGGAGAATCCCACCTCCCCAAGCACCTCTCCACATCCCCAACACACCTCTTCCCCTTCCCAAGACCACATTAACCATCCCCACATTAAACCAAGTTCAAATCTCCCTCTCCCTCCAAGCCACTCTCGCGCCCCCCCCCCCTTTCACCCTCCACCCTTGGCCGCACCCCCCCTTCCCCTCCACCTGATAGCTGCGACCCAACCTCCCTCTCCAACCTCTCCACCATCTCTACCCACCGCCATCCAAGCCCCACAGCCATTAACCCCCTCCCCATCGCAGTCCCTTCAACCCTTCTCCACCAAATAGCCCCTTTACTCTGTTCAACCCGCAGGTAGCAGATTGGGGCCCGACTTTCAGATCCGGCTCCAGAGTCATACGACGTCATCTGGAGGTGCACCTTACATCTCTGGAAAGGTCTGGGAGTCTTCTTCGCAAGCGAGGTGGAATCGTCTCATTCCGACTTCGCTACAGTTCGTGGTGACCATTCTCCCCCGACTGCGCAGAGCTTCCCCAACAGAGTACCTGAACCAGAAAGGGAGCTGTGCCACGACGAACCACGGAGGAATTAGGCTGAGGGCTCTTCTACAAAGTTCTTCCTCGTTCTGTCTGTCTTCAGGATCAAGAAGCGGAACATCGATCGGAGACCGTGGTCCCATGTTACCATTTTTCTCCCTCAGATGCGCGGGTCTGCCTCCCACAGTCTGCAAGGACCTGCCTCCACTATTCTGAGTCCCCCAGTTCTCTCCGACATCGGACGGCTTCCCCGTCAGTTTTTCTGCGAAGAAGACTTGTCCAAAATTCCAACGCCTCCAGCGGTTCATGATTCAGAGTATGGGAGCGGTCGGGGCAATCCCTGCAAGCTGCTGTCAGAAACAGGAGGCTGCCGCGCCCAGATTCTGCCTCCCTAATCGAACCTCGTCCCGGACCCGCAACTGCATCAGAAGAATTCAGAAAAATTCAGAGGCATCCTAGTTCCAGATACGAAGCGTTCCCCACTGGTCTCGCCATCGGAAAAATTCCAGAACGGGATCTACAGCCTCGACACCAACTATCAGTCAGCCATCGCAGAAAGCAGGCAGATTCAGCCTCGGCTTCTCCTTCCGCATTTCCGGCGAATCCCCCCTCCCCGCCTGGCCGGCTCACCGCCCCTCCCTGCGTGGGGGTAGTGTTTGCATGTAATTCAATCATCCCCACCCCAAGTTCACCCTCCTGCGAGAGGTGTAGTGAATGTAACTAATTAAGCAGGACTCAAGCTTCATCGGTGCAGTGTGCGGGGAACCAACACTTCCCCGCTCGCCCTCGTATCCGGCCGGGATCGGTGTCTTCACACCGATCAGGTGAGCTTCGGACCACTCTCCTCTGCCGGTTCCTTACCTTTGCTTAGTTTAGTATTATCCCTTGATGTGCCATCGGCGGTGAGAGAGAGCTCGTCCCAACATTCCGTTTAATCAAGTGCCACCGCGGGCGAGTTATGAGTGTGACATTACATCACACGCCCTCGGCGTGCCGGCCGCCCTTGACATTGGGCATCCCTGGCCCATTGGGGTCTATCCCTAGCTAGCCTTATCTTTGGAGCCTCGAGGCCCAACCTCGGACCCTCACCACCATCGCCGGTCCACCTACGGATCCGGGTGCGCGCGATGCGGGTCAACTGCTTGTGAGAGATCGCCGTTCGGGCCGAATTGCTTGCACATTTAAGTCCAAGGATTTGTTTCACATCAGTTGGTATCAGAGCAAGTTCTAGACTTGTCTCTACTAAGTCTTATCCTAGGGCACATTGCATTGATGTCATCCGAGCATCCAAACCATGTACCTCACCAGGCACCCCGATGACTACTTCATTATCGGGCCGGAGTTGCCCCGCTTCGATGGGTCCCGAAACCCTCACACATATAGGAAATGGGAGACCTCCATGGAAATGAAGAGAGTAACCGGTGCCATTGGCACTTTGTCGGCCCCATTGAATTGGGCATCCACATCCATTGGGAATCAAATCTTGGCCTTGCTGGCCCTCTACCAGTAAGGGTCCAACCCCTCAACCTCACCTTGGCATTGCCAAGTTACCCCGGGACTTGGGTGAGCGACGGGAGAGCGGTGGCCCAAATTGGCCCTTTTGATTGTGAATGTGCTTGCTTGTCTAAGTCCTAGGGGGTATCACATCAAGTGATATCAGAGCAAGTTCACAACTTGTCTCTATCAAGTTGGTCCTAGGCCATGTTTATGCATTTAGAGTCCTCGGTTGCATCTCCCATGTCCACTAGAATGGCCGCTTCATACCCGTCATATCCATCCCCATCAACTTTCCCAAGAAGCCCAAATCCTCATGGAAGTTCCATTGCCAACAAAGTGGGTAGCAACACCTCTATCATAGAATCCCTACCTAATGTCCTTAATCGGATTGAAGATATCATGTCTCGACTTGACCGACTTGAAGGAAATAACCGTGCACCAAGAGTGAATGAGAGTGACCTTTGGGGAAATCTGGAAACTATATTTTTAGAACACTTGAAAATTAAAACCCCCACCTTTGATGGATCCAACAGCCCAAGCCTTTACCTAGATTGGGAGATTTCCCTAGACCAATTCTTTAAAAGTTGCCCCTTGAACGAAGGAAGGAGAATGAGACTAGCCAAGGCACACCTCTCCAAACAAGCTAAAACTCATTGGTTAGTTATGGAAGGTTTAAGAAGGATCTGCAGGGAGGCCCCCATTAGCACTTGGGATGAGATGAAGGTCGAGCTTAGGAAAACCTACACTCTCCAACCCTCTCCCTCCTACTCAAATCACAAAAACCCAAGGAGCACTTCAACACCTTCATCCCCACCCGGTCAATCCAAGACCCCAATCACCCATTCCCCACCACTTCCCATCTCTCCTACCCCAACCACTACATTTACACCCAACCTCTAAGTCCACACCACAACCATAGGTCCCCCTACCCAATTGAGCCCCATGGCCAACTCTCCACCAAGGCCCATGGTAACCCCTACCACTACCTCTCCATCACCCCCAAAAAGGGACACCCCTCCCAAAACCCATCAACCCAAACCCCTTCAACCCACCCATCTTCCTCTCCCTACCCCAATCCAACCCCCACCGAAGCCTCCACTACTACCATTACCTATCCTAACCCAAGTTTCCCACTACCTACCACCCCGAATACACCAAGCCCCAATCATCACCACACACTTAAAAGCCCCTCTCACCTCCTTAGAAGAAGAACCCATACCCCACCCCATAATGGTGAACACTCCAAACCCACTCTCCACCTTGGAGGAAACCCAACTCCAAGTTGAAGAAGAAACGACATACGAGGGTCTTCGCGTTATATCACCATCTCTAGTTGGAGTCAATCTCATCTTAGGGGAACCCCTTGTTAGTTGGCTAAAGGAGAGCCCAATAAGAGAGATCACGGCTCACGATTTCTCACCCATGAAGGAAAACCATCCCATAGTGCCCATCTCCTCTTATCACACCATGATCCAAGCATCTTATCAAGTAGAGACCTTAGAGGATTTTCTTAGAGGCTTAGCTTGGCAAATTGAGTTCACTAGCATGTTGACCCCTATGACCGAACAACCTAGGAACCTTGGCCTCCTACACCATTGCATCGGGTCAATCACCTCGGTCTATATCATTGGTTGCTACACTAGCGACCTCCTTTTCCTTCTCCCTATGGTAGAAGAACACATCTCGATCCACTCCCCTACCATTGAGATCCCAAATACTTTGATCGGCCAACCCACTAGAAACCTTGGCCCAATTACATTGGAGGATGATGACTCACAATTTGGGAACCTTGAAGACATAGAGTTCCTCCCTCTAGGAAGACCTTTCCACGACCCCTTTGATCCCTTCCTATGGGAATCTAGTTCCCTATGTGACCCACCCACCCTACTCACCACCCACCTTTCCCTATCCCAACCCACCATGTTTGACCTAATCCACCCCATCTTAGACCCGGGTTACACCTTGGGAGCCATGACCTTAGACCACATATCCCTTGGTAATAAGGTTGTGCCCCACCCCATGATGACCACCTTCTTAGATCCATTCGATCCATTCCAATGGAAGTTCAAAGGTTGTCCCACACCTATACACATGGAAGTCACTTTTGGGAAAAGTATGCATGTGTCTAGGCTTTCCACACCCCTTGGAATGAACACTATGTTGGGTCCATTCATTCATATCACCCACATGTCAAGTAGAAAGCATGAGTGGTCCAAATTCGGATGTAGTGGTCCACCTTCACTCATCAATAGTCGTAGGCATGATAGGAGTATTCATGGATGTCCGGGTCTCCCAGCATTTGTCACCCCCATGCATGACCGGATCACCTATGGATGCCCCGGTCCTCCCCATTCCATCACAGTCTTCTTGGCATCAAAGCATGATTGGTCTACTTTTGGTTGCCCAGGTCCACCCATCACCCCTAGAATGTCAACATTCACAAAATTGCATGAAAGCCTTTGCAAGCACATAAGCAAAAAGAATGAGGCTTATAAGAGGCGGGCCGACTCTCATCGGCGTCACCAAGAATTCCATGAGGGTGACTTTGTGATGGTAAGGATGGAGAGGCTCTCCCTGGGAGCCACCTCCAAATTGAGGCCACGTGGGGCTGGTCCCTTCTAGGTCCTGAGGCGCATTGGTGCAAATGCCTATGAGTTAGATCTCCCCGAGGAATATGGGGTAAGTCCCACATTCAATGTCGCCGACTTAGTGCCATATAAGGGACCCACGGTGGTACCCAGTGAGGAGATTGAGCATATTCTTTCCCTTGAGAGAGCACCCACTGTTGACACCCGTTTTATACCCAATAAGTCGGGTCATCTTCTTGTTTCATTCTATACGATGCTCCGAGTTGTTCACCCTTCATTGAGTCTCTTGATTAGTTGAAGCCTATTTCTTGGGTCTGAACTCTTTGATCGGATATGGCTCCTAGTGGCGTTTCATTGGATGAATCTTAGCAAAACCCTTCACTCTATTTTTGGAACCTCAATGATAATAACGGTCCCAGTCAGGCGTGTTGCTTCCTTCTGACGGATGGGTCCTGGACCGTTACTCTTTGAAGAGTCCTAAGGCTTAAGGCCTCGTTGTAAAGCTTATCCTTTTGATTCCACGTTGATAATAACGGTCTGTCGTGCAGCCGTTGTTTCATTCTGACGCCCTATGCCTTGGCCGTTGCTTCCTTGAAGAGTCCAACTTGTTGGGTTTTCTTCCCGTTGATCTTATCTCTTTGGGATAGGGTTGAAAATGGCGGTCGTTCCTTGGAGCGTTACTTCAAAGTGGCAGTCTGTCGCGCAGCCGTTACTTCATTTCGAGAGTCCTGGCAGTTCAGGACTTTTCTCTGCTACTCTATGGTCGAGATAAGGGTTTGGATTGATGATATCTCTTTCAAATCTGATCCTCAGGACCTTCCGTTCGATTCTATGGACTCTTGGTGATATTATCTTCGAGGATTTGCAAAGAGTTATCTCTTTATCTTGTTTGAATTATTCTCTGCTCGACCTAAGAGTTTGACGGTCTATAAATAGAACCCTTGACTTCATGGCCAAAGGGGGGAGATTTTGAATTCACGACGAAGTGCTGCCAAACTCAGGAGCCATCTTCATCCAAGAGGAACTGCTTCCCACGTCCATCCATCTCATAATCAAGGGAGTACTTTGGTTTTGGTCTTTCAAGTTCATCATTGCATGCTTGAGTTCTTCCCTGGTTTTTCCTCAATCAAGGCATTGTCCCTCTTCCTTCTCCACGTTTTTCACTGTCCTCTAAGCATATAAACATCTTCCCAAACTTTTAAAACACCCAGAGGGGTTAAAAAACCAAAACTCCCCAGTAATTCCCTCTCCTTTTGATGATATTGAGTCCTTTGAGAATTGATGCTATGCTTGTGAAAAGGACTAATTGAGGTTATTGTGTTTGGTCTTTTTACATCTTTGGCAGGTTTACAGGTTCATTGACACGAGGCCCAGGTCTTCTAGCCGGCTGGAAGAGTTGGAGTTAAAAGAATTCAAGCTTTGTTACTGCAGGTTATCTGACGGCCTTGTGCAGGCGCGTCATTCTCATCCGGCGGTCTATCGTGTGGCCGTCACTTCCAAGCGACGCATGGGGTTCCGACCGTTACTTCCAAGTTGATCTGCAGGCTTTCTCTGGTTTTCTCTCCCGTGGGCGGGTGTTTCATCCACCTATTTCTAAGGTATATTCAGGTTCTTTTGACTTGTTTTACTTTGGTGGCGATCACATCTTTCCTTGGTATTGGGCATTAGCTGTCTTCTTCATCATATCTTCCTATTTTCCTTGCTTGTTCCACCTTCACGGTGTGTTTTTATTTATTCCTTGTTCCACGCCCCGACGTGTGTTTTCCTTTTCCTTAGCGTAGTTTGATTGAGATAGCATGCCCATGCTAGAGCTAGCTATGATTGCCTAGGTTCATGATCACATGTTCATAGGTTTGAGTAGATCTTTGATTGTTTGTTTGTTATCTTACCATATCGCTCTCCAAATCTCAAAAGAAAGATAGAAGATAGACAAATAAATATCAACAGATAATTTTTTGGCGATCACAGTGGGACAGCTTGTGCCAATCGTGCTTTTGATTCTTGTTTAAACCTGCCATCATCAGCTTGTGGAGTTGCCTTTTGTTTCCCCTTTGATTACTGCTCATTCTGGTTTTCTGAGTTCTCTGACGGCCAGGTGTCCCCGCGTCACAGTTCTCTGACGCAGGGGCATTAGACCGCCACTTTGGTTCTGCTGTGTGAGCTTCCATGGGCTTTCCGGTTACTTCTGTTTGGTTTTGGTTCCCTGGCTCATCTGACGGTCTCATCCTCCTGCGTTATATATTATCTGGCGGTCTGGCCTTTGACCATTATTGGGCTCTGACGCAGGGTCCTTCGACCGTTATTCTCCTGGCAGGTACACATCCGAGGTGCATTTATTTCCGTAATTTTTTCTGTGATTTATTGCTTGGGTGATACTTGACCTCCTCCTTGCTTTGCTCATATCTCCATATCATTGTGTGCATCATTGATTGCTAGATTTTAGGTTAGACTTTGCATACACTCCGGTGCACATAGGGTCATTCATCTTGTCATATCTTAGCTTGCATTTTCCTATCTTGTTGTGAGGACCTCTCGTCTCCATATTCCTTGGAGCCGACCAGAAAATCATAACAGGGACCTCCGTAAGTCCCCGTGAGCCGTGGATTCCCACACGGACGCCGGGCTGGTTGTACTTTTCCCACCCCGTGTCTAGGGTTGCATAGGTGAAGGAGTGGTTACACTTAGAGTCAAACCAAGTCCCATATTCATCTCCTACTAGGAACCCATTGTTGAGAGCACATATCAATCAATTCACTAAAGTTCCAAAGGAGAAATCATAAGAACCTTATTGCATCATCTTAAAACAATTTGGTTGATATTTGAGTGTCTTCATCTTTTATCACTTACATCTTGTTAGAATGACCTAAGTTTGGTTGCTTATTGAGTGTTTTTTCTTGATTGTTTTCGCATTGTCAAGGTTGCCCGTTGCATGTGGGGTTGTTTTCGTCCGTCTGAATCATCTTCTCGAGTCAGTTCCTTCTTCACGTTCTATTCTAATCCTCTCTTCGAGTCCACCATGGCATCCTTCAATCCTCCTCGCTCCCAAGAGGACTCTCTTCCTCAAGGGCTCCTTGAAAACCCCCCTAGGGTTATTACATTTTCCTCTGGAGAGGGGACTGCCCCTCTCCCGTCCTCCACCTCTATGGAAGGTAGTCAAGGTACCCCTTCTCTCTCTACTCCTTCCGCGCGCTCCGTCCTTCATATGATGGCCCAATTGGATCCGACCCAACTCCAAGTTTTATATCAAGCTATGCAAGGGTCCAATACTTCTCCCTCGGCCACTATCCAAGGTCAATCTAATCCTTCTATTATTGGGCCGTCCGTTCAGCCCACTCCGATTGATCTCACTCCGGTCCAACCCCGGACCATCACTTTCGCTGGCGTGGAGATGGGCCAATCTTCTAATTCAGCCCATCAATCTTTCGATAAAGGGAAGTCACCCATCCCTTCCTTTGTCCAGGTGGATCATCATAACTCTGGTTCGGTAGCTTCACAGCTCCTTATGAACCCTTCCGATCTCTTACGCCCTCAGCAAGGAGTGGCTCAAAATCATGCTAATTCGAGCCTATCTCAGGTCCAATATCCTTCTTACGGGCCACCTATTTCCACTATCTATCCTTCCACTCCTTCTTACGGGCTCCCGCCTGTTGCTACAGCCATTCCATCTGCCCCTCAAATACAATCAGCATCCTTCACTACCCCTGCTCCTTCCCGAGAGCAGGACTTGCTTGACAAATGGGCCACCATGCAGCAACAACTCGACTTTCTCCAGAAAAGGGTTGGCCCACATTCCTTGGTCGACATTCCTATCCCGAGCTTCCAGAACATCTGGTTCCCTCCGCAGTCAGAGCTCCCCAACTATCGCAAGTACGATGGGAACAGTAATCCCTTCATCTATGTGAGGGATTTTCTTTATGAATCGGCGCAGTTCCAATATGATGATCGCCTCATGGCGTACTTATTCCGCCGATCTTTGGACAGTGTTGCTCTAGAATGGTTCTATTCTCTACCACTGGAAGAGGCCGAGAGTTTCAAGGTAGTAAAAGACAAATTCATCCAGCGGTTTCAAGATAGGGTCGGCCCTGAATATTCATTTACAGATCTAGTGGCCGAGAAGATGAAGTCGGATGAGGAGTTCTCCACCTATGCAGACAGGTGGAGACAAATGGCCGCCAGGGTACCGGGCCACATTCCGGAGGAAGAGAAGGTCAAACTGCTGATTTCCAATGCCACCCCGACCTTCCGCAACATCCTGGCAATGAATGACATAGCCAACATGCATCAACTCTATAGCCGGGCGCGCTTCATCCAGACTCAATTCAAGAACTCCCCTATCCATTCCCTCTTCGAAAGCCAAAAGCCCAAGTACCACAAGAAACCACAAGGGCCGATTACTGAGGGAGTCCAAACAAATGATCAAGTACAAGCCGTTGCTTTTCCATATCAGGCCGCACCTTTCCGCTACAACCAAAACCCCCGCAATTCACAAAACGCCGCTCCGTAAAACTTCCAAGCCACTCCATAAAACCCTCCCCCCGCCTTTACCATTCCACAAAACACCTTCGCCGCACCACAACAACCATCACCGCCACCACAATACCATAACGTCCCTCCACCCAACGGCTACAACAACAATCCAAATAGCAAGCGCCCGGCTCCCAGGAGAGCCCAGTATCCTCCATTGCCCGAGACACTTACGGATATCTTCTCGGCTCTCATGTCTGTGAATGCAATCCAACTTCCTCTGGAACGGCCTGTTTGGAACCCGGCAATCGATCAGACTAAGTATTGTATGTTCCACCGACAGCCAGGCCATACCATAGAAGGATGTTTTCAGTTTCGAGATCTTGTGTATGACCTACATGAGGGGCAGAGAATCGACTGGGCCGAAATGCATAGGGCCATTGTTGAGATTAAAGAAAAGAGAAGGCAGCCGCAGGGGCAGCAAGTACAGCAGCATCAAGCACCGCCGCCGCAGCAGCCACCACAACAGCAGCAGCCACAGCAAGTACAAGACCTGGGCATCCATCAGAACCCGATGCCGAATCATCCACCCGCTCCTCAGCAGCAGCCGCCAGCACCAGCGCAAGTAAACATGGTCCAGCCACCGGCCCCCAACGCCGGATGGTCTTTCGATGATGATGGCGCCACACCGCAGGTCATGGCCCTCCACCATAACCACCGCAATCCTCCCTTCATCATCCCTGCACAGCCGACGTCCTCTCAACTCATCCTCCCATTCACACCCGCTCCCGCAAATCCTCTACCACTCTCCATTCCATCATACTCTCCCTCATTTACTCCCATCACCACCATCACACCGCTGCCCAATCCTTCACCCATTCTTTCCCAACCGCTAGCCTTCCCTCCACCCGCATCTACATCCATCACCACCCTGCCTTCCACCAATCTTTCATCCATCATCCGCGCACTGCCCATTAAACTCACCAACCCTACGCTCCACCAAACCGCATCCCCGGCACCACCTATTCCATTCACCCATCCCATAGGGCCCATCATACTATCTTCAGATGTCGCGGCAAGCTGTGCTTTGAGGAGCGGGAAGATGTTCCATCGGAATTATGCTACTACTTCTAATCCCCAATCCTCTCAGCCGGTGACCGAGCAAGAAGAAACTGAACCTTTGCCGGGTACTCAATATGACTTGCTGCATCATCTGGATCGAGTACCCGCCAAAATATCTGTGCTGGAGCTGATCAAAAGGTCCACCCTTCATCAGGATGCACTGAGGGATTTCCTACAGAAGGTAATGGTCAGCGAAGACATGGCAGTTGATAGCCTACCAACGGCACTGGCAACCATCTCCAAAGGGCCGGCAATAACGTTCTCTGAAACCGAGCTTGCACCCCCGGGGGCTCGACAAATGCCGCTCTGCATAACAATTACCCTGAACAAAGTCGACATTGAAGCAGCGCTGGTTGACACAGGGGCCTCAATTAATGTTTGCCCACTTAGCACCCTCCGGGCATGCAACATATCTGAAGAGTTACTACGGCCTACCCCCACCACTATAGCGGCATATGACAACTCAAGGCGGGCATGTCACGGGGTAGTCACCATTCAGGCAGAGCTTGGGCCCCTTACTATGGCTGTGGAATTCTATGTTCTTGACATCGACCCTATGTTCAAGGCTATCTTGGGTCGTCCCTGGATTAACACACTCGGCGCCGTGCCCTCCACCGCACATCAGTGCATTAAGTTCCCCTTTCAAGGGAGGGTCGTCAAAGTTAAGAGCTTATCCATAGTGCAGTCAGTAAAGGCTATTTCAGAGCAAGTTCTTCCCACACTTTGGCCAAGCAGCCGACCCGTTCTGTCAGTGCTGGATTTGAACTTTCCTTGGGCTTATACATCCCCTAAGCCCGTCGCTACTCCAGTTAATGTCAAAGTAAAGCCGCAGATTCGAGATCCAAAGGGGTGGAACATTATATTGAAACTGGGCTATCAACCGGGGAGAGGCCTCGGTGCGCAACTGCAAGGGATGACTAAGCCTATACCTAAGGGAAGAAAAATGGGTAGGAGAGGTCTCGGCTACAAGGAGACAGCATTATCTATGATAAGTGATTCTGGGCCGCTCACCTGGGATTATCGTCAGCATTTTGTCAAAGGGCCTCTCCAGCCTGGCACATTAGCTCCAAAGCCGGTTCAACAAGAAAGGAATACAGTTTGTCCAATTGCCAGTCCGCCTCCCTTGCCAAGAGGGTCAGATGATGACATGCTCGACTACAGTCAGGCCTTGCAGGGGCTCTTTTATGAGGAAGAATCTCAGAGGAAGCAACAAGAAGTTTGGCTTATGCAGTGGAGGCCGAAGAAGCAGCTTATCGTTGATCTACAGAAGGAGGAGAGCTCTCCAGTTGTCTGTTCTTGGTCTCTCTCACGCTTCCAATCTATCTTTCAACAAAAGGAGTTCGTACCCCGCCTTCCTCCTGTCATGATAAATTCATCTTTCATTGATCCACCGGAGATTCTATTCATTCCCTGTGCTTGCGGGAAATGTCCACGCATTGATCTATCCACTCTGTTTACTCCTCCTCCTCCCAACGCTCAGCTCCACGAGATGTGGTTCTCTTCTTCTGATCCCTTCTTTGATTGCATCTTCCCCGAGCGGTTCCCTATGCAGCTCCCACCTCCTCCATCTTGCTGTGTAGTCTCCGTTGATCTCCAAAAAAAAATGTCAAACTTGAAACGGAGATTTCAGTGGAAGATTATGCGATCTTGTCGCCATCTTCCTCCCAGGGGCAAAAGTCCCCTGCGCCTTCCCTTCCACAGGGTCTTCTGTCCCCTAGGTTAGGGTTAGGGTCCGTCGAGTCTAGAGGAGTAGAGTCCGTTAGGTCTAGAGAAGTAGGGTCTTGTTCTGGGTCATCCAACCCTTCCCATTCTAAATCGCGCTCGCTTGCGCATCCGTCCCGATCTGTTCCTGATAGGTTCTTGCAAGATATAGCTCAGCAGTGTCATGCTCTTTTGAAGTGTCCGGAATTCGTCGCTATAGCAATCGTGATTGAGGATGAAGAGGAAATAGAAGGGGAATGGAGCGACGACGGATTAGGCGTCTATGAGGTTTTGGATGAGAAGGATCCAATAGATGAAGACAGTAATGTAGATGACACTGCCGACTTATATGCACAAGGACTGAAAAGATTCGACCAGTCATCGACGGCAGTGGATGAACCTATAAAGGAAATCAACTTGGGAACAGAAGAAGACCCAAGGCCCGTCATTATTTCTGCTGATCTCCCTTCACAGGTAGAAGAAGATCTAATTAAGGTATTAAGGGAGTATAGCAATTCTTTCACCTGGTCTTATGAGGACATGCCAGGTCTTGACCCCTCCTTAGTGGAACATCGGCTCGTGCTTAAACCAGGGGTAACACCTATGAAACAACGGTCAAGAAGATTTCACCCCCACATGGCCTTAAGGACTAAAGAAGAGGTCGACAAGCTATATAAGGCCAGGTTCGTCAGAGTGGTTTTATATCCTCAGTGGGTGGCGAACATAGTCCCTGTTCTCAAGAAGGATGGAAAAGTGCGCATATGCATTGATTTCAGGGATCTAAACAAAGCATGTCCCAAAGATGATTTCCCGCTACCTCATATAGACGTCCTAGTGGATAACACTGTCGGGTATGAAGCTCTGTCACTTATGGATGGGTACTCAGGCTACAATCAGATCCGTCTCGCTCCAGAAGACCAAGAGAAAACTTCCTTCACCACACCCTGGGGCACGTATTGTTATGTAGTTATGCCATTTGGTTTGAAAAATGCAGGTGCCACCTATCAAAGGGCGATGATGGCCATTTTCCACGACATGATGCACATATACATGGAAGCTTACGTGGATGACATCTTGGTGAAGTCAAGAACAAAAGAAGAGCACCCCTCTATCCTGGCTAAAGTGCTGCAGAGGGCCAGGGAGTATAAGCTTAAGATGAATCCGAAGAAGTGTGTATTCGGAGTCTCCTCAGGGAAGTTGTTAGGGTTCATAGTGAGCAAATGGGGGATCCAGATTGATCCTAATAAAACACAGGCCGTCATGGACATGCCTCCGCCAAAGAACATTACGGAACTTCGAGGATTGATTGGTAGACTGCAATTCATTAGAAGATTTATATCTCAGCATTCTCAGAGGTGTCGTCCGTTTTACACTACAAGAAAAATCGCGGATAGCGACCGACCTAGCGGTCGCTATTCAGTCTTAGATCGGTCGCAAATCTGCATTGCGACCGAACAGAGACTATCTAGCGACCGAATATGTCGGTCGCTATATACTAGTCGCTATATAGCGACCGACATAATTCGGTCGCAGTATCAGTCGTTACCAGAGACCGATTATAATCGGTCGCCTGATCGGTCGCTAATTAAGTCGGTCTCAATTCGGTCGCTATTCGGTCTCTAATTATGTTGTATTTTTAAAAATAAAATTAACCTATCGGATTTATTCGGTCTCAATTCGGTCGCTAGTCGGTCGCCAAGTATAATTATTTAATAAAAGAAATATAACGTATAGTCGCTATTCGGTCGCAATTCAGTCTCCATGCGGTCGCTAATTTTGCATTATTTTTTTTTTAAAAATTTATTTAAACTGATAAATAAATTACCTGATAAATAACAAATTCATAACATAAATATAAAATCAACTACACAGACAACAATATCGACAAATCTCAAATTCATCACATACAAACACCTGATAAATAACAATTTCATAAAACAATAATAAATCAACTACACGGATCACAATCTCCACGAACCTCAAATTACACACAATTAAAATAAAATCACAAATTAATCATACATCCATAATAATAAAATGACAACATACACAACTAAAATAAAATCACAAATCCTCCACATATGTCTCATCCTGGTCGTCGTCTCGTCCAACATCATCCTGGTCGTCGTCTCGTCCAACATCTCGCGACGGATGATCCTGTATATCATTTAAAAAAATTATAATCAAATCCTTAATAAAGAAATCAAGCATTAACAAGACTTAATAAAGAAATCAAGCATTAACAAGAGTATGCCAATAGTTTAAGCCAGCTCATTTTCATATATATAAATACACACACACAATATAAGTTCAAATTTCATCTTGTATTTTAAAAATGAAGTTTGAGCGCCGAGCTCAAACCGGGCATCCGATTTGGATTCCGTCAGTTCTGACAAGTCACTTTCATCTCCCCGGTCGTATTGGAATGATCGGCACGGCCATCCGACCGGTATTTCAAATTTTAGACCCCCGGACCCGTCCTAACAGTTCATTTGAACTAAGTGTATTTTAAAAATGAAGTTTGAGCGCCGAGCTCAAACCGGGCATCCGATTTGGATTCCGTCAGTTCTGACAAGTCACTTTCATCTCCCCGGTCGTATTGGAATGATCGGCACGGCCATCCGACCGGTATTTCAGATTTTAGAACCAAATGCCCCGTCCTAACAGTTCATTTGAACTAAGTGTATTTTAAAAATGAAGTTTGAGCGCCGAGCTCAAACCGGGCATCCGATTTGGATTCCGTCAGTTCTGACAAGTCACTTTCATATCCCCGGTCGTATTGGAATGATCGGCACGGCCATCCGACCGGTATTTCAGATTTTAGAACCAAATGCCCCGTCCTAACAGTTCATTTGAACTAAGTGTATTTTAAAAATGAAGTTTGAGCGCCGAGCTCAAACCGGGCATCCGATTTGGATTCCGTCAGTTCTGACAAGTCACTTTCATCTCCCCGGTCGTATTGGAATGACCAATAGTTAATCCGTGTAGTCAGAAAGAAGGGATAATGATGATCGATCCAAAGTGATAGGGAAGTTTAACTGGTTCAGAATGGATAGCATACTCCCATGCGTTGATGCATATAAAACCAGTCTGTTTGAATCTACAAAGCAATCATCACACATTGACAGTTTAATTGGATCTACACAAAGCAATCATCATGGAATTGTGTCATTTAAGTCTACAAATAATGCCGACACACTTGATGATAACTCCTCAATAAATCAGACACCAATGAGTAAAGCTTGACATGATCGCTCTCCATGCACATAATGCCATTTGTGGAGCTATTAGGGGTGCTTTCGCCTTTCAGTAGGACTATATCAAACGGCAGAATAGAATTAACAACGAGCTTCTGTATAAACAGAGCAGTGGCATCCCTGCAAACCTTTTGAGAGTTGAGTCGAATGCTTATGGTAGGTTGAGTGCTTGTGGTACAAATTTATACTAAACCGAGGAGCAAAATTTAGCAATCTTAAGTTAATGGCTAAGCATGTGAAGTTCATAACAATCCAATGTCTAATCATCTATATTACTATAATTTAACGGAGGGGTACATTTCATAATTTGCAGCAATATTCCAGCAGGTATCCAATATCTAAACATCTCTATATCTATCATCATGTCTCCAAGAGATGAGAAAAGTAGACTTCAAGAGCAGGCATTAGAATTACAGAACCCTTCCGGGAGGAAAAGAACAAGAAAGAAAGGTGAAGAACGTTAACCATTCTTATAGCAATAAAAATCCGGTCGTGCAAGCAATTCCCATTTTTCTATTCACACCTTCATTGATCAGAATATATGTTACTAGCTTCCAATTCCAGTATGACGCACGTACGATTTAGTCAGAGACTGACAGCAACCTGCCAAAGAAACGTGCTAAGCACTTCTTCCGCACCTCAAACCTCTGACAATCTTATCTTATTAATCAAGCGGGACCATGCACTCCCCTTATGCACGCAACAAAACTAATCAAAGAAACGAAACTCCAAAAAAACCAAATAAAAAAAATCCAGGGATAGCAGACCTCTTGGCGGAAGAACCACCCGACGCATCCGCCGCCGCCGGCTTCTCGTCCCTGTTCTTCGCCGCCGATCACAAGTCGTATTGGAATGACCGGCACGGCCATCCGACCGGTATTTCAAATTTTAACTACTCTACGGTACATCCATGAACGATCTTCAGACATTTTCCCTATGCAAATGAAATGTAAACACACAAAACTTTAACATGTTTAACAAAATAAAAACTCCAACCCTTTCCTCACATCGTCCATCTCTGCCATTTTAAATAGGAAGGAAATATCATTTAGATTTTCACTTTTTAACCCATCTGTGAAGGTTTGATCGCACGATTAATTACTATATGTGTTGTGTTATTTGCTAAAAATTTCGGCAGCATCTCCTCACACCTCTCCGATATACCACAAAATATTTATTGATTAAGAAATTTTCTTAAACACTTACTAATAAGTGGTTAAGAAAATAATCAAAATCAATAAAGGTATATCAGAGAGGAATGAGAAGACGCATCCAGCCAAAATTTTTAACAAACAACACAAACACATATAGTAATTAACCACCTAAGTGCGATCAAACATTCACAGACTGTCCAAACGGGACAATTCAAGACTTTGAGTTAGATATACACATTCTCATCATTCAAAATGAGAACGTGCACATCAATCCCAAAGTCTTGAACGGGTAGATTGATTGACACGGGCTTAACACGCTCTCCTAAGATACGTGCAATGTTAGGTTGCACCCACGCATCTCAGCTAACATACAACACCCAACTAATTAAATATTGACAAGATACTAACACATTCTAAAAACATAGCAATAACATGTGAAATTGACAATACATGTACACAATGAAAACATGAATTTTATTGTAACATCCAACACATTCAGTTAATTTTCTTGGTCGGCTGTACCATCCCAACCTTATGAGTTTGATAGGGTACTGTTTGGAGGATGACCACCGGCTGCTGGTGTATGAGTTCATGCCACGGGGAAGCCTGGAGAACCATCTTTTTAGGAGTATGTCTGTTTCGATTATTCTCTGCACCGTTTGGTTTGCTGACTCATTTAGGCACCTGTTTTCTTAAAGAAAAAAAATTGCAATGCGCAGTGGCCTCACCTTTTACCCAATGGTTACCTACGTAGTTCTTTTGAATCAGTTTTTGAACCCCACAATGTCGATTCTGCAGGGGGTTCATACTTCCAGCCTCTCTCCTGGAACCTTAGGATGAAGGTTGCTCTTGGAGCCGCAAAGGGGCTGGCCTTTCTGCATGGTGCTGAAACAAAGGTTATATATCGGGATTTTAAGACATCAAATGTGCTTCTTGATTCAGTAAGTGGAGACCCTTGTCTTATAGTTGATGGATGATATGTTTTCTTGATTAACGTTCCCCGTCATGATGTTCTGCCTCTCAAATCCCTTCTTTGCAAACCTACAAAATTATAATGCCAAGCTTTCCGACTTTGGCTTGGCAAAAGATGGACCAACTGGTAACAAGAGCCATGTGTCAACTAGGGTCATGGGAACATACGGATATGCTGCTCCTGAGTACCTTGCAACAGGTAAACCTTTGGTTCCAAACTGCTTGTATGTCCCTCCATCTTTTTGTCTTTAGGTGTTCCATTTTCAAGTGCTGATCAGTGTGTCTCAGATTTTTGGATGGCATTTGTCTTGCTTTTTTTTTTCTCTGTGGGTAACAAGATGCCATTTTCTCTTCGTAAATGAGAAAATTGTGCCGAAATGACACGAGGAGTCGGCAAATAATTCGGATTAAAACAGAAACTGAGTTGGTAAGGGACCTTGAATAAAACATAGATTACCCATGAATTTCTCCTTGAATAAAGTGTTGACAGCTCAGGAATATTTGATCTGGAGAGTGATAGTATTGTCCATTGGCATGATTAAGATTCTCTAGTGTAATATTTGATTGTCATCTCCGAGATATTTTTGGAGTGAATTAGGGGCGGGTATATCACCCCGACTGACCCACTCCTAACCCACCTCGGGTGATTTATTTCACCCCTTTTTAAGAATTCACATACCCTAACTTTATCTCTAACCGACTCCGATTAAGAAAAAAAAACGAACTAAATAAGAATAACTCGTCTCACCCTAATTAATCTATCGTAATCGGATTTACTTCTTTATCAAAGTGGCCCTACGAAATTAGTCCATCGCTTGCGGGTCGTGACAAAGTGCCTTCAAACGTTAAGATTGCGTTTGAGAACGCAGATAGAAAAAGAGGCCATGGAATGATTATTTAAGCCTCAGTCTTTAAATAAAACTCTAGTGACACGTATTACATCTGTTGAATTTTTACACTATTTTTGGTTCTCATAAGAATGATGGGGTCATATGTAGAGTTCATCTTGTACCTTTGCTTTAAAATTCTCATAATCCAATGTTTGGATTTGTTGGTTCTCAAGTTCTTGGATTTTGGGTTTGCTACAGTTTTAAATCGAAAAATAAGAATTGGGGAAAATACATGACACAATAAATGGACTGCATATTGAAGCCAGAACATTAATAACGGACCGGACAAACTAAAAAGATAATCTTATAATATTTCACACTATTTTACAGGAGAACAAATGATATGTGGACACCATCTCAAGAGTCTTAAATAAATCAGGTTCATTGCACGAGCATAGCCCCTCCCCCGGAGCCCCTCCACCGGAGCCCCTCCCCCTCCACCGGAGCCCCTCCCCCTGCGCAGCCCCCCCTCCACCGGAGCCCCTCCCCCTGCGCAACCCCCTCCCCTCCACCGGAGCCCCCTCCCCCTCACCCCTGCGGAGCCCCCTCCCCTCCACCGGAGCCCATCCCCCTGCGCAGCCCCCCCTCCACCGGAGCCCCTCCCCCTGCGCAGCCCCCTCCCCTCCACCGGAGCCCCCTCCCCCTCACCCCACCGGAGCCCCTCCCCCTGCGCAGCCCCCTCCCGTCCACCGGAGCCCCCTCCCCCTCACCCCTGCGGAGCCCCCTCCCCTCCACCGGAGCCCCTCCACCGGAGCCCCTCCCCCTCCACCGGAGCCCCTCCCCCTGCGCAGCCCCCCCTCCACCGGAGCCCCTCCCCCTGCGCAACCCCCTCCCCTCCACCGGAGCCCCCTCCCCCTCACCCCTGCGGAGCCCCCTCCCCTCCACCGGAGCCCATCCCCCTGCGCAGCCCCCCCTCCACCGGAGCCCCTCCCCCTGCGCAGCCCCCTCCCCTCCACCGGAGCCCCCTCCCCCTCACCCCACCGGAGCCCCTCCCCCTGCGCAGCCCCCTCCCGTCCACCGGAGCCCCCTCCCCCTCACCCCTGCGGAGCCCCCTCCCCTCCACCGGAGCCCCTCCCCCTCCCCTGCGGAGCCCCCTCCCCCTCACCCGAGCTCCACCCCCCCTCCCAGACCAACCTCCCCCGCCACCCCCTCCCACCGAAACCCCCCTCACTGGAACCCCTCCAAGAAGAAAAAAAATGAGAAATAGGGCATGGTCGATGGCCGGCGGGGAGGGAGAGGGGGGGGGAGAGAGGCGCGGGGCTGGAGGGAGAGGAGAGGGGGGGGAGATCGAGAGGGAGAGGACTTACCAGACCGAGGAGGGTGACGACGAGGACGACGGGGACCGACGAGGTCGACGGCGAGGATGGTGCGGGGCTGGCCGAGACAGCGAGCTCCGGCGTCCGTCCACCACCACGCCGCTCGCCACGCCCGTGGCCGCAAGGCAGAGGGGGGGGGGGAGGGCGAGGGGGCCGGAGGGGGAGGGGAGAGCTCCGGTGGAGGAAGGTTATCAATGCAGGGGGGAGATGGTCGCGCTGTAAATGCAGTCATATCAGCGACCGATTAGAGACCGAAATATATTCGGTCGCAACATCGGTCTCCAATTCGGTCGATTTTGAAAAAAAAGAGACCGGAATAAATTCGAGCTAAATATAGCGACCGATTGGAGACCGAAATAAATTCGGTCGCCAAAACGGTCTCAGATATGCGACCGATTATTTCGGTCGCCGAATTGGTCTCTATTTGGGACCGACTAGCGACCGATTTAATCGGTCTCTAATTCGGTCGCTATAGCCACTTTTTCTTGTAGTGTTATGAGTTGCTTAAGGCGGGTGTCAAGTTCGAATGGAATCAAGATTGTCAGAAGGCCTATGAGGACCTCAAAGAGTATCTATCCAATCCCCCGGTTTTGCAACCTCCTGTCCCTGGGAAACCCCTAATCCTATACATCTCGGTTATTGAGGACTCCCTAGGGGCGGTCTTAGCACAAGTAGATGATGAAGGGAAAGAGCGGGCTGCGTACTACCTCTCTCGACTGTTTAATCCAGCTGAATCCAAGTACACCGCTATGGAGAAGACTTGTGCCGCCTTAGTGTGGGTAGCTCAGAAGCATAAACATTACTTTCTCACCCACCCAGTTAGGTTGATCTCTAGAATGGACCCGGTCTGTTATCTCTTAGAAAAACCCGTCCTTTCTAGTAGGTTAGCTCGCTGGCAGAGCTTCCTCTCTCAGTTCGATATCACCTTTGTCGTTCAGAAGGCAGTCAAAGGATATGTCATTGCTGAGCATCTGGCGCATCTCCCTATTCCTCATATCGATTCTATTCAGGATGATTTCCCTGATGTGCATCTCTCTGTCCTTTCTCATCATCCCTTTTGGTCTCTGCACTTCGATGGTGCGCTTAACTCCCAAGGCCAAGGGATCGGTGCTGTCTTGCTTACTCCGGAGGGAGTAACCATCCCCTTCGCTTATCAACTTCGATTTCCTGCTACCAACAACATCGCTGAGTATGAGGCTCTCCTAGCCGGCTTGAAGCATGCCTATCTCCTAGGCGCGCGCTATTTAAACATCATAGGAGACTCTCAGCTCGTTCTATGGCAAGTTCTGTCCACTTACCGTACTCGTGACCCCAAGCTCAAACCTTATCAAGATTTGGTCACGCTCATTGCTAAGCGATTCCGTAAGCTGATCTATATCCATACTCCCCGTTCTCTGAACATTCTAGCTGATGCTTTGGCATCTCTTGCTTCCTCCTTATCTTTCCCTCTCAGTCGCAGTACTGAGACCATCGTCGTCCAGAGATTGGACGCACCTTCTCTTCAAGATCCTTGGTTCATCAACCTCAGGAAATCTGTAGAGGCGAGAGTTGAGAAGGAAGATCTGAAGGAAGTTTCATTAACAGAACTAGAGGAGATTCTGGACGAAGAAGAATTGCCTTGGTATCATGAAATCGAATTGTTTTGCAAAGAAGGGTCATTCCCAGAAGGGGCAAAGGCCGAGCAGCGTAAAGCAATAAGAAGAGCCGCCGCAAGGTACACTATCATTGCAGGAGAACTGTATAGGCGCGCTACTAATGGAATGCTCATGAGATACTTGGATGATGTAGAAGCTTGGAAAGTGGCTGAAGCGGCCCATTCTATTGAGTGTGGAGGCCATGTCAATGGCCAGGCTCTAGCGAAGAAGATCCTTAGGCAGGGCTACTATTGGCCCACTCTAGAGGAAGATTGCTTCCTCTATGTCCAGAGGTGTCTTAAATGCCAACTCCATGCTGATAAAATTCACTCTCCAGCTTCGTCCCTCCATCCTATGACTACTCCTTGGCCATGCTCTATGTGGGCTTTCGACGTTGTCGGCCCGCTCGGTGATCCTAATTCTCAGATCAAGCAAAAGTCCTTCATCCTCACCGCTACTGAATACTTCACCAAATGGGCCGAAGCCGAGGCGTACGCAGAAATCAAAGCTACAACGGTGTGCCGCTTTATCATGAAGAATATCATCTCTCAGTTCGGAGTGCCAAGCAGCATCATCACCGACAACGGACCCCAGTTCGTCACCCAAGAGCTTAAGGACCTATGTAAGAAGTTCAATATTGCACTGCATCATTCATCTCCATATTACCCTCAAGACAACGGTCAAGCCGAGGCCACTAATAAGACCCTTCTTAAAATCATCAAGAAAACATGCGAAGCACATAAATTTTCTGATTGGCCTGAAAGATTGGTGGAAGCTCTGTGGGCTTACCGTACCTCCGTCCGTACCCCTACGGGGCAAACTCCCTATTCCATGACCTATGGGATGGAGGCGGTGCTCCCATATGAGATCTTAATCCCTTCCCTTAGAGTGCAGCTCGATAAGGAACTTAATCTCGATGAACGTCGGGAGGCGTTGCTGGTCCAGTTGGAACTCTTGGATGAGAAGAGGATGAATGCGGCTGATCACGTTTCTGTTTATCAAAAGAGAGTTTCGCGTTATTTTCAAAAGAAGGTAATTGAACGTAAATTCATGACGGGTGATATTGTTTTGAAATGCAAATTCATTCGGTCTGCAGGTCCTAGGTCCAAGTTGCAACCTAACTGGGAAGGGTCGTTTGTAGTAAAGGAGGCTTATCCAGGAAATGCTTATCGTTTAGTAAACGCGGAAGGTGAGGAGCTCTCTCACCCGTGGAATGGGTTGTATCTTAAGCGTTTCTTTCCTTAAAATCTAAACCATGTGCTTCTCCGGCAATAAGAACTTCCTCCCTATCTTCAAAAAGAGGGTCCCGAGTAAGGCAATCACACACTACACGGCATCCCTGGTCGGGCTCCTTGCTTATAAGACACCATTTTCCTTGGCCATGCTTTAGGGGAAAGTCGAAGTCCCTGTCCGCTTCATTCTTCGGCTGAATCCAGGGGCAAGGAGTAAATAAGGAGGAGACAACCAATCCAAACTCCCTAACGAGAAGAGGTCTCAAATAGGGGCAAGTCCGTTATGACCCGACGCCACAAGAAAGAAAGGAAAAGAAAAGAAAAAGAGTGCTCTTTACAACAAAATCAAAAGCATCATCTCAAAGTCTGTGAATGAATTTTCAAAAGCTCCAAAGGAAAAAGAAGACTAGGCATGATAAGAGTGGCAGTACAGTTCCCCGCGGGACGTTATGAGCCCGGTCGCATGCATGCCTACGTGGACCAAGGTTCGATGACGGACATAAAAGCCCCGGCACAACAGACCAAATCTCCAATAGGGTTGTACGGTGAGGGAATCAAGTTCTAAAAATCCCATATCTGGCCTAAGCTTACCCCCATGATCTTTTTTCCTTTTAGGACTGAGATGAGTACCCTAGGTATGGCATTGGTAAAAACACCGTCACAATGATTAGGTCTTGGCCAGGGGTTGTCACACTATTGCACGCCAATCTCGAGACTCAACCTAAAACAAGTAAGGTCTCGTGTTGCTAGAGAGGCACTGGTTTTTCAAAATCTAAAAACATCAAATATTTCCAAAATCCAAAAACATCAAATATTCTCAAAATCCAAAAACATCAAATATCTTTCAAAATCCAAGAAAACATCAAATATTTTCAAAAATCCAAAACAATAAACATTTTCAAAAATCCAAAACAAAACAAATATTTTCAAAAATCTGAAAACATTAAATATTTTCCAAAACTCCCGAAAATACCATCATATGCATAGCATGCATCGCATTTTCATTATGTTTTCACCTATTTAATAAGGCTCCACCCCTTGACCAAATATCAAGAAACGGTCGTTATCTAACTTGCTTCAAGGCAAGGGGTTGAGTCTAAGAACAGATCTAACTTGTTTCATGTTTGAGTGTGTGCAGAATACATGGACAAGTCCAAAAGCAAAAGCTCACAACTATGCAGGTTCAAAGTGTGTAACGCACCAGCATCAGACCGTTACAGTCATATAACGGGCCCATCTTTGACCGTTATTTCCCTTCTGGCATGGGCCTTCTTTCTTTTCATTGAACCATCACTATAACGGTCTGGGATCTACCGTTGCTTGAATATAACGGCTCAAGACCCATCCGTCATATCCTTTAGAGACAGGGCTCTTATTATTCTCATTATGATGGCCTGTCGCAGGACCATTATTTCCTTATGGCGGCCCAGTGCATATCCCTCTCTTACTCCAGAAGCCCTGTCTGTTCACATCATTCTAGCCTTTCAAACTATGGAACTCAAGATCATTCAACTATGGCAATCTCATCTCATTCAAGCAAAGATTAATGCAATATAATTCTTGATAAATTCAACTTCGATTGTCAATTACATGATATCTCTCATGAACAAAAAGAAAATCAAGATACATTCAATTTCTTATCCACAAGAGGGCGGATTCTTCTCAACTCTTTCACATAATCTCGACGTGTTTCGTCGTTCTCTTCAACTTCTGCTTGCCACGGACGCACCTTGCTGATCTCCCACATGGTCAGCGCGTTCCGGACTACTCGTTCATCTTCCTCGGTCCCCATCTTCCTAGGTAGAAGGGGAGGGTAGTGTGATAGTGTAGAAACGCTAATTCGAGGTAATCCGATCTGAAGATGGCATCGGTGCGGGTTGTAGATCGCCATGGTAGTGTTCCCTACTAGCTGGAGGTCCAGGCCTTGACGCCGCGGTATTTTGAGAAGGGTGCTTCGGAGGACTCTTGGTCGCATGATGAACTTGTCCATTGGAAGAATGTTAAGGAAGAGGCGCCATTCATCCTGAGTTTTCTTATCCGCCGTCTTGCATTCAACCTGAGGAGAATATCCAAATGCCCCTCCAATAAAGAAGAGAGGGTGGCTCCCGAAGATCCGGCTTGCTGAAATTATGTCTTCCTTAGGAAGGAATTTGATTCTTATTCCCATCCAGCACTCAAGGAGTATCATGGAACCAAACAAGGGGTCTCCTATGCAAGCCGAGCTTAGTCCTTCATAAAGGTATGAGAGGACCGCTTGAGAGATAGACATTCCCCGCCACAGCCCGCTAATAATGCCAAGATTCTGGATGTCTAAGAGGTGGTCGGTAGTGGTAAAAAGAAAGACTCCACACAAGCAAACCGCCACCGCCTTGGCTATTGCTTCATGTCTCTCCCACTTATTTTTACAATGAGACACTATCCACTGTGCCAAGGGTATCAAGTGAATGTGGTGTGGGCTGATCATGGTTCTCACGTCCTTTGGATTGTGAATGAATTCACTCAAGATCAAGGACGGGTCGATAGGCTCTATTGTGTAGCAAACCCGGTCTTCATCCCCCACCTTAGTCTTAGGAAGGGCTAGGTAGGTCTCTACCTCTTCTAAAAGGACGGTTGCTTCAAAGGAAGGAAAGATGAAAGTATGAGTTTGTGGATGCCATAGTTCCACAAGTGCTGAAAGGCTTGGCCAATCGAAGGATAATTTCTGGAAATTCTTACCTAAAACCAAGAGGGGTTGAAGGTGCCATGCTTTAAGGATTGAGGTGATCTCTATGGGAAGTGCCTTTACCATGGGAGCCACCCACTTCAGATTGGAATAGCACCTTGGACCAGGAAGGGGCTTGAGAAAAGAAAGAAGGAAGTCATGAAAAGAATAAGTGCAGCAAAATTCTGAACTTTGGATGAGTTGTGAGAACTTACCACTCTTTGGGCATTGGAGCTTAAGTGCTTGGGAATTGATGTCAGCCGCTGGAGTTCTCCATGCTCTTTTCTTGCAGCTTTGGGGCCGATGTAAGCTTTCTCCCCCATAGCCATCACCTCGAAGCTCCTCTTCATCATGCTTTCTGCTCTTTGGAAGAGCTCTTCAACCCTAGAACAGAGGTTTCAGTAAAGCTGCGATTTTGATTAAGGTTCCAAGTTGCTAAGGCTTATATTTAACTTTGGAAGGATAAGACTCGGGCTAGAAGGCTTTATCTTCAATCAGGATAAGTTCTAGTGATGGACTAAGTGGCTAAACCTCGGGTTTTAGTTATCTCGGCTCAATCCGTTTCGGATTACAACCCAGATTCTAACGGTCCATCGTGCGACCGTTACTTCATTCCGACGCGCCAGCCCTTGGCCGTCGCATTTTCTGTGGGTTTCAATTCCCCGAATCATGTTCTGTGGAGAATAACGGTCTACGGGTCTACCGTCGCTTTCTGTAACGCGCAAACCCTGAGCCGTCGCATTCCCAGCCACTCAGTTCCTTCTCTTCTGGGCTAAACACTTCCTGACGGTCTTGCTTATGACCGTCTCTTGATTATGACGCGTCTCCTTCAGACCGTCGCATTTCCTGCTAGTTGCCCTGACCAACTATCGTTCTGCCATGATCAACGGTCTGACCCTTGGCCGTTATTTATCTTTGACGCACCCTCGGTTGGCCGTCGTTTATCCTGATGCCCCACTGCCAGAGTGGGCCTCTGATGATTAACGGTCTCTCACCAGAGCGTCGTTTCATTATGACGGTCAGATCTTAGACCATCACTTTCTCTGCTACTGAGTTCAGGCTATTCCTTCTGCCCTTGCCTAGACCTGGCGGTCTTTCACATTGTACAACTCGTTCTCTTCCCATTTACATGCATTCCTGCATACATCTCATTCATTCATTTACATTTTGTCCATCCTGCATTTTTTCACATTTATTCATTCACGCTCGCATAAAATTAAAACAAAACAGAAAACTAAAAAGAAGGGATCTCATTCCATTTTGCCAAAGGTTCTATACAAGTGATAAAGAAAACATAAAAAAGGCATCATTCGGCCGGTCTATCAGCCGGGCCACCATCATCCTCCCCATCCTCAGGTCTCCTCATGGGTGGCGGTGCTATGGAAGCACTCTCCTCCTACTGTCCTCTCTCTGCCCTCTCATTCTTTCGCTGGGCGGAGGAGCTGACAAGGAAATCCCTTACTGAGCCGCTAGGGGCAGCACTCCTATGTACCCCACTCTGGGAGGCACTCCGCTCCGGTCCTCGGCCCATCATCCGGACCGTCCGCTCCAGTGTCCGCAGCTCGATCTTCAGTGTAAAGATCTGACGCCGCGTCTCCCGTGCCTCGGTCCGGTAGCGATCCAAGTCGGCTGTCCCGATCCGAAGCTCCTCCACCTCAGCTCGTGCCTGCGCTAACTCCTTCCGGAGTTGTTCCATCTCTGCATCATCTGGGCGTCGCGGGGTCTCCGCTCTCAGCCGGGCCATCTCTGCCCGTACCAGCTCCGTCTGTGCTCGGGCTCGATCGGTCTCAGCCCGGCTTCTCTCTACCTCAGCTCTCGCCTGGCTGGCCTCGGCCACTGCTGCTGCTAGATCCCTCACCTGTAGATTGCATTTCATATCATTAGTCATGAAGCGTTTAATTAGGCATAATCATAAGCATTTTTAGTCTCTTACCCGCTCCGCGAGGGTGGCCTCCGCCTCCTCGGCCCGGGCAACCGCCCGAGCAAAGTCGGCCTCCTGCTCAGCCCTGCCTCCCGCAGGCTGCGAGGAAGACGATGGGGCATCCGGTCCAGCGCGTTGGGCTCCCTCGGCCCGCTGCATTTAGAAGTCATGGTTAGTTGACATTGGCATTTGCATCATGAACATCATTGCATAAATCATGAGCATTTAAGTTTTTAGTCTCACCAGGAGCTCCAGGGCAGACCGGTACCCGTCCCACTGTTGGATGGTGGAGTGGAGTAGCCCTTCCAGCTCGGCTATCCGTCCCTCAGGGTCTAGCTGCAGTTTAGAAAGCATGAGTCAGCATGTATCACATTGCACATTGCATAATAGAAAAGTTTAGAGTTTTAGTTTGCATACCGGTCGTCGGGTACCTCGGTACACCGGGTCGCCGTAGAGTCGAGCGAAGGCCTTCAGATATGCCTCGTCGCTCTCATCTCACTCCTTCACCGCTCGGCCCCGCCTATTCCAATCGTGGACGTACTTCACCTTCCGGGCACACCAATCCACATTGCCGCTGATGCCCCTTGCTGACTTGCCGGGGTGGTCATCGCTGTGGCGTGGAAAGGTCACCTCGGGCTGGTGTAGTCCCCGGGTCCGCAGGATCAGCCTGTAGTGCAGAGGCTTGATGATATGGATGCAATGCAACCATATGTCTTGCCCCCGGTACGATAAGGCCGCCTCCACCCATGGCTGTCCCGTATAACCCTCGTCGCGGTATGGGGTCCATCTCACCTGAGAGCATTTAGTTCATTCATTAGCATATAAAAGCATTAAAGATATTAGAGATATTTAGAAAGCATTTAGAAAGCAGTTAGAAGCATTTAGAAGCATATAAAAATCATTTTGAGTTCTAGACTTACCGATGTATGCGGGAAGGAGTCCAAGTCATCCTGGATCGTCCGGGTCAGTCTAATGATCGACCCTGTGTCCCTCGCCACCGACCAACGCCTCGCGATCGGTATGCGGCCGGGATAGAGTAATGCGCCTCTCCCGATGCCCGGGAGGTACATAGAGCGCCAGATCTGCATTTAGAAATCGAGTCAGTCGCATCATTGCATAAATCATTGCATAAATCATAGCATCAATATTCATGGCAAAATAGAAAACATGAGAAGTGCATTTACCTGTAGGAAAGGCGAGAAGCCACCCAGCATCGTTTGCCTGTCCGTAGTGCTGAGGGACTCGAACAGGAATGCGAGCACTGCCGCTCCCCAGGCGTATCTCCTGACTCTGCCCAAATCCTCTATCATCGGCAGCAGTCTGCAGCTGATGACATCTGCCCGAGTCGCGAAGAGGAGCTTCCCAAATAGCAGCATCAGGAAGCGTCTGAGCACTCTACCTCCCTCTGGTCCCGCCTCCGCCACCACGCGAGGGCGCACCTGGTGTATCACTCTACCCAGATGCTCCTCCGGTAGCTCTCCCACGGTGATCACCGCTCCTCTCAAGCCTAAGCTTTTCTGCAGCACTGATCTCGAAAGCTGAGAGGAGGACTATCCCGGCCTGATCAAATCTAGCCCGAGTAGCTGCTGCGCCATCTCTCGGTAGTCGCCGTATGTCCACCCTGTCACCGCGGCTCCGTGGACTCTCAATCCGGTAATCCTCGCTATGTCTTCTACCGTGGGGATCATGTGGCCCCACGGGAAGATGAAAGCTCGGCTGATCGGGTCCCATCTCTCGTGCAAGGCGTACAGTAGCGGCGTGTCCATCCGGATCACCTCGATGCTGTGCACCTCGGCCAATCCCATGCCGGCTAATCTCTCTCTCTGGTAGGCGGGCAATGCCTGGTACACTACCGGGATCTGTAGCCAAGAGATCCGCGATCGTCTCTTCCCCTGTATTACATATTAGATCATTAATTAGTCCAATTGGCATCATATAATCATTGCATAAACATTCATGATTAAAAAGAAAACAAAATTTGAAAATTGAAAACCCTAAAAAATAGTTTAAGTCCCTGGCAAGAGTAACGGCCCTGGGGTAGGGCGTCATTTGACTCTGACGGACGTAGCCTGATGCGTCGGGCGTGTGACGATCACTGGCAGGACCGTCACATGGTCTGCGTGTGGGAACTTTTTCCCTTGCATCCCCGTAGTCTCCCACTGTGGCCAAATGGCCTACAATTGTTCCTAGTGGGTTCGTAGACCCATTTCTACCCCTTTTCCCCACATGCATCCATAAATAAACACAAAAAAATCAAAAATTGGAAAATTAGGGCTGGGGCCTACCTCGTGGTCCATGGCTCTCTTCCTCTTCTTCTTCGGTTCCTTGGGCTCCTTTGCACCCAAGGGAGCTTCCCCTTTGTCCTCCGTGGCCGTGGGAGCTTCTTCTTCCTCCCTTGGACTTCTCCTCGCCGGTTGTTCTTCTTCCACCGGCGGGATCGCCTCCCGTTCAAGCCGGCGGTGGAACCGCCGTATTGCCATCCTCTTCCCTCTCTCCCTCTTCTTTGGTGATGGCTGGGGAGCCTCGTCGCCGACAATGGTGGTGGTGGGAGTTGGTAATCGCCGGAGGGTTTCTCGGTTGGAGTTTTTGGGGTGTTGAATGTGGAATGAATGGCCGTGACCGTTCGGTTTTATTTTTTTGAACGCTCAGGAAATGTGACGATCTATCGACCGACCGTCACATTCTTCTGACGCGTCTGTTTTTGACCGTTACATGTGTTGGCCCTGTTTTATTGAAGAATGTGAACCGCCTGGTTTATGACGGACTAGGGATGGTCCGTTACTTTATGTAACGCCCCTTCTTCAGACCGTTACAAACTTGCAAGTTTCTTGATGAATTAAATGGTCTAATTAATGTCAAAATGGTTCCATTTTCTTCCATGTTGTTCCTTATTGATGCCTCTCGCATGTACAAATGGTTATGCCTTGATTCATGATCATATTTATTATTGGCTAACCTATCTTTCATGAAGGAATTATGAGTAAAATCATGCTTTATCGTCCGTCAGGCAGGTAAGTCAGGTATTGTATCTCGTTCCCTCACTCCCTTAATGCATTACTATATGTTACTTATGATATATTACCTCAAGAACCGGCTGGTCATTCATGTGTCCTGGGATCCGATGTTCCCCTTGAATAAAAATGATGATGATCTAAGTTCACATGTTTAATCGTTGGATAGGCCGTTAGATTGGAAAATTTGGGGACGATGGTTCTATCTTGCACGCCGTGGTTGCAGATAATGTCCTGACTCTGATTTCTCCGATCTAGTAATATTATTCTCGAGTATCTTGTTATTTTATCTTTCTTTGCATTTGTTTTGAAGATTTCTTTTCCTTTAGCCCAGCATGCATCATGCGCATTCTTTGAGCATTCATGAAGCTTCATCTGTTCAAGGTCTCGATGATGGTAAACAGCTGTGTTCTTGATTCTGGATGAGGAGAATCATTCCATTCTGAATTAGAAAGTTTCCTTCGATCTGCTCGCTTGATCTGGTTCGCTGAAGATTCCTGTCTGGAGTTTAGTCTCTTTCTTTTCCGTTGCTTCCGGCGGCTAGCTGTGTTTCCTTTCCTTAGTTAATTAATTCCTCCAGACTCGCATCCCTTTGGCTGGCTATTTCCTTGTGATCAATTCAAAGTTTTCCAGAAAATTCCTATCGCTTGTTGGTAAAGTACGGGTGTCGTTTACCTTAACGCCCTCTTTTTGATATTATCTTTGAGGATTTGCTAAGAGTTATCTCTTTATCTTGTTTGAATTATTCTCTGCTCGACCTAAGAGTTTGAGGGTCTATAAATAGAACCCTTGACTTCATGGCCAAAGGGGGGGAGATTTTGAATTCACGACGAAGTGCTGCCAAACTCAGGAGCCATCTTCATCCAAGAGGAACTGCTTCCCACGTCCATCCATCTCATAATCAAGGGAGTACTTTGGTTTTGGTCTTTCAAGTTCATCATTGCATGCTTGAGTTCTTCCCTGGTTTTTCCTCAATCAAGGCATTGTCCCTCTTCCTTCTCCACATTTTTCACTGTCCTCTAAGCATATAAACATCTTCCCAAACTTTTAAAACACCTAGAGGGGTTAAAAAACCAAAACTCCCCAGTAATTCCCTCTCCTTTTGATGATATTGAGTCCTTTGAGAATTGATGCTATGCTTGTAAAAAGGACTAATTGAGGTTATTGTGTTTGGTCTTTTTACATCTTTGGCAGGTTTACAGGTTCATTGACACGAGGCCCAGGTCTTCTAGCCGGCTGGAAGAGTTGGAGTTAAAAGAATTCAAGCTTTGTTACTGCAGGTTATCTGTCGGCCTTGTGCAGGCGTGTCATTCTCATCCGGCGGTCTATCGTGTGGCCGTCACTTCCAAGCGACGCACGGGGTTCTGGCCGTTACTTCCAAGTTGATCTGTAGGCTTTCTCTGGTTTTCTCTCCCGTGGGCGGGTGTTTCATCCACCTATTTCCAAGGTATATTCAGGTTCTTTTGACTTGTTTTACTTTGGTGGCGATCACATCTTTCCTTGGTATTGGGCATTAGCTGTCTTCTTCATCATATCTTCATATTTTCCTTGCTTGTTCCACCTTCACGGTGTGTTTTTATTTATTCCTTGTTCCATGCCCCGGCGTGTGTTTTCCTTTTCCTTAGCGTAGTTTGATTGAGATAGCATGCCCATGCTAGAGCTAGCTATGATTGCTTAGGTTCAGGATCACATGTTCATAGGTTTGAGTAGATCTTTGATTGTTTGTTTGTTATCTTACCATATCGCTCTCCAAATCTCAAAAGAAAGATAGAAGATAGACAAATAAATATCAACACCCACCTGTGAGGAGAGACCACCAGCCAAGAGAGCCCAGCGTGAACACATAGAACAAATATTGGATGAACAAGTCACTACCACTCGGAGCAAGGTATACGAGTGCTATCTCGTCAGGTGGAAGGATCGGCCTCCTTCGGTGGTTTCATGGGTGAGTCGGGAGGATCTCCAGTAGTTGGATCCCGACCTTCTCGAGCAGTACCCCAACCGGATGGACCCCTACTCGAAGGAGTCGAGCTCTTTGCAGCCCAGGGGATTTGATGGAGACATCACCCGTGACTCCCTTTGGCTCGGGTCTTCCTCACACTTCGGCACAATTTGAGTTCGGGCCTCTCTCCATAAAGGCCCATTTATCCTTTTTGTGCTTTCTATTTGAGTCATTTGATGTAATTTTTATTTTCTTGAGTCATGTCCCTAGGTCTTGTGTTTATTTTCCTAAGTTTGAGTGTCATTATGTTGTTTAGTTAGCTATTGGGCCCATTTCATTGGGCTTGGCCAAAGAGCCCCCCCTACCCCCTCGGTTATTTGTCATTGAGTCTTATGTCAGGGTCTTATTGTAAAATGTGGGTTGCCTATATATAGGGCCCCATTCCCTTCATTTGGAACTAATGAATCAATGAATGAAAAACTTGCCATTTTGAGAGTTCAAACTTCTTATCTAGTGGAGAGATTCCATTATTTGGGTGAGAGACCCTAGGGGAGAGATTCCCCACCCATCCCTCTCTTAATTTCTCTCTTTCACTCTCCTTTCTCTCTCCTCCACACCTAATTTTGAAAATTTTCTCTCTCCTCCCCTCCCAACCACCTCCACCCTCCCACCTACCTCCATTAACTCCTCTACAACTTCCCACAAGCCATCATTACTTCCCCCTAGTCCCAATAGACCCTCCACCAATCCACACCCCACCCTCCAACCCCCAACTACCCATCCCCTTCCCCAAGCAGCCCTACACCTTCCCAAGGCACCTCTTCCCATCCCCAAGACCACCATTGATCACCCCACATTAAAGGAAATTCAAACTCACATTCCCTCCACCCACTTGTGCCCCCCTCACCTTCCCCCTTCTCCCTCCAAGCCTAAATTCGTAGCTCCTCCTCCCACCACCTGTTAGACCCCCTTCCAGACCCTATTCTCCCCCCCCCCCCACCTTAGAACACCCCCTCCTAGACCCCCTCACAGCCAGGGTTTTCCCCACACTCATCCACCTCCATTTCCCCTCCCATATACCCCATTTCCCCCCATCATCTTCAACCTCCAGTTTTCAGTTCGTAGGCAGCAGAAGAGTAGCAGATAGCAGAGGCGACCTCGACCACATACCAACGAATATGAAGGCCCAAGAGGTATCCACGGAAGTGTCTACCGGTCTTCTTCGCAACGGCGGTGGTTTCATCTTCATCCGAGCTGTGTGCTGCTCGGGAGCTCCGTTCTCCCACAACTGTGCAGAGCTGCCCCTGCTGAGTACCAGAACCGGAGTAGAAACTTCACCACGACGAACATCGGAAGAATCAGCTCAAGAGCTCTTCTGTAAAGTTCTTCCTCTCCCTGTCTACTTTCAGAATCAAGAAGTGGAACTCCGTTCGGCTTCCTGTAGCAGGAGTTATCCATTTTCTCCCTCAGCTACGTAGTTTTGCTACCCACAGTCTGCACCGACCTGTCAGCAGTGTTCAGAGTCCCCTGGCCTTCTCTCGCATCGTTTGGCTTCCCCGTAAGTTTTTTGACGAAGAGGGCTCGTCCACGGTTCCAAAGACTCTGACGGTGCTTGATTCCGAGTTCGGGAGCTGTCAGGACATCCTCTGCAACCTACTGTTGGAAATCAGGAGCTGCCAGTCCGAGAGTCTGCCTCCCTGTGCAGGCCTCCACCCAGACCGGCTTTAACGACAGAAGAAATTAACAAAATTTGGACGACTTCCCCTACCTCCTATGAAGATTTCCCAGGTGGTTTCGCCCCTAAAAAAATTGGATAGCAGCTGCAGCAGTCAACTCTTCAGTCACCTGTCAGCACCCACAGAACCAGGCAGAATCGGCAACCTCCCGTCTTCGGTGTTCCTTTCTCCAAATCCCCTCCCCGCTTGGCCGACTGAAGGCCCCTCCCTGCGTGGAGGTAGTTTTGGCTGTAATATCCATTAACCCCCACCCCAAGGTCCCCCTCCTGCGAGAGGAGTAGTGTTGTAATTGGATTGAGCAGGTCAAGCTACACCGCCGTAGCGTGTGGGGATCCACTCGCCTCCCCGCTCGCCCTCGTCTCCGAGCGGGACCAGTTTCTTCAAACCGGTCGAGTAAGTGCTCAAACCTCACTCCCTTTAGTGCTTGTCTTTCAATATTAGTTCTTAATTCCGCTGGCCGTGAGAGTGAGAGCTTGATCCTCAAGCCCCGTTGTCTTGAGTGATCACCGTGGGAAGAGAGTAACCGGTGCCATTGGCACTTTGTCGGCCCCATTGAATTGGGAATCCACATCCATTGGGAATCAAATCTTGGCCTTGCTGGCCCTCTACCAGCAAGGGTCCAACCCCTCAACCTCACCTTGGCATTGCCAAGTTACCCCGGGACTTGGGTGAGCGATGGGAGAGCGATGGCCCAAATTGGCCCTTTTGATTGTGAATGTGCTTGCTTGTCTAAGTCCTAGGGGGTATCACATCAATTCCCCACCCATCCCTCTCTTAATTTCTCTCTTTCACTCCCCTTTCTCTCTCCTCCACACCTAATTTCAAAAATTTTCTCTCTCCTCCCCTCCCAACCACCTCCACTCTCCCACCTACCTCCATTAACTCCTCTACAACTTCCCACAAGCTATCATTACTTCCCCCTAGTCCCAATAGACCCTCCACCAATCCACACCCCACCCTCCAACCCCCAGCTACCCATCCCCTTCCCCAAGCAGCCCTCCACCTTCCCAAGGCACCTCTTCCCATCCCCAAGACCACCATTGATCACCCCACATTAAAGGAAATTCAAACTCACATTCCCTCCACCCACTTGTGCCCCCCTCACCTTCCCCCTTCTCGCTCAAAGCCCAAATTCGTAGCTCCTCCTCCCACCACCTGTTAGACCCCCTTCCAGACCCTATTCTTCCCCTCCCACACCTTGGAACACCCCCTCCTAGCCCCCCTCACAGCCAGGGTTCTCCCCACACTCATCCACCTCCATTTCCCCTCCCATATACCCCATTCCCCCCCATCATCTTCAACCTCCAGTTTTCAATTCACAGGCAGCAGAAGAGTAGCAGCTTGCAGAGGCGACCCCGACCACATCCCAGCGAATCTGAAGGCCCAAGAGGTATCCACGGAAGCATCTACCGGTCTTCTTCGTAACGGCGGTGGTTTCATCTCCATCCGAGCTCCGTGCTGCCCGGGAGATCCGTTCTCCCACAACTGCGCAGAGCTGCCCCGGCTGAGCACCTGAACCGGAGTAGAAGCTTTACCATGATGAACCTCAGAAGAATCAGGCCAAGAGTTCTTCAGAAAAGTTGTTCCTCGTCTTGTCTACTTTCCGAATCAAGAAGCAGAACTTCGATCGACATCCGTGGGCGAGAGTTATCAATTTTCTCCCTCGGGTACGCAGTTCTGCTTCCCACAGTCTGCATCGACCTGTCACCATTGTTCAGAGTCCACTGGTCTTCTCCGGCATCGTTTGGCTTCCCCGCCAGTTCTGCTGCGAAGAGGACTCGTGCACGGTTCCAAGAACTCTGGCAGTTCTTGATTCTGAGTCTAGGACCTGTCGGGGCATCCTCTTCTTCCTGCTGTTGGAAACCTGAAGCTGTCAGTCCAAGAATCTGCCACCCTATTTGAGCCTCCACCCAGACCAGCATCGGTGCCAGAAGAAATCAACAAAATTCTGAGGCATTCCATTTCCAGTTACGAAGAGTTCCCCACTGATCATGTCTTCAGAAAAATTCCCGATCAAGTTCTGCGGCTTCAACTCTGTCTGCCTGTCTCCTATTGCAGAGAGCAGGCAGATTCGGCTTCGCCATCTTTTCATTACTTTTAGTCCAAGTTCCCCTCCCCGCTTGGCCGGCTGAAGGCCCCTCCCTGTGTGGAGGTAGTTTTAGTTGTAATATCAATTAACCCCCACCCTAAGGTCCCCCTCCTGCGAGAGGTGTAGTATTGTAATCATTTGAGCAGGTCAAGCTACCCTGACACGGCGTGTGGGGATACACTCGCCTCCCTGCTCGCCCTCGTCTCCGAGCGGGACTGGTTTCTTCAAATCGGTCGAGTAAGTGCTCTAACCTAGCTCCATTTTGTGCTTGTTCTTTCTAATATTAGTTCATAAACTCCGCTGGCCGTGAGAGTGAGAGCCCGATCCTTGAACTCCTTGCTTCAAGAGATCACCGTGGGGTGAGGAGTGTAACCCGTGCCGTGGCACCTCGTCGGCTCCCTTGAATTGGGCAGCCATACCCTTGGGGAAATAAATCTTGGCCTTGCTGGCCCTCTACCAGCAAGGGCCCAGCCCACACAACCTCCACTTGGCATTGCCAAGTTACCCCGGGTCTTGGTGAGCATCGGGTGAGCGGTCGCCAATATCGGTCCATTTGATTGGAAATTGTGCTTGTTCATTTTGGTCCAAGGGTGTGTCACATCAAGTGGCGGATTCCCGCGGGTGGGAGAATCCCGAAAGGTGTGGCGGATGAGAGTTTAAACTTCTTATCTAGTGGAGAAATTCCATTATTTGGGTGAGAGACCCTAGGGGAGAGATTCCTCACCCATGCCCCTCTTAATTTCTCTCTTTCACTCTCCTTTCTCTCTCCTCCACACCCAATTTCGAAAATTTTCTCTCTCCTCCCCTCCCAACCACCTCCACTCTCCCACCTACCTCCATTAACTCCTCTACAACTTCCCACAAGCCATCATTACTTCCCCCTAGTCCCAATAGACCCACCACCAATCCACACCCCACACCCCACCCTCCAACCCCCAACTACCCATCCCCTTCCCCAAGCAGCCCTCCACCTTCCCAAGGCACCTCTTCCCATCCCCAAGACCACCATTGATCACCCCACATTAAAAGAAATTCAAACTCACATTCCCTCCACCCACTTGTGCCCCCCTCACCTTCCCCCTTCTCCCTCCAAGCCCAAATTCGTAGCTCCTCCTCCCACCACCTGTTAGACCCCCTTCCAGACCCTATTCTTCCCCTCCCACACCTTGGAACACCCCCTCCTAGACCCCCTCACAGTCAGGGTTCTCCCCACACTCATCCACCTCCATTTCCCCTCCCATATACCCCATTCCCCCCCATCATCTTCAACCTCCAGTTTTCAGTTCGCAGGCAGCAGAAGAGTAGCAGTTTTCAGAGGCGACCCTGACCATATCCTAGCGAATCTGAAGGCCCAACAGGTATCCACGGAAGCATCTACCGGTCTTCTTCGCAACGGCGGTGGTTTCATCTCCATCCGAGCTCCGTGCTGCCCGGGAGATCCGTTCTCCCACAACTGCACAGAGCTGCCCCGGCTGAGCACCTGAACCGGAGTAGAAGCTTTACCACGACGAACCTCAGAAGAATCAGGCCAAGAGTTCTTCTGAAAAGTTGTTCCTCGTCTTGTCTACTTTCCGAATCAAGAAGCAGAACTTCGATCGACGTCCGTGGGCCAGAGTTATCAATTTTCTCCCTCGGGTACGCGATTCTGCTTCCCACAGTCTGTACCGACCTTTCACCATTGTTCAGAGTCCACAAGTCTTCTCGGCATCATTTGGCTTCCCCGCCAGTTCTGCTGCGAAGAGGACTTGTCCAAGGTTCCAAAAACTCTAGTGGTTCTTGATTCTGAGTCCGGGAGCTGTCGAGGCATCCTCTTCTTCCTGCTGTTGGAAACCTGAAGCTGTCAGTCCGAGAATCTGCCACCCTATTTGAGCCTCCACCCAGACCAGCATCGGTGCCAGAAGAAATCAACAAAATTCTGAGGCATTCCATTTCCAGTTACGAAGAGTTCCCCACTGGTCCTGTCTTCAGAAAAATTCCCGATCAAGTTCTGCGGCTTCAACTCTGTCTGCCTATCTCCTATTGCAGAGAGTAGGCAGATTCGGCTTCGCCATCTTTTCATTACTTTTAGTCCAAGTTCCCCTCCCCGCTTGGCCGGGTGAAGGCCCCTCCCTGTGTGGAGGTAGTTTTAGTTGTAATATCAATTAACCCCCACCCTAAGGTCCCCCTCCTGCGAGAGGTGTAGTATTGTATTCATTTGAGCAGGTCAAGCTACCCCGACGCGGCGTGTGGGGATACACTCGCCTCCCCGCTCGCCCTCTTCTCCGAGCGGGACCGGTTTCTTCAAACCGGTCGAGTAAGTGCTCTAACCTAGCTTCATTTTGTGCTTGTTCTTTCTAATATTAGTTCATAAACTCCGCTGGCCGTGAGAGTGAGAGCCCGATCCTTGAACTCCTTGCTTCACGAAATCACCGTGGGGTGAGGAGTGTAACCCGTGCCTTGGCACCTCGTCGGCTCCCTTGAATTGGGCAGCCATACCCTTGGGGAAACAAATCTTGGCCTTGCTGGCTCTCTACCAGCAAGGGCCCAGCCCACACAACCTCCACTTGGCATTGCCAAGTTACCCCGAGACTTGGTGAGCATCGGGTGAGCGGTCGCCAATATCGGTCTGTTTGATTACAAAATGTGCTTGTTCATTTTGGTCCAAGGGTGTGTCACATCAAATGGCTTCAAAACCCTCAACATAAACTTAACAAACTCAAATGATTCGAAATTCATCGAAAATAAGCTAAAACGGCGCGGCCTTAACCCAGCGCGCCCTAATCCGGCGCGGTACCCACCCACCCCGCGCCGGATTAACGCTAGACCCATAATCAAAAAATATTTCTTTGCGCCTTTCCGGCGCGCCCTAAACCGGCGTGCCCCAAAGTCTTCGCGCCGTATTAACATTCATCATGGCCGCGCCGGATTAAGACGCTATACGTACGTTTTATCGTGCCGTATAAGCTACCTATCGCATGGTCGCGCCGGTTTTGAAACCTCTTGTTGCTTTAATCGCTCATTTGCCCTCGAGCGGATCTCGTCCCTCGGGGTTGGCGTTAATAAATCACAATGGGTAAAAAATTGAATAAGGGAGGGGCCAAGCGAGCCAGAACTATATTGTTATCATATCTTCAATACCATGTCCGTTAGCATTGTGCTTTCGCTATCACACTTGTGTTGCCTTCCCTCTTCTCGATGGGGAGTAATAAATGTGGTCGATTACCATTTGCTTCCATGAATTCCATTATCATGCTTAATATAGTCTTGAACGTCATGTGTGCATGCATGCATAGATCCTCAGGTATATTAAATGGCGTCGACAGAAAATCGGATTACGTCTGGTCGGAAGTCTTCGCTATGCGCGACGGTAGTCTTCGGACCCATGTCCTCCGCCACGTATCGAGGATCCATAATTCTATGAACTATGCATCTTCTGCATGATAAATATATGCATCCTACATGCCTTCGTCATGATCATCATGTAGCTCTTTTTTAATCCGGCTTCGACAGCCCGCTATCTCGGTAATTAATCAAAGGTGTTCCCTCCTCGTGGGGGATGTAATTAACGCCATAGCCTTTATGGTATGGCGGACTGCTGGTCTCGACCGAACCTCACACTCGCCCAACATGGGTCAGAATGAGCACATCATAAATTCGTCACTCATGTGACTGGCACGCCCGCGTCGTCAATTGATCATTTGACTACCAGTTGGTCAGTTGGTCGATCGACCGCGTGAAAGAAAGAAAAGGTCGCGAACAAGTCTGGCACGTTTCAAACGATGACGTAGAAGACTCAGAAGAGAAATCTACAGAAAGCAGGAAAAGGATCAGCACCGGCGCCCACTTGTTCCGAGAACAGGGTATCGTAGAGGAGGAAGACGACCAGCGGAAGCTCCTCCGAAGGAACCCTACTCCCTCTTTGTGTCCTCCCTCTTTTTTCTTCTCAGGTCTCGATCTGTCTCCCCCTCGTTCTCTCCGTTCTCTTCGCTCTCTTCGCTCTTCTCTCTCAAACGAACCCCACCCGTTTATATAACAGGTTGGAGGCTTTGCATCCGGCGTGAGCTTTTGGCGCGCCGGGAGGAGTCTTCATCAACCTATCGCGTCGGTTTAAGACACCATCCGATAGAGTGACTTGCGCGCCGTGATGAGGGCGGAAGGTAGGGGATTTAGCGCGCCGGGATCAGGGGCATCGAATGAGGGGTGCGCCGGTTTAAGGCGCACCGGGCTAATGCTCCTCGTGCGCTTCAAGCCAGTCGGTGAGTCAGGGGATGATTCCGGGAGTCACCGTGAACATTATCTCGCCAATGCCCCTCGAAACCTTGGCGGGATGTCATGTCGAAGCTCCCAAGTCGACGTACGGCCATCCTGAGACTCCAGATAGCTTTGATTTGATCGTACGGGTTTTCCACCGACACGGCCTTCGGCTCTACGATCCATGCTGTTGGTCCGGCCTGGTTCATACCCAGAGCTCTCTAGGGGGTTGGATAACAACAGAGATAGTTTCGCCTGTGCTGGGTGATCATTCGGCCACTAACAGGCCCATCTTGGCGGGAAGCCGTGCCCATGCCGGGCGATCGGGATCTTCCACCGACAGAGCTTTCGGTCTTCCGTTTTGGAAATCCAGGGGGGAACTTCTTCGTCTTCAGGAGAGCCTTTTCATGTGGTGGGGGACCACCGAATAGACCGTCGTCCTTGATCCGACAACGGGTGTAGTGGATGCAGCACGACAAAGTCGATGCCGGTTCATTGGGTAGGCTTGGTCGCACTGCCGGTTGGTTGTGGATTCATCTCGGCTCTCCTGAGGTGAAGTCCACACGTCCATACGGAATGACTCGAGGCTCTGGCAGCTTGAGAAATCCTCGATGTGTTGATCTTTATCAGCTCCCGCGCTTCGGTGGGCCGCGTCATTCTTCCTTATGGCTTGGTCGCCGACGATCATATTTTAGGTGCCAACAAATGCCCCCAAGACGTGGGTGTTGCGCTAGGCACGAGTGTAGCAGGGCCGACGGATGCATTCCACCCAGCCTGACCTCCTCTTCGGTTGACAGAAGCTTTGAATGGCCCTTAATTTGGCACGGATGTTAGTCCGGCACCGTTTACATTTTAACCCGATGCGCACATAGCCCTTGGGCTATTTAATCCGGCGCGGTCCCGGGCATTTCGGCCACTAATCTGGCGCGCTCTTTGCTTTTGCCATGTTAATTCGGCGCGGGTAGAAACGGCGCGCCTTTTGTATATTTGGACGTTAATCTGGCGTGGGAAATAGCGCGCCGGGTTAAACGCCCAATGCCACCTCCATATAAGGATTTTGCCCTTGTCTTTTTCTTATTCATTCCTCATTCGAACGAGCTCTTTCTCTCTCTTCCCTCTCTCCCTTTTTACGGCGCCGAGAGCGGCGATCTCTCCTTCGGGTGAGTGAAGATGCTATCCATTTGGGTTTCAAAACCCTTTCTTTGGGCCCCGGGAGGCTTCTAGCAGGGCTTGCCCTCGGAGCTATTCCCCCGGGTGTTCCTCTTGGCCTCGGTGCAATGCTGATGGCTGCCTTTTAGGGACCGTTCCTTAGCGGACGCGTTCCCGCTTTTCTTTGGCAATCCCCTGTGCTGGGGAGACTCTGCCAAAATTTTGTCGGAAGTTCGCCTTTGATCAGCTATTTTTCTGACTTTACTTTTGTTTGATATGCCTTTTTTGCAGCTATCATGGCATCCAACTCTTCTTCTCGTGCCGTAGTGACATGGGAGAACGTCAATTCCCTCGACTGGGGGCACGGCCAGGTGGCCATAGTTGCGGAGTCTTCGGATTCCGAGATAGACACTGTGGACACCAGCCGTCTCCTTATCCTCGATGGTGACTCCTTTCATTATAATAGAGAGGGCGTGACCAGGAGGGATTATCCCAAGGACAAGCACCTGATGTCCCTTCTTCAACGCTTCAACCTTCAGGGGAAGTGGGGTGTGTTCACCGTTCGGAAGGTCGAGCAGGCCTTGCTGGTGGAGAGAGATAGCCTGGCCGAATTTGTGATGCGGGGAAGACCCATCTATCTCCCTGGGGAGGTCAGGAAATGGAGCGCTGTGCTGGGGCTGCAAGACCTGGCTCCGGCAGACGGATTGCTGACTAGAGCTCCCGAGTTCGTACTCGCTCGGTGGAATGACTCCGCGGGCAGAGTTGATCGTGAGAAGCCGATCTTTGGTTTATTCCTTGCCCCGTTGAGATGGGGATATAGAGATGAATCATTCTTGCTAGACTGCTTGGCGGTTCGCTTCAAGCACCAGATATTAGTGGGGTGGTTCGCTGAGCTGAAAGCTACAGACGCTCATGCATTCAGGCCCGGAGCAGTGGAGTTCACAGACTACGTGCTGCATCATTACGCTCCTCTTCTGACTAGGTCCGGCATATATCACAGCGTGTACGCTTCAAGGTACCGGTACCCAATCTCACGGGGCTTGTGTTGTGGAATGATCGAGGTATTTTGCCCCGAATATAACACTTTCTATACTTCAGAGGGGGAGACCTCTTTAGACTTGTGGAGTCTATCGCAGCTCAGCGGCCTACCCATTGACGGGGAACCGTATGAAGAAGTTTGCTGGCCTGACTGGTTGAAAGACCAGACCGACGGTGACGGTCAGTATATGGCGGGCTACGCCTATCGGTATCTGATGAAGGCGTATCGCACCCTTTTTCATTCGTCGCACGATACGAGGGAAGCTCGAAAGTCGGGTGAGAAGCGAAGAGTGCGGATGGGTGCCTGGCTTCAATATTTCTTCCATGGGAAGAATAAGTATGAAGATTTCCCTCCAATTGTTTAGCTTATTTTCACGAGCTAAAGAAATATCAACATTTGACTTGTTCGTGACCTTTTCTTTCTTTCACGCGGGTCGATCGACCAACTGACCAACTGGTAGTCAAATGATCAATTGACAACGCGGGCGTGCCAGTCACATGAGTGACAAATTTATGATGTGCTCATTCTGACCCATGTTGGGCGAGTGTGAGGTTCGGTCGGGACCAGCAGTCTGCCATACCATAAAGACTATGGCGTTAATTACATCCCCCACGAGGAGGGAACACCTTTGATTAATTGCCGAGATAGCGGGCTGTCGAAGCCGGATTAAAAAAGAGCTACATGATGATCATGACGAAGGCATGCAGGATGTATATATTTATCGTGCAGAAGATGGATAGTCCATAGAATTATGGATCCTCGGTACGTGGCGGAGGACATGGGTCTGAAGACCACCGTCGCGCATTGCGAAGACTTCCGACCAGACGTAATCTGATTTTCTGTCGACGCCATTTAATATACCCTAGGATCTATGCATGCATGCACACATGATGTTCATGACTATATTAAGCATGATAATGGAATTCATGGAAGCAAATGGTAATCGACCACATTTATTACTCCCCATAGAGAAGAGGGAAGGCAACACAAGTGTGATAGCGAAAGCACAATGCTAACGGACATGGTAATGAAGATATGATAATAATATAGTTCGGGCTCGCTTGGCCCCTCCCTTATTCAATTTATTACCCATTGTGATTTATTAACGCCAACCCCGAGGGACGAGATCCGCTCGGGGACAAATGAGCGATTAAAGCAACAAGAGGTTTCAAAACCGGCGCGACCATGTAAGGAAGGTTTATACGGCGCGATAAAGCGTAGGTGTAAGATTTTAATCCGGCGCGGCCATCATGGATATTAACACGGCGCGAAGGCTTGAGGGCGCGCCGGTTTAGGGCGCGCCGGAAAGGCGCAAAGGAAAAAAAATGGAATATGAGTCTAACGTTAATCCGGCGCGGGGGGGTACCGCGCCGGATTTGGGCGCGCCGGGTTAAGGCCGAGCCGTTTTAGCTTATTTTCGATGAATTTCGAATCATTTGAGTTTGTTAAGTTTATGTTGAGGGTTTTGAAGCCATTTGAGGCCAATCGTTTATTAAATTGAAGTCCAGAACCCTGAGGGATGGTGTGATAAGCCAGTGCGAGGTTCCTACTCGAGCACCGGGATAATTGGGTCCAGAATGAGTATTTCGTTATGGTTTATTCAGTATTAATATGTCCAAAATTGGACGGCATCTCCCCTGAACCTGAAGAGTTGCAGGGGAGAAACGGGGTCATGCTCACCTATGGAACAAGCCCCTAGACCGTCGGTCTACACGAAGGCAGCCAGCAAACCCCATTGGATAGGATACCCCGAGGACTAGCCTGCTAGGGGCACCAAGGTTCCATAAGGGAAAAGACAGAGAGATGAAGCCATTGATGATGGGAGCAACACCTCGAGGACTAGCCTGCGAGGGGTGGACAACCCACAATTTGTGACTCATCTCGCAGAGGAACTGACCATTGGGAGAATGGGACTCCGAGGGCTAGCCTACAAGGAGCACACATCCCCCCGGTCTCGATCGGGTCTTAATTTGTTGGGGCTGAGTTCGTTGAACCAGGACCCCTATCATTGTCTGCAATGGCTTCGAGGAAGTGCCTACCATCGAGAGATAGAGCCCCCCGGTCGCCCAACAACTTCAGGAAGCAGCAGGAGAATGTCCCCCTCCCCGGGTGATCGAAACGGCGAGAAACCTCGGAACAGTTTGGACGATCATGATGCACAGATGCAGTAAATGCATAAACGAGACGGGCTCGTTGCAGGGGCATATCCTCGAACAATTGGAAAGCAACGTTCAGGGGATGGACCCTGCACATGATGGAGAGAGGCACGCGCAGAAGCACGGCTCCATCCGAGAAGAAAAGGGGATGCGAGAACCCTTGAATCAAACATGAAGATGAGCGAAAGAGAAGCCCCCGGGGAGGGGTATTTCTATAGCCCACGATGACTCGGGGCATGATGCAGACCTCGGGGAAATCGGAATTACAGCTATGCCGAGAAGAACCCAGACACGGGCGTTGGCGTAGATAGAAAGGGGGGAAGCTGAGGATCATTCATCCGACCTGTTAATCCAAGCATTCAACATATATATATTAACATCCCAGAAACGAGGATGATTTAGCATTTACATCGTAAGAACATGACACCGGCACCATTGCTCAGTCGTCGTTCACTGATAGCGGAGGCAGAGGATGTGCAGAGCACAACAACAGGGGAAAGGGAAAAAGAGAAAATTGCATAGAAGGGGGAGGAGAATAGGCTCATATCATCGCCACTCCTCCCCCTCTCGCTTACATTCGATGGGTAGGAAATTCAGAAGGAGAAATCTACGGAAAGCAGAAGAGGGATCGGCACCGGCGCCCACCTGTTCCTGAAACAGGGTATCGTAGAGGAAGAAGACGACCGGCGGAAGCTCCTCCGAAGGAACCCTTCTCTCTCTGCTTCAGAAGAAAAAACCCTCCAAAAGTCTTTCTCTCCCTCCGCTCTTCTCTTTTTTCTCAATCGATCTGTTTCTCCTCCTCTGTGTCCTCCCATTCTTCTCTCTCTTTTCTTCCAATCGAACCTCACCCGTTTATATAACAGGTTGGAGGCTTTGCATCCGGCGTGAGCTTTTGGCGCGTCGGGAGGAGTCTTCATCAACCTATCGCGCCGGTTTAAGACGCCATCCGATAGAGTGACTTGCGCGCCGTGATGAGGGCGGAAGGTAGGGGATTTAGCGCGCCGGGATCAGGGGCATCGAATGAGGGGCGCGCCGGTTTAAGGCGCGCTGGGCTAATGCACCTCGTGCGCTTCAAGCCAGTCGATGAGTCCGGGGATGATTCCGGGAGTCACCGTGAACATTATCTCACCAATGCCCCGCGAAACCTTGGCGGGATGTCTTGTCGAAGCTCCCAGGTCGACGTACGGCCGTTCCTGAGACTCCAGATAGCCTTGATTTGATCGTACGGGCTTTCCGCCGACACGGCCTTTGGCTCTACGATCCATGCTGTTGATCCGGCCTGGCTCGTACTGATGTGGCACAGTCCAAGTTTGACAAAGTATGAGTTGATGACCCTAGGACCTAGTCCCACAAGCATACAAGTACTCCAATGATTCTCACAATAGCGGCTTACTCACACGGCACTCGTGATCACCCGGTGGGCCGGGGGATGTTGGTGAGGGTCCGGGGCGGGACCCAATGATTCTAAGTGACTTAGTTGGCTTAGTCTGACCCTCAATGGGCCTGGGATTCCCAACTTCGTGGGCGGCTGGCCCGCAGGGTGGGGTTTGGGTGGCACTCACTCTCGGTCCGCGGTGGTCACTCACAAAGTAGCATACAAGATCGGGCTCTCTACTCACCGTCCGACGGGCATTCAAAGCAATACTAAACTTGCAGAAATGAGGCAATCAAGGACAGTACCAGAGGCTCACCTGATCGGTGTGAAGACACCGATCCCGCTCGGAGACGAGGGCGCACCGGGAAGCATGGGTAAATACCCGAACGCTGCGGCGATTGTCGCTTGACCTGAAAATTAAAGAGTACAGCACTACGCCTCTCGCAGGAGGGATGATCTTGGGGTGGGGATTAAACTTATTACAATCAAAAATACCTCCACGCAGGGAGGGGCCTTCAGCCGGCCAAGCGGGGTGGGGGAATTATGAAGAAAACCCGACGTTCGGAGCGTTGCCGGTTCTGCCAATCTTCAGAGTCCCTGGACAGTGGGGCGGTGATGATGCTGCCACAAATTCCACAGAGCTCAGATCTTTATGAGACTTGCGACAAAAGCTTCCCAACGGACCAAGGATGATGTCTGAATTTTTAGGGAGGCTCAGGAACTCGGGGCTGATCGGGTCGGCGACTGGAACATGACAGCAACTTCTATCTCTGGCTGGTGCAGAACAGATGCAGTGGGTTGCAGAAGGCACTGTGGACGCTCCAGAACTCCGATCGGAACGAAACTGGCGGTGACGCGAGCGTGGTCGGAGTAGCTTCGAGTAGAAGTTAACGAGGCAACAATCTGAGATCGGAGGAGAGCGAGGTAGCTGGATAAGTAGGGACAGGTCAAACCTGGACCCACAGGGGGCAGACTACACACTCCGACGAAGAAAATGGTAACTGGAAGCTCCGGGGGCCGAATGAGGTCCTTCTTCTTGGAGATGACAGCTAACTGGAAGTAGTTTCTTCCCTCCAAAAATGGCACCCAGATCTTCAAGGAAGAAGCCGTGGTCGGACTGGAGTTGAGGCTCTTCTGCGTGGTCGAGGGAGATCGGCTCCTGCGGACAGCTCGGAACTCGGATGTCTACGAAACCACCTCACCTTGAAAGCTCTCTGAACGACCTTTCCAGAGATGTAGGCCTTGACACCAGGAGAAGCAGGGAGCAGCCGGGGATGTAGGGACTTCAGGTCCCCACTCTGCTGCCTGCGACCTGCTACCTGAAACTGTTACTTGCAAGAACAAGGGGTGGGGCAAGGGGAGTTAGCACAGCTTGGGGTGATGGCTGAGGGTTTGGGAGAGGGGAGGGACGTGGTTAGGGCTTCCAAGGGGTTTTGGTGGGGCAGGGATGGGCAGAGAGGGAGCTGGAGCTGCAAGAGGTGGTGGTGGAGAAGTGGGTGTACACAAGAGAGAGGGTGAGTGGGAGAGGAGGTAGGGGGTGCGAATGTGGCCTAATGGAAGGGGAGAGGGGCGGCCAAAGCTATGGAGGGAAGGGTTTCAAATTCAAATTGGTCTTGGAAGTTGGGAGATTGTGTGGGGAAGAGTCGTGATTGTGTTGGAATGGGGAAGAGAGTGTTGGAATGGGGAAGATTCTTCCTTGGGACTAGGGGGGTGAGTAAAGATGGCTATGGGAAGTGGGAAGTTTTAATGGGGGTAGGTGAGAGTTGGAGGTAGTTGGGAGGAGGGGAGAGAGAGGAGGGGGGGCGAACTTCTCTTTGGGAGAGAGAGAGAGAGAGAGAGAAAGAGTGTGAGAGATTAAGAGAGGTGGTAGAATGGCTCTTTTCAATATTCATCCAAAAGTGATTACATGGGGAGAGATGGGGCCTATTTATAGGCAACCACTCTTTACATGACCAAAATGACCCTGACATTAAGACAAAAGACCCAACAAGTCCTAGACTCAACCCATTTGGCCCAAACTAAGGTACTAAGGCCCAATTACACAAAATAAGAGAGATAGACTAGAACACTATGACTCAATAAAAGAAAGTACATAAGATAAGACTCAATAAAATGAAAATACATAAGATGGGATCAAGGAAAAGAAAGATAACATGTAGAGATCGCAGGCATCCCATATCCAAAAGTGGTCAAGCGACCTGAGCTAGAGGGAGTGTCGTGAGATGCCCTCATCAAATCCCCCGGGGTGGGGAGAACTCGACCCTGTCGAGTATGGGTCCGCCTGGCTGTCGTGATGCTCCAGCATGTCGGGATCCAAGCGTAGTAGATCCTCCCGACTCACCCACGTATCCTCTATCGGGGGACGGTTCTTCCACCTAACCAGGTAGCGCTGATACACCTTGTGCCTAGTAATGATACTCTGCTCATCCAGTATTACCTCTACCTGCTCTCGTCGGTCTCTCAAGCTAGAAAGTGGAGCCCCTCCGGGAGTGTCTCTCTCAAGGAGGGGTAAAGGCTCGAGCTCCTCACTGGGTTCCATCGCGGGGCCCTTGTAGGGTACCAAGTCGGCCACATTGAAAGTAGGGTGTACCCCAAAACCCTCAGGGAGGTCTAGCTCATAAGCATTACTGCCAAGTCATCTCAGAACTCGAAAGGGTCCCGAACCCCGTGCCCTCAACTTGGAGGCAGGCCCCGGAAGGAGCCGCTCCGTCCTCACCATCACCAAGTCTCCCACTTGGAACTCACAGTGGCGCCGATGCGCATCAGCCCGCCTCTTGTAAGCCTCATTGCTCTTTCCTATATGCTTGCGGATGTCATCATGTAACTCTTTGATATGATGTGCAAAGGACTCAGCTGAGACTGACACTCTAGCATGTGGGGGAAGGGGGATAAGATCGGAAGGTTTTCTAGGCCTATAACCATGTACAACCTCAAATGGACTCTTGCCTATGAACCTATTGACAGAATCATTGTAGGCAAACTCGGCCTGAGATAAGAGGAGATCCCAATTCCCAGGGTGGTCCCTTACAAGGCAACGGAGCAAGTTCCCAAGACTTCGGTTGACCACCTCAGTCTGGCCATCGGTTTGAGGATGGTAAGCAGTGGAGAATTTGAGGAGGGTTCCCATTAGGTGCCACAGAGTCTTCCAAAAATAACTGGTGAATTTCACATCCCGTTCAGACACAATAGTTTTAGGTAACCCATGGAGTCGGACCACCTCATCAAAGAATAATTGGGCGCCCCTAGAAGCATCGGAGGTCTTGGAACATGGGATAAAGTGGGCCATTTTAGAGAACCTATCAACCACTACAAAGATGGAATCATGTTTGCACAAAGTCTTAGGTAGGCCAAGGATGAAGTCCATGCTCAAATCTTCCCAAGGTCGGTCTGGTATGGGTAGAGGTGTGTAAAGCCCAGTATTTTGCTTCACCTGTTTGGCTGAGGCACAAATGCGACATTGTCCCACAATGTGGGCGACATCCTTCTTGAGACTAGGCCAATGGAATTGCCTCTCAACTAGCTCTATGGTCTTTTGGACCCCAAAGTGTCCAGCTAGGCCACCACTGTGTAACTCCCAAACTAAGAAGTCCCGAAGTGAAGTCCGAGGTATGCAAAGCCTAGCTCCCTTGAATAGATACCCTTCTTGAAGTATGAACCCCTCATGTTCCTTGTGGGGCTGAGTGGAAAGGGTGTTGTAGTGAGTCCCAAAGTCGGGGCAATTTGGATATTCTCCTTTAATTCTCTCAAACCCATTCACTTCCACCTGGATGGTGGAGAGTAAGGCTACCCGCCTACTTAGCGCATCGGCGGCGCGGTTCTCACTACCCATCTTGTACTTGAGGACAAAGGTGTAAGCTTGAATGTATTCTACCCATCGGACATGGCGGGTATTGAGCTTTTGTTGGGTGTTGAGGTACTTCAAAGCCTCATGGTCCGAGAAGATCACAAACTCCTTGGGTAGGAGATAGTGCCTCCAATGCCGAAGGGATTGAACCACGGCATAAAGCTCTTTGTCATATGTGGAGTTCCTAGTCCTAGCCTCACAAAGTTTCTCACTAAAATAGGCTACCGGTTCCCTCCTATCTCCTACCCTTGGGGCAGGCCTATTTTCCTCAATTTGTTCAAGTCGGGCCGTTATATCATCAAGCCGTCCCATAATATTGGTCATGCCTTCCACAAGAAATCTCATGTGGTCGGGAAGCTCATGCTCATTATGAGCGGGATTTCCTTGGGGATTGGGATTCATGGCGATATTAGAAGAGGATGGATTGACTTGATAATGGACTCCACTACGAGTGGTCATGCAAAGTTGGGTGGGCTATGCAAGGGTGTGCGGATGCACCTATGAAAGACTTAGTGTGACCCAAGACTAGACTTGTAAGGACAAGCCTATGACCGCTCTGATACCACTTGATGTGGCACAGCCCAAGGTTGACAAAGTATGAGTTGATGACCCTAGGACCTAGTCCCGCAAGCATACAAGTACTCCAATGATTCTCACAATAGCGGCTTACTCACACGGCACTCGTGATCACCCGGTGGGCCGGGGGATGTTGGTGAGGGTCCGGGGCGGGACCCAATGATTCTAAGTGACTTAGTTGGCTTAGGCTGACCCTCAATAGACCTGGGATTTCCAACTTCGTGGGCGGCTGGCCCGCAGGGCGGGGTTTGGGTGGCACTCACTCTCGGTCCGCGGTGGTCACTCACAAAGTAGCATACAAGATCGGGCTCTCTTCTCACCGTCCGATGGGCATTCAAAGCAATACTGAACTTGCAGAAATGAGGCAATCAAGGACAGTACTAGAGGCTCACCTGATCGGTGTGAAGACATCGATCCCACTCGGAGACGACGGCGCACCGGGAAGCGTGGGTAAATACCCGAACGCTGCGGCGATTGTCGCTTGACCTGAAAATTAAAGAGTACAGCACTATGCCTCTCGCAGGAGGGATGATCTTGGGGTGGGGATTAAACTTATTACAGTCAAAACTACCTCCACGCAGGGAGGGGCCTTCAGCCGGCCAAGCGGGGTGGGGGAATTATGAAGAAAACCCGACGTTCGGAGCTTTGCCGGTTCTGCCAATCTTCAGAGTCGCTGGACAGTGGGGCGGTGATGATGCTGTCACAAATTCCACAGAGCTCAGATCTTCATGAGACTTGTGACAAAAGCTTCCCAACGGACCAAGGATGATGTCTGAATTTTTGGGGACGCTCAAGAACTCGGGGATGATCGGGTCGGCGACTGGAATAGGACTGCAACTTCTGTCTCTGGCTGGTGCAGAACGGATGCAGTGGGTTGAAGAAGGCACTGTGGACGCTCCTGAACTCCGATCGGAACGAAACTTGTGGTGACGTGAGCGTGGTCGGAGTACCTTCGAGCAGAAGTTGACGGGGCCACAATCCGAGATCGGAGGAGAGCGAGGTAGCCTGATAAGTAGGGACAGGTCAAACCTGGACCCACAGGGGGCAGACTACACACTCCGACGAAGAAAATGGTAACTAGAAGCTCCGGGGGCCGAATGAGGTCCTTCTTCTTGGAGATGACAGCTAACTGGAAGTAGTTTCTGCCCTCCAAAAATGGCGCCCAGATCTTCAAGGAAAAAGCCGTGGTCGGACTGGAGCTTAGGCTCTGGTTCCCTGCCAGAGGGCTTCTGCGTGGTCGAGGGAGATCGGCTCCTGCGGACAGCTCGGAACTCGGATATCGACGAAACCACCTCGCCTTGAAAGCTATCTGGATGACCTTTACAGAGATGTAGACCTTGACACCAGGAGAAGTAGGGAGCAGCCGGGGATGTAGCGACTTCAGGACCCCACTCTGCTGCCTGCGACCTGCTACCTGAAACTACAACTTGCAAGAACAAGGGGTGGGGCAAGGGGAGTTAGCACAGCTTGGGGTGATGGCTGAGGGTTTGGGAGAGGGGAGGGATGTGGTTAGGGCTTCCAAGGGGTTCTGGTGGGGCATGGATGGGCGGAGAGGGAGCTGGAGCTGCAAGAGGTGGTGGTGGAGAAGTGGGTGTGCACAAGAGGGAGGGTGAGTGGGAGAGGAGGTGGGGGGTGCGAATGTGGCCTAATGGAAGGGGAGAGAGGCGGCCAAAGCTGTGGAGGGAAGGGTTTCAAATTCAAATTGGTCTTGGAAGTTGGGAGATTGTGTGGGGAAGAGAGGTGATTGTGTTTGAATGGGGAAGAGAGTGTTGGAATGGGGAAGATTCTTCCTTGGGACTAGGGGGGTGAGTAAAGATGGCTATGGGAAGTGGGAAGTTTTAATGGGGGTAGGTGAGAGTTGGAGGTAGTTGGGAGGAGAGGAGAGAGAGGAGGGGGGGTGAACTTCTCTTTGGGAGAGAGAGAGGGAGAGAGAGAGAGAGAGAGAGAGAGAGAGAGAGTGAAAGAGTGTGAGAGATTAAGAGAGGTGGTAGAATGGCTCTTTTCAATATTCATCCAAAAGTGATTACATGGGGAGAGATGGGGCCTATTTATAGGCAACCACTCTTTACATGACCAAAATGACCCTGACATTAAGACAAAAGACCCAACAAGTCCTAGACTCAACCCATTAGGCCCAAACTAAGGTACTAAGGCCCAATTACACAAAATAAGAAAGATAGACTAGAACACTATGACTGAATAAAAGAAAGTACATAAGATAAGACTCAATAAAATGAAAATACATAAGATGGGATCAAGGAAAAGGAAGATAACATGTAGAGATCGCATCCATCCCATATCCAAAAGTGTGCAAGCGACCCGAGCTAGAGGGAGTGTCGTGAGATGCCCTCATCACGTACCCAAGCTCCTTAGGGGGCTGGATGACACCAGGGATAATTCCGCCTGCGCTGGGCGATCATTCGGCCACTAACGGGCCCATCTTGTCTGGAAGCCGTACCCATGCCGGGTGATCAGGATCTTCTGCCGTCAGAGCTTTCGGTCCTCCATCTCGGAGAGCCAGGGGGGACTCCTTTATCTTCAGGAGAGCCTTTCATGAGGTGGGTAGCCACCGGGTAGACCGTCGACCTTGGTCAGACAACGGGTGTAGTGTATGCAGCACGACAAAGTCGATGCCGATTCATTGGGCAGGCTTGGTCGAACTGCCGGTTGGTTGTGGATTCATCTCGGCTCTCCTGAGGTGAAGTCCCCATGTCCATATGGAATGACTCGAGGCTCTGGCAGCTTGAGAAATCCTCGATGTGTTGATCTTTATCGGCTCCCGCGCTTCGGTGGGCCGGGTCATTCGTCCTTATGGCTTGGTCGCCGACGATCATATTTTAGGTGCCAACAAATGCCCCCCAGATGTGGGTGTTGCGCGCGAGGCACGAGTGTAGCAGGGCCGACGGATGCATTCCACCCAACCTGACCTCCTCTTCGGTTGACAGAAGCTTTGAATGGCCCTTAATTTGGCACGGATGTTAGTCCGGCGCCGTTTACATTTTAACCAGACTCGCACATGGCCCTTGGGCTTTTTAATCCGGCGCGGTCCCGGGCGTTGCGGCCACTAATCCGACGAGCTATTTTGCTTTTGCCATGTTAAATCGGCGAGGGTAGAAACGGCGTGCCTTTTATCTATTTGGACGTTAATCCGGCGCGCTAAATAGCGCGCCGGGTTAAACATCCGGGATCACCTCCATATAAGGCTTTCGCCTTTGTTTTTTTCTTCTTAATCCCTCATTCGCACAAACTTTTTCTCTCTCTTCCCTCTCTTCCCTTTCTCCGGCGCCGAGAGCGGTGATTTTCCTTCGGGTGAGTGGGGATGCTGTCCATTTGGGGTTTGAAAACCCTTTCTTTGGGCCCCGGGAGGCTTCTAGTAGGGCTTGCCCTCGGAGCTATTCCCCCGGGTGTTCCTCTTGGCCTCGGTGCAATGCCGATGGCTGCCTTTTAGGGACCATTCCTTAGTGGATGCGTTCCCACTTTTCTTTGGCAATTCCCTGTGCTGGGGAGACTCTGCCAAAATTTTGTCAGAAGTTCACCTTTGATCAGCTATTTTCTGAGTTTACTTTTGTTTGATATGCCCTTTTTGCAGCTACCGTGGCATCCAGCTCTTCTTCTCGTGCCGTAGTGACATGGGAGAACGTCAATTCCCTCGACTGGGGGCATGGCCAGGTGGCCATAGTTGCGGAGTCTTCGGATTCCGAGACAGACACTGTGGACACCAGCCGTCTCCTTATCCTCGGGGGTGACTCCTTTCATTATAATAGAGAGGGCGTGACCAAGAGGGATTATCCCAAGGGCAAGCACCTGATGTCCCTTCTTCAACGCTTCAACCTTCAGGGGAAGTGGGATGTGTTCGCCGTTCGGAAGGTCGAGCAGGCCTTGCTGGTGGAGAGAGACAGCCTGGCCGAATGTGTGATGCGGGGAAGACCCATCTATCTCCCCGGGGAGGTCAGGAAATGGAGCGCTGTGCTGGGGCTACAAGACCTGGATCCGGAAGATGGATTGCTGACTAGAGCTCCCGAGTTCGTACCCGCTCGGTGGAATGACTCCGCAGGCAGAGTGGTTCGTGAGAAGCCGATCTTTGGTTTATTCCTTGCCCCGTTGAGATGGGGATATAGAGATGAATCATTCTTGCTGGACTGCTTGGCGGTTCGCTTCAAGCACCAGATATCAGTGGGGTGGTTCGCTGAGCTGAAAGCTACAGACGCTCATGCATTCAAGCCCGGAGCAGTGGAGTTCACAGACTACGTGCTGCATCATTACGCTCCTCTTCTGACCAGGGCCGGCATATATCACAGCGTGTACGCTTCAAGGTACCGGTACCCAATCTCACGGGGCTTGTGTTGCGGAATGATCAAGGTATTTTGCCCCGAATATAACACTTTCTACACTTCAGAGGGGGAGACCTCTTTACACTTGTGGAGTCTATCGCAACTCAGCGGCCTAACCATTGACGGGGAACCGTATGAAGAAGTTTGCTGGCCTGACTGGTTGAAAGACCAGACCGACGGTGACGGTCTGTATATGGCGGGCTACGCCTATCGGTATCTGATGAAGGCGTATCGCACCCTTTTTCATTTGTCGCACGATACGAGGGAAGCTCGAAAGCCGGGCGAGAAGCGAAGAGTGCGGATGGGCGCCTGGCTTCAATATTTATTCCAGGGGAAGAATAAGTATGAAGATTTTCCTCCAATAGCACCCGTGGCCCAGAAGCGGAAGAAGAGGGTGCGACGCCAGGCCGCCTCATCATCTTCTTCGAAAGGAGGGCAGGGGGAAAACCTAAACCCTACTGGTGTTGATGCAGTCACTCACTGTGCTGCATATCTGGTTTATTGGCTTTGTTCTTTCGCTCTTCCTCAAGGTGACGAGAGCGTGATTAGGGCGGAGGCCATTTACCCGGCCTGTCTTATGGCTTGGGGCATCAAGTTGTCCCTTTGCCCCGTGGCTTTGTGCCTCATTTACAAGATGTTGGGAGACTTGCACAAGACGCGTCTCCCCAGAAGCCTTCGGACGGTTGGTCCGTTACATTTCTTTAATGCTTGGGTCTGCACCCTGTTTCCGAAGGCGGCTCCTCGGGCATTACAAGCGGTTCCTCTGGTCCCGCGTATGATAGAGTTTGCGAGTGTTGAGCCATCTTTATTAGCGGAGCAACTCTACGCCATTCGGGGTAAATTGGCCTGTATTCCCATGGATTCGCCTGGGGCTCTTCATTTCTGGAGCTTAGCTGCCCATTCGAGCCCACTGACGAACAGGACGAGGCAGTGCAAGCTGTTTGAGACTGAGGAGTACATCCATCCGATTTCCAAGGCCAAATATACCAAGCATGTTCTGGAGCCGGAGTTGATTGATTGGGCACTGGCCATCAGGCCTAGTGTCCTTGTATTTCGCAAGAGCGGCATTCTGTGGTTGGAGCCGTATTATTCGTTCCGCTTCAGTCAGAACTTTGGCTATGACCAGTAGATTCCACATTCTTCTTCACAATTTGCATTGCCCAATAGGCATAGGGCCGGGCAGGTTTCAAATGACGATGCCCGGATATGGTGGGACTTTTTCCATCTTCGTGAAGACGTTTCTATTCGGGTGCCAACCCCTGCGCGCTTCCCTCGCGTCACGCCCGAATACGTCAAGTGGTGGAACGCGCGGACGGGATTTTACAGGAACTCCCGGAGAGAGTGCTGCGCCGTGGCGGAGCACAAGTTTTTAGCTTCCCAGTCGGAGCCAGTTCTTGACATTGAAGCCTCTTATTTGAAGAAGTTGAAGTCTTGGACCAATACAGAAGTGAAGGCCTATATGGAGGCCCGCAAGATTGTGAAAGGCCGTAAGACAAAAGTTGAACCGAAGCTGCCCCCGATCAACAAGGATGATTATGTGAAGACCCTTCGGGGTTTATGCCGGGTAAGCAGTGAGAGGGTGATTCTCCAGCAACTCCCTTTACCGGTAGAGGAGCGCATCGCGGCTGTGGCCGACTGGCGCCCCGAGGTGGATAGGTTGTATCCCTATCGGACTTTCATTCGCAAGGAAGACATGCGGGATGCCTTGTACGACAACACTCCCTGGCTATTTGCACTCCTTCGGTCGCATGGCCTGTCGGTGGGTGGTCCGAGTGAAGCCATCCTGGACCATCCTCTTCAGATCTCATTCAAATATGCAGACATGTGGGGGCTGGACCACCTGAGCCTATATTATCTCCTATCATCTCGTGGTCATGAGGACCTGGCGCTACTGGCCGAGCCGAGCGAAAAGATTGGAGATCTGTGCTGGCTTATTCGCGAGGCGGCTTCGAGGGACAAAACGCCATCGCTATTTTATTGGCCTCTCTTCCCCTTCTATACGGGACCGACAAGTATGTTTCATTTCTTCATTCAGGCCTTTTGGCCAGCTTCTCCTTTCATTGTGATGTGTCATTCTCACCTTCGTGCATGTGCAGTCCGACCGACTTCGGAGGAGACCCGGCACTTCAGGGAGCTGATCATAAAGGCCCAAAAGCCAACCTATTTTGAAGTTCCTGAGCCTGCCACGACCATGACGCCACTGCCTCCTGGGGATTCGAGGAAGAGGACTCGGTCCCAGCTGAGAGAGGCCGTCGGAAAGGCAAAAGAAGCGGTGACCCGGGTGACACGGGCACGTGAAAGAAGGCTGCAGAGAAGGAATCGGTAACCGTCCTTCCTTCGGTTGTATCTTTTGAAGAGTTTGAAGCTTCCCGCACACAAGGGCTAGAGGCTGAAGGTAGGCTCTTTTTCTCTTCAAAGTGCATTATCTTGTTTCGACTGCCTTGGCTAGCCCATGCTGACGGTTTCTGACACAGTTGCCGCGGTCGTCGGGCTGGAGGCGACGGTAGATGTAGCGGCTAGGGACGGGGCAGAGGAAGTCCCTACTGCTCCCGTAGAAAGGGATCTGCCCTCTCCAACACCCAGGCAGGAGATGGAAGGTAATCTATAGTTTAGTTGCAATAGCACCGCAAATCTTCATGTCTTTAGCTAGCTTGACCCCTTCTTGCCGTAAATTGCAGTTGATATACAACCGTCATTGCTTCCGGGCAAGGGTGTAGAGGAGGCGATCCCCTCGGGGCAGGGCGGACCTGCTCTTGAGGTATCATCTATTATTGCTCCTGGTGCGGAGAGCACTGGGGAAGTTCCTACCGAGGGTGATGCTCCTGCTGGCGAGGCTCCTGCTCCGACGGCGGAGCGTCCTGAGAGAGTAGAGGGATCCTCTTCCTCTGAGCAGGTAGATTATGGTGGCGGCTCCAGTGACGAGGAGCTCTCTTTGATTGATCTCAAGACCGATGACACCGGGGCGTCCTCGGCCTATGAAAGTGATTATCTGACTTTCAGCCCGGCCCGATTGTCGTGGGGCGGTCCCGAGCCATCATTATCGCTTGAGAGTGAAGAGGCCGATGCCGGGGGAGCTGCTCTTAAAGATTTGTGCTTAGTACCTGCTGAGGTAAGGACCTGCCCAGGGTCGGTGTTTGCTGTTCTTCTTTATCTTCCCTCCAGCCTCATTTTTTAATGTATATATATTTCTGATGCAGGCTGAGGTGGCGCTGCCAACCATGACGGTGCAGATACCACTCCCGGCTCTGGGAACGGGCCATGCAACCCTTCCGTCCGTCCTGCGGCCTATCGCATTGCGATACCCCAAGGACTATGCAGCGACAATGGTTCCAGTCGGACCCGGAGCACTTGTGGAAGTTGGTAGTTCGGCGGCAGCCGGGGATTCTTAGCCAATGGAGGATGCACAGCAATCAACTCTGGAAAAGGATGGTCTTCCTGAAATAGAAGCCAGAGAGATCATTGAAGAGCAGATGTCTTCAGCTCTCGATGTTTCTGTTGCACCTCCATCCCAGGGGGCAGGAAAAGAGATTGCTGTTATTGAGGCTCCGGCCACCGTATCTACCAGCGCGCTTGTTCCTCACAGCAGTGGACTGCAGCTCATGCCATCGTCATCTTCCGGGACGGCCGATGATATCTGGGCTGCCGTGGATAGAAGAGTGGAATTTGAACTGCCCGAGACGTCGCCACTTGGTCTTCAATCTTCAAGTGACTTTGTGTGGCAGTTTCTGGGGACCCTCCAGCAGACCATAACGGCCAGCAGGGATTTAACTTATGTTCAGCTGACGGGCTTGATAGAGCATCTATCCCGCTCGCTGTTGGCCTTTGGTTGTCCCATGGATGACTGGACTCCACGGGTGATCCTGCTCCTGAAGTATGTAAACAGGAGGGATGATGTGAGATTAACCCCAGGTCTATGATTTTCTTCCTTAATTTCAAGAAATGTGCTTCATCATGGTCCATAAGAGGATAAATACATATGAGCCATGCATCGTGGGGTGGAACTGGTACACCGTAGAGGTAGAAGTTGCTTATGGATTGGGTCCCCTTTTCATGGTCTTGTAGCAGCCTGGTGTACTCTGTTGGAATCCATTGAGCTTGATGATACTTTGTCAGCTTTTGTCCCTCCTTGGGAGGGGATTTCACGCCTCTTCCCAGATATCGCATGCATTAAAATCTCAGCATGATCTTAACCCAGAACCAACATAAAGAGGAGTGGTCATGGCATTAAATGAGCCATGCACATATTGTAAGGACAGGCCGTGCAGAAAGTGTTCAGATGAGGCACTCCTATCCTTTTTGTAAAATTTGAACCTGAGCACTTATGCCTTTGAGTGGGTGAACGATACCCTTGTATTTGCCGGTGGTACCACTGGTGCGTTGCATTGTCATTTTATTGAAGAATCTTTGATGCTTTTATTTCTTTCTCAATGTCTCCAAGCCATCCTCCATTTCTAGCTTTTCATGCGGGTTAATATCTCTTGAGCATAGGAGATAAGCTGAACATAACTGTAGCTTTTCTGATGCACTTTTGCTACTATACTTCCTAGTTGGATAGGGCATCTCCATGGGCGCAACCAGACGGTGCCTCAGCCACTCCTGTTACCATTGGGCTAGCGGTGAGAGCAGTCGAGGCGGTTGAAATAGGCCACGCCGGCAGGGCGTCGGTGCTGAGGGCATTGTCACTGACACAGTAGCAAACAAGTTGGCGTGCTGTTGGAGGCCTGCTTGGAGTCGACAGTTGGCGGATGGCTGGGCAGGGTCGCGGACGCGATGGCGGCGTGTCAACAGTGGCAACTGCTTGCTTAGAGAGGGGGCGGTTCGCTTGTGCGTCAGCGATCCTGGGTAGGGGAATGGGAGTGAAGGAGGGGGGGGGGAACAGTCCTGAATATGGCAAGCTGATGAATAGATGGACCGTGGCAGGCGTGTGGGACGACTTGAAGGTGAGCCAGCGTGCTAGGGAACACACAGATGGCGGTGGCGGACTGGGTGTGGCGAGGCGAGCTGTGGCTACTGTGGACGTGGGTGGCAGCCGCGGAGGGAGACTAGATACAAGGCAGGTCTGGAATGTGGAGCAGGTCGTATGGGGCGGGGTGGAATGCAGGTGGGTGGAGGTGGGGTGTTCTGCATGGGCTGACAGGTGGGGCTTGGATGCTTGCAGAGGGTCGAGGCAAGGAGCGAGAAATGGAGCTCTATTCTAAACAAAGCAACCGGGTGCAGAAAATAGAGAGAGGAAGATAATGAGATGGAGTGCAGAGGAGGCGAGATAGGGGAAGAGAGAGGGAAGAATGGAGGAACTAGAGGTTTAGAGAGAGAGAGAGGGTTGTAAAGTGGGGGGCAGGAGAATCGAAGGCCGGTGGAAGAACGTGAGGGGAGCAAAAGGGAAGGGGAGGAGAAAAGAAGAGTTCAGCTGTGGTGAAGAGGCAGGGAGTTTAACAGGTAACGGAGAGATAAGGAACCACGTGCATGGCCGTGGGCTCCGCGGTGACTTCGCACGGGAGTGCAGGGGTGAGAGAAGATGAGGGGGGTAGGGAGAGAGGAGGACAGTGTGTGGGGTGGTTCCGGCTTGGGTGGGACAGGGGGATTGCTACACGAAGTGGGGAGTTGGAGGAGAGGGGAAGCTTAGGGAAAGGGGAAGGCATAGGGAGAGGAGAGTCCGCGTGAGGAATGGAGAGGGGGAGAGAATGAAGAAGGCCAGCAGGGGGGATGGCCGGTGCAAGAGTGACAGAGGGAGAAGGGTCGACGAGAGGAGGGGAAGATGAGGTTAAGAGAGAGAGAGGGAGGGGTGGAGATGTGGGGGGGGAAGGGGGGTAGGAGGCACCTGCGGTGCCCCTGTTTCAAGCAGGGGATCTCATGCGGGATTGGAGAGAGTAAGGGGGAGGGAGAAAGGGACCTGTGGGGGAAGAGGGAAATGGAGAGAGGAAGCCCATGGCGGAGTTAGAAAGAGAGGAGTGGTTACGTGAGAGGGGGGGCTGCCGATGTGCTCCGAGGTGAAAGATGCCAGCCGGTTGCCGTGCTTGGCGAGGGGAGTGCTGCCGCAGTGGGACTTTGACGGTCTGCTCGTCGAAGGAGGACGATGACCCTGGAGGCAACTCGGCAGCAGCAAGTGTCCTTGGCAACTGCTTCACCAAGGAAGATGACGCGCTGGAGGGTGGCTGGCATCCTCACGTCCTTGCCGATGTGGTCGACTGCGTGCCCTGCATGGCGACCGCTGCAGACGTGGAAGGTGACCGCGGCGGGCCTGCGACAAGAGGGAGCGGCGAGTGGCCGACGTCAGGCTCCGGCTTCCCAAAATGACTGGGTGGGCATGGCTTGTGGCGATGGAGAAGGGGAGAGGCGGGGATCTTCTCGGAGGAGACGCGAATGTCGCCGGGTGCGAAGGAGGTGGGAAGCACGAGACTTTGCTGGCACATGGAAGATGGTGGTGGTGGGAACGGGCTACAAGGAGAGCTGAGGCGGTGCGGTGGGTGTAGAAGTGGCTGGACGGTGCCTGGGGTGGGATACAAAAGGGCACGATGGCTAGTGAGAGGGAGGGTCGGCGGGCATGCTCCCTGGTGGGTTGGGCAGTGGCGTATGATAAAGGCGGTGGAAGTGTATAGGGGGGTTGCATGTCGATAGAGGGTGTGCTGGTAGCTTGGCTGGTAGCAGCTGGACGAAGCAAGAAGTTAGAGAGGGAGTGGGGAGAGGATGAATGAGTGCCTGGTTCCACTGTTCAGAATAAGGGCTCCACAGTGTGATAAAGTAAGGGAAAGAGAGAGGGTAAGAGAGTGGACTGTGGTGTGGGAGAGAGGGGGCAAGGTGGTGATTGGTGGTGTTGGCCATGGAAGATAAACTTTAGAGGGAGGGGAGGGGGAGATAGACTGCAATTTGCAGGGAGAGAGGGGGCTGAGGGCTGGAGGAAGGGGGGGTAGGATAGTGTGGCCAAACTTTGGATGTGATGGAGGGGAGTTTAAGAAGCAAAAGGAAGGGGGGGAGGAGAAGGCTTGCGGCCAAGGGGAATTTGCAGGAGGATCTAGAAGGAGAGAGAAGAGGATAAAATGTGGGAGAGAAGGGATGGGGAGAGAGGAGAGAAAGGTGGAGAGGGTAAGGGGCTACATCTTTCCAAAAATTAACTTCACTTCATTATCTCTTAAAGAGAGGTTACATGTCACCTTTATAGACTCCACAAAGAAAATCAAAAGACACTCATTAAACTTCAACTAACACCTAACACCTAAGACTCATTATATCTCTAGTGGGAAGACTAAAAGACACTTAAAAAAATGACTACATGATGTGGATATTTTATTTCCACTACAAAATAAAACACACATCTAGGCCCACTAATATGGCCCATTAACACAAAACACTTAAAATAGCAAATATAGTTTGATAGTTGCCCAAGTTGATTGACGATCCCGTCAAACCCCTCAGCTTGGAGGAGGTTCGACCTTGAACCTCGTAGCTCAGGATCCCGATCTGATGGAACAACTCGGTTCCCTAAGCTCTGATACCATTTGATGTGAGATCAACCCCAGGTCTATGATTTTCTTCCTTAATTTCAAGAAATGTGCTTCATCATGGTTCATAAGAGGATAAATACATATGAGCCATGCATCGTGGGGTGGAACTGGTACGCAGTAGAGGTAGAAGTTGCTTATGGATTGGGTCCCCTCTGGTGAGGACACGCGCCGCATCACTCGACGGAGCACACGGAGCTTGCCGATATCCATTTGGCTTGGCGACCACTTGGCGGACTAGCAGAGTCCCTTTTTATGCTTCAGGCCATGCTGGGCCTTAGTTTAGTCCCTGCGTGGACACTTTTTGCATTGTTATGGACCTTTGTAGGCCATTTGGAGCCAATTAGGCTTTAGTTGGGCCATTTTATGCTTATTAGATAGGAGATAGGGCTATTGGGCCATTTCTTTGGTTCAATTTCTGGCCCATTTGGGCTGGCCACCCACTCCCTTGCTTAGCCCACCTAGGCTTAGGGTTTTGGGCGCCCCCACCTCTTTCCTTCCTCTTGGAAGGTGGCAGCCGCCCCTCTCCTAGATTGTAGGAAGAGGGGTGCGGCCCCTCCCCTTTCCCTTCCCCATCCGACCTCCTCCCTCCCTCCTTGGCCGCCCCCTTTCCCCAATCCATCCCTAGAATCTAGGAGTGGTTCGCAACCCCCCCCCCCTTTCCCCCTTGCCTTGTTGCGCACCCCCCCCCCTTTCCCCCATGTCATGTGCGTCCCCTTTCCCCCCCCCCCACCTCTTGGCTAGGGTTTCAACCCTAGCATATAAAAGATCTTATGTATTTTTCATTGAAGAATAATGAAGAAATTTTGCTGATCAAGAAATTTGGTGGCTGCGCCCCCTCCTCCTCTCTCTCTCTGATCCTGCGACGGGATCACCTCGGGGTGCGACTCCCCATCCCTCGGTGCGACGCCGAGGCTTCCTCCCTTCTTTATCCCCTGTCACAAGTGCACGTAGCTGTTCGCCTGAGTTCTACCCCGACTTGCAGCAGCGCCTCCGCCCAGATCCGGACGAATCTGCTCGTCCCCTTTTTTCTGGAGGTACCCCTGCGAGTCCCCGACGCGTGGGCTTTGGTTTCGCCTCGATCCGAGGTCCACATCGCCGGCATCGATTTTTCTCGTGAGATCGCGCAGGACCCCTTCCCACTGCGAGCCAGATCCTGCCTGCCATCTTGCAGAAGTTCTCCCGAGCGACAAACTCCGAGTTTGGACATGATTTCTTCAGGGTTGGTACCTCTCGTCCTCCTCTTTCCAACGCCGCCGACCTCGCTTCGTTCCGACGTCGGTGCCGAGCGTGGCGTTGATCCTCGTGGAGCCGCGCAGATCCATCTGCACAGTCCGGCGCCGGGGACAACGACGACTTGCAGACGTTCTCCCGGCCAACCCCGGATGTATCTGGCCAAGCCGTTCGACCGGGACCTGCTGCTCTGCGTCCCCGACGTCCTCCCTCAAGCGGCGCCCCATTCGCCTTCCATAACTGCGAGTTCTCAATTTCCCCGCTCGAGTGTGCTGTTCTGCGAGCAGAAATCCCGTCGCGACTTGCAGGTGCGGCCACGGCTTCCACGGGCGGAATCTGCGTGCCCCCTTTGGCCGAGGCTTCCTCCCGTGACCCAGCTATGCGCCCTCGCTAACGGTGCCTCCATCGGACACCGGACCAGGTCGTGGGAGCCGTTACCGCCGAGTCACGCGCTGCTGCGAACTGGCAGATCACCGTCGACACCCTCCTCGCGGCCATCCCCTTCACCGAGTGCTGCCCGTCAGCCCGTGTACCGGTCGCCCCGAACAGAGTTGCTGTAGCCCGTTACCTCCCTGCGTGGAGTGGGCATTTGTTGGCTTGTAATTATTCTTTCATTGTGTGTATCGGGGTTGTCGGTCTCGGCCGGGGTTCCTTCCCCACGCCTAGGCGTGGAGGTACGTGCGACGTTCCTTCCCTTGGCATTTGCTTTGCTAGTATGCTCTCGATTATGCAGCGTGCGAGTGTAGGATCCTAGCTACATATTCAATTCACCGTGGGTTTTGCGAGTTGAGAGCACCATTCCGTGGCCCTAGTCGAGCCCGAGCTCGGACTAGACTCTCATAGTTGCGCGTCGGCTCCCTTTGCCGCTTTGATCCACTCGTTTCCCTCATAGGGACGGCCGTGGACTTGGGTTTCTTGTTGAGAGACGCCTCTCTTCGGAGGAATAGTACGGAGGTCGATCACTCGGCTTGCCTTGTCACGTGTGAGTGCTGGCCGCACTTGGTCTTCATCATAGGTTTAGTCCATTTGTCAGTCGGTCCCGCATCAAATTTGGTATCAGAGCAGTTGTCCCGCATCAAATTTGGTATCAGAGCAGTTGTCCCGCATCAAATTTGGTATCAGAGCTTAGGGAACCAGTTTGTTCTAACAAATTGGGGTCTTAGGTCATTCGAGTCTTTAGGTTGTCTAGGGTGCAATTGAGGCCTTAGAGTTATCTAGGTTGCATTGAGTCTCTTAGTTCATCTAGGTAACCCACCATTGCATTGTAATGTTAGGTTTGTGTCTAGTTAGAGTTTTGTCCTTGTCTCGTTGAGTCTTGCATGTCCAGCTTCCCGCCAGCCCCATGGCGATTCCTCGAGCCCATGCATCGTCATCCCTATTGGCCCGATTCGATGCTCTTATGGTACGACCCCTACGTGTCGCCCCTATCACTCAGTCGTCGGGAGACCCGATCCCTATACCGATGACCGAGTCATTCCAGCGCCCTGTCATGTCCACTGCCATCCTACCTAATGGGATGCATACGGAGATCGACTTCATCAGTAGGGTGTCGTCTAACTGTGTCTCACAAGACATTGTTGAGTCACTCTCTAAGACTGGGGAGATTGTTCTCCGTGATGGTTTAGCTTTTATCGAGTTCCAACGGTGGTTTGGCCCCGTTAAATATTTCGATGGCGCTTGGTGCAAGATCAGCACACTTGCTGGTCCATGCATCATTTTAGGGCGAACTTGGTTGGAGGAAAGAGGTGCGACCATCGACCTGGATAGGAGGACCTGCACCCTACACCCATCTCGCCTTCCCGGTGAGTTTGTCTTCCATGACGGCGTTACGCCGACCACCTCCATGTCATCACCAGGGTTTGTTCCAGTGAGTTACGAGGCTGAACATGAGTTGATGGAGGAGTACCTAACTGAGGTTGAGGAGTTAGGGAGTGACCCCCCCCACATCATAGAGGACTCAGTTTCCACTCCCGAGAGAGAGGCTTCACCCTTAGACCCTTATATAGAGACATTCTTACCTTCCGAGGGTGAACTGGTCATTGGAGAGTCTTTAGCTAGCTGGCTAAGGGAGGGTCCACTTCTAGATGTCTCCATTCCTTGCTATACACCCATGGGACCAGCCCTCCCAATAATACCCCTTAACTCCTTTCACACCACTTTTCGGTCCTTCTGCTTTCTTGAAAATGTGAAGGACTTCCTTAGGAGTTTAGATTATCAATGGGAGTTGACTTACATGTTGACCTTAGGGTCTGACCAACCCTATAGTCATAGCTTTACACTCCCTGCTTTGGGGTCTATTACCTCGGTCTACACCATAGGACATATCACATCCGAGGTCCTTTTATTATTTCCTATACCCGTGGAGGTTGATTTTGTCCCCGCTTATGGTTTCACGGTCACGAGGGAGGAACCTTGCCTTCCTTGCCTTCCTCATGAGCCCCTTGCCCCATACATGAGAGTGCCTGAAGGTGATTATCTGCACCTGGGCGAATGTCGCACATGGGCAAGTATAGTGAAGGGACCTGTCGGGAGGGGTCATCATTTCTTTGACCCTTTCGATCCCCTCCCTAGTGAGCCTCTCGACCCATATTCTTTTCCCCACCTTGTCGAGGAGGTCCACTATCATACACCACCTAGGCCTTCTAGTCAACACCTCACCTTACCGGCATCCAGATGCCCGAGCTTAGGAGGCCAGGGACACATGTCTCTTCCCCATGTTTCTGCATGTCCACAATCATATAGGGGTTTGTCTCATATAGGGAATGTCATGAGTGAGTTTGGGCAATTTAGTCCCCATGAGTCTACCACATTCCGTAGGACACCCATGCATGATAGATACAACTTTGGTTGTCCTGGTCCTCCCCGTGTTGTCCAATCATGTAGGAGTCATAGGCATGCTAGGTCTGTGTTTGGATGTCCAGGACCCCCACTGCATTCACATAGGTATGAGTCAACACAGCTAGTTCGGAGTCTGCATCATCACCACCTTGAGGCCAGCAACGCACGTTATAAGGATCTAGTTGATGCGCATCGACGCACCCGTGAGTTCCAAGTGGGAGAGTACGTCATGATCAGGGTTAGACCTGAACGGTTCCCTTCGGGGGCCGTGAAGAAACTCCAGGACCGCGGTGCAGGACCCTTCCGAGTTCTGAAACGATTAGGGTCGAATGCGTATGAGATTGAGCTGCCAGACGACTATGGGATCAGTTCGACGTTCAATGTCTCTGATCTGGTGGCATATCGGGATCCCGCGGTGATTCCCAGTGAGCTTTTTGGGCCTACCCCTCCTGTTGAGAGCATTACACCCTCTGAGCTTCCACCTCCTCCAGCCCCATTACAGACACGCGAGCATATAGATTGCATACTGGATGAGCAGGTGACCACGACCAGGAGCGGAGCCTACCAGCGCTTTCTAGTGCGTTGGAGAGGGCGCCCTGCGACAGACGACACCTGGATCACACGTGGAGAGCTGGAGCGGATCGACCCAGACCTGCTGGAGCGTTACTTGAGCGACCGTGACCCTTACTCGACGGGGTCGAGTTCTTCCCACCCGGGGAGAATTGGTGAGGACACGCGCCGCATCACTCGACGGAGCACACAGAGCTTGCCGATATCCATTTGGCTTGGCGACCACTTGGCGGACTAGCAGAGTCCCTTTTTATGCTTCAGGCCATGCTGGGCCTTAGTTTAGTCCCTGCGTGGACACTTTTTGCATTGTTATGGACCTTTGTAGGCCATTTGGAGCCAATTAGGCTTTAGTTGGGCCATTTTATGCTTATTAGATAGGAGATAGGGCTATTGGGCCATTTCTTTGGTTCAATTTCTGGCCCATTTGGGCTGGCCACCCACTCCCTTGCTTAGCCCACCTAGGCTTAGGGTTTTGGGTGCCCCCACCTCTTTCCTTCCTATTGGAAGGTGGCAGCCGCCCCTCTCCTAGATTGTAGGAAGAGGGGTGCGGCCCCTCCCCTTTCCCTTCCCCATCCGACCTCCTCCCTCCCTCCTTGGCCGCCCCCTTTCCCCAATCCATCCCTAGAATCTAGGAGTGGTTCGCAACCCCCCCCCCCCTTTCCCCCTTGCCTTGTTGCGCACCCCCCCCCCTTTCCCCCATGTCATGTGCGTCCCCTTTCCCCCCCCCCCCCCTCTTGGCTAGGGTTTCAACCCTAGCATATAAAAGATCTTATGTATTTTTCATTGAAGAATAATGAAGAAATTTTGCTGATCAAGAACTTTGGTGGCTGCGCCCCCTCCTCCTCTCTCTCTCTGATCCTGCGACGGGATCACCTCGGGGTGCGACTCCCCATCCCTCGGTGCGACGCCGAGGCTTCCTCCCTTCTTTATCCCCTGTCACAAGTGCACGTAGCTGTTCGCCTGAGTTCTACCCCGACTTGCAGCAGCGCCTCCGCCCAGATCCGGACGAATCTGCTCGTCCCCTTTTTTCTGGAGGTACCCCTGCGAGTCCCCGACGCGTGGGCTTTGGTTTCGCCTCGATCCGAGGTCCACATCGCCGGCATCGATTTTTCTCGTGAGATCGCGCAGGACCCCTTCCCACTGCGAGCCAGATCCTGCCTGCCATCTTGCAGAAGTTCTCCCGAGCGACAAACTCCGAGTTTGGACCTGATTTCTTCAGGGTTGGTACCTCTCGTCCTCCTCTTTCCAACGCCGCCGACCTCGCTTCGTTCCGACGTCGGTGCCGAGCGTGGCGTTGATCCTCGTGGAGCCGCGCAGATCCATCTGCACAGTCCGGCGCCGGGGACAACGACGACTTGCAGACGTTCTCCCGGCCAACCCCGGACGTATCTGGCCAAGCCGTTCGACCGGGACCTGCTGCTCTGCGTCCCCGACGTCCTCCCTCAAGCGGCACCCCATTCGCCTTCCATAACTGCGAGTTCTCAATTTCCCCGCTCGAGTGTGCTGTTCTGCGAGCAGAAATCCCGTCGCGACTTGCAGGTGCGGCCACGGCTTCCACGGGCGGAATCTGCGTGCCCCCTTTGGCCGAGGCTTCCTCCCGTGACCCAGCCATGCGCCCTCGCTAACGGTGCCTCCATCGGACACCGGACCAGGTCGTGGGAGCCGTTACCGCCGAGTCACGCGCTGCTGCGAACTGGCAGATCACCGTCGACACCCTCCTCGCGGCCATCCCCTTCACCGAGTGCTGCCCGTCAGCCCGTGTACCGGTCGCCCCGAACAGAGTTGCTGTAGCCCGTTACCTCCCTGCGTGGAGTGGGCATTTGTTGGCTTGTAATTATTCTTTCATTGTGTGTATCGGGGTTGTCGGTCTCGGCCGGGGTTCCTTCCCCACGCCTAGGCGTGGAGGTACGTGCGACGTTCCTTCCCTTGGCATTTGCTTTGCTAGTATGCTCTCGATTATGCAGCGTGCGAGTGTAGGATCCTAGCTACATATTCAATTCACCGTGGGTTTTGCGAGTTGAGAGCACCATTCCGTGGCCCTAGTCGAGCCCGAGCTCGGACTAGACTCCCATAGTTGCGCGTCGGCTCCCTTTGCCGCTTTGATCCACTCGTTTCCCTCATAGGGACGGCCGTGGACTTGGGTTTCTTGTTGAGAGACGCCTCTCTTCGGAGGAATAGTACGGAGGTCGATCACTCGGCTTGCCTTGTCACGTGTGAGTGCTGGCCGCACTTGGTCTTCATCATAGGTTTAGTCCATTTGTCAGTCGGTCCCGCATCAAATTTGGTATCAGAGCAGTTGTCCCGCATCAAATTTGGTATCAGAGCAGTTGTCCCGCATCAAATTTGGTATCAGAGCAGTTGTCCCGCATCACCCTCTTCATGGTCTTGTAGCAGCCTGGTGTACTCTGTTGGAATCCATTGAGCTTGATGATACTTTGTCAGCTTTTGTCCCTCCTTGGGAGGGGATTTCACGCCCTCTTCCCAGATATCGCATGCATTAAAATCTCAGCATGATCTTAACCCAGAACAAACATAAAGAGGAGTGGTCATGGCATTAAATGAGCCATGCACATATTGTAAGGACATGCCGTGCAGAAAGTGTTCAGATGAGGCACTCCTATCCTTTTTGTAAAATTTGAATATGAGCACTTATGCCTTTGAGTGGATGAACGATACCCTTGTATTTGCCGGTGGTACCACAGGTGCATTGCATTGTCATTTTATTAAAGAGTCTTTGATGCTTTTATTTCTTTCTCAATGTCTCCAAGCCATCCTCCATTTCTAGCTTTTCATGCGGGTTAATATCTCTTGAGCATAGGAGATAAGCTGAACATAACTGTAGCTTTTCTGATGCACTTCTGCTACTATACTTCCCAGTTGGATAGGGCATCTCCATGGGCGCAACCAGATGGTTGTTGAGTCTTGTTGAATCTTTACATGTTTTGATCATGACAACACTATAAGTCTTAGTGGTGTTCAAAAATATCTCTGTGAAATAAAAAATAACAAAAATATTTTTTCTGTGAAAGTGAACCAAGAATATTTTTCTGAGAATAATAAACCTTCATTTCACTTCAGGTATTTTCAGGGACTGTCTTCGTGTTGGTTGGTACTTCGTCATGTTTTTGTATAACACCTCGTGTCGCACTGTTTGCCTTCGTGTCGTTTTTGTTTTAGTACTGTTTGTGTTTTCAACACGCCGTGTCGTCCTCTCGTACCTCGTGTTGTTTTAAGATGTGTTCTGTTTGACCTCGTGTCGTTAGCACTTAGTTGCTCATCTCGAGTCAGTCCTCTATGTTTTGCTCTTGTGTCCTCGTGTCAATTACTGTAGTTCCTCGAGGTGTTCTTCTGCTTCCACTGTTTTCATCACGTATTGTTGAAGACGTGTCTATCTCATGTCTTCGTGTCGTGTTTCCTAGACCCCGTGTCTTTGTCGCTTTGTGACTTCACCTCGTGTCGGTTTCAATTTTCATCTTCGTGTTGTTTTTCTCTTTAGACTCCGTGTCCTTCTCGCCTTGACCACACTCTGTGTCAATTTCTGTTTCGTCTTCGTGTTGTTTTCAATTCGTGTCGGTTTCTGTTTCATCTTCGTGTTGTTTTCAATTCGTGTCGGTTTCTGTTTCGTCCTCGTGTTGTTTTCAACTCGTGTCGGTTTCTGTTTCATCTTTGTGTTGTTTTCAATTCGTGTCAGTTTATGTTATTTGTCTTCGTGTCGTGGTCAGCCCGTGTCGCCTCGTCTGCGAGTCATTCTACCGAGTTATTTTGTACTCGAGTCATTTTTCTTATGTTGTCAAGTGTTGTTTCACTACGTGTCTTCGTGTTACCTTTTTTATTCGTATCTTCGTGTTACCTTTGTATTCCTATCTTCGTGTTTTCTTTTGAAATTGTATCTCCGTGTTGCTTCCTTCTATTTTTATCTTGGTCTCTTCTGATCGCGTGTCTTTTTATTGCTTCACTCTGTGTTATCTTCTTCTCACCTCATGCTGTCTTCATCTGACTTCGTGTCATCTTCGTTGTTGTGTTAGCTGTGTTCTCGTGTACTTCGTGTCGTTCTCGTGTTATCTCGTGCTAAACTCATCTAACGTACCTCGTGTCAGTCACAGTATAGTGCACCTCTTTGTGTTATCATATATCTCATGCAGTTCTTTGTTCTTATGGCCAACCAACTTATCTCAGCTACATATAGCGAACCCTGAGCATTAATGTAATTAATCTGCTTGCAGGGATCCGAGGAAGATTACTCCTCAGTGTCGGAGCAGCACGTGATCCAATGCTAGAGGAACCAATCCGATAAGGACACGTGGCAAGAAGGTTCTGGATCAAGCGTGGGAGGCACACGCATTCTGAACCGGACCTGCTGCTGCTGCTGATATAAATAGAAACCTTCGTCTTCAGATGAAGGATGATCGAAAAAGAGAAAGGAAGAGAAGAAAGAGCAGAAAAGTAGAGAGTCCTTCGATCCAGAAAAACGAGAGAAAGAAGAGAAGAAAAAGAGAGCAGAAACTGAAGGAGAAAGAAGAAGAAGAAAAGAAGAGGAGAGAGAGCTTTACTGAGGATCTGTTCAGTATGTTCGTGGATCAAATCCAGAACGACTTATGCTCATTGAGAGCTATATATCTTGCGTTTTATTTTCAGCTTCTGTCACTGTCATTTTCATGTTTTCTTATTTTTCCTTTTGCTACCTTGTTTAGTCTTGTTCTTCCGATCACCCTGTTGGGGATCGGGTCTCTCCTGGTGGTACAGGAGAAGGGAGATCTGATCTCCGGGTTGCAAGTGACAGGTTATCACTTGTGGGTTTCCCTCTGGTTAGAGGATGGGAGGCTAGTCATCCGGTTCTGGGCTTGTGGTTGCAAGTCCAGGTGTCCCTCCTAGTCTGGAGGAAGAGAGGTCTTCGACCTCTAGTTTTCAAGTGGCTGTGAGTCACTTGGGTGTCCCTCGGGTTGGGAGGAAGAGGGAAGTTTGTTTCCCTGGTCAAGCTGTGTGGCAGCAACTGTTTGTAGACTGAGTCTGCTTGGTTCTAGCGTTTGCTAGTGAAGCCTCACTCCGGTTGGGAGTGAGGGGTGGATGTAGGTCTGGAGGACCGAACCACCTAAAAATCTATTGAGCAGTGATTTGCTTTGTGTGTTTGCTTCCGCTAGATGCCTGGATAGACGCGCTCCATCTTCTTGCTCATAAGTTTAATTGAATTAGCTCTATCCTGTGCCGTTTTCTAGCATCCTTATTTTAATTTGGCCATATTCTGTAGAAGGATACATTCACCCCCCTCTGTATTCGGGCCAAGCACCCTAACAATGGTGCCTCAGCCACTCCTGTTACCATTGGGCTGGCGGTGAGAGCAGTCGAGGCGGTTGAAATAGGCCGCGCCGGCAGGGCGTCAGTGCTGAGGGCATTGTCACTAACACAATAGCAAACAAGTTGGCGTGCTGTTGGAGGCCTGCTTGGAGTCGACAGTTGGCGGATGGCTGGGCAGGGTCGCGGACGTGATGGCGGCGTGTCAACAGTGGCAACTGCTTGCTTAGAGAGGGGGTGGTTCGCTTGTGCATCAGCGATCCTGGGCAGGGGAATGGGAGTGAAGGAGGGGGGGGCAACAGTCCTGAATATGGCAAGCTGATGAATAGATGGACCATGGCAGGCGTGTGGGACGACTTGAAGGTGAGCCAGCGTGCTAGGGAACACGCAGATGGCGATGGCGGACTGGGTGTGGCGAGGTGAGCTGTGGCTACTGTGGACGTGGGTGGCAGCCGCGGAGGGAGACGAGGGACAAGGCAGGTCTGGAACGTGGAGCTGGTCGTATGGGGTGGGGTGGAATGTAGGTGGGTGGAGGCGGGGTGTTCTGCATGTGCTGACAGGTGGGGCTTGGATGCTTGCAGAGGGTCGAGGCAAGGAGCGAGAAATGGGGCTCTATTCTAAACAAAGCAACCGGGTGCAGAAAATAGAGAGAGGAAGAGAATGAGAGGGAGTGTAGAGGAGGGGAGATAGGGGAAGAGAGAGGGAAGAATGGAGGAACTAGAGGTTTAGAGAGAGAGAGGGTTGTAAAGTGGGGGGCAGGAGAATCGGAGGCCGGTGGAAGAACGTGAGGAGAGCAAAAGGGAAGGGGAGGAGAAAAGAAGAGTTCGACTGTGGTGAAGAGGCAGGGAGTTTAACATGTAACGGAGAGATAAGGAACCACGTGCATGGCCGTGGGCTCCGCGGTGACTTCGCACGGGAGTGCAGGGGTGAGAGAAGATGAGGGGGGTAGGGAGAGAGGAGGACAGTGTGTGGGGTTGTTCCGGCTTGGGTGGGACAGGGGGATTGCTACACGAAGTGGGGAGTTGGAGGAGAGGGGAAGCTTAGGGAAAGGGGAAGGCATAGGGAGAGGAGAGGCCGCGTGAGGAACGGAGAGGGGGAGAGAATGAAGAAGGCCAGCAGGGGGGATGGCCGGTGAAAGAGTGACAGAGGGAGAAGGGTCGACGAGAGGAGGGGAAGATGAGGTTAAGAGAGAGAGAGGGAGGGGTGGAGATGTGGGGGGGAAGGGGGGTAGGAGGCACCTGCGGTGCCCCTGTTTCAAGCAGGGGATCTCATGCGGGATTGGAGAGAGTAAGGGGGAGGGAGAAAGGGACCTGTGGGGGAAGAGGGAAACGGAGAGAGGAGGCCCATGGCGGAGTTAGAAAGAGAGGAGTGGTTACGTGAGAGGGGGGGCTGCCGATGTGCTCTGAGGTGAAAGATGCCAGCCGGTAGCCGTGCTTGGCGAGGGGAGCACTGCCACGGTGGGACTTTGGCGGTCTGCTCATCGAAGGAGGACGATGACCCTGGAGGCAACTGGGCAGCAGCAAGTGTCCTTGACAACTGCTTCGCCAAGAACGACGACGCGCTGGAGGGTGGCTGGCGTCCTCACGTCCTTGCCGACGTGGTTGACTGCGTGCCCTGCATGGCGACCGCTGCATACGTGGAAGGTGACCGTGGCGGGCCTGCGACGAGAGGGAGCGGCGAGTGGCCGACGTCAGGCTCCGGCTTCCCAAAATGACTGGGTGGGCATGGCTTGTGGCGATGGAGAAGGGGAGAGGTGGGGGTTTTCTCGGAGGAGACGCGAACGTCACCAGGTGCTCGTTCGACGGGTGCGAAGGAGGTGGGAAGCACGAGACTTTGCTGGCACATGGAAGATGGTGGTGGTGGGAATGGGATACAAGGAGAGCTGAGGCGGTGCGGTGGGTGTAGAAGTGGCTGGACGGTGCCTGGGGTGGGATACAAAAGGGCACGATGGCTAGTGAGAGGGAGGGTCGGCGGGCGTGCTCCCTGGTGGGCTGGGTAGTGGCGTATGATAAAGGCGGTGGAAGTGTATAGGGGGGTTGCATGTCGATAGAGGGTGTGCTGGTAGCTTGGCTGGTAGCAGCTGGACGAAGCAGGAGGTTAGAGAGGGAGTAGGGAGAGGATGAATGAGTGCCTGGTTCCACTGTTCAGAATAAGGGCTCTACAGTGTGATAAAGTAAGGGAAAGAGAGAGGACTGTTGTGTGGGAGAGAGGGGGCAAGGTGGTGATTGGTGGTGTTGGCCATGGAAGATGAACTTTAGAGGGAGGGGAGGAGGAGATAGACTGCAATTTGCAGGGAGAGAGGGGGCTGAGGGCTGGAGGAAGGGGGGGTAGGATAGTGTGGCCAAACTTTAGATGTGATGGAGGGGAGTTTTAGAAGCAAAAGGAAGGGGGGGGAAGGAGAAGGCCTACGTCCAAGGGGAATTTACAGGAGGATCTAGAAGGAGAGAGAAGAGGATAAAATGTGGGAGAGAAGGGATGGGGAGAGAGGAGAGAAAGGTGGAGAGGGTAAGGGGCTACATCTTTCCAAAAATTAACTTCACTTCATTATCTCTTAAAGAGAGGTTACATGTCACCTTTATAGACTCCACAAAGAAAATCAAAAGACACTCATTAAACTTCAACTAACACCTAACACCTAAGACTCATTATATCTCTAGTGGGAAGACTAAAAGACACTTAAAAAAATGACTACATGATATGGATATTTTATTTCCACTACAAAAGAAAACAAACATCTAGGCCCACTAATATGGCCCATTGACACAAAACACTTAAAATAGCAAATATAGTTTGATAGTTGCCCAAGTTGATTGACGATCCCGTCAAGGGAATTTCTAGGCCGAGAAGCAGCTGACCAGCTGGCTGCCATATCATTGGAGCGGGCTGAAAGCCGAGCAGCTCTTATTTCTCTGCAAGAGACTGCAGCGAGGATGAGGGATGAAGCCAATGCCTCTTTACAGCGCCGAAGCTTCTTGACGGCCCGGATGGCGGCATTACAGGTCGAACTTTCAAGGGTAGAGGCCGAACTTGAAGAAGTAGATCGCCTGGGAGTCCAGAAGGCGGAGGATGCAGAGATGGCCGAGGTACAAGCTGCTTCCCTCGAGGAGAAGCTATCTGAGCTGGAGGCCACCGAGTTCCGATTGCAAGAACTGACCCGCCATCCTTCCCTGGGTATTCCTGCGCTGGAGGACATCTTCCGATGCCCTCTGCCGTAGTCTTTTTTCTCTTTATTTGCTCCCTTTTTGACGCACTTCATGTACTCCGGGGGATGGCCCGTGTAACATGTACCTTTTACTTCATAGTAATGGAAAATCTCCATCGTACTTTTTGAATGAAGACTCCATCTTGTCATTATTCTTTTCTCTTCCATTCGCCCGTTGTTTCTAATCCGAGTGTATGAGTCACTAGGGCAGGAGAGCGCTCACGCCTTCAGCAAAGGGGTGAGGTGTTCGCTCCACTGCGCCGTGACTTTTCTCGAGACTAACAATGGCCTATGCCAGCCGAGAGTCCGGGGGACTCAAGAGGGTATATCAAAACTGACAGGTAAGCGGTCCTGCCGAGGATGGCAAGACCCGAGAATGGGTAGCGACCGGTCCTGTCGATGATGACGAGGGTCGAAAAAGGGTAGACGGTCTTGAAGATGATGACAAGAACCGGACTGGGGTAGCGACTGATCTTGCCGATAGTGACAAGGGTCGAAAAGGGTAGACGGTCTTGCCGATGGTGACAAAAACCGGGTAGAGTAGCGACCTATCTTGCCGATGGTGACAAGGGTCAAAGAGGGTAGACGGTTTTACCGATGGTGACAAAAATTGAATAGGGTAGCGACCGATCTTACTGATGGTGACAAGGGTCAAAAAGGGTAGACGGTCTTGCCGATGGTGACAAAAACCGGATAGGGTAGCAACCGATCTTGCCGATGGTGACAAGGGTCGAAATGGGTAGACGGTCTTGCCGATGGTGACAAAAACCGGATAGGGTAGCGACCGATCTTGCCGATGGTGACAAGGGTCGAAGAGGGTAGACGGTCTTGCCGATGGTGACAAAAACCGGATAGGGTAGCGACCGATCTTGCCGATGGTGACAAGGGTCGAAAAGGGTAGATGGTCTTGCCGATGGTGACAAAAATTGGATAGGGTAGCGACCGATCTTGTCGATGGTGACAAGGGTCGAAAAGGGTAGACGGTCTTGCTGATGGTGACAAAAGCTGGATAGGGTAGCGACCGATCTTGCCGATGGTGATAAGGGTCGAAAAGGGTAGACAGTCTTGCCGATGGTGACAAAAACCGGATAGGGTAGCGACCGATCTTGCCGATGGTGACAAGGGTCGAAAAGGGTAGACAATAGATGTATATAGGCGGGATATCGGATGAAAGTTCCCCGTCGACTTTGTAAGGGGTCTTCCGGACAGAGAATGAATCATCACTATTCATCATTCAATTTTTTTTATTCACATTACTGACCTAAGCGCCCTTTCGGGTTTTCACGCGGCGGGGTACCTGATTTTGCCTGCAGCACCCCTTCAGGTTTTCGCCACAGCTGGGTTATAGCCATTTTTGCACTTGTCCTGATATAGGAACAAGTCTGGCGGCATATCTCTATTTTTAACCCCATTTTCTTTTCTTTCTTTCTTTTTTCTTGAATTCGAGATGCAGAAGAACTGGACCGCGAAAATATTGACTGGTCTTGTCGATGATGACAAGGATTGGACCCTGCTTCGGTCTGTCGACACTGGCTAGATGTCGAAGCAAAGGATATGGTCTATTAATAAGGATGTAAGATCCGAGTTAGGGGTAAAGATCGACCGATCTCGCCAATGATGACGAGGGTCGAACGTGGATTTATTCATCGGCATGGGCCACATGCCGAGGCAAAGGTAGGGTTATTAACGGGGACGGAAAGTCCAAGTTAAGGGTAGAGATAGACCGATCTCGCCGATGATGACGAGGGTCGACCATGGGTTTATTCATCAACATGGGTCACATGCCGAAGCAAAGATGGGATTATCAACAGGGACGTAAGGTCCAAGTTAAGGGTAGAGATCGACCGATCTCGCCGATGATGACGAGGGTCGAATGTGGGTTTGTTAAAGGATATCCGGTGGGACTTTGATGGTTGTCCCTTTTGGAGTTTCATTGGGTGGAGAATAGGAGAGGAATTTGGAAATTATCACTTTACTGGCTCAAGCGCCCTTTCGGGTTTTCGCCGGAGCCAGCCCCCTCTTGCTTTTGCCCGTGCTCCCTTTCGGGTTTTCACGCGGCGGGGTACCCAATTTTGCCTGCAGCGCCCCTTCGAGTTTTCGCCACAGCTGGGTTATAGCCATTTTTTCACTTCTCCTAATATAGGAGCAAGTCTGGCGGAGTATCTCTATTTTTAACCTCATTTTCTTTTCTTTCTTTTCTTTTTTTTTTTTGATATGTATAGGGTGGCAGGTCGAAGTGTGATGTTCAACTCCTGGTCGACAGCAGATGGCTCGTAGTGGCAACAATGTGAGAATGCCAGCTAGGGCACAAAATCTTCAGTCGATACGGGTTTGTTTGTTAGCGCGGAGATAATGCTAACGCAAGGAAGGGCTTTTCTGCCAGTCCGAACTTAAGGCTCGTAATGGTGGTGCGACGTATCCTTTGGAAGCTTGATCAGGGTAGAATGCCACTAGACCAAGGAAAAGGTAACTCGATTAGGGCAAAATGCCACTGGACCAAGGGGAAGGGTAGCTCGGTCAGGGCGGAATGCCACTGGACCAAGGAAAGGCAGCTCGACTAGGGTGGAGTGCCACTAAACCAAGGAGAAGGGTAGCTCGGTTAGGGCAGAGTGCCACTTAAACCAAGGAGAAGGGTAGCTCGGTTAGGGCGGAGTGCCACTAAACCATGGAAGGTAGCTTGGTTAGGGCGAAGTGCCACTAAACCAAGGAAAAGGTAGCTCGGTTAGGGCGGAGTGCCACTAAACCAAGGAGAAGAGTAGCTCGGTTAGGGCGGAGTGCCACAAAACCAAGGAGGAGGGTAGCTCGATTAGGGTGGAGTGCCACTAAACCAAGAAAAAGGTAGCTCGATCAGGGCGGAATGCCACTGGACCAAGGAAATGATAGCTCGGTTAGGGCGGAATGCCACTGGACCAAGGAAAGGGTAGCTCGGTTAGAGCGGAATGCCACTATACCAAGGAAAAGGTAGCTCGATCAGGGCGGGATGCCACTGGACCAAGGGAACGTAGCTTGATCAGGGCGGAGTGCCACTAGACCAGGGAAAGGATAGCTCGATCAGGGCGAGATGCCACTAAACTAAGAAAAGGGTAGCTTGATCTGGGTGAGATGCCACTAAACCAAGGAGAAGAGTAGCTCGATTAGGGCGGAGTGCCACTAAACCAAGGAGAGGTAGCTCGATCAGGGCGGGATGCCACTGGACCAAGGGAAGGTAGCTTGATCAGGGCGGAGTGTCACTAGACCAGGGAAAGGATAGCTCGATCAGGGTGAGATGCCACTAAATCAAGAAAAGGGTAGCTTGATCAGGACGAGATGCCACTAAACCAAGGAGAAGTGTAGCTCGGTTAGGGCGGAGTGCCACTAAACCAAGGAGAGGTAGCTCGATCAGGGCGGAGTGCCACTAACCAAGGAAAGGGTTAGCTTGTTTAGGGCGGAGTGCCACTAAACAATGGAGAGGGTAGCTCGGTTAGGGCGGAGTGCCACTAAACCAAGGAGAAGAGTAGCTCGATCAGGGCAGAATGCCACTAGACCAAGGGAAGGTAGCTTGATCAGGGCGGAGTGCCACTAGACCAGGGAAAGGATAGCTCGATCAGGGCGAGATGCCACTAAACCAAGAAAAGGGTAGCTTGATCAGGGCGAGATGCCACTAAACCAAGGAGAAGAGTAGCTCGGTTAGGGCGGAGTGCCACTAAACCAAGGAGAGGTAGCTCGATCAGGGCAGAGTGCCACTAACCAAGGAAAGGGTTAGCTTGTTTAGGGCGGAGTGCCACTAAACAAAGGACAGGGTAGCTCGGTTAGGGCGGAGTGCCACTAAACCAAGGAGAAGAGTAGCTCGATCAGGATAGAATGCCACTAGACCAAGGGAAGGTAGCTTGATCAGGGCGAGATGCCACTAAACCAAGAAAAAGGTAGCTTGATCAGGGTGAGATGCCACTAAACCAAGAAAAAGGTAGCTCAGTTAGGGCGAAGTGCCACTAAACCAAAGAGAAGAGTAGCTCGATCAGGGCGGAGTGCCACTAAACCAAGGAGGAGGTAGCTTGATTAGGGAGGAGTGCCACTAACCAAGGAAAAGTTAGCTCCGACCGATCACTCGGGACATGTCGGCTGCGGTGCATGATACAGCTTAATGTGTTTTCCGTTGAGGGGGGAGAACTGAATGACTTCTTTGTGGTCTACAAGGACGTAGGCACCCCCTTCATATACTCAGCGGACGATATACGGCCCGACCCAGTTTTCGACCAGCTTCCCTTTAGGGTTGGAGGCCATCACTTCTTTTCCTTTGACCATTACTAGGTCTCCTTTCTTGAATTCTCGACCCTTGACTAGCTTGTCAAAAGCACGGGCCATGCGAGCTTGGTAGAGTTGGATGTTTTGCTGTGCCCGGAGGCATTTTCCTTCGAGCTCGGCGAGCTCCTCCAATCTTCTTTCTGCATTGGTCTTCTCACCACTGACTAGTCCGTGCTGGATGGCAACTCGCAATGAAGGAACTTCAAGTTCAATGGACACTACAGCTTCCGACCCATAGACGAGGGAGAAAGGTGAACAGCCGGTTGGGGTCTTGTAGACAGTACGATAGGCCCAAAGTGCTTCGTACATCCTTTCTTCCCAATCTTTTTTATTAGACTTGATAGTCTTTGCCAGCAATGTACATAATGTCTTATTAAAGGCTTCTGCGAGTCCAATGGCCTGAGGGTTGTAGGGGGACGATGTCCTCTAGTCGATTTTATATTTGTCAGCCAGCCGATAAACCTTCTGGTTCCTAAAATGACTGCCATTATCAGAGATGATTTGGCTGGGGATCCCAAACCGAAATATTACATTCTGTCGGAAGAACCTTGCAACTAGTTCTCCCGTCACATCTCTTAGTGCTATTGCCTCCGCCCATCTGGAGAAGTAGTCTGTAGCTGCTAAGATGTATCTGCACCCTGATGAAGATGCTGGTAGCGGCCCTACTACGTCCGTGCCCCACTGAGCAAACGGCCAGCTTGGTAGGGTGGGATGCAATGGCACTGGAGGTCTCCTTGCCACATTAGCGTGTTCTTGACACTTCTGACAAGCTTTGTCAAACCTGTAGCAATCATCAAATATAGTGGGCCAATAGTAACCTAGTTTCTTTATCTCAATTTTCATCTTTGGGCCAGCCTGGTGTGCTCCAGCTGATCCTGCATGGACCTCCTGCATCACCTGTCCCGCTTCTGCTGAAGACAAGCAACGGAGTAGGACTTTCCTTCGGGCATCTGTCATAATTCGGAACAAGGTCCCGCTTCGCATCTCGTAAGAATCCTTGATCCTCAGGAGCTTCATTCTCTGTTCCTTTTCTTTTGGAAGTTGCTGGTGTTGAAACCAGCGTAGGAGATGCTCCCGTCAATTGGGCTGCTGAACCCCTTCGATGACTGCTACTTCCATCTCTTGTTCGTCGGCCAGGACCTCTGTTACGCTGGGGACTTGTCGGCGGTTGATCACTGTTATATTCAGGCTTGTGTCTGGCGGGACCGCCAATGAACTGGCCAGCTTAGCGAGGGCATCTGCCTGAGCATTCCGGCCTCGATTGATGTGCTTGATGCTGATGAAGTAAAATCTTGACATCAGGCGAGTTGCCAACTGGTGATAGGGGAGGAGCTCTTGCTTTCACACATCGAACTCTCCTTCCAACTATTTTATGACTAGCATGGAGTCTCCGAATGCCTCCAGCATCTGAATTCCCAAGGACAGAGCAATTTGCAACCCGATTATCAGGGCTTCATATTCCGCTTCATTGTTTGTGCATTGCTTGTTTATGGAATAGGATGTATGCACCACTTCTCCTTCTGGGGATTTCAGGACTATGCCTGCTCCTGCCCTGACTCTGGCTGATCCAGTGGCAGAGGCGTCAATTCTGGAAGCGCCATCAAAGTATAGCTGCCATAAGGCGGGTTGGACTTGAACGGCTTCTAGGGTTTCATCTTCAGGAAGCTCCGGCTCCAACGGGCAATCCCCGGGCACTAGGTGCTCAGCGAAGAAGTCTGCAATAGCTTGTCCCTTGACAGCCTTACGCGGCACGTAGGAGATATCAAACTCCATAAGGATTACCACCCATTTGCCCAAGCGGCCTTTGAGTGCCGGTTGAGACATGATGTACTTCAGGGGATCCTCTTTGGATACCAAGCTAATTTCATGCGACAACATATAGTGTCGGAGCTTCTTAACTGTGAAGATTAGTGACAGACAGATCTTCTCGATATAAGTATATTTCTCTTCAGTTCTGACCAGTCTCCGACTGAGGTAATAGAGGGCTTGCTCTTTCCCTTCTTCATTATTCTGGGCCAGCATTGCCCCCAGAGAATTATGTGTAGCTGCTATATACAGTATCAATGGTCGTCCTTTCACCGGTGCGCCCGGCACTGGAGGAGTTTTCCGATAGTCTTTCAGCTTGTCAAAGACCGTCTGGCAATCTTCATCCCAATAAAAGGGAACCTCTTTCATCATCAACTTGTGAAAAGGCTGACATCTCCCTGACAAATTGGAAATGAACCGCCGGATATAAGCCAAGCGGCCCTGAAGTGATCTCAGCTCGGAGATGTTGCTTGGTGGAGGTAACTCCTGAATTGCTTTGATCTTTGCGGGGTCTATCTCGATTCCCCGATATCGGACGATGAAGCCCAAGAATTTTCTGCTCGACACTCCGAACGTGCATTTCATAGGGTTCATCTTCAGCTCATGCTGCCTCAGCCTCTGAAAAACAATCCGGAGGTCTTGCAGATGATCTTCTTTTCTTCTGGTTTTGACCACCAGGTCATCTATGTAGCATTTGACCTTGTGGTAGAGCAGCTCGTCAAAGGTCTTGGTCATTGCGCGCTGATAGGGTACGCCAACTTTTTCAGTCCGAACGGCATTCTCTTGTAATGATAAATGCCTTTAGGAGTTCGGAAAGCAGTATGGACTAGGTCATGCTCCGGAATCCAAATCTGATTGTAACCGGAAGACCCATCCATGAATGATAGGGCTTCATGGCCAGTTGTAGCATCAATCCTGACCTCGATTATTGGCACCGGGAAGTCATCTTTGGGGCAGGCTTTATTTAGATCTCGGAAGTCGACACATATCCGGATCTGTCCATTCTTCTTCTTCACGGGGATGATATTCGCCAGCCATGTAGTGTACTGGTTTTCTTCAACAAATCCCACGTCAATGAGCTTGTCGACTTCAGCACAAATTTGGGTGATGAGCTCTAGCCTCATGCGCCGCGGTGGTTGCTTCACTGGCTCGGCCTCAGGGCTGATTGTTAGCTCATGTTGTGAGATAGCGAGGCTTAGACCTGGCATCTCTTTGTAAGTCCAGGCGAAGCAATCCCGGTATTCTAGCAGTAGCTGGATGTACAGCTCCCGTTCTTCTGGGGATAGTTGGGCGCTGAGGAAGGTAGGCCTAGGGTCCTCCTCATTTCCCATGTTGACTTCTATTAGTTCATCGACTGTGGCCTGGCCTCCGTCTTCTATCTCGGAGGTGTCGGTTGGAGGTCAACGAAGTCTGGAATACCATCTTGAGGGTCGAGCACTTCGACTTCCTCGTCAGACACCGCCAGAGCTTCTTGAGGCTTTTTTGTTTCTTGTGCTAGCGGCTAGGTGGATCGTTCTATTAGCCAATCCATCGCTATTGCAGCTCTTGAGGGCAAGAGAGCAGCTTCAGTGTTTGTAGATGGGGTTGCAACCATGACAGGCTGGTAGTTGTTTATTGCCGGGCTTGGACAGCATCCCGGTTTTATAGCAGAAGTTGAGGAGGTCTCGCCTTCTGGGGCAGTTGTATCTTCCGTAGAAGTGACTTTTTCTTTCTTGGCAGCTAGTTCCCCTTGATTGGAGTCGACCAAGGCTTCCCTGATTGACAGAAAGGGTGTTGAAGTCGTCATTAGTAGGACCCCTGTGGAGGGAGAGACTCATGCTTCTTGAATGTCTTCGGCTTCGCTGCTGCTAGCGGTATCAGATTCGGCTTGAATGGCCGCTTCTTCAGGATGAACTTGCTCCCAGCATCGGCAAGGGGCTGAGGTTTCTACTTCTTGATTTTCGGACCGAGCCAGTTCAAGATATTCAGCTTTCGCCAGATACTCATCAAAGGTTGCTCCCAGAGGGTTATCTTCAGTAGGGTAGAAGGCGGAGATAGTATCCACCTCGTACCGCCCACTGTAATAATATTCCTCCAGGGTGAAGCCCAACCCTGGATGTTGAGAGACACGTCTCATTTCCTTATCCAGATTTGCAGGATACCACATCTTCTGGAAAGCTTCTTTGCACTTTTGAGACTGATCGGGAGGAATGTGTTGCTTCTGAAACATCTTGGCCATCCGATCAGTTGTAAATGCCAGGCCTTGAACAGGAACCGGTGGGTTGCTTAGATCTTCGGGGAGGCTACAATCTGTGTCTTCCCGAGTGGGATGTTCTTCGGCCGTATAGAACAGGCTACTGGGCCCATCTTCTTGTGTCACCTCCCAAGCCTTGAAAGGTTCGACAGTGGGATCATTGAGGCCGGAGACTGGCTTGGTGAGGCCGGCCGGGACTCCGATGCGGTCGTGCTGTCGATCGATCTGCACTTCCTTAGCCTTGGGGTACAACGCTGGGGGTGTCACCCTGCCGACATCTCCAGAAGTTGTGATGTGGGAGACTACCTTCGGCTTGACATATCCGCGCGGCAGTGGTGGATACCAACCGTCACCCGATCTATTCTTCGACGCCCCTACGGGGGCCTCAGCTTCAGAAACCTTCTGGGGAGGCCCCGTATATAGGTTGGCGTCCGCCAAGTGACATTCAAACACCTCGAATGGGTGGATATCAGCAAATATCCTCTCCTCCTTCCCCTGGAGGCTGTATTTGATGCATTGGTGGAGCGTGGAGGGTACCACCATATTTTCATGCAGCCAAGGGCGGCCGAGCAGTGCCTTGTAGGAGGTGCGAGAGTCAATGATATGAAACTGTACCGTTGTAGTGAAATCTACCAGGGTCAGTGTGAACTCTGCCACTCCCATTGAAACCTCACATTTTTGGTTGAAGCCAGCGATACGCATATCCCCGACTTTCTCGAGATGCACATTAAAATGGTGCCTCTTGTATATTCTGTAAGGCAGAATGTTGACTGCTGCACCGGGATCAACCAGTATTCTATTCAGCTCCCTTCCATTCAGGTGTCCTTTCATGTATAGCGGCCTGTTGTGGCTGGCAGTAGGCAATACATGTCTTCCGGAGAGAAGGTCATACTGGCTTCTGGTACAGCTTCGGCTATGCAGGCTTCAAAATGAGCAGGCGTCTGCAGAGCGGTGATGATCGCCTGTCGAGTTTCTTCACTCAAAGAGAGAATTTCCCAGATCGTAAATCAAGCGGGGAGCTTCTTAAGCAACTTCATTATTCGGCTCCCAGCCCGGACATTGGAGAGCTTCATCTCTTCAGCCCATCTGGGCTTGAGGAGGTTTTGATTTGTGGGTCCAGACGGACCTGCTTCATCTTCCTTGGACTCGACATCCTCTTGGCTGGCACCGGCTGTCGGGTCTTCTTTATTAGTTGCTGTAGGGCAAGCTCCATCTGCATTTGCATCCTCAGTAGATTGCGCTGGCTGCGGGTGAATGGCCCTAGGTGTAGGGTTAGCCTCTTGACAGGGTGATGGGAATCGACACCGAGCCAGTACCTTTTCAAATTGCATTTATATACTTTAGTTTATTTTTATATCCACGGGAAAGTATACGCGCAATTGTACGGCTTTATCGGCCAATGCGTCACTCCCGTAGATTGTGTGGGTTTCTATGTAATTTGTCAGTAGGACCAGCAAGGGGGGCCCTCAGCCCTTTCCCATTGGTCCATGTCATCTTGTGGGGCTGGTCAACCATCCTAGGTGGACATCTAGAAGGTTGGACTAGTCATATGCCACATGGGTAGACAAGTGGCCCATTTTGTCCAAGGTAGGCCACCTACCATTCAACCTACCCATTCAACCTTACATATAGTCAAGGGGGCGCCCCATTCCACTAGGATTAGTTTATATTTTTTGTGTGTGATTCACACTTAATCCCAGCCCTTGATTCCCCTTCCCTAGATCCAAGGGTCCACATTGCATTTGATGTAAACCATATATAAGCTTGTATTTTCATGAGAAATTCAAAAAAAATCAGAATTTTTGTGTGTAAGCAAGGAGCTTGATGCGCCCCTCTCTCCTCCCCTGCTGTTCTTCCCTCCCCAACCCCAGATCTAGAGTGTTTCTACCTCCTATCCCCTCCTCTCAACCTCCGGTGATCGTTTGTGCCGCCGCCGCCGCCGTTCGTGCCGCCATCGAGCCGCCTCTGCAGTTCTATCTTCATCCGACCACAGAAGCTTCCACAAATTGTCTGTTTCAGCCACGACCTTGGATTGATTTGAATTTTTTATGGTGTTTTCAAAACTTGCATCCCAAGATCCACATACATTTTCACGCCATAATTCCATCGTTTAGTATTTTTACATTTTCGTCTAATCTGTCATTCCAGATTTGCTAGGTTTCTATCTACAGTGACAAAACCTCTGAGTTCTCCCCCTCTGACCATCTTTTTGATTTTTCCAAACCCTCTCAATTTTTCTGGGCGTTCTGTCCATCTCCCCCTATCTCCAAAAATTTACTTAATTTTTTATCGGCCTTCTATCTAGTTTTAGAAATTCGTGTTCTTCCTCTGATACAGTGTTTTTAGTCAGATCCTAGATCCGACCACCCTCCACATCCAAAATCATAACAAATCACCACCACCTCCAAATCCAGATCCAAAAATAGTCCTAGTTTCCTTGTTCGATTTCCTACAACCTTGCTGAAGAACACATCTTCAAATTCGGACATCTACTTCATGGTCAAAGGCAATCAACAAGAAAGTTCTCTGCAGATCTGAGTCTTCGGTTACTGTACAACAGCAGCATATAAAATTCACCAACACAAAGTACAAATCTGGTGAATTTTTCTGAAGGCCACTAGATTGTAGTACTTCGAAATCGCTTTCCAACGGCTCTGATCTCGTCGCGTTCCGACACCGGTGCTGATCGCAGCGTCCGTTCCCGCCGGAGCGCGCGCTGAAATACAGAATCGGCAGATTTCTGATCGGTTTTTCCGACTGGTGCCGAACGGAGCCGCCCGGCCTCCGGCCGGTGAACCAGCGTGCCGCCAGCCCGGGGAGCGCTTCTCCAAGTGTCTCCACTACAACGGTACCACCGGGTCCCACACGGCCCCTCCGGACAGCACGTGGGCCCCACGGTCGTGAACACGCGTGTAGCCGAATCAACACACGAAGCTGCCCGTCAACCCAAATTCGGTCCTCCCGGGCCCATTTGTATAGCCCTTTACCTCCCTGCGTGGAGTGGGCATGTTCCCATTGCTGTAATTATTGTGCGTTAAGTTTCCCGGGAGTACGAGTTTTCGGCCGGGTCCGTCTTCCCCACGCCGAGCGCGTGGAGGTATCGTTCTCGCTCCCTACACTCGGCATTTGCTTATTTTCATATATACTTGTTTATGCCGCTGCTAGAGAGCATGCTTTAGGTCCGTTAGATCGCTATATTATCATTCACCGCTACTGCGAGAGAGTGCGAGACCGTCCCGTGACCTAATCCGGGCACACGAGAGAGCCAATCACCCTAGCCCACTGCCGGTTTCTCAACCGCGCACGTCCGACGCTTCCCTCGTTAAGGGGCAGTCACGAGCTTGTCGTGTCCGTGGTCTTGTCCCGCATCAATTTGGTATCAGAGCGAGTTGAGTCTAGGGTGTCAAAAAGAAAAAAAAAGGTGTCATTTACGTCTAGTCATTAGTCATTTACGTCTAGTCGTGTTTAGGGTCATCATTGTTTCAAAACAAAAAAAAAGTGTCCTTTTGCATCGCATCCCTTTACTCGGTATATCAAAAGGTGTTGTCCTAACGTTAGGCTACGCCTATCGGGAAGGCCGCACACTTGCGCGAGTGACCTTCGGGTCAATTGTCTCCGGCACGTACCAAGTCTTGGTTTACGTCTAGGGTCCTTAGTGTGCATGCATTACTTAGGGTCGTGTCTAGTGTCTTGCCCAAATGGCCTTGTATATCCATTCCTAGGGATCCATTCCCATATTTTGGCAACTATAGCCCACCCATGTCGACCCGTCCAAGGTGATAGGTCCGTGTCCGAATACCTTCGGGCATATCATAAGTATTGGTTGGAACATGGCTTGGGAGAGGAGAGCAACACGGCCGCATTTCAGTTCCGGAGAGGTTTGCGCCTTCAATTCCAATTGGAATGTCTTATCCGCAATGCATTCTCTCTAGCGGAATCCTATACGGTCGCTCTAGTGGTCGAACCATTTGAGTCACACTTCTCTTGGTAAGGTGGCTTTCGATAAGCATCCACCTCCCAGCCGCCTACACCATGGCCTTCACCACTTGAGAGAGTTCCAATGTCATCCATCTCTATTTCCGAATTTGATTCGGAATCCTCTCATTTGGAACCACCAAGGCCCGAGCCACCAGTATTTCTAACGGGTACGTTTTTCATAGCCGAGCCGCTTCTTAGTTGGCTCAAGGATGGCTTGGTCCCACCTCCCTTCCCATCAATGGACCCCACACTACCACTAGTGTCAAGCAACTCATTTCATACCACCTTCGGGTCTCGTCACTATGTGGACACATTGGACGACCTTCTTAAAGGGTTAGACCGGCAGTTGACCTTTACACATTTATTGGCCCGAGGCTTCGACCAACCCACTAGTCGTAGCTTCACCCATCCGGCCATAGGGTCCATTACCTCCGTATGTACCACGGGTTGTGTTACCACGGAGGTTCTTCTACTTCTCCCGCTACCGGATGAGCCCGACTTCATTACTTTTCTTCCGAGGGAGGAGTCATATCTCCTACACACGGTCCCATCTATCACGATGGATGGAGGTGACCCTCACCTTCATGAATTCCAAACATGGGACTATGTAACGGAGGAACCGAGGGGTAACGCTTTCTTTGACCCATTCGACCCCTACTCTAGTGGGCGCCATGACCCATCACTTCCTTCATACCTTATCGGGGAAGTCCACTTTAACACCCCTTTCCCACCTATCGGGTCATCTACATCAACCAAGCCCGTCCATGATACACCTACACCCAGCTCTTCCACACCCGGCTTTCCTAGCCCACTCAAGTCTCCTAAACCTAAAGGGCCGTCCATGCATGACTGGGTCATACTTGGATGTTTAGGTGTTCCCCATACCACCCATCTCCGGTTACATAACATGCATGCATGGCACACATTCGGGTGTCCTGGTCCGCCGTCACCTATGTACGGGTCGGACTAACAATTGGTGTGTCTAGAGTCATGCATGAGTCGGTTTCTTATTTGCGTGGTTTGTTTGGTTTGTGTGTCGTTTGTTTGTCTGCATGCGTCTTGTGTAAGCTCGTTGTCGTTCTCTTATGAGTAAGAGGCGAGTGGACTCACTTGATGAGTATGGGATCGGTTCCACATCTATACCCGGATCAGTCACCTATAGGGACTCAGCGGTGATTCCTAGTGAGTCTTCGAGTTGTTTTCTTCCCTTTTGAGAGTGCCCCTTCAGAGTGACCACCTTTAGCCTATAACAGTTCGCATATCGAGTATATAAGGAATGAGCAGGTGACGATCACTTGGAGCGGAGCATACCCGCGCTACTTGGCACGGTGACGGATCCGCCGGAGTACTCGAGCATCCCTACCCCTACTCGACAAGGTCGAGTTCCTCCCACCCGGGGAGAGTTGATGGGAATCGACACCGGGCCAGTACCTTTTCATATTGCATTTATATCCTTTAGTTTATTTTTATATCCACGGGAAAGTACACGCACAATTGTACGGCTTTATCGGCCAATGCGTCACTCCCGTAGATTGTGTGGGTTTCTATGTAATTTGTCAGTAGGACCAGTAAGGGGGGCCCTCAGCCCTTTCCCATTGGTCCATGTCATCTTGTGGGGCTGGTCAACCATCCTAGGTGGACATCTAGAAGGTTGGACTAGTCATATGCCACATGGGTAGACAAGTGGCCCATTTTGTCCAAGGTAGGCCACCTACCATTCAACCTACCCATTCAACCTTACATATAGTCAAGGGGGCACCCCATTCCACTAGGATTAGTTTATATTTTTTGTGTGTGATTCACACTTAATCCCAGCCCTTGATTCCCCTTCCCTAGATCCAAGGGTCCACATTGCATTTGATGTAAACCATATATAAGCTTGTATTTTCATGAGAAATTCAAAAAAAATCAGAATTTTTGTGTGTAAGCAAGGAGCTTGGTGCGCCCCTCTCTCCTCCCCTACTGTTCTTCCCTCCCCAACCCCAGATCTAGAGTGTTTCTACCTCCTATCCCCTCCTCTCAACCTCCGGTGATCGTTTGTGCCGCCGCCGCCGCCGTTCGTGCCGCCATCGAGCCGCCTCTGCAGCTCTGTCTTCATCCTACCACAGAAGCTTCCATGAATTGTCTGTCTCAGCCACGAGCTTGGATTGATTTGAATTTTTATGGTGTTTTCAGCCCTTGCATCCCAAGATCCACCTAAATTTTCACGCCATAATTCCATCGTTTAGTATTTTTACATTTTCGTCCAATCTGTCATTCCAGATCTGCCAGGTTTCTGTCTACAGTGACAGAACCTCTGAGTTCTCCCCCTCCGAACATCTTTTTGATTTTTTCAAATCCTACCAATTTTACTAGGAGTTTTGTCCATCACCCCCTACCTCCACAACTTTTCTTAATTTTTTTATCAGCCTTCTATCTATTTTTAGAAATTCATGTTCTTCCTCTGATACAGTGTTTTTAGTCAGATCCTAGATCCGACCACCCTCCACTTCCAAAATCTTAACAAATCACCACCACCTCCAAATCCAGATCCAAAAATAGTCTTGGTTTCCTTGTTCGATTTCCTACAACCATGCTGAAGAACACATCTTCAAATTAGGACATCTACTTCACGGTCAAAGGCAATCAACAGGAAAGTTCTCTGCAGATCTGAGTCTTCAGTTACTGTACAACAGCAGCATATAAAATTCGCCAACACAAAGTACAAATCGGGTGAATTTTTCTGAAGGCCACTAGATTGTAGTACTTCGAAGCAGATTTCCAACGGCTCTGATCTCGTCGCATTCCGACACCGGTGCTGATCGCAGCGTCCGTTCCCGCCGGAGCGCCGCTGAAATAGAGAACCGGCAGATTTTCGATCGGTTTTTCCGACTGGTGCCGAACGGAGCCGCCCGGCCTCCGGTCGGCGAACCAGCGTGCCGCCAGCCTGGGGAGCGCTTCTGTAAGTGTCTCCACTACAGCGGTACCACCGGGTCCCACACGGCCCCTCCGGACAGCACGTGGGCCCCATGGTCGTGAACACACGAAGCTGCCCGTCAACCCGAATTCGATCCTCCCGGACCCATTTGTATAGCCCTTTACCTCCCTGCGTGGAGTGGGCATGTTCCCATTGCTGTAATTATTGTATGTTAAGTTTCCCGGGAGTACGAGTTTTCGGCCGGGTCCGTCTTCCCCACGCCGAGCGCGTGGAGGTATCGTTCTCGCTCCCTACACTCGGCATTTGCTTATTTTCATATATACTTATTTATGCCGCTGCTAGAGAGCATGCTTTAGGTCCGTTAGCTCGCTATATTATCATTCACCGCTGCTGCGAGAGAGTGCGAGACCGTCCCATGACCCGATCCGGGCACACGAGAGAGCCGATCACCCTAGCTCACTGCCGGTTTCTCAACCGCGCACGTCCGACGCTTCCCTCGTTAAGGGGCAGTCACGAGCTTGTCGTGTCCGTGGTCTTGTCCAGCATCACAGGGTTGTTTCCCCTTTGACATTTTCATAAATTCAAGGAATGAAGGGACTGCCTTGCCCCCACTTTTGTTGTATAGGCCTGACGGAGGGGGAATTTGAACTCCCTTAACCTCCGGCGGAGGTGTCTTGTAGGGTTGCTCCCCTCTGAACATGATGTTATGGTTGGGTGGTGGCTGGCGCCCCCATCTTCGGCCCGACCGAGTGGCTTGTGAAGCAGTTGCGCCCTCGGGTTTGCCTCTCCCAGCATGGGGTGTGAAGCAAATTTCTTCTTCTTCCTCTTCTCCGGGTAGGTTGAAGAGTGCTGATAGGGTATTGCAGGAGACAACATGTGCTTTATTGGCCCCAGTGGCCTTTCTTTTCTTCTTCTTTTGCTTTCTCTTCTTTTTGGTTTCTGCGGGTGCCTGCCCCCAGAACAGGCTGCCCTCTTCAGGGGGTGCTGCTTCAGCTTCCTCCACCTGTTTGAGTGAGAGTTGTTCCAGCTCTTGCCATGGGACGTGGTCCCGTACCAGCAGAGGTTTCAATTCGGGCTGCACATATTCATCTAGACCTTCAATCAGGTGCTGTAGTAGAAGGACCCCAGGATTGGTTTCCTTGATTACTGGTAGCGGAGTCTGTCTCCTCCTGTTAGGTGTATGTATTCTGATGGCTGTAGGTGGAGTGACCCATACGGGTGCTACCACTGGCGGAGCAGGCTGGGGTGTAATGCCACGTATATGTGCCCCCTCTTTCGGGCGAGGTGCCCTCTTCTTCTTATGCTTTACAGGGATCTGCTGCCACCCCTGCTGTTCTTTCACGGGCTCCAGGAAATGGATTTTGTAGGTGCTCCGTGTGCTTGCTTCAGAGATCTCCTCAGGTAATGCCTGGTAAAGGGAGACCATGTTGACTACTGCTCTCCTGGGAGGAGCTTCATGTGGCTGAGGAGGGTCTACTTTGTACTCTCCCAGCTCTATTTCATTCTTCTTTACCATTCCTTCGATGATGTCTTTGAAAACATAACAGCCTTCGATTGGATGTCCCAACATCTGGTGGTAGGGGCAGAATCTTGGACTATCTGATGGAGGCATCATCCACAATTCCCTTTGGCTAGGTCTTCTTCACATTCCGGCATCGTTTGAGTTCGGGCCTCTCTCTATAAAGGCCCACTTATCCTTTTTATGCTATTTACTTGAGTCATTTGATGTAATTTTCAGTTTATTTGAGTCATGTCCCTAGGTCTTGCATTTATTTTCCTAAGTATTGAGTGTCATTAGATTGTGTAATGTGCTATTGGGCCCAATTCTCCGGGCTTGGCCCATGAGCCCCCCTACCCCTTCGGTTACTTGTTATTAAGTCTTTTGTAAGGGACTTATTGTAAAATGTGGGTTTCCTATATATAGGCCCCCATTTCCGTCATTTGGAGGTAATGAATGAATCAATGAATGAAAAAACTTGCCATTTTGAGAGTTTACACTTCTTATCTAGTGGGGAGATTCTATTTTTTGGGTGAGAAACCCTAGGGGAGAGATTCCCCACCCTTCCCTCTCTTAATCTTTCTTTTTCACTCCACTTTCTCTCTCCTCAACACCCAAATTCGAATTTTCTTCTCTCTCCTCCCTTCCCAACCACCTCCACTCCCCACCTACCCCATTTAAGCCTCTTCCCATTCCCCACAACCCTCATCAATACTCCACCCCTTCCCAAGACCCCCTCCACCAATCCTCTCCTCACCATCCAACCCCCAACTACCCCTCCCACTTTCCCAAGCACCCTTCCCCAACACAACCCCCCCATTCCCAAGATAAAAAATTAACCCCACCCTTAAACCTATTTTCGAATATCCTTTCCCTCTCTCCATTCCAACCAAATTCGCAGCCCCCAGTACCACCATCTATTAGACCCTCTTCCAGACCTTATTCTCCACCTCCCACACCTTAGAACACCCCCTCCAAGACCCCTTTACAACCAGGGGTCACTCCCACACTCATCTACCCCCTTCCCCTTCTTCTTTCTTGGTCATTGGAAGCTACTTCGAAGTTACAGTTTGCTGTCCAGAGGTTACAGATGAACCAGAAACTTGCAGCAGCCACCACGACTTCCTCCGGACGAGTTTGAAGACTCAAGAGTTATCGTCGGAAGCGTCTACCAGTCGCCTTCGCAACAGAAGTGGTTTCATCTTCTTCCCATCTCCGATCCGTCCAGGAGGTCCATTCTCCCACAACTGCGCAGTTCTGCCTCGGCTAAGGACCTGAGCCAGATTAGAAGCTCTGCCACGACGAACCCCGAAGGAATCAGTCCACGAGTTCTTCTTAAAAGTTCTTCATCGCCCAGTCTACTTCTAGAATCAAGAAACAGAACTTCATTCGGCATTCGTGATCCAGAGTTCTCATTTTTATCCCTCAGCTACGCAGATCTGCTACTCATAGTCTACACCAACCAGTCGCCATTGCTCTGCATCCCCTAGTCTTCTCCGACATCGGCTTGCTTCCCCGTTAGTTTTTCTGCGAAGAGGACTTGTTCAAGATTCCAACGACTCTAACTGAGCTTGATTCCGAGGTCGGGAGCTTCCGAAGCATCCTCTGCAACCTGCTATTGGAAACCAGGAGCTAGCTCTGCAGAGATCCTGATCCGGAGAGAAAGCTTCACCACGACAATCCCCGGAAGAATCAGGCCACGAGCTCTTCTGCAAAGTTCTTCCTCTCCCTGTCTACTTTCAGAAACAAGAAGCAAAACTCCGTTCGGCATCCTTCAGCAGAGGTTACGAATTTTCTTCCTCAGGCGTGCGACTCTACTTCCCACAGTCTGCACCGACCCCCACTCACTGTTCTGGGTCCTTTGATCTTCGCCGGCATCTTTCGGCTTCCCCATTAGTTGTGTTGCAAAAAAGACTCGTCCACAGTTCCAGCGGCTCTGGCGGAACCTGATTCGCAGTTTGGGAGAGGCCGAGGAAACCTCTTCTTCCTGCTGTTAGTAACCAGTTGCTGTCAGTCCGAGAATCAGCGTCCCTGTTCGAGCTCCTGCCCAGGCCAGCAGCTACCCCAGAAGAATTCATAAAAAATCAGAGGCACTCCAGTTCCAATAACAAAGATTTTCCCACTAGTCTCGCCCTCGGCAAAATTCCTGATCACGTTCTGCAGCCACAGTACCGACTGTCTGTCCATAATTGCCGAGAGAAGGCAGATTCAGCATATTCACTTCATCATCGTTTTAGCCCTAGTTTTCCCCACCCCGCTTGGCCGGCTGAAGGCCCCTCCCTGCGTGGAGGTAGTTTTGATTGTAACCTTCATCTTCCCTTCCCCACGATCCCCCCTTGCATGGGGTGTAGTGTTGTAATAGCTTAAACAGGTCAAGCTACCCCGACGCGGCGTGTGGGGAACCCACACTTCCCCGCTCGCCCTCGTCTCCGAGCGGGACCGGTTTCTTCAAATCGGTCGAGTAAGTGCTCCAAACTTTGCTCTAATTTGTGCTTATTCTTTCAATATTAGTTCATAAACTCTGCTGGCCGTGAATGAGAGCCTGATCCTTAAGCACTTGTGCTATAAGTGATCACTGTGGAAAAAGAGAGAAACCGGTGCCTTTGGCACTTGGTCGGCCCCATTGTCTTGGGCTTCCACATCCATTGGGAATCAAGTCTTGGCCTTGCTGGCCCTCTCCCAGCAAGGGCCCAACCCCTCAACCTCACCTTGGCATTGCCAAGTTACCCCGGGCTTGGGTGAGCGAGGAGAGAGCGGCGGCCATTGGCCCATTTAGATTGTGAATGTGCTTGCTTGCTTAAGTTCAAGGTCATGTCACATCAATTGGTATCAGAGCAAGTCATTGACTTGTCTCTATCAAGTCAAGTCCTAGGGCATGCTTGCATTGGAGTCATCATCAATCCGACCCTTGCATTGATTCCCCCGATCATCATGGCCACCTACTTAGCCTACTCACCACCCATGGACTTCATCCTAGATAGAGATATTACCTTTGACGGATCGCATTCTAGTGACTATCTTAGGTGGGAGGCTACCATAGAAAAGTACTTTGAAAAGACTTGGGTATATGGATGCGCGAGAGTCCGAAAGGCCAAGGGACGACTTCGGGGTCAAGCCAAGAGTAAGTGGGAACACATAGAGGGCTTAAGGAGGGTTAGAAGACAAGAACCTATTCACTCATGGGAAGAGATGAAGGTAGAACTTAGAAAGATCTACATCCCCAAATATTTCCACCCCTCCTACTCAAGCACCCCTAACCCGAGGAGTACTACCACTCCTCCACCCCCACCCGGCCAACTTGAGACCGACCATTGGTCTCCACCCCCACCACCCCCAACAATTCATCTCTCAACCATCATAACAACACTTCGCGACCAAGTCCTCTCCCTTAAGACCCAAATAAACCAAACAACCACCTCTCCACCAATTCCCATGAGGATCCCCACACTCCAACCAAAACCTCCTTCCGTAAACCTATCTATCCAAACTCAGTTGGCCCCCACTACCACCCCTACACAACCAGCCGATCCCAAGGGGAAGAGACCCCTAACCGACCCGGTTTCCCCAAAAAGGACCACCACTCACCCTATTCTCACCATTCAAACCCAAGTAGACCCCGTGTCCATCCCTCCACCTAGAACCATGACGACCACCACCACCCAACCCAAATCCTGTCACCCAACCCACCTTCCACTTCCAAACCCAATCCTACCCCAACCTAGACCTCCACTACTTCCACTCCCAAATCACATCCTACCAATCCCAATCCAAGTTTCCCTTTACCCTCTACCCTGGGAACACCACACACAAACCCTCATCACCCCAAAAGACTCTCTCACCTCCTTGGTAGCAGAACTCATACCCAATCCAATAGTTGTGAGCACTCCAAACCCACCCCCCACTTTGGAGGAAACCCAAGTCCAAGCTGAAGAAGGAACCTCACACGATGGTCTTTGCCTTACACCACCCTCTCTAGTTGGGGCGGAGCTCATCTTAGGAGAACCCATTGTTAGTTGGCTAAAGGAGAGTCCAATTCGAGAGACCCCGGCCCATGTTTTCCCTCCCATAGAATGAGACCTTCCCATAGTGCCCTTCTTCTCCTATCACACCACAATCCAAGCATCCTATCAAGTGGAGACCTTAGAGGACCTCCTCAAGGGCATAGCATGGTAAGTAGAGATGACTAGCATGTTGACCCCTATGGTCGAACAACCTAGGAGCCTTAGCCTCCTACACCTATGCATAGGGTCTATCACCTCGGTTTGCACCATTGGTTGCTACACTAGCGACCTCCTTCTATTCCTCCCTACACCCGATGAGCCCAACCTTCTCCTCGATTTAGAGCTTCTTATCTCGGGTAGAAAGTCAAGCCCTCCACTCATGGCCGACTCACTTGTCAAGAACATTGGCCCAACTATAATGGAGAAGGATGACTTAGCACCTTTTAAGGATCTTGAGGACATTGAGTTCCTCCCCCTAGGTGACCCATTTTATGATCCATATGATCCATTCCAATGGGAGTCAAGGGACTCATATGACCCAACCATCTTACCAACCACCCACCCTTTCCTACCATCACCCACCATATTGGGCCAAACCCACCTCATCTATGACCCGGGTTACACCTTGGGAGCCATGACCTTGGGCCACATATCCCTAGGTAATAAGGTTGTGCCTCACCCCATGATGACCACCTTCTTAGATCCATTCGATCATTTCCAATGGGAGTTCAAAGGTTGTCCCACACCTATACACATGGAGGTCACCTTTGGGAAACGCATGCATGTGTCTAGGCCTACCACACCACTTGGCATGAATGCTATGTTGGGTCCATTCATTCATACCACCCACATGTCAAGTAGAAAGCATGAGTGGCCCATATTCGGATGTATTGGTCCACCTTCATTTATCATGGGACTTAAGCATGTCAAAAGTATCTACGGATGTCCTGGTCCCCCTACATTCATCACCACTTTGCATGATAGGTTCACCTACGGGTGCCCCGGCCCACCTAGGCCCACCAAAGTCTACATGACAACATTGCATGATAAGTCCACATATGGTTGCCCCGGCCCTCCAAAATCCATCAAAGTCTTCTTGGCATCAAAACATGATTGGTCTACTTTTGGTTGCCCAGGTCCACCCATCACCCCTAGAATGTCAACATTCACAAGATTGCATGAAAGCCTTTGCAAGCACATAAGCAAAAAGAATGAGGCTTATAAGAGGCGGGCCGACTCTCATCGGCATCACCAAGAATTCCATGAGGGTGACTTTGTCATGGTAAGGACGGAGAGGCTCTCCCCGGGAGCCAACTCTAAACTGAGGCCACGTGGGGCTGGTCCCTTCCAGGTCTTGAGGCGCATTGGTGTAAATGCCTACGAGTTAGATCTCCCTGAGGAGTATGGAATAAGTCCCACATTCAATGTCGCCGACCTAGTGCCATATAAGGGACCCACGGTGGTACCTAATAAGGAGATTGAGCCTACTTCTTCCATTGAGAGAGCACCCACCCGTGAGGAGAGGCAACCAACCAAAAGAGCCCAGCGTGAACAAATTGAACAAATATTGGATGTACAAGTCACTACCACTCGGAGCAAGGTATATGGGCGCTATCTCGTCACGTGGAAGGATCGGCCTCCTTCGGAGGATTCTTGGGTGAGTCGGGAGGATCTCCAGCGGTTGGATCCGGACCTCCTCGAGCAGTACCACAGCCGGATGGACCCCTACTCGACGGAGTCGAGCTCTTCACAGCCCAGGGGATTTGATGGAGGCAACATGTGCTTTATTGGCCCCAGTGGCCTTTCTTTTCTTCTTCTTTTGCTTTCTCTTCTTTTTGGTTTCTGCGGGTGCCTGCCCCCAGAACAGGCTGCCCTCTTCAGGGGGTGCTGCTTCAGCTTCCTCCACCTGTTTGAGTGAGAGTTGTTTCAGCTCTTGCCATGGGACGTGGTCCCGTACCAGCAGAGGTTTCAATTCGGGCTGCACATATTCATCTAGACCTTCAATCAGGTGCTGTAGTCGAAGGACCCCAGGATTGGTTTCCTTGATTACTGGTAGCGGAGTCTGTCTCCTCCTGTTAGGTGTATGTATTCTGATGGCTGTAGGTGGAGTGACCCATACGGGTGCTACCACTGGCGGAGCAGGCTGGGGTGTAATGCCACGGATATGTGCCCCCTCTTTCGGGCGAGGTGCCCTCTTCTTCTTGTGCTTTACAGGGATCTGCTGCCACCCCTGCTGTTCTTTCACGGGCTCCAGGAAATGGATTTTGTAGGTGCTCCGTGTGCTTGCTTCAGAGATCTCCTCAGGTAATGCCTGGTAAAGGGAGACCATGTTGACTGCTGCTCTCCTGGGAGGAGCTTCATGTGGCTGAGGAGGGTCTACTTTGTACTCTCCCAGCTCTATTTCATTCTTCTTTACCATTCCTTCGATGATGTCTTTGAAAACATAACAGTCTTCGATTGGATGTCCCAACATCTGGTGGTAGGGGCAGAATCTTGGACTATCTGATGGAGGCATCATCCACAATTCCCTTTGGCTAGGGTCTTCTTCACATTCCGGCATCGTTTGAGTTCGGGCCTCTCTCTATAAAGGCCCACTTATCCTTTTTATGCTATTTACTTGAGTCATTTGATGTAATTTTCAGTTTATTTGAGTCATGTCCCTAGGTCTTGCATTTATTTTCCTAAGTATTGAGTGTCATTAGATTGTGTAATGTGCTATTGGGCCTAATTCTTCGGGCTTGGCCCATGAGCCCCCCTACCCCTTCGGTTATTTGTTATTGAGTCTTTTGTAAGGGACTTACTGTAAAATGTGAGTTTCCTATATATAGGGCCCCATTTCCTTCATTTGGAGGTAATGAATGAATCAATGAATGAAAAAACTTACCATTTTGAGAGTTTACACTTCTTATCTAGTGGAGAGATTCCATTTTTTGGGTGAGAAACCCTAGGGGAGAGATTCCCCACCCTTCCCTCTCTTAATCTCTCTTTTTCACTCCACTTTCTCTCTCCTCAACACCCAAATTCGAATTTTCTTCTCTCTCCTCCCTTCCCAACCACCTCCACTCCCCACCTACCCCATTTAAGCCTCTTCCCATTCCCCACAACCCTCATCAATACTCCACCCCTTCCCAAGACCCCCTCCACCAATCCTCTCCTCACCATCCAACCCCCAACTACCCCTCCCACTTTCCCAAGCACCCTTCCCACTACCCCAAGCACCCCTTCCCTTCCCCAACACAACCCCCCCATTCCCAAGACAAAAAATTAACCCCACCCTTAAACCTATTTTCGAATATCCTTTTCCTCTCTCCATTCCAACCAAATTCGCAGCCCCCACTACCACCATCTATTGGACCCTCTTCCAGACCTTATTCTCCACCTCCCACACCTTAGAACACTCCCTCCAAGACCCCCTTACAACCAGGGGTCACTCCCACACTCATCTACCCCCTTCCCCTTCTTCTTTCTTGGTCATTGGAAGCTACTTCGAAGTTGCAGTTTGCTATCCAGAGGTTGCAGATGAACCAGCAACTTGCAGCGGCCACCACGACTTCCTCCGAACGAGTTTGAAGACCCAAGAGCCATCGTCGGAAGCGTCTACCAGACACCTTCGCAACAGAAGTAGTTTCATCTTCTTCCGATCTCCGAGCCATCCAGGAGGTATATTTTCCCACAACTGCGCAGTTTTGCCTTGGCTGAGGACCTGAGCCAGATTAGAAGCTCTGCCACGATGAACCCCGAAGGAATCAGTCCACAAGTTCTACTTCAAAGTTCTTCATCGCCCAGTCTACTTCCAGAATCAAGAAACAGAACTTCATTCGGCATTCGTGATCCAGAGTTCTCATTTTTCTCCCTCAGCTACGCAGATCTGCTACTCATAGTCTGCACCGACCAGTCACCATTGTTCTGCATCCCCTAGTCTTCTCTGACATCGGTTGGCTTCCCCGTTAGTTTTGCTGAGAAGAGGACTTGTCCACGATTCCAACGACTCTGACGGCGCTTGATTCGGAGGTCAGGAGCTGCCAGGGCATCCTCTGCAACCTGCTATTTGAAACCAGTAGCTAGCTCTGCAGAGATCCTGATCCGGAGAGAAAGCTTCACCACGACATTCTCCGAAGGAATCAGGCCACAAGCTCTTCTGAAAAGTTCTTTCTCTCCCTGTCTACCTTCAGAACCAAGAAGCGGAACTCCGTTCGGCATCCTTCATCAGAAGTTACAAATTTTCTTCCTCAGGCATGCGACTCTGCTTCCCACAGTCTGCACCGACCCCCACTCACTGTTCTGGGTCCCCTGATCTTTGCTGGCATCTTTCGGCTTCCCCGTCAGTTCTGTTGTAAAGAAGACTCGTCCACGGTTCCAGCGGCTCTGGCGGCACCTGATTCGGAGTTTGGGAGCGGCCGAGGAAACCTCTTCTTCCTGCTATTAGTAACCAGTTGCTGTCAGTCCGAGAATCAGCGTCCCTGTTCGAGCTCCTTCCCAGGCCAGCAGCGACCCCAGAAGAATTCGGCATAATTCAGAGGCACTCCAGTTCCAATAACAAAGATTTTCCCACTAGTCTCGCCCTCGGAAAAATTCATGATCACGTTCTGCAGCCACAGTACCGACTGTCTGTCCACAATTACCGAGAGAAGGCAGATTCAGCATATTCACTTCATCATCGTTTTAGCCCTAGTTTTCCCCACCCCGCTTGGTCGGCTGAAGGCCCCTCCCTGCGTGGAGGTAGTTTTGATTGTAACTATCATCTTCCCTTCCCCACGATCCCCCCCTTGCATGGGGTGTAGTATTGTAATAGCTTAAACAGGTCAAGCTACCCCGGCGCGGCGTGTGGGGAACCCACGCTTCCCCGCTCGCCCTCGTCTCCGAGCCGGACCGATTTCTTCAAACCGGTCGAGTAAGTGCTCCAAACTTTGCTCTAATTTGTGCTTGTTCTTTCAATATTAGTTCATAAACTCCGCTGGCCGTGAATGAGAGCCCGATCCTTAAGCTCTTGTGCTATAAGTGATCACCGTGGAAAAAGAGAGAAACCGGTGCCTTTGGCACTTGGTCGGCCCCATTGTCTTGGGCTTCCACATCCATTGGGAATCAAGTCTTGGCCTTGCTGGCCCTCTACCAGTAAGGGCCCAACCCCTCAACCTCACCTTGGCATTGCCAAGTTACCCCGGGCTTGGGTGAGCGACGAGAGAGCGGCGGCCCAAATTGGCCCATTTAGATTGCGAATGTGCTTGCTTGCTTAAGTCCAAGGTCGTGTCACATCACTCTCCTTCTTTTCAGATCCTCCGGCCTCATCGGCTCAGGCAGGGTGACCATGCTGTATTCTGTTACCCAGTCGAACATGACTCGGGTCTTGTCTTTTGGAAAGGAATAGGCTTTCTTCATTTTGTCCCTGAGCGAAGGACCTTCTTTATCATCTAGAGCTTTTGCAGGTTGCGGGGGAGCCACCTTCTTGCCTTTCTCCTTCTGCTATTCGAACGCCTTGATATCAAGCGCATTCGCTTCTTTATGTGTGGGGCGCCGTTCCGCAGCCTTGCCTTTCTGGGCTGTGCTGGCAGCTGACGCCAGGATAGGCTTGGCTAGGAAAGCCTCCACTTCGGCCACCATATTATTCAGCCGGTCGAACGACCGTATTTCCATTCCAATCATCTTCTCCAGGACCTCCCTCCTCAGGTTTTGCTTGCATATTTGTACCGCGTCCTCCTGATGCGGGGGCCGCTTGCATCTCATTCCGAGGTTCCTCCACCTCTTGATGTAATCAAGGGCTGTCTCATCTGCCCTTTATATTGTTCAGTAGAGTTCGGCCACTGTGACCTCCCTCTCTATGACATGGAATCTTTCTCTGAACTTTCTCTGCATATCCGACCAATCACTGATTGACCCGGCCGAGAGGCTAGAGTACCATTCAAATGCGAGCCTTGTCAGCGAGGACCAGAAGAACTTCAGTAAATATGACTCGTCGGTGGCCAGATCACCCATAACGGTCATGTAATATGCAATATGCTCTTTAGGGGACATTTTCCCGTTGAATTTGTCAAACTTAGGCGGCTTGTTGACCCCCGGGGGAAGTCGTTTAGCCGCATGGTGTTGCGGGTAGGCCACCCGATAGGCATCAAATGCGACGTAGTCGCCTTCACTTTTTTCTGCGAGCTTCAGCTCGATCATCCTCTCCACCATCATCCGGTTCACGACCGTGGGGTCAACCGGTTCTGGATAGAAGTGCGTCGGCTGCAAGTATGGGGTGACCAGGGTGGTCGCCTGTGGAGGACGCAACAGCGGGGGTGTCGGGTGCACCTGAGGGAGCACCGGAGGTAGCAGCGGCTGAGGCTATGGTTGCCGCGGTTGTGCCATCGCCATGCTTGGCTCTCACGGTTGGGACAGTGTATAGAGCAGTGGAGGGTCGTCACGACGAGCCGCTCCCCGAGATGACTCACCCTGGACTTCGGGTGGTTTAGAAGCCGATGAATGTTCAGTCTTTTCCATCAGCTGCTTCTTCAGAGACTCTATCTCCCGTTGATATTTTTGTAGTAGCATCAGAACTGATGGGTCTATAGTGGTGGGGATACCCTCTGTTGTCTCCCCGGACGTACCCTCAGGCAGGATGTCGAGGAGGACGTCGTCTTCTTCTTCCGCCGTCACCACATTAGCGGTCAAGACGGGGGCCTTGTCATCCCAGTGGGGATAGACCTAGGGCTGTTTCCCTTTAACCATCATCAGAAGCTCTCTTGCTGCTTCCGTTCTGCGGGTAGTTGGCCCCGGTCGTGCGGCCAATTGAACCAATTCTTGGGGGTCTTCAGGAAGCTCCCCATATCGGTTAGATATACCAGTCATGTTGCAGGTGAAAACTTGCATCCTTCTCTTTTGTTGATAGGCCCTCCTTCTGGCTTGCTACGGAAAGGTCAGCCTTTCGAACACAGAAACTCTTCTTCTTTCTTCCTGCTCGGGGAAGGCTTCATCAGCTTCGATCTCGAAGCCGTCATTATATCCATTGTCGTCGACTGACGACACCATCATTCTATCTCCCATAGTTCCTTCATCTGCCATTGATGGGCAGTAGTCTTCCTCAGTGGCGACTGTCTGCATCAGTCGCTGCTATTCGAGTGAGGGGTTGCCTAAGCCTCAGAAATAATTTCTGACCAAGCAGGTCATCTCTTCTCGACCCCGTTCTTGATGTAGGAGGGGGGGCGATTGTCGACCTCCAGCGGGAGGGATATAGGCCAGCCGAGCTCTGTCGGCCGGTTGTTGGAATCTTCATCCCGCAGCAGGGACATTGGCTTGACGGGCCGCGGCCCGAAAACTTCTATGGCGCGGAGGATCCGCAACCACCTCTTCTTCCTCCTTCGGGGGCAGGCCCCTTTCTCTTCTTACTTCCGCCTCGTCGTTCACAAGACGACGGCGGATGGGAGTTAGCTGGTGGGTAGGTCGGGTCCGCTTGGGAACCCACACCTGTTTAAACTTCCTCGGCCTGGGTGCCGGGCTTTCCTGGCCATAGTGGCCGGCTTCTTCTATTTCTGCCCTCCATCCGGCAAGGGCCTGATAGGCATTGTGGACAGGAATGTTGGGGATGACTTGGTCCGGGGCCACCCGTGCAGTGCATCCGTTGAGGAAGACGCGCATACCCCCGACTAGCATAGATTTCCCGGACTGAGACAGAGTTCCGGTGATTACATCAACATTCTTGCGGGCCTGGCGACGCTGGCGTCCTCCAGGGTGTTTGTTGATGACATTGGGGTGGGTCCCACGTATGACGTGGTGCACCAGACAGTTAGCGGCCGGGGCCGAACTTTCAGACAAGTGTTTGCAGTAGGGAACCTTCAGAGGCTCCATTTTCTCTACAGCTTCCTTGACAGGTTCTGGGGCTTCGACCTCCAGCATATCTACAAAGGCTAACCCCAAAAAGTTGGGAAAGCCCACAGCGGCAGGGAAGCTTCCGAATTCCATGGGTACCGCCAGGTACCCTTGTGCGTGTTCAGCGACTATCGAAAGATCAAAGTCAACGCCAGTTATTCCATTGGTTGTCATTGTCCGCCTGTAAGAAATAAACAAGCCAAACATCAGTAGCCTCTGGGAGGGCCTCGAAGCCCAAGTATCTCGGCAAAGAGATGAAAGGTGACACTGGTCCCACCAGGCGTGCCAGACTTGTTCGCGACCTTTTCTTTCTTTCGCGCGGGTCGATCGACCAACTGACCAACTGGTAGTCAAATGATCAATTGATGACGCGGGCGTGCCAGTCACATGAGTGACGAATTTATGATGCGCTCATTCTGACCCAATGTTGGGCGAGTGTGAGGTTCGGTCGGGACCAGCAGTCCGCCATACCATAAAGGCTATGACGTTAATTACATCCCCCACGAGGAGGGAACACCTTTGATTAATTGCCGAGATAGCGGGCTGTCGAAGCCGGATTAAAAAAGAGCTACATGATGATCATGACGAAGGCATGTAGGATGCATATATTTATCGTGCAGAAGATGCATAGTTCATAGAATTCTGGATCCTCGGTATGTGGTGGAGGACATGGGTCCGAAGACAACCGTCGCGCATAGCGAAGACTTCCGACCAGACGTAATCTGGTTTTCTGTCGACACCATTTAATATACCCGAGGATCTATCCATGCATGCACACATGACGTTCATGACTATATTAAGCATGATAATGGAATTCATGGAAGCAAATGGTAATCGACCACATTTATTACTCCCCATCGAGAAGAGGGAAGGCAACACAAGTGTGATAGCGAAAGCAAAATGCTAACAGACATGGTAATGAAGATATGATAACAATATAGTTTGGGCTCGCTTGGCCCCTCCCTTATTCAATTTATTACCCATTGTGATTTTGATGGGGACATCACCTCCCATGCCCACGTTCATAGCTCGTCTCCTCGCCCCGGTTGCATCCGACATGGTCTAGTTATTTAACTTTGAGTCCTATGTAATTTTTATTTGAGTCATTTGATGTATTTTTCCTTTTATTTGAGTCACGTTTCTAGGTCTTGTGTTTATTTCCCTAAGTTTGAGTGTCATTAGGTTGTCTAGTTAGTTATTGGGCCCAATTCATTGGGCTTGGCCCAAGGGCTCCCCCCTACCCCCTCGATTATTTGTCATTGAGTCAATTGTCAGGGTCTTATTGTAAAATGTGGGTTGCCTATATATAGGGCCCCATTCCCCCCATTTCAAGGTAATGAATCAATGAATGAAAAACTTACCATTTTTAGAGTTCAAACTTCTTATCTAGTGGAGAGATTCCATTATTTGGGTGAGAGACCCTAGGGGAGAGATTCCCCACCCATCCCTCTCTTAATTTCTCTCTTTCACTCCCCTTTCTCTCTCCTGTACACCCAACTTCAAAAATTTTCTCTCTCCTCCTTTCCCAACCACCACTCTCCCACCTACCCACATTAAAGACCACTTCCCTTCCCCTCACATCCCATTACTCCACCCCCTAGTCCCAAGAGAGCTTCCACCAATCCTAGCTCCACCTCCCAACCCCCAACTACCCCACCCACTTCCCCAAGCACCCTTCCCACTACCCAAAGCAGCCCTCCACCTTCCTAAGGCACCTCTTCCCATCCCCAAGACCACCATTGACCACCCCACATTAAAGGAAATTCAAACTCACATGCCCTCCACCCACTTGTGCCCCCCCCACCTTCCTCCTTCTCCCTCCAAGCCCAAATTCATAGCTCCTCCTCCCACCACCTGTTAGACCCCCTTCCAGACCCTATTCTTCCCCTCCCACACCTTGGAACACCCCCTCCTAGACCCCCTCACAGCCAGGGTTCTCCCCACACTCATCCACCTCCATTTTCCCTCCCATATACCCCATTTCCCCCCACCATCTTCAACCTCCAGTTTTCAGTTCGCTGGCAGCAGAAGAGTAGCAATTTGCAGAGGCGACCTCGACCACATCTCTGAGAATCTGAAGGCCCAACAGATATCCACGGAACCTGTCTTCTTCGCAACGGCGGTGGTCTCGTCCCCTTCCAAGCTCCGAGCTGACCGGGAGATCCATTCTCCTACAACTGCGCAGAGCTGCCCCTGCTGAGCACCTGAGCCATAGTAGAAGCTCTGCCACGACGAACCTTGGAAGATTCAGGCCACAAGTTCTTCTGAAAAGTTGTTCCTCTTCTTGTCTACTTTCAGAATCAAGAAGTAAAACTTATATCGATGTCCGTGGGCCATAGTTATCATTTTTCTCCCTCGGGTACGCGGTTCAGCTTCCCACAGCCTGCACCGACCTGTCATCAGTGTTCAGATTCCCCTGGCCCTCTCCGGCATCGTTTGGCTTCCCCGTCAGTGTTTCTATGGAGAGGACTCGTCCACGATTCCAAAAACTCCAGCGGTGCTTGATTCTGAGTTCGGGAGCTGACAGGGCATCCTCTGCAACCTGCTGTTGGCCGCCAGAAGATGCCAGTCCAAGAATCTGCCTCCTTGCTCGGGCCTCCACCCAGACCAGCGTCGATGCCAGAAGAAATCAACAAACTTTGGACAACTTCCCTGGCCTCCTATGAAGATTTTCCAGGTGGTTTCATCCCCAACAAAATTCGGCATCAGTCGCAGCAACCATTTCTTCGATCATCTGTCAGCACCCACAGAACGTGGACAGAACCGGCGACCTCCCATCTTCGGTGTTCCTCTCTCAAGTTCCCCTCCCCGCTTGGCCGGCTTAAGGCCCCTCCCTATGTGGAGGTAGTTTTAGTTGTAATATCACTTAACCCCCACCTCAAGATCCCCCTCCTGCGAGAGGTGTAGTATTGTAATCATTTGGGCAGGTCAAGCTACCCCGACGCGGCGTGTGGGGATCCACCCGCCTCCCCGCTCGCCCTCGTCTCCGAGCGGGACCGGTTTCTTCAAACCGATCGAGTAAGTGCTCCAAACTTTGCTCTAATTTATGTTTGTTCTTTCAATATTAGTTCATAAACTCCGCTGGCCGTGAATGAGAGCCCGATCCTTAAGCTCCTTTGCTATAAGTGATCACGGTGGGAAAAGATTGGAACCCGTGCCCTCGGCATGACGTCGGCTCCCTTGAATTAGGCTGCCATTACCCTTGGGAATCAACTTAGGCCTTGCTGGCCCTCTACTAGCAAGGGCCCAGCCCACACAACCTCCACTTGGCATTGCCAAGTTACCCCGGGTCTTGGTGAGCATCAGGTGAGCGATCGCCGACATCGGTCCGTTTGATTGCGATTGTGCTTGTTTGTTTAAGTCCTAGGTTGTGTCACATCAATTGGTATCAGAGCAAGTCATTGACTTATCTCTACAAGTCAAGTCCTAGGGCATGCTTGCATTCTTGTCCGAACCGTGCATTGTCAACCCATCATTGTTAACATTGAGTCTTGGGTCACATGGCCCCTCTCCCAATCATATCCCATGCATGCTTACCCAATGGAGAGCCCGTAGAAATTGATTTCATTGACCTAGAATCTGAAAATTGGGTGTCCCCCGATATCATTACCTCTCTTTGTAGGACCGGACAAATTGTGCACAATGGAGACCAAGTCTTTATTGAATTCCATAAATGGTTCGGGAAGACTAAGTATTTGGATGGGGCTTGCTGTCAAAAGGGAACATTGGCGGGTCCATGTATAATCCTAGGTAAGAAATGGTTAGATGAAAGGAATGCCGACATCGACCCAACACGTCGGACTTGCCTAGTGCATCCGCCACACCTTTCGGGAACCTTTAAATTCAACAACCTTGTATTCTCCCACCTGCGGGAATCCCGCCCTAGTTCACCACCCCGGGTGCACCATACTCCGGCCATCATCACCCCACCATCAAAGAACCTTCCCACTCTATTAGCTTTGGAAGAAGTAGTCCACCCACTTTACCACATGAAGACAAATACCTCTCGGGAACCTATCCCCCCCATGGAGAGCACCCATGTCCCAATTGAAGAGGAAGCCTCGCACGAGGATCTTCACCCTCCACCACCCCCTCTAGATAAAGTCGAATTCATCTTGGAAGAGTCCCTTATTAGTTGGCTAAAGAAGAGCCCAATAAGAGAGATCACGGCCCACGATTGCCTTCCCATAAAGGAAAACCTTCCCATAGTGCACATCTCCTCCTATCACACCATAATCCAAACATCCTACCAAGTGGAAACCTTAGAGGACCTTCTCAAGGTCTTTGCTTGGCAATATGAGTTGACCGGCTTATTGACCCCCATGGCTCACCAATCTAGGAGCCTTGACCTCCTACACCTTTGTGTCGGGTCTATCACCTCGGTTTGCTCCATTGGTTGCTACACTAGCGACCTCCTTCTATTCCTCCCCACACCCGATGAGCCCGATCTTCTCCTCAATTTGGAGCTTCTTATATCGGGTGGAAAGTCAAGCCCTCCCCTCATGGCCGACCCACTCACAAAGAACTTTGGCCCAATTATCTCATTAGAGGAGGATGACCCACCACCACTTGAGGATCTTGAGGACATAGGGCCCCTCCCCCTCGATAACCCTTTTTATGATCCCTTTGATCCCTTCCAATGGGGGTCAAAGAAACCATGGGACCTAACCACCTTATCCACCACCCACCTTTCACTATCCCAATCCACCATGTTTGACCCAATCCACCCCATCCTAGACCCGAGTTACACCTTGGGAGCCATGACCATGGACCACATATCCCTAGGTAATAAGGTTGTGCCCCACCCCATGATGACCACCTTCTTAGATCCATTCGATCCTTTCCAATGGTAGTTCAAAGGTTGTCCCTCACCTACACACATGGAAGTCACTTTTGGGAAAAATATGCATGTGTCTAGGCTTTTCACACCCCTTGGCATGAACACTATGTTGGGTCCATTCATTCATATCACCCACATGTCAAGTAGAAAGCATGAGTGGTCCAAATTCAGATGTAGTGGTCCACCTTCACTCATCATGAGTCGTAGGCATGATAGGAGTATTCATGGATGTCCGGGTCCCCCAGCATTTGTCACCTCCATGCATGACCAGATCACCTATGGATGCCCGGTCCTCCCCATTCCATCAAAGTCTTCCTGGCGTCAAAGCATGATTGGTCTACTTTTGGTTGCCCAGGTCCACCCATCACCCCTAGAATGTCAACATTCACAAAATTGCATGAAAGCCTTTGCAAGCACATAAGCCAGGAAAATGTGATCTATAAGAGGCAGGCTGACTCCCTTCGGCGTCACCAAGAATTCCACGTGGGTGACTTTGTGATGGTGAGGAAGGAGAGGATCTCCCCGAGAGTCATCTCCAAATTGAGGCTACGTGGGGCTGGTCCCTTCCAGGTCCTGAGGCGCATTGGCGCTAATGCCTGTGAGTTAGATCTCCCCGAGGAGTATGGAGTGAGTCCTACATTCAATGTAGCCGACCTAGTGCCATATAAGGGACCCACGGTGGTACCTAGTGAAGATATTGAGCCTATTCCCTCCGTTGAGAGAGCACCCACCCGTGAGGAGAGTCCACCAGCCAAGAGAGCCCAGCATGAGGGCATTGAACGAATATTGGATGAACAGGCCACTACCACCAGGAGCAAGGTATACGAGCGCTATCTCGGCAGGTGGATGGATCGGTCTCGTTCGGAAGACTTGAGGGCAGTACCACTTCTACACCCTCCAAGGAGGGAAGGACACTTACTCGACGGAGTCGAGTTCTCCGCACCCCGGGAGTATGATAGGGACATCACCTCCCATGCCCACGTTCACAGCTCGTCTCCTCACCCCGGTTGCATCCGGCATGGTCTAGTTATTTAACTTTGAGTCCTATGTAATTTTTATTTGAGTCATTTGATGTATTTTTCCATTTATTTGAGTCATGTTTCTAGGTCTTGTGTTTATTTCCCTAAGTTTGAGTGTCATTAGGTTGTCTAGTTAGCTATTGGGCCCAATTCATTGGGCTTGACCCAAGGGCTCCCCCCTACCCCTCGATTATTTGTCATTGAGTCAATTGTTAGTGTCTTATTGTAAAATGTGGGTTGCCTATATATAGGGCCCCATTCCCCCCATTTCAAGGTAATGAATCAATGAATGAAAAACTTGCCATTTTTAGAGTTCAAACTTCTTATCTAGTGGAGAGATTCTATTATTTGGGTGAGAGACCCTAGGGAAGAGATTCCCCACCCATCCCTCTCTTAATTTCTCTCTTTCACTCCCCTTTCTCTCTCCTCCACACCCAATTTTGAAAATTTTCTATCTTCTCCTTTCCCAGCCACCACTCTCCCACCTACCCCCATTAAAGACCACTCCCCTTCCCCACACATCCCATTACTCCACCCCCTAGTCCCAAGAGAGCTTCCACCAATCCTAGCTCCACCTCCCAACCCCCAACTACCCCACCCACTTCCCCAAGCACACTTCCCACTACCCAAAGCAGCCCTCCACCTTCCCAAGGCACCTCTTCCCATCCCCAAGACCACCATTGACTACCCCACATTAAAGGAAATTCAAACTCACATGCCCTCCACCCACTTGTGCCCCCCCCACCTTCCTCCTTCTCCCTCCAAGCCCAAATTCGTAGCTCCTCCTACCACCACCTGTTAGACCCCCTTCCAGACCCTATTCTTCCCCTCCCATACCTTGGAACACCCCCTCCTAGACCCCCTCACAGCCAGGGTTCTCCCCACACTCATCCACCTCCATTTCCCCTCCCATATACCCCATTTCCACCCACCATCTTCAACCTCCAGTTTTCAGTTCGCTGGCACCAGAAGAGTAGCAGTTTGCAGAGGTGACCCCGACCACATCCTAGAGAATCTGAAGGTCCAAGAGGTATCCACGGAAGCGTCTACCTGTCTTCTTCGCAACGGCGGTGGTCTCGTCCCCTGCCGAGCTCCGAGTTGACCGGGAGATCCATTCTCCTACAACTGCGCAGAGCTGCCCCTGCTGAGCACCTGAGCCATAGTAGAAGCTCTGCCACGACGAACCTTGGAAGATTCAGGCCACAAGTTCTTCTGAAAAGTTTTTTCTCTTCCTGTCTACTTTCAGAATCAATAAGTGAAACTTCTATCGACGTCCGTGGGTCATAGTTATCATTTTTCTCCCTCGAGTACGCGGTTTAGCTTCCCACAGCCTGCACCGACCTGTCATCAGTGTTTAGAGTCCCGTGGTCTTCTCCGGCATCGTTTGGCTTCCCTGTCAGTGTTTCTGTGAAGAGGACTTGTCCACGATTCCAAAAACTCCAGCGGTGCTTGATTCTGAGTTCGGGAGCTGACAGGGCATCCTCTGCAACCTGCTGTTGGCCGCCAGAAGCTGCCAGTCCAAGAATCTGCCTCCCTGCTCGGGCCTCCACCCAGACCAGCGTCGGCGCCAGAAGAAATCAACAAAATTTGGACAACTCCCCTGGCCTCCTATGAAGATTTTCCAGGTGGTTTCATCCCCAAAAAAATTCGACATCAGTCGCAGCAACCATTTCTTCGATCATCTGTCAGCACCCACAGAACGTGGATAGGATCGGCGACCTCCCATCTTCGGTGTTCCTCTCTCATGTTGCCCTCCCCGCTTGGCCGGCTGAAGGCCCCTCCCTATGTGGAGGTAGTTTTAGTTGTACTATCACTTAACCCCCACCCCAAGATCCCCCTCTTGCGAGAGGTGTAGTATTGTAATCATTTGGGCAGGTCAAGCTACCCCGACGCGGCGTGTGGGGATCCACCCCCCTCCCCGCTCGCCCTCGTCTCCGAGCGGGACCGGTTTCTTCAAACCGGTCGAGTAAGTGCTCCAAACTATTCTCTAATTTGTGCTTGTTCTTTCAATATTAGTTCATAAACTCCGTTTGATGTGACACCGAACCTTGGACCTATTTTCAAGCATTCAAGTTGAGCAGCGGACTCACACTAGCGAACTCACCCGTTTGGTGCACACTTGTGCCCGTTGGCAACTAAGCGATGTGGGGGAGGGTCCGAGGCGGGACCATGAAGCTCCAATGGTTGGCTAGCTTGTGGAGAACCCCAAATGGGCCTAGGATGCCCAAACCATGGGCGGCCAGCACACCAAGGGTGTGGGTTTAGTGGGTTCACTCTCAACTCGCCCGCGGTGGTCACTCACGGAACTAGCAAGTTGGGCCGAGCTCTCACTCTCCGTCCGACGCAGTACTAGCAATAATACTAAGCTAAGCAAGTGATTAAACCAAGCAAGAGAGGGACTGAGGCTCACCTAGCCGGCGTGAAGACGCCGACTCCGGCCGGAGACGAGGGCGAGCCGGGAGGCGAGGGTATACACCCGATCGCCGCGGCGATGTAGCTTGAACCTGAAATTGAAAGAATTACACCACTACACCTCACGCAGGAGGGATGAACTTGGGGTGGGGATTATTCTTATTACATTCAAAACTACCTCCACGCAGGGAGGGGCCTTCAGCCGGCCAAGCGGGGTGGGGTTTTATGCAAAGGAAAAGCCGATCTTCCGAGTCCGCCGGTTCTGCCAATCTGCAGGTCTGCAGGATAGGGTGTCGCTGTTGACACTGCCACGGGCTCCACGGGGCTCCAAACTTGACGAAACCACTGCCAAAAGTTCCTCAGCTGACAGGGGATGAAGCTTGAATTTTTGGGGAAGCTTTGAGTCTCGGGGCTGACTGCACCGGTGACTGGAACAGGACACCACCGTCTGGTCTCTGGCTGGTATCGGGCTGAAGCAGTAGGTTGCAGAAGTCACTGTGGGCTCTCCCGGACTCCGATTGGAATGAAACTAGCGGTGACGCGAACTTGGTCGGAGTAGCTTCGAGCAGGAGTTGACGGGGATGCAATCCGATGTCAGTGGAGAGAGGAGTGACCGGAGAAATGAAGACTGATCTAACCTGGGACCACAGGGGCAGTCTGCCCTCTCCGACGAAGAAAATTGGAACAGAGGGTTCCAGAGGTCGATTGAGTCCCTTCTTCTTGGAGGTGGCAGCTAGATGGAAGTAGTTTCTCCCCTCCAAAAATGGCGCTCAGAGCCTTCACGAGCTGGCTGTAGCAGAGTCTGGAACCGGGATGGTTGGTTCTGCCTCTGTCTGGTGCAGAACCATGTGACTGGATGCAGGGGGTGCCACGATTGCTACCGAGCTCTGATTGAGGCGAGACTTGAACCGTTGGAACCGTGGTCAAGTCTTCTTTCTTTCGGACTTGACGGCGATGTCGGCAGATGTTGGAGTATACCGGGACGAACAGATGAGCAGAGGGATGTCGGTTCTGGCTCCTGAAAACTGACCTGATGCCTTGGAGTAGAAAATTCGTAACTTCTGATGCCGATATCCAAATGCAGCTCTGCTTCTTGAGGATTAAAGAGGACTTGAGAGGGAAGATTTCTTCTGAAGAACACTTGATCTGAATCCCAAAGGGTTTGCCGTGGTTGAGCTTCCAATCACGTTCTAGTTCCTTGCCTGGGGTCTCCTGCGCAGTCGAGGGAGAATGGATGCTGCGGACTGCTCGGAGCTCGGATGCTGACGAAACCGCCTCGCCTGGAAAGCTCTCTGGAAGACCTTTCCAGAGATGTAGGCCTCGCTACTTGAATCTTTAAGTAACGGTCGTGGCTGCTTCTGCAACTCGTTGTAGTTCTGCTGCCTGAAACAGAGATAGAATGAGGAGATGTGCAAGGGGAGAGCAAGGGAGAGGGGGGGTGAACTTGGTTTGACCAAGGGGAGGTGGGGGACGAATTTGGGAGCTTGGGGGTGGGGGAGATGGAGGGGCACAGCCCTAGGGAGAGGGAAATTCGAATTTGGGCTTTGGGAGGGGTTAATTCAGCCTTGGGAAGGTGGTGGGGTGCTTTGGAAAGTGGAAAGGTGCCTAGGAGAAGGGGTTTCCACCTAGGGGTTGGAGGGGGAGTTGAATGAGTGCATGGGGAAGGGGAAGGGGCCTTAATGAGGGGTGAATGGGGAGGAGAGAGAGTGAATTTCGAAATTGGGGTGGGGAGGAGAGAGAGAGAGGGGGTACAACCCACTTAGAGAGAGTGATAGTAAGAGAGAGAGAGAGAGAGGGAGATATTGAGAGGGAGATGGCAAATGCTTTTCAATATTCATCAAAAGTTGTTACAAATGAGAGAGGGGTGGGGTATTTATAGACTCCATAATTTTCCTAAGACCAAACTGACCCTGACAAACTAACTAAAGACCACACAGTCCAAGGGAGGGGCGCCCCTGGGCCTAGCCCAATGGATTGGGCCCATTAACCTATCTAACCAACATAATGACTCAATACTTAGGAAAATGACTCAACTACCTAGGTACATGACTCAAAATAAAGGGAAAATTACATGATAATGACTCAAAGAAAATGTGAAGATTACATGACTAGTCTCAAAAATACATGACAAATATAATGGTGCTTGCCGTCGAACAATCCGAGTCTGGAAAAAGAGTGGAGGGACAAGGGATGCCCTCATCATACCCCCGGGGTGGGGAAAACTCGACTCCGTCGAGTATGGGTCCACCAGGGAAGTAGTGCATCGAACTGCAGCTCGGGGCGATCCACGATCTCCATACTCAACCCGCGACTCTAGTCGGGGAACGGTGCTTCAGTCGACAAAGTGACTCGGTCATACCCTCATGCTGGTGATGGGATCTTGCTTGCCTAGTATTGCCGCTGTGTGCTCACGTCGGGCTCTCAGGCTATTTGTGGTGGCACTCCGAGGGTGTCTCTCACAAGGGTAGGTGTAAGCTGGAGGCACTCACTAGGATCCACCGCGGTGCCCTTATAGGGTGCTAGATCCGCCACATGAGAAATGGGGAGAATCCCAAAACTCTTTTGAAAGTTCAACCCATAAGCCGGGTTGCCAAAAGTCACTCAGAACTTGGCAAGGTCCAAGTCCTCGTGCCCTCAATTTGGAGGTGACCCTAGGGTAGAGCCACTCCAAAGTCATCATCGTCAAGTTACCAACTTGGAATTCCAAGTGGCGCTCACGAGTTTTTGCTCGCTTGTTGTGAATCTCACCGCTTGTTGCTTGATACTTGCTTGAATGCATATGCCATGTACTATGACGCGGTGTGAGTTGACAATGTATGGTATGCAAAGGGGGTCCAGGACAACCACATATAGACCTATCATGCATTGATGGTATGAAGACTTTGAAGGATTTGGGAGGACCAGGGCATCCATAGGTGTCCCTCTTGTGAGTGAGTGTGATGAATGTTGGAGGATCCGAACATCCATGAATGCTCCTAACATGCTTGAGATTTATGATGAATGATGGTGGACCATGACAACCAAATATTGACCACTCATATTTTCTTCTTGACATGTGGGTGATATGGATGAATGTACCCGACGGACTAATCATGCCAAGCGGTGTGATGTGCCAAGACATATGAACTCCTTTCCCAAAGATGACTTCCTTATGTGGGATGGTGGGGTGGTCTTTGAGCTTCCACTCAAAAGGGTCGAAGGGATCTAGGTAGGTGGATATAGGGTGGGTCATTTCCTCAATCCCGAGGTGTTTGTTGTCTAAGGTCAATGCTCTCATGGTGTAACCCGATTCCAGGAAGGGAGGAGTTTGGGTCAACATGGGTGGTATGGGTAGGGTGAGGTGAGTGGTGAATAGGGGGAGAGGGTCACATGGAGATTTAGGCTCCCATAGAAAAGGGTCAAAGGGATCATGGTAAGGGTCACCTAGGTAGGGGTACTCCGTGTTCTTAAGGACCTCAAATGGTGAGTCATCCTCCTCCAAGATAATTGGGCCAAGGTTGCTAATGGGTTGGCCAATCAAAGCACTTGGGATCTCAATGGTTGGGGAGTAGACTATGATAGGTTCTTCCTCCATGGGAAGAAGGAGGATGATCTCACTAGTAACTTGGCCATTAGTATAGATGGAAGTGATGGAGCCAATTGTGGGATATGCTAGGCTAATGGTGTTAGTTTCGGGCGGCCTCATGGCTAGCATATTGGTCAAGTGAATTTGCCCATGTAGGTAGTTCACTAAGTCTCCCAAATCTTCCACACAATAGGAAGTTTGATAAGTGACATGTGGCTGAATGGGAATGATTTGAGATTGATATCCCATAGGTAGGTGGCATGGTTGTGAACTAGGAATGGTGAGACTTTTCTTGAGCCATTGGAGTATGGACTTATCTATGGTGAGGTTGGGTGTCTCTAGAGGATCTAGGCTAGGGGTGTGTGAGTTGTTTGGCCTTTGGATTTCCTCTATGTTGGGAGGTGGATCCGGAGGGGCATCTTTTTCCACTTGGGTGGGTGTGGGGGTTGCAACTTCTATTGCTAATGGAGTAGGGGGATCTATGGTGGGTGGTTTGGTGATAGCTAGCGTATGACACTCCCGGGGTGGTGAATAAGCATGGGCTTGGGTTGGGCTAGGAAGGGGAAGTAGAGGAGGCCTAGGTTGGGGAAAGATTGGTGTAGGAAGTGGGAGGTGGGTTGGGTGAGGGGTTTTGGGTTTTGGGGTGGTGGCCATTATGGGCCTTGGTGGAGGGGTGGACATGGTGTCCACATGGTTTTTAATGGTGAGGGTTGGATGAGTGGTGGTCACCATGGAGGGAATTGGGTCGGTTAGGGGTCTCTTGCCCTTGGGATCATTTTGGGTGGAAGTGGGGGCTAAAGGGGCTTGACTAGTGTAGGTTAGGGAAGGGGGTTTTGGTTGGGGTGTGGGGGACCTCATGGGGTTAGGTGGGGAGGTGGAGGTCTTAGGTACTTGGGTTTTAGTGATAAGGGTTTGGACGGGTGGGGTGGGAGGAGTGGGAGTGCTCCTTGGGTTTTGGTGATCCGAGTGAGAAGGGGACACATATCTAGCCCTTAGTTGATCCTTCATGTCCTCCCATGTGGTGAGGGGAGCTTCCCGTCTAATTATCCTTAAGCCCTCAATTTTACACCAATGAGTTTGAGCCCTTTTGGTTAGTTGCATTTTGGCAACCCATGCTTTTTCATCCTTGGAAATATGATACCAATTGAAGTATTGGTCCATTGTAGCTTCCCAATCTAAATATTTGCTAGGAGAGGTCCCATCAAAGGTGGGAAGTGGGAAAGGGGCCATCCTATCGTCCGTCCTTGGGGCGGGCCTATTTTTTCCAAGTTGGTCGAGTCGGCCCGATATGTTATCAAGCCGCTCATTGGCATAGGTCAAGGCTTTCATGAAGTAGTTGATATGGCCCGGGAAGTTATGGGTGTTAGTGGTAGGCATCTTTTGGTGACTTGGACTTATGGAGTGGGCCGATTGGTAAGGTCGATATGAGGTGGCCATATTAGGGGACAAGAGTGATGCATTTGAAGACTCTAAATGCTTAGACATGCCCTAGGACCAACTTGATAGAGACAAGTTGTGAACTTGGCTCTGATACCACTTGATGTGACACCGAACCTTGGACCTATTTTCAAGCATTCAAGTTGAGCAGCGGACTCACACTAGCGAACTCACCCGTTTGGTGCACACTTGTGCCCGTTGGCAACTAAGCGATGTGGGGGAGGGTCCGAGGCGGGACCATGAAGCTCCAATGGTTGGCTAGCTTGTGGAGAACCCCAAATGGGCCTAGGATGCCCAAACCATGGGCGGCCAGCACACCAAGGGTGTGGGTTTAGTGGGTTCACTCTCAACTCGCCCGCGGTGGTCACTCACGGAACTAGCAAGTTGGGCCGAGCTCTCACTCTCCGTCCGACGCAGTACTAGCAATAATACTAAGCTAAGCAAGTGATTAAACCAAGCAAGAGAGGGACTGAGGCTCACCTAGCCGGCGTGAAGACGCCGACTCCGGCCAGAGACGAGGGCGAGCCGGGAGGCGAGGGTATACACCCGATCGCCGCGGCGATGTAGCTTGAACCTGAAATTGAAAGAATTACACCACTACACCTCACGCAGGAGGGATGAACTTGGGGTGGGGATTATTCTTATTACATTCAAAACTACCTCCACGCAGGGAGGGGCCTTCAGCCGGCCAAGCGGGGTGGGGTTTTATGCAAAGGAAAAGCCGATCTTCCGAGTCCGCCGGTTCTGCCAATCTGCAGGTCTGCAGGATAGGGTGTCGCTGTTGACACTGCCACGGGCTCCACGGGGCTCCAAACTTGACGAAACCACTGCCAAAAGTTCCTCAGCTGACAGGGGATGAAGCTTGAATTTTTGGGGAAGCTTTGAGTCTCGGGGCTGACTGCACCGGTGACTGGAACAGGACACCACCGTCTGGTCTCTGGCTGGTATCGGGCTGAAGCAGTAGGTTGCAGAAGTCACTGTGGGCTCTCCCGGACTCCGATTGGAATGAAACTAGCGGTGACGCGAACTTGGTCGGAGTAGCTTCGAGCAGGAGTTGACGGGGATGCAATCCGATGTCAGTGGAGAGAGGAGTGACCGGAGAAATGAAGACTGATCTAACCTGGGACCACAGGGGCAGTCTGCCCTCTCCGACGAAGAAAATTGGAACAGAGGGTTCCAGAGGTCGATTGAGTCCCTTCTTCTTGGAGGTGGCAGCTAGATGGAAGTAGTTTCTCCCCTCCAAAAATGGCGCTCAGAGCCTTCACGAGCTGGCTGTAGCAGAGTCTGGAACCGGGATGGTTGGTTCTGCCTCTGTCTGGTGCAGAACCATGTGACTGGATGCAGGGGGTGCCACGATTGCTACCGAGCTCTGATTGAGGCGAGACTTGAACCGTTGGAACCGTGGTCAAGTCTTCTTTCTTTCGGACTTGACGGCGATGTCGGCAGATGTTGGAGTATACCGGGACGAACAGATGAGCAGAGGGATGTCGGTTCTGGCTCCTGAAAACTGACCTGATGCCTTGGAGTAGAAAATTCGTAACTTCTGATGCCGATATCCAAATGCAGCTCTGCTTCTTGAGGATTAAAGAGGACTTGAGAGGGAAGATTTCTTCTGAAGAACACTTGATCTGAATCCCAAAGGGTTTGCCGTGGTTGAGCTTCCAATCACGTTCTAGTTCCTTGCCTGGGGTCTCCTGCGCAGTCGAGGGAGAATGGATGCTGCGGACTGCTCGGAGCTCGGATGCTGACGAAACCGCCTCGCCTGGAAAGCTCTCTGGAAGACCTTTCCAGAGATGTAGGCCTCGCTACTTGAATCTTTAAGTAACGGTCGTGGCTGCTTCTGCAACTCGTTGTAGTTCTGCTGCCTGAAACAGAGATAGAATGAGGAGATGTGCAAGGGGAGAGCAAGGGAGAGGGGGGGTGAACTTGGTTTGACCAAGGGGAGGTGGGGGACGAATTTGGGAGCTTGGGGGTGGGGGAGATGGAGGGGCACAGCCCTAGGGAGAGGGAAATTCGAATTTGGGCTTTGGGAGGGGTTAATTCAGCCTTGGGAAGGTGGTGGGGTGCTTTGGAAAGTGGAAAGGTGCCTAGGAGAAGGGGTTTCCACCTAGGGGTTGGAGGGGGAGTTGAATGAGTGCATGGGGAAGGGGAAGGGGCCTTAATGAGGGGTGAATGGGGAGGAGAGAGAGTGAATTTCGAAATTGGGGTGGGGAGGAGAGAGAGAGAGGGGGTACAACCCACTTAGAGAGAGTGATAGTAAGAGAGAGAGAGAGAGAGGGAGATATTGAGAGGGAGATGGCAAATGCTTTTCAATATTCATCAAAAGTTGTTACAAATGAGAGAGGGGTGGGGTATTTATAGACTCCATAATTTTCCTAAGACCAAACTGACCCTGACAAACTAACTAAAGACCACACAGTCCAAGGGAGGGGCGCCCCTGGGCCTAGCCCAATGGATTGGGCCCATTAACCTATCTAACCAACATAATGACTCAATACTTAGGAAAATGACTCAACTACCTAGGTACATGACTCAAAATAAAGGGAAAATTACATGATAATGACTCAAAGAAAATGTGAAGATTACATGACTAGTCTCAAAAATACATGACAAATATAATGGTGCTTGCCGTCGAACAATCCGAGTCTGGAAAAAGAGTGGAGGGACAAGGGATGCCCTCATCACCGTTGGCCGTGAATGAGAGCCCGATCCTTAAGCTCCTTTACTATAAGTGATCACCGTGGGAAAAGAGTGGAACCCGTGCCCTCGGCACGACATCGGCTCCCTTGAATTGGGCTGCCATTACCCTTGGGAATCAACTTAGGCCTTGCTGGCCCTCTACCAGAAAGGGCCCAGCCCACACAACCTCCACTTGGCATTGCCAAGTTACCCCGGGTCTTGGTGAGCATCAGGTGAGCGGCCGCCGACATCGGTCTGTTTGATTGCGATTGTGCTTGTTTGTTTAAGTCCTAGGTTGTGTCACATCAGATTTATTAACACCAACCCCGAGGGACGAGATCCGCTCGGGGGCAAATGAGCGATTAAAGCAACAAGAGGTTTCAAAACCGGCGCGACCATGTAAGGAAGGTTTATACGGCGCGATAAAGCGTAGGTGTAAGCTTTTAATCCGGCGCGGCCATCATGGATATTAACACGGCGCGAAGGCTTGAGGGCGCGCCGGGTTAAGGCCGCGCCGTTTTAGCTTATTTTCGATGAATTTCGAATCATTTGAGTTTGTTAAGTTTATGTTGAGGGTTTTGAAGCCATTTGAGGCAAATTGTTTGTTAAATTGAAGTCCAGAACCCTGAGGGATGGTGTGATAAGCCAGTGCAAGGTTCCTACTCGAGCACCGAGATAATTGGGTCCAGAATGAGTATTTCGTTATGGTTTATTCATTATTAATCTGTCCAAAATTGGACAGCATCTCCCCTGAACCTGAAGAGTTGCAGGGGAGAAGCGGGGTCATGCTCACCTATGGAACAAGCCCCTAAACCGCTGGTCTACACGAAGGCAGCCAGCAAACCCCATTGGATAGGATACCGCAAGGACTAGCCTACTAGGGGCACCAAGGTTCCATAAGGGAAAAGACAGAGAGATGAAGCCATTGATGATGGGAGCATCACCCCGAGGACTAGCCTGCGAGGGGTGGACAACCCACAATTTGTGACTCATCCCGCAGAGGAACTGACCATTGGGAGAATGGGACTCCGAGGGCTAGCCTACAAGGAGCACACATCCCCCCGGTCTCGATCGGGTCTTAATTTGTTGGGGCTAAGTTCGTTGAACCAGGACCCCTATCATTGTCTGCAATGGCTTCGAGGAAGTGCCTACCATCGAGAGATAGAGCCCCCCGGTCGCCCAACAACTTCAGGAAGCAGCAGGGGAATGTCCCCCTCCCTGGGTGATCGAAACGGCGAGAAACCTCGGAACAGTTTGGATGATCGTGATGCACAGATGCAGTAAATGCATAAACGAGACGGGCTCGTTGCAGGGGCATATGCTTGAACAATTGGAAAGCAACGTTCAGGGGATGGACCCTGCACATGATGGAGAGAGGCACGCGCAGAAGCACGGCTCCATCCGAGAAGAAAAGGGGATGCGAGAACCCTTGAATCAAACATGAAGATGAGCGAAAGAGAAGCCCTCGGGGAGGGGTATTTCTATAGCCCACGATGACTCGGGGCATGATGCAGACCTCGGGGAAACCGGAATTACAGCTATGCCGAGAAGAACCCAGACACGGGCGTTGGCGTAGATAGAAAGGGGGGAAGTTGAGGATCATTCATCCGACCTGTTAATCCAAGCATTCAACATATATATATTAACACCCCAGAAACGAGGATGATTCAGCATTTACATCGTAAGAACATGACACCGGCACCATTGCTCAGTCGCCGTTCACTGATAGCGGAGGCAGAGGATGTGCAGGGCACAACAACTGGGGAAAGGGAAAAAGAGAAAATCACATAGAAGGGGGAGGAGAATAGGCTCATATCATCGCCACTCCTCCCCCTCTCGCTTACATCCGATGGGTAGGAAATTCAGAAGAAGAAATCTACGGAAAGCAGAAGAGGGACCGGCAACGGCGCCCACCTGTTTCTGAAACAGGGTATCGTAGAGGAAGAAGACGACCGGCGGAAGTTCCTCCAAAGGAACCCTTCTCTCTCTGCTTCAGTAGAAAAAACTCTCCAGAAGCCTTTCTCTCCCTCCGCTCTTCTCTTTTTTCTCAATCGATCTGTTTCTCCTCCTCTGTGTCCTCCCGTTCTTCTCTCTCTTTTCTTCCAATCGAACCTCACCCGTTTATATAACAGGTTGGAGGCTTTGCATCCGGCGTGAGCTTTTGGCGCGTCGGGAGGAGTCTTCATCAACCTATCGCGCCGGTTTAAGACGCCATCCGATAGAGTGACTTGCGCGCCGTGATGAGGGCGGAAGGTAGGGGATTTAGCGCGCCGGGATCAGGGGCATCGAATGAGGGGCGCGCCGGTTTAAGGCACGCCAGGCTAATGCTCCTAGTGTGCTTCAAGCCAGTCGATGTGTAACACCCGGTATTTTTAGGCTAAATAGGAACCAAATATTTATGATATATATACATATATATAAAGATAATTTACAGTTGATGACATTTACTTTTCCTATAAATAGGTGATGATGTTGAGTAAATAAGAATTCAGGTATATTATTATTAGAGTATACAAATGTGAAGTTAATATTCCTTTTTTTGGAAATAAAATGTGAACATGTTACTAGATCGAAACCTATCTCTGACACCTGAAATGATAATAATTTATAAATATATTTAGAGTTTGACTTAAATCTGAAATTCTAAATTAATAGTGGGTTAAAAGATCATTAATGGAGCTTAGCACTAAAATACATATCACCCAATATAAGGGCCTTAACCTATTACTAAACTCATACACATTAATGGGCCTTAAAACCATGTACCTCCATGTGCCAGCCCATGGAGTATATATAAATACTCACAAAACTAACCCACATACGTATATACTAAATGGTCATTTTCTAACCCAAAGCCCAAGGCCCCTATACACTAACCAACCCATATAGGTGTATATCTAAAACCCAAACCCCATGTGTGCAAGGCTTTTCTTCCAAAAATCAAAACTCACGTGAAAGCCAACCTAACAAACTCATAATGGGCTTAAAACAAATCATGTATATGCTGCTTTATAAAACCTTAAAACCCAACAACCAACCAAGAACCTTGATGCATGCCATTCGATTACCCAAACCCATTGTGACCCACTTGCACCCTAAACCCACGTACGATTCTCACAAAGCTAACCTAACCTGCATGCTCCGACGAACTAGTTATTAGGGTCTCATGTTGTAAAACCAAGCATGCGGCTGTTAAAATGGAAAGGTAAATAACAAGCACAGAAGGTTTTAAACCCTTCCGTTTCCGAACAAACGAACCCCTCTAGAAGCTGAATGACCTTATAAAAAATCATCACCCCATCGATCGTAACAGCGGTTGCACTGCATCATCGTCCTCCTGCTATTGCCGTTGTCAAATGAGGGCGACGTCTGCATCCATCTACTTCCTACTGTAAGAAAGCGGCATCCCACTGCTTCCTCTTCTTCTTATTCATCTTCCTATACCACGTTGTTCACGTCGGAAAGGTATGTTTTCTCAAGTTTCGTAGCCCAAACAAACTTAAACCATGATTTAAGGCCAACATGATAGATGAAATCATCTTATATCATGCATTTTTATCATACATATGATTATCGGTGTGTTCTGAATTTTTACAGTAATTAACGCCCCTTTCTAGGGCGTTATTTCATTTTGACGCCCATCAAAACGGTCGTCAAATCTCATTTGGAATTGACGACTTCGCATACGTCGTAATTTCTGGAATTGACGCCACTGTTAAGGACGTTATAAAAGCAAAACGTGACAATCACAAGGGCGTTAATTAACAAATTCAAAAAAAATGATCAGTGACAGTCGTCAATTATATATATGAGGGTTATGAGCTTTTCGCATTTTACAGTTGTTAATGGATATAGAAGTATCCTTTCGCCATGAAAATTTTTGGGCGTACTATTGGGATGGGGACCGAGGTAGTGGAAGTGGTTGCACCATTTTTTATGCCCCCTAGTGCAAGATCCCCCGTCTCTCATCGAAAAATTATTTTGAACATATGGTTAGGTAGAGTTTTTCGAGCCGGTCATTTTGGTATATTATAAGCAATATTCCGACATCATTTAGTATAGAAACAGGAGGCTTGAAAAAATCGATTTTTTTGAATAACGACCCAAACATGGTCGTTACTTAACATTCTGACGCCCATACTCCTAGGCGACAGATTAACTATTTATATATATATATATATATATATATATATCATGTAGGCAGATCTTTGAAAATCCATTATTATTAGAATACATAACAGAAAATTATGAAAAAATTATGTTTGGAATCCTTGTATTTTTCTCCTAATTATCATATATTCTTTTTCCTTAAATTATTTTTAATAAATCAATGTGCCTTTTAATGTATGTTTTTGAGTTTGTTCAAATAAATAGATATAAATGTGAACTCTTGTTAAATAAATTTATTTAAAAATCATGAAAATTAACGTTCCCCAAGAGGATGCTAATTAATAAATGACAGCACCCACGGGCGTTAAATAATATAAGTTTATTTAATTATAGTTAATTATAAGGTAGGATGGACATGAACTCTATGATTAACACATTCTTATTCTCACCGTTTTCTCCCGTTTTTGACCCATACCGCAGGTCTTTTGGCACTCTCATCTCACGTTCGTAGATGGAGTCCCTGTTTCATGATTGGTTCACGCATACCCCTCAACTCTTGGTGACATACGAGCCCTCTGTTGGACATTCCGTTCCTTCGGACTGGCGAGTTAGTCATTGGGACCTCCGTAAGTCTCCTCGTAGCCTTAGATTCCCTCAAGACCGACTGAGCTGGTTGTACCTTAACCACCTTGTACCTTTTGATTGCCACGTCTTGTGGTAACCCGGCCCTCTCATAGTGCCATCTTGGTCCATGAGAGAAGGATCTTAGCCTGTGGAATGATGATATTCCACTAGGCAATGTCTTGGATTGAGCCCCTTATAGATGGGGTCAATCTCTCAGCTTGATTCATGTCCCTTGATTGGTGACAAGTTTAGTCATCCACTCAAGTTATCACGGCTACCTAGTTAAGGTACCGAATCTACCCAGGTTATCGACATGTCATGTTTCTCGTTCGTTTTTATTATTGTCTATCTAATATTTTTTCTTGAATTCCGTGGAACATATCCAGGAATCTACCTTGATATCCTACATAAGTTTGTTCTTGGAAATCCATGGCTATCACTAAAGTGGTTGTCTAGATATTTACATGTAACAATGCCTGCGTATTTAAGGGCCCGATCTGGTCCTGGGAGGAGCACCCGAAAGTACTTGTGCCCATGGGAGTTATATTGATCACGGTGTGGCATTGCACCGAAGTACTTGCTTGAATCGACGACACTCCACTATATCTCTATCTCTCTCTCACGTGCTAGACTTGATTGACTTGACATGACTTGCGTGGCCCGGAATGGGAAAAGTACTTGCTTGCTAATAGCCATTATCTCATGACATGAAAGACTTTATTGATATACTTGGTACTCGTTCAAATACTTGAAATCTTGAATACTTGAAGTTTCCCTATCTTAGATCAACAGTTATTTCCTCTCGTTATCATGTTCAATTGCAGAGCACTTCATTTTTACATGATTGACGTGCTAGACTTGCATTTTTATTTGAAAAAGGTAATTACTTAAACCAGTTGCTAGTTCTTGAGATATAATTCCTACTGAGCGTTCGCTCATCAAGTTCTTTTCCCCAACTTTTCAGGTAATGCAGACCCTGACTCGGACTCGGATGGGCAGGAGCAAGAGTGACGAGCGTAGAACCTACAAGCGTCATGCTATTGCACTCTATCGTGTCATGTCGTCCCTAGTTTATTCTTGGAGTCTTGTTATTAGAACTTATGTCATTGCAAGATTTGTAATAATTAAGGCTTGTGGGCCTATTTAGACTTGTTAAGTCCTGGAGTTGTGACATTGTTTATTGGATTTAAGTCGTTGTCAAGGGTATCAGTATTTGGTCTTATTTTAAATTCTTATCTTATTGCGCACTCTATTTTGATGTCAAAATTCTACTTGCTCTGATTGACATGATTGATATAAACTCGTCACGTTCTCCCGGGTTCCTTCCGCGCTCGGGGCGTGACAGTTTTTGTGGTATCAGAGCCTAGGATTTCAAATTCCTAGGAAACCCAAGTCCAAGGATAGGTCTATCCCCAAACTGTGAGGATGGGTAGTGCCGTGGGTATAAGTCCTTGTGCCATGGGTATAAGTCCTTGTAGGGCTTCCAACTACAAATTCCAACATGAAACTAATTAAGGTTAAATTCTTGTAGGACTATGGCTGCTGAACGCGCACAATGGCGTGAGATGCAACGAACTGTTCAAGGCCTGACCCAGGCCTTGCAACAGGTGGCTCAAGGTGGGGCACACCATGGTGCTGGCGACCTCCATCGGAGCTTTAGAAATCTCAACCCTCCAAGATTCTCAGGTTCATCAAATCCCGAGGATGCGGAGAATTGGATAAAAGAGATCGAGCGAATCTTCCGCGTCATGCAATGCGCAGATGGTGAAAAGGTGCTTGTGACTACGTTCCAATTGGAACGTGACGCCCGTGCTTGGTGGGAGTCCGTCGAGGCCACCCTGCTTGAAGATCATGTTTCATGGGCCGAATTTGTCGAGCACTTCAATAGCAAATACTTCTCAGACCGTGTTTAGGAGAAAAAGGCCGCGGAATTTGCTGCCTTGAAGCAACGATCCCTATCGGTAGCTGACTATGAAGCCCAGTTCTCTAGGCTATCTAGATATGCACCACATTTAGTATGCACTGAAAAGATGAAGGCAAGAAGGTTCTTGAATGGGTTACGACCCCAGTATATCACCCAGCTCGCTCCCTTGGATATTCAAGTGTACTCAGAGATGGTGCGGCGTACCCAGTTGCTAGAAGACGCCACAGAACTGTCTGACAAAATCCGTGGTAAGGATAAAAGGGAGAATGTCACAAGCCCCAACACTTTTAAACCATCCTTCAAAAAGCGGACCAATAATGGAGGCGAACCCTCCAAGGTGAAGAAATTCAAGAAGGGCAACAACAAACCTTTCTCCATCACGGCACCACCAAAGGAGAATTGTAAATATTGCGATAAGCCGGGTCATAAGCTGCGGAATGCTGGAGAAGGCTCGGAGCATGCCTTCGTTATGGGAGTAAAGAACACCGTATTCCCGACTGTCCAATGATGAATGAGCAAAGTGAGCCGGAGACAAAGGAAGAGAAGCGTCCGGCAAAGAAGCAAGGACATTTACAAGCTCTCCAAGAGACGGACCAACCGAGGGAGGGTTGGTGGAAGGTATTTTGACTGTCTGTTCTAAATCTGCTCAAGTACTGTTTGATACTGGCGCCACACATTCTTTTGTTTCAAAGAAATTTGTTGCTTCATTCTCTATGGAACCTGAATGGATAGACTTGGTATTTTCTACCCCGTTAGGGAATGAGTCTGATGTCACTTTCCATTACCCAAACTGCAAGATTATAGTTAAAGGCCACAACTTACCTGCAGATTTAATCTGCTTAGACTTGAAGGAGTATGATGTAATTTTAGGGGCCGATTGGCTATCCACCCATCGGGCAACTGTAGACTGCCGAAATGGAAAAGTAACTTTTGTGGATTTCCCGGAGTTAACTTACATTACTCCCCGAAGAGATCACCAGTCATCTCTGCTCTTCGAGCCCACAAACTTATCAACAAAGGATGCGAGGCATTCTAGCATTTGTAACTGCCACGGAGGCTAAGATAGCTAGACTAGAAGACATTCAAGTGGTTCGGGAGTTTCCCGATGTTTTTCCTGAAGACTTGCCTGGCTTGCCACCAGAGAGAGAAGTCTCATTCACTATAGACCTTGTCCGGGTGTCGGACCTGTCTCCAAAGCACCCTACAGAATGTCCCCCGCAGAATTGAAGGAATTGAAGGAACAGCTAATGGAGCTATTGAAGAAAGGATTTATCAGACCAAGTACTTCCCCATGGGGAGCACCAGTGCTGTTCGTCAAGAAGAAGGATGGATCGATGAGGCTGTGCATCGATTATCGGCAGCTGAACCACCTCACTATCAAGAATAAATACCCGCTACCAAAAATTGATGAACTCTTCGATCAGATTTCTGGAGCAAAGTATTTCTCAAAAATTGATCTTCGATCGGGTTATCACCAATTGAGGATCAAGGACGAGGATATTCACAAAACTGCATTCCGAAGCAGGTACGGGCATTATGAATTTACTGTTATGCCTTTTGGACTAACAAATGCCCCTGCAGCTTTTATGCAGCTTATGAATAGCATCTTTAGACCGCATCTGGATAAATTTATTGTGGTTTTTATCGATGATATCCTGATATATTCAAAGTCTGAAGAGGAGCATGAAGCGCATTTAAAGATAGCATTACAGATATTGAGGGATAATCAATTATATGCCAAACTTAGCAAATGCGAGTTTTGGTTAGAAGAAGTGTCCTTCTTAGGACACGTAATTTCAAAGGATGGAATCTCAGTGGACTCGGCAAAGGTCGAAGCAGTAAAGAAATGGGAACAATCGACAAATACAACAGAAATCAGGAGTTTCCTTGGTCTTGCTGGTTATTACCGGCGTTTTATTAAAAACTTCTCGAAGATTGCAGTACCACTCACCAGGATGACTCGCAAGGAAGTGCCATATGAGTGGAATGAGGAATGTGAACAAAGTTTCCAAACGTTGAAGGACCATTTGACCACTGCTCTAGTCTTGGCCCTTCCTATTGAAGGAGAGAAGTATGAGGTATATACTGATGCTTCCGGTATTGGCCTCGGTTGTGTGTTAATGCAACAGGGAAGAGTTATTGCGTACTCTTCTAGGCAGTTGAAGAAGCATGAGGAAAACTACCCGGTGCATGACTTGGAGTTGGCCGCGGTAGTAATTGCACTAAAAATTTGGAGACACTATCTCTACGGAGAATAATTCACAATATTCTCCGATCATCAGAGCCTCAAATATCTATTCTCTCAAAAGGAGCTTAATATGAGGCAACGTCGATGGCTGGAATATTTAAAGGACTTTGATTTCACTATTCATTATCACCCCGGTAAAGGGAATTCGGTAGCCGACGCCTTGAGTCGAAAGCCGAGAGCCCTTATAGCTAGCTGTATGATACGGGAATGGAAACTATTAGAGGAATTCTCTAGATTAAATATAAGCACAGACCAGAAAGATGGGTGCATTACTCTCTCTCACATGAGTGTGCATCCGGACTTGCTATCCGAAATCAAGAAGTTACAAGATGAAGATCTTGGAATGATTGAAATCAGGGAGAAACTAGATCAAAGAATCGGGTTCAAGATAGCAATTGATGGAAGACTAATGTTTCAGGAAAGGACATGTGTTCCGGACTGTCCTGAGTTGAAAAGGAAGATTCTAGATGAAGCTCACCGCTCTAGGTATACCATTCATCTTGGAGCAACTAAGATGTACAAAGATCTAAAAAGAACTTTCTGGTGGCCGAACATGAAGAGGGAGGTATCGAACTTTGTGTCTCACTGTCTCACGTGCCAACAAGTGAAAGCAGAACACCAAAGGCCCGCCGGAGAGTTACACCCCCTTGATATTCCCAAATGGAAATGGGAAGGAATTGGTATGGATTTCATCATGGGATTGCCTAAATCTAGAGGCGGACATGATGGTATTTGGGTAATCATCGATCGACTAACCAAGTCGGCGCATTTCTTGCCAATTAAAAGTCGATTGTTGATCGATGTTTTGGCCGCATTATACATTAAGGAGATCGTGAGATTGCATGGAGTCCCAACATCAATCGTGTCTGACCGAGACCCTCGCTTCACTTCTCATTTCTGGAAGGGTCTACAACACTCTTTGGGGACGAAGCTCAACTTCAGTACTGCTTTCCATCCCCAGACCGATAGTCAGACCGAGAGAACAAACCAAATAGTTGAAGACATGTTACGGGCTTGCATTATTGATTTTGGCGGAGGTTGGCATGATCATTTGCCTCTAGCCAAGTTTGCATACAACAATAGCTATCAAGCCAGTATACAGATGGCTCCATTTGAAGCCTTGTATGGTAGGAGTTGCTGATCTCCTATATGCTGGGATGAAGTTGGCGAGAAGCAACTACTAGGGCCTGATATGGTAAGAAACACAACAGAAAAGGTTGAACTTATCCGAGAGAGACTCAAAGTGGCACAATCCAGACAGAAATCTAATGCAGATAATAGAAGAAGGGAATTAGAGTTCCAAGTTGGAGACCATGTTTACCTCAAGGTCTCACCCGGTCGAGGAATAAGAAGGTTCGGGGTTAAAGGCAAGCTTACACCGAGATTCATTGGTCCACTCGAAATATTAGAAAGAGTTGGCGAGGTAGCCTATCGTCTTGCTTTGCCTCCACAACTGTCGGAAGTGCACAATGTGTTCCACATTTCCATGCTGAAGAAATATGTGCACGACCCTTTCCACGTCATTGATCATAGTAACTTAATGATTCAAAAGGATCTCACTTATGAACAAAAGCCAATGAAGATTCTTGATCAAGAGGTCCGAGTCTTAAGAAACAAGACCATTCCCATGGTTAAAGTGCAGCGGAACAAATGCCAGGAACAAGAAGCAACATGGGAAACTGAAGAATCTATGCGAAGAAGATATCCTGAATTATTCTAGACTGTAAGTACGCTATACCCTCCATGTCTCCATTCACGCAATTGAATTTGGGGACCAAATTCTTTTAAGTGGGGGAGGGTGTAACACCTGGTATTTTTAGGCTAAATATGAACCAAATATTTATGATATATATACATATATATAAAGATAATTTACAGTTGATGACATTTACTTTTCCTATAAATAGGTGATGATGTTGAGTAAATAAGAATTCAGGTATATTATTATTAGAGTATACAAATGTGAAGTTAATATTCCTTTTTTTGGAAATAAAATGTGAACATGTTACTAGATCGAAACCTATCTCTGACACCTGAAATGATAATAATTTATAAATATATTTAGAGTTTGACTTAAATCTGAAATTCTAAATTAATAGTGGGTTAAAAGATCATTAATGGAGCTTAGCACTAAAATACATATCACCCAATATAAGGGCCTTAACCTATTACTAAACTCATACACATTAATGGGCCTTAAAACCATGTACCTCCATGTGCCAGCCCATGGAGTATATATAAATACTCACAAAACTAACCCACATACGTATATACTAAATGGTCATTTTCTAACCCAAAGCCCAAGGCCCCTATACACTAACCAACCCATATAGGTGTATATCTAAAACCCAAACCCCATGTGTGCAAGGCTTTTCTTCCAAAAATCAAAACTCACGTGAAAGCCAACCTAACAAACTCATAATGGGCTTAAAACAAATATTGTATATGCTGTTTTACAAAACCTTAAAACCCAACAACGAACCAAGAACCTTGATGCATGCTATTCAATTACCCAAACCCAATGTGACCCACTTGCACCCTAAACCCACGTACGATTCTCACAAAGCTAACCTAACCTGCATGCTCCGACGAACTAGTTATTAGGGTCTCAAGTTGCAAAACCAAGCATGCGGCTGTTAAAATGGAAAGGTAAATAAAAAGCACGGAAGGTTTTAAACCCTTTCGTTTCCGAACAAACGAACCCCTCTAGAAGCTGAATGACCTTATAAAAAATCATCACCCCATCGATCGTAACAGCGGTTGCACTGCGTCATCGTCGTCCTGCTATTGCCGTTGTCAAACGAGGGCGACATCTGCATCCATCTACTTCCTACTGTGAAGAAAGCGGCATCCCACTGCTTCCTCTTCTTCTTATTCATCTTCCTATACCACGTTCTTCACGTCGGAAAGGTAGGTTTTCTCAAGTTTCGTAGCACAAACAAAGTTAAACCATGATTTAAGGCCAACATGATAGATGAAATCATCTTATATCATGCATTTTATCATACATATGATTGTCGGTGTGTTCTGAATTTTTACAGTAATTAACGCCCCTTTCTAGGGCGTTATTTCATTTTGACGCCCATCAAAACGATCGTCAAATCTCATTTGGAATTGACGACTTCGCATACGTCATAATTTCTGGAATTGACGCCACTGTTAAGGACGTTATAAAAGTAAAACGTGACAATCACAAGGGCGTTAATTAACAAATTCAAAAAAAATTGATCAGTGACAGTCGTCAATTATATATATGACGGTTATGAGCTTTTCGCATTTTACAGTTGTTAATAGATATAGAAGTATCCTTTCGCCATGAAAATTTTTGGGCGTACTATTGGGATGGGGACCGAGATAGTGGAAGTGGTTGCACCATTTTTTATGCCCCCTAGTGCAAGATCCCCCGTCTCTGATCGAAAAATTATTTTGAACATATGGTTAGGTAGAGTTTTTCGAGCCAGTCATTTTGGTATATTATAAGCAATATACCGACATCATTTAGTATAGAAATAGGAGGCTTGAAAAAATCGATTTTTTTGAATAACGACCCAAACATGGTCGTTACTTAACATTCTGACGCCCATACTCCTAGGCGTCAGATTAACTATTTATATATATATATATAAATATATATCATGTAGGCAGATCTTTGAAAATCCATTATTATTACAATACATAACAAAAAATTATGAAAAAATTATATTTGGAATCCTTGTAATTTTCTCCTAATTATCATATATTCTTTTTCCCTGAATTATTTTTAATAAATCAATGTGCCTTTTAATGTATGTTTTTGCATTTGTTCAAATAAATAGATATAAATGTGAAATCTTGTTAAATAAATTTATTTAAAAATCATGAAAATTAACGTTCCCCAAGAGGATGCTAATTAATAAATGACAGCACCCACGGGCGTTAAATAATATAAGTTTACTTAATTATAGTTAATTATAAGGTAGGATGGACATCAACTCTATGATTAACACATTCTTATTCTCACCGTTTTCTCCCGTTTTTGACCCATACCGCGGGTCTTTTGGCACTCTCATATCACTTCCGTAGATGGAGTCCCTGTTTCATGATTGGTTCACGCATACCCCTCAACTCTTGGTGACATACGAGCCCTCTGTTGGACATTCCGTTCCTTCGGACTGGCGAGTTAGTCATTGGGACCTCCGTAAGTCTCCTCGTAGCCTTGGATTCCCTCAAGGCCGACTGAGCTGGTTGTACCTTAACCACCTTGTACCTTTTGATTGCCACGTCTTGTGGTAACTCGGCCCTCTCATGGTGCCATCTTGGTCCATGAGAGAAGGATCTTAGCCTGTGGAATGATGATATTCCACTAGGCAATGTCTTGGATTGAGCCCCTTATAGATGGAGTCAATCTCTCAGCTTGATTCATGTCCCTTGATTGGTGACAGGTTTAGTCATCCACTCAAGTTATCACGGCTACCTAGTTAAGGTACCGAATCTACCCAAGTTATCGACATGTCATGTTTCTCGTTCATTTTTATTATTGTCTATCTAATATTTTTTCTTGAATTCCGTGGAACATATCCAGGAATCTACCTTGATATCCTACATAAGTTTGTTCTTGGAAATCCATGGCTATCACTAAAGTGGTTGTCTAGATATTTACATGTAACAATGCCTGCGCATTTAAGGGCCTGATCTGGTCCTGGAAGGAGCACCCGAAAGTACTTGTGCCCATGGGAGTTATATTGATCACAGTGTGGCATTGCACCGAAGTACTTGCTTGAATCTACGACACTCCACTATATCTCTATCTCTCTCTCACGTGCTAGACTTGATTGACTTGACATGACTTGCGTGGCCTGGAATGGGCAAAGTACTTGCTTGCTAATAGCCATTATCTCATGACATGAAAGACTTTATTGATATACTTGGTACTCGTTCAAATACTTGAAATCTTGAATACTTGAAGTTTCCCTATCTTGGATCAACAGTTATTTCCTCTCGTTATCATGTTCAATTGCATAGCACTTCATTTTTACATGATTGACGTGCTAGACTTGCATTTTTATTTGAAAAAGGTAATTACTTAAACCAGTTGCTAGTTCTTGAGATATAATTCCTACTGAGCGTTCGCTCATCAAGTTCTTTTCCCCAACTTTTCAGGTAATGTAGACCCTGACTCGGACTCGGATGGGCAGGAGCAAGAGTGACGAGCGTAGAACCTACAAGCGTCATGCTATTGCACTCTATCGTGTCATGTCGTCCCTAGTTTATTCTTGGAGTCTTGTTATTGGAACTTATGTCATTGCAAGAATTGTAATAATTAAGGCTTGTGGGCCTATTTAGACTTGTTAAGTCCTGGAGTTGTGACATTGTTTATTGGATTTAAGTCGTTGTCAAGGGTATCAGTATTTGGTCTTATTTTAAATTCTTATCTTATTACGCACTCTATTTTGATGTCGAAATTCTACTTGCTCTGATTGACATGATTGATATAAACTCGTCATGTTCTCCCGGGTTCCTTCCGTGCTCGGGGCGTGACATGATGAGTCTGGGGATGATTCCGGGAGTCACCGTGATCATTATCTCGCCAATGCCCCTCGAAACCTTGGCGGGATGTCTTGTCGAAGCTCCCAGGTCGACGTACGGCCGTTCCTGAGACTCTAGATAGCCTTGATTTGATCGTACGGGCTTTCTGCCGACATGGCCTTCGGCTCTACGATCCATGCTGTTGGTCCGGCCTGGCTCGTACCCAAGCTCCTTAGGGGGTTGGATGACACCAGGGATAATTCCGCCTGCGCTGGGCGATCATTCGGCCACTAACGAGCCCATCATGTCGGGAAGCCGTACCCGTGCCGGGTGATCGGGATCTTCTGCCGTCAGAGCTTTCGGTCCTCCATCTCGGAGAGCCAGGGGGGACTCCTTTATCTTCAGGAGAGCCTTTCATGAGGTGGGTAGCCACCAGGTAGACCGTCGACCTTGGTCGGACAACGGGTGTAGTGTATGCAGCCTGACAAACTCGATGCCGGTTCATTGGGCAGGCTTGGTCGCACTGTCGGTTGGTTGTGGATTCATCTCGGCTCTCCTGAGGTGAAGTCCCCACGTCCATACAGAATGGCTCGAGGCTCTGGCAGCTTGAGAAATCCTCGATGTGTTGATCTTTATCGACTCCCGCGCTTCGGTGGGCCGGCTCATTCGTCCTTATGGCTTGGTCGCCGATGATCATATTTTAGGTGCCAACAATATTTCTCTTCAGTTCTGACCAGTCTCCGACTGAGGTAATAGAGGGCTTGCTCTTTCCCTTCTTCATTATTCTAGGCCAGCATTGCCCCCAGAGAATTATGTGTAGCTGCTATATACAATATCAATGGTCATCCTTTCACCGGTGCGCCCAGCACTGGAGGAGTTTTCAGATAGTCTTTCAGCTTGTCAAAGGCCGTCTGGCAATCTTCATCCCAATAAAAGGGAACCTCTTTCATCATCAACTTGTGAAAAGGCTGACATCGCCCTGACAAATTGGAAATGAACCGCCGGATATAAGCCAAGCGGCCCTAAAGTGATCTCAGCTCGGAGATGTTCCTTGGTGGAGGTAACTCCTGAATTGCTTTGATCTTTGCGGGGTCTATCTCGATTCCCCGATATCGGACGATGAAGCCCAAGAATTTTCCGCTCGACACTCCGAACGCGCATTTCATAGGGTTCATCTTCAGCTCATGCTGCCTCATCTTTTGAAAAATAATCCGGAGGTTTTGCAGATGATCTTCTTTTCTTCTGGTTTTGACCACCAGGTCGTCTATGTAGCATTCGACCTTGTGGTAGAGCAGCTCGTCAAAGATCTTGGTCATTGCGTGCTGATAGGTTGCGCCAGCATTTTTCAGTCCGAACGGCATTCTCTTGTAATGATAAATGCCTTTAGGAGTTCGGAAAGTAGTATGGACTCGGTCATGCTCCACAATCCAAATCTGATTGTAACCGGAAGACCCATCCATGAATGACAGGGCTTCATGGCCGGTTGTAGCATCAATCATGACCTCGGTTATTGGCACCGGGAAGTCATCTTTGGGGCAGGCTTTATTTAGATCTCGGAAGTCGACACATATCCGGATCTATCCATTCTTCTTCTTCACGGGGATGATATTCGCCAGCCATGTAGTGTACTGGTTTTTTTCAACAAATCCCACGTCAATGAGCTTGTCGACTTCAGCACAAATTTGGGTGATGAGCTCTGGCCTCATGCGCTGTGGTGGTTGCTTCACTGGCTCGGCCTCAGGGCTGATTGTTAGCTCATGTTGTGAGACAGCGGGGATTAGACCTGGCATCTCTTTGTAAGTCCAGGCGAAGCAATCCCGGTATTCTAGCAGCAGCTGGATGTACAGCTCCTGTTCTTCTGGGGATAGTTGGGCGCTGAGGAAAGTGGGCCTAGGGTCCTCCTCATTTCCTAGGTTGACTTCTATTAGTTCATCGACTGTGGCCTGGCCTCCGTCTTCTATCTCCTGAGGTGCCGGTTGGAGGTCAACAAAGTCTGGAATACCATCTTGAGGGTCGAGCACTTCGACTTCCTCGTCAGACACCGCTAGAGCTTCTTGAGGCTTCTTTATTTCTTGTGCTAGCGGCTGGGTGGATCGTTCTATTAGCCAATCCATCGCCGTTGCAGCTCTTGAGGGCGAGAGAGCAGCTTCAGTGTTTGTAGATGGGGTTGCAACCATGACAGGCTGGTAATTGTTTATTGCCGGGCTTGGACAACATCCCGGTTTTGTAGCAGAAGTTGAGGAGGTCTCGCCTTCTGGGGCAGTTGTATCTTCCGTAGAAGTGGCTTTTTCTTTCTTGGCAGCTAGTTCCCCTTGATTGGAGTCGACCAAGGCTTCCCTGATTGACAGAAAGGGTGTTGAAGTCATCATTAGTAGGACCCCTGTGGAGGGAGAGACTCCTGCTTCTTGAATGTCTTCGGCTTCGCTGCTGCTAGCCGTATCAGATTCGGCTTGAAGGGCCGCTTCTTCAGGATGAACTTGCTCCCAGCATCGGCAAGGGGCCGAGGTTTCTACTTCTTGATTCCCGGACCGAGCCAGTTCAAGATATTCGGCTTCCACCGGATACTCATCAAAGGTTGCCCCCAGAGGGCTATGATCAGTAGGATAGAAGGCAGAGATAGTATCCACCTCGTACCGCCCACTGTAATAATATTCCTCCAGGGTAAAGCCCAACCCTGGATGCTGAGAGACACGTCTCATTTCCTTATCCAAATTTGCGGGATACCACATCTTCTGGAAAGCTTCTTTGCGCTTTTGAGACTGATCGGGAGGAATGTGTTGCTTCTGAAACATCTTGGCCATCCAATCAGTTGCAAATGCCAGGCCTTGGACAGAAACCCGCGGGTTGCTTAGATCTTCGGGGAGGCTACAGTCTGTGTCTTCCCGAGTAGGATGCTCCTCAGCTGTATAGAACAAGCTGCTGGGCCCATCTTCTTGTGTCACCTCCCAAGCTTTGAAAGGTTCGATAGTGGGGTCGTTGAGGCCGAGGACTGGCTTGGTGAGGCCGGCCGGGACTCCGATGCGGGCGTGCTGTTGGTTGACCTGCACTTCCTTAGCTTTGGGGTATAATGCTGGGGGTGTTACCCTGCCGACGTCTCCAGAAGCTATGATGTGGGAGACCACCTTCGGCTTGACATATCCGCGTGGTGGTGGTGGATACCAACCGTCACCCGATCTATTCTTCGAGGCCCCTATGGGGGCTTTAGCTTCAGAAACCTTCCGGGGAGGCCCCGTATATAGGTTGGCGTCTGCCAAGTGACATTCAAATACCTCGAACGGGTGGAGATCAGCAAATATCCTCTCCTCCTTCCCTTGGAGGCTGTATTTGATGCATTGGTGGAGCGTGGAGGGCACCACCATATTCTTATGCAGCCATGGGCGGCCGAGCAGCGCCTTGTAGGAGGTGCGAGAGTCAATGACATGAAACTGTACTGTTGTAGTGAAATCTGCCAGGGTCAGCGTAAATTCTGCCACTCCCATAGATACTTCACATTTTTGGTTGAAGCCAGCGATACTCATATCCCCGACTTTCTCGAGATGCACATTAAAGTGGTGCCTCTCGTATATTCTGTATGGCAGGATGTTGACTGCTGCACCGGGATCAACCAGTATTCTATTTAGCTCCCTTCCATTTAGGTGCCCTTTCATATATAGTGGCCTGTTGTGGCTGACAGTAGGTAGTAGCATGTCTTCTGGAGAGAAGGTCATACTGGCTTCTGGTATAGCCTCGGCTACGCAGGCTTCAAAATGAGCAGGCGTCTGCAGAGCAGTGATGATCGCCTATCGAGTTTCTTCACTCAAAGAGAGAATTTCCCAAATCGTAAATCAAGCGGGGAGCTTTTTGAGCAACTTCATTATTCGGCTCCCAGCCCGGACATTGGAGAGCTTCATCTCTTCAGCCCATCTGGGCTTGGGGAGGTTTTGATTTGTGGGTCCGGACGGACCTGCTTCATCTTCCTCGGACTCGGCATCCTCTTGGCTGGCACCGGCTGTCGGGTCTTCTTTATTAGTTACTGTAGGGCAAGCTCCATCTGCATTTGCATCCTCAGTAGATTGCGCTGGCTGCGGGTGAATGGCCCCGGGTGTAGGGTTAGCCTCTTGACAGGGCTGTTTCCCCTTTGACATTTTCATAAATTCAAGGAATGAAGGGACTGCCTTGCCCCCACTTTTGTTGTATAGGCCTGACGGAGGGGGAATTTGAACTCCCTTAACTTCCGGCGGAGGTGTCTTGTAGGGTTGCTCCCCTCTGAACATGATGTTGTGGTTGGGTGTGTAGACACACCATTCCTGACGTCTCCCGAGAAAGTCTCATATTACTATACAACGCCCCGCAACGGCTTACGCATTTTGAATCGCTCGAGTGCTTCCTTTTCTTGAGTCTTCTTCCGCCCTTTTCGGCATCCGGAATCGTCTCGTCACGGCATTCGGACGGCATCAACACCAGTCAGACGCATCAGGGGGTTCCGGAACCAAGAAGGGTGTCTGCCGGGCGGCCACCAACGCTTATCCGAGGACCCGGGTGGGTCTTAATGGGGGCGTCCAGGCCCGTGGACGCCCCCATTCTTTTAAATTTATTTTATTTTTTATTTTTCAAAACCCAAAACACAAATAAAAAATAATATATTAATGGAGGCGTCCAGGCCCCTGGACGCCTCCATAAAAACAAATATAAAAAATATATATATATATATGCCAGTTGGCATAAAAAGACAAAACAAAATAAAAAAAATGATATATTAAGGGAAGCGTCCTGGCCCCTGGACGCCTCCATAAAAACAAGCATAAAAAATATATAATGCCAGCTTTGGCATAAAATGACAAAAAAAATAAAAAATAATATATTAATGGAGGCGTCCAGGCCCCTGGACGCCTCCATCAACTCCCTCACGGGCGCCGCCCACCGAACGACGGTTTGTCGTGTGTGAAAAAAGCCAAATTATGGAGACGTCCAGGCAGCCTGGACGCGCCCATTTATGAATCACGAGGCGCCTCTCACAAAACCACGCGTTGTGCCAAACCGCGTGCGGCCGTCGTGGTGTTCGGTGGACCTGTTAGGGGCGTCCAGAGCCCTGGACGCCTCCACAAAAATATTCTGAAAAAATTAATAAAAATAGAATAAAATATTAGTTCGGCCTGATGGAGGTGTCCAGGGTCCTGGACGCCTCCACCCTCCGAGCCCTATAAATAGAGGCCCACCCCCTCAGTTCTGGGAGAGCTTCGAAGAGATCCGATAGGCTGCCGGAGCCCAGAGGATACCGGAGTCATTTTCTAACCTGTGGGGTCTTTTGTAGGTGGAGGTTCTGCCAGCTTCTCGGGTGCCCACGCTCGCGAGAGGAAGGTCATCTTCATCCACCGCGCTTCCACGCCATCCCTACGCTGCGGGAGATCCGTCGGATTTCACCATCGGCACATCCAATAAGCCAATCCTTTCCTTTTCTTCTTAGTTCTTTTGCATTCATCATCTCGCATCATCTATCCCCCTTCATAAGGGCGCCTCTTCTTATATACTTCTTGCATGCATCACCTCATTTTCCACCTACTCGAGTCCGAGAGGGGTTTAAAAGACAACACCAACCAGGTGTGTGTCTTGTCATCATTTCGTTATTTTTATCGCAAGGATTTGAATACTACACCTTCATCTTTCTAATCCACTCGTTACTTGTTTGTCGTTGTTTTGCAAGGGTACCCAAGGAAAGTCCTCTCCGTCGGCCGGCCGAAGGGGGAGGAAGAAGCAACCCGCCATCTCCCGCTCTTGAGGTAGGCGCGATCACTTTCTTTATTTTGGGGTCTTTCGGCCCCTGGCGATCACATCTTGTTCTCGAGGCCGCGGCGAGTCACTTCCCCAATGGCCGTTTAAATTCCCGTTCTTATACTCTCTTTATATTCTGTTGTATTCTGCTCATATTCTCGAGGCCGCGGCGAGTCACTTCCCCAATGGCCGTTTAAATTCCCGTTCTTATATGTTATATTCTTATCTATTCATATTCTTGAGGCCGCGGTGAGTCACTTCCCCAATGGCCGTTTAAATTCCCGTTCTTATATATTATATTCTTATCTATTCATGTTCTCGAGGCCGTGGCGAGTCACTTCCCCAATGGCCGTTTAAATTCCCGCTCTTTATATTCTCCTTATATTCTGTTATATTCTTATCTGCTCATATTCTCGAGGCCGCGGCGAGTCACTTCCCCAATGGCCGTTTCAATTCTTGCTATTTAATTTCTGCACCATTCCCGTCCCCCCGAGGTCGCGGCGAGTCACTTCCCGCTATGGCCGTTTAACCCCCATATCTTGCTATATTACATTTGTCCCACTCGCCCCACCGGAGCAATCTCCCGTGGTGGCCCCTTCTCTTTTCTCTTATTTCTGTGTTGCAGCAAACAAAAAGAAGGAGCCCGCGCGCTCCGCGTCCTCTTCGCACCCCGAACCGCGTGACGTCGCTCACAGATTGGCGATCACGGTGGGACCTCTACTGCTTCCTTTCGGCTACCCTTGCAAGTTCGGCACCATCCGTGCCTCTCCACCTTGGCGCCCGCGCGCGCCCCCGTTGTGCTCACGGCAGCACTGTCAGTTTTGATTGGTTGTTTGTTTATTATATGTCTATTATTTCTGTTGTTTTCCCACTCCATATCTCTGTCAGCATTTCATTGCATGCATCCATCCCTCTTTTCTATCCTTTTTTCATTTTTTTGAGGATCACCCTTTCCCGGTGAAGGAAGGACTCTCCGTTTGAGAATTCCTCTCAACGGACTAGAATCTCCTCCACTGGGACCTCCGTAAGTCCCCGACATCGAAGAATCTCCTCTTCGTTCACTGGGCTGGTTGTACCATTGAAGTTCCCCGAAGTTAGTCATTTCATTCGTGGTGAGACGAGAGACCCTAGCTGACACGGCGGTGAAACAAAAATAAACTAGGGTCCCCATTTTGTGTGAACTTCGGATCTCGCTAAAAACACAAAAAAAATCATCAAAATCAAAACACAAAAAAAGGCGTAAAGGCATCCACTTGTTTGATAATCTCTGCTACCTGCTTGCTAGTGTATGTTTTTGCGTTCTGGGAAAACTGTGAGCATGGCTCACGAGTCTTTTGAGGAGAACCACCCTAGTCGTGGTTTGTCAGCCGACCCGCGAGTCTATGCTATGGACTCGGGTCCTTCTCATGAGCCCTCGCATGAGGTGCAGGTTATTGCCGGGGACACATCCCCACCACAGGATATCTCTTCCTTACTGGGCGTCCTCGCCAACACGGAGCTTACCTCTGAACAGCTCCGGGCCTTCCAGGCCATTCTAAAGGGAAATCTGTTTCCCCCACGCCCCAGGAATCAACTCCGGCCATCGCACCTCTCCAAGAGTCCGTGCAGGCCATTCCATCTCCTTCATTGGCGCAAGCCATCCAGTCTCCCTCGCTTCAAGGACAAGCGAGCCAACAACCACCCTCATTCAGTTCCCGTCACAATCTCAAACTCCTGTTGTTCCCCACACACCGCTTCAGCCAGGGCCAACTGTCGGCGGTCCGACAGCTCCCTCTCATTCCGGGTTCCCCCCTCAAGTCTCCGGGAGACAGTTTCTCCCCCAGTGGCAAGTGCCACCTTCACCTCCAGAGGAGCTCGCCCAATCTCTCCTCAATAGGTTCAATCGCATGGACGAGCAGTTTCAAAATCTGAGAAGGATGGTGGACGTGAAAGCCACCCCGGAGGTTGCTTTGCCAATCCTTCCCGTCATTCATCTTCCTCCCTCCGAAATGCCCACGTACCGCAGATACAATGGTACCGGCAACCCCTTCATTCACCTCAAGGATTTCATGTATGAATCCTCCTATTGGCAAAACGATCAGAGGTCCCTGGCATACCTCTTTCGGAGATCATTGGATGGTCCCGCGCTTGAGTGGTTCTATTCCTTGGAGCCCCGCGAGGCCGAGAATTTTGAAATAGTCCAGAGAAGGTTCTTGTAGAAATATAGGGATAGGGTCGGTCCCTCACTCTCCATTACCGACCTAGTGGCCGAAAAGATGAAGCCCGATGAGGATTTTGTCCGCTATGCTGATAGATGGAGGTCTCTGGCGGAAAGAATAAGGGATACCCTCTCTGAGCCCGAACAAGTGAAGATGATTGTGTCTAATGCAACCCCACAGTTCAGACACGTCCTGGCCATGAATAAACTTACTACAATGGAGGAACTCTATGAAAGGGCCCGATACATCCAAACCCAGTTAAAAGACTCCCCCATTATGAACATGTTTGAGTCGTCGAAGCCCAAAGTGGTCAGAAAGACAGGCGCTGGTGTCCCGGGCGGAGCCACAGAAGGGGTCGTGACAAATGAGCAAGTGGGTGCGGTCAACAATGCCAACTATGCGGTCAACCCAAGGCCTCCACAAATGCCCCGACTTCCCCTCCAACCAGGTCCTTTCCCTCTTCGTCCTCCACCCCAAAATAATCCACCCCAGGATAATATGCCTCCATTACGTCAACCCCAGCAACAACAACCACAACCTCAGCAACAACAACCACCGCTTCAGTACAACCAAGTTCCACCCCCGGGGAACTATGGTCCCCAACAGCAACAAAGGAGGCCGCTCGGTCCCAAGAGAGCCTACTATCCACCATTGCCAGAAACCTTAGCAGACATTTTTAATGCCCTCATGGCATCAAACCAACTCGCCCTACCCAGAGAAAGGCCCGTGTGGCCCCCAAATGTTGATACCTCCAAATACTGCGTCTACCACAGGCAGCCAGGACACACAGTAGATTACTGCTTCCATTTCAAAGATTACATCCACGATATGAATGATGAACATCAAATAGATTGGGATGAAATGAGACGATACGTCGCCGCTCTTAAGGCTAGGAGACCTCCTCATAGGCCACAGCAGCAGTTACAACAGCAGCAGCAAACAGCAACCACAACAACAACAACAGCCTCAGCAGGCCCCACAACAACAGCCCGACATGGGCATAATCCAGAATCCATTACCGGAGCACCAACAGCCCAATCATCAGGTTAACCCCATCTCCTCCTTCCGGAAGTCGGGAGAGAGCAGGTGTGGCACCAGGAAAGTACCTCCATTCTTTCTACCGCCAATCCTATCATCACGCAACACCCTTGCCTTGCCCGGGGTAGCACCTCTCTCTCATCAACCCGCGTCAGTATCACCTTCACCATTGTTGAGTCTTGTAGAATCTTTACATGTTTGATGATGACAACATGATAAGTCTAGTGGTCTTCAAAAATTATGTCTATGTGAAAATTTAACAAAAATATTGTTTCTGTGAAAAAATGAACAAAGAACATGTTTGTTGAAGGATGAACCTTCATTTCACTTCAGGTATTGTTCAGGGACTGTATTCGTGTTGATTGGCACTTCGTCTGTTTGTATATAACACCTCGTGTTGAACTGTTTGTCTTCGTGTCGCTTTAGTTTTAGTACTGTTTGTATTCCAACACGCCGTATCGTCTTCTCTTACCGCGTGTTGTTTATGTTTACTGTCCTTCAGGTCGTGCGTCTGTGTTGTCTCCTCTACATTGGCATGTCGTTTTTCTCTGTAGTGTTTGTTTTGATTCAGTGACACGTCGTGTCATTGATCTTTACTTCGTACTGTTTTCACCATCTTCGTGTTGGTCTTTCTCATTAGACTCGTGTCGTTCTCGCTTTGACCACACTTCCTGTTGCTTTACGAAGACCTCGTGTCTTGCTTGTTTTCACTCCGTGTCTATTTTCTGTTCTCATCATACTTAGTGTTGTTTTTCATTTCATGTCAACTTCACTTCGTGTGGTTTTCAACCCGTGTCGATTATCGTTTTGACTTCGTGTTGTTTTCAACTCGTGTCGATTACTGTTTCGACTTCGTGTTGTTTTCAGTATGTGTCAATTTTGTCTTCGTGTCGTTTTTCACCTCGTGTCGTGTTACCCCGTGTCAATTACTGTTTCGACTTCGTATCGTTATCAGTCCGTGTCTCTCTTATGTTGAAATCTCACCTCGTGCAGATCACTGTTCTTTCTTCGTGTTGTTTCTTTGTATTCTGTCTTCGTGTTGATCTTTCGTTATTTAGACTTCGTGTCTTTATCACATTGACCACACTCCGTGTCGCTTCTCCTCTCATAACTTCGTGTCGTGTTTTTCTACACCTCGTGTCGTTGTCTCCTTGTGTCTTCACCTCGTGTTGTTTTCGTCTCTTCGTGTCGGGTTTGTTCTAGTGCGTACAGGACATCGCAGCACTTCATGTTGCTTCCTGTTTCACTTTCGTGTCATTTGTTTTGTTGTATCTTCGTGTCGTAGTCCTCGTGTTCTTCTTGTATTGAAACCATACTTAGTGTTGGTTTCTGTTCTTGTCTTCGTGTCTTTGCGTTGTTTTTCTGTCTACCTCGTAAATTCTCTTAGTAATGTTCATTGTGTCACCACCTTATCTCGTGTCGTTCTCTGTTTAGTACCTCTTGTCGTGTCCACTAACCTCATGCAGTTCTAGTCTTTTTATGACACTCAATATTAATGGCTCTTATCTCGTTGCAGGTCCGAGGAAGAACATTCACCAATGTCTGGGTGCACATGATCCGATGCTGAAGGAACAAATACAAAGAGGGCACGTGGCAGGAAGGTTCTAGGATCGAGCGTGGGAGGCACACGCGTTCAGTGCCCTATTCATCTGCTGCGGCTATAAAGAAAAACCTTTCGCCCACCGATGAAGGGTGATCAGAGCTAAGAAAGAAAAGGCAATGTTACAGAGAGCTCGATCCAGCAGAAGAAGAAAAAGAAAAGAGAGAGATAGTGCTCGTGTGAAAGAGGAAGAGAGTGTAAGAGAAAGAAAGAGAGATAGAGAGTGAGTGAGAGAGCTCGTGGAGAAGAAGAAAGAAGTTTACCTGAAGATCTGTCTTCACTGGACCGTGGATCAGATCCAGGCCAGTCAGCTCTGTTAGGAGCCAAATTGTGCATTTCGTGTTTCAGCTTCTGTTTGCTGAAGTTATTTTCGTTTATTATCTTTTCTTTGTTTTCTGGTTTGTTGTGCTTTCCGATCCTCTGGTCTGAGGTCGTGTTCCCTCCGGTTTGGAGGAAGGGAGATCTGATCTCCAGTTGCAAGTAGCTGGGAGCTACTTGTGGGTTCCCTCCGGCTTGGAGGAAGGGAGACTTGTCTCCGGTTCTGGGCTTGTGGATTCAAGTCCAGAGGTTCCCTCCGGTTTGGAGGAAGAGGGGAGGTTGTTCCCCTGGTCAAGCTGTGTGGCAGCAACTGTTTGCAGACTGAGTCTGCTTGGTTCTAGCGTTCACTAGTGAAGCCTCACTCCGGTTGGGAGTGAGGGGTGGATGTAGGTCTGAAGGACCGAACCACCTAAAAATCTATTGAGCAGTGGCTTGATTGTCTGGTTTGCTTCCGCTAGATGCTTGAATAGGTGCGCTCAATGTGATTGTATTTGAGTTGAATAGAATTGGTTCCATTCTGTTTCCTTATCTAGCATCCGGTTTTTAAATTTAATCCATTATTCGTAAAAGGATTCATTCACCCCCCCTCTGTATCCGGGCCAAGCACCCTAACAGTTGGTATCAGAGCGGGTGTCTGCTTACAAGGTCCAGCGACCTGCAGATCGATCTTGCAATCTTAGGTGCTTATTTCTTTTTAGTGCTTCAATATTCTTGTGCGTTAATCTGTGTGTTCTCATGGCCCATCCACCGATCTTCAGTGGTACGCATTTTGATGCATGGTTCGCTGTTTTGAAGAATTATGTTAAATCTGTGAATCCAGACCTGTGGAAAGTAATTTCACATGGTCCTCATGAACTACCTAAGAAAAAGTCCAAATGGACTGACAGTCACAAATCCATGCATGAAGAAAATCAGATAGCAATAAATTTAATGAAGGCAGCTACTGATAGAGCTTTTCATTCATGTTTCTTTGAATCCAGTTCTGCTAAAGATATTTTGGATGCACTGAAGCGAACTCAGGAGATAGATGTGGACAGATGCATGATGGCCAACAGAAGAAATCAAAGTGCCAGCGATCAAGGCAGCAATCAAACTAAAGAAGATGATGATGATGAGGTAAATATCTTCGAGAATTTCTCTCTAGAAGATTGGGAGAATGCATATGCTGAATTATTTGAATCTCATGAACTGTTAAGAAAACAGTATAAAAAGTTGAAAAAGAGTACTCGGGTAGATAGTTCTAGCTCTCCATGTAAAAATTGTTCAAGTACGAAGCAATCACATGATGCATGTCTGTCTGATAATCATATGCATAAAAACCAGAATGCAGAACTGAAGATGGAACTTGAACGTGTCTACTCTGAACTGAACAATCTAAAATCTGAGGATGACTCTCTCAGAAAGTTCTCTGAAGAACAATTAGAGAAACTTAAACGAGAGAATGAGTTGCTGATTGAAAAATTTAATGCCATAAAATCTGTGAACATAGAATTACAGAAAGATTTTGAAAAACAACAAAAGGAATTGAGGGAGTTTGAAGCTAGGAGAGAAACCATGGTTAACTCAGAAGATCAGCTTCTAATAAATGAGTTAATTCAAAATGGTAAGCTTAAAGAAGAAGTTGAAAAATTAAAACTGTTAAACAGTGCCATGTCTGCAAGACTTCTCACATTGGAAAAAGGGAAAGCTATCTGTACAAACGAGACTGAAGAGGTAGATGAGCTAAGAAAGGAAATTGAAGAATACAAAACAGCTAACAAGGTTTTGAATGAAGCTGTCAATTGTAGTGAACAAGAGATCACTAGTTATGAAATACACATTGCATCTCTTGAAAATGAAATTCAGGATTTGAAAGCTTCCTTGTCTAAATTTGTTGATGGGCAGAAAAACCTAGACAAGCTGCTAGGTGTAAAAGTCAATGTCAAAAAGGAAGGGTTGGGCTACAATAATCTCAATAAGAAGGCCTTGCAGAACAAAGTAATGACATCCTTTGTAAATACTTCAAATGTAGCCACTACATCAAAAGACAAACAGCCCATTGTTCAGAAAATTCTGGGAACAAAGATTAACTCTAACAAGGAAGGACTGGGTTACAGTCCAGTCATGAGGAAGGATGATGGAGTCAACCTGAAAACTGTCTTTGTCAAATCCTCTGAACAGGAAAAACCTTCTATCTCATCTCCACCTCAGTACAAGGCTAAGAAAACAGAAAAACAAAATAAAAATCATAAGACATCAAAAATTCAAAGGAACAATCTGCATGCTAAGAACTCATCAGATAAATGCCATGTTTTAAAGAAATCAAGTGGCTCATGTCATTATTGTGGTAAGTATGGACATCTTATGAGTAACTGTTTTGTGATGGAAAAAGATGACAACAAGCATGTTAGAAAATCTGTGTCTGGTCAGAAAAGGAATGTCAAATGTTCTAATTGTGATAAAGTAGGACACACTACTGCTCATTGTTGGTTTGCAAGTAGTAAGGAAAAATCATGCTCATATCATACAAAACACTTTGCAAATCAGTATGTCTTTAACAAGAACCAGCACATTATATGTTTTAATTGCAACAAAATTGGTCACAAGGCCTCTGAATGCTGGTCAGGTTCCTTTAGAAGAAATTCTCTCATTTGCTCTTACTGTAGAAAGCATGGCCACACAGTCAAGGACTGTTGGCATATTCAGGGTAGAAATGTGAATCTCAAACATGCCAAATTCCCTGTAAAAGAATCAACAAAACCTTCATGTCATCACTGTGAGAAGTCAGGTCACAGGGCTGCAACCTGTTGGCTGGCAGGATATCAAAACCAAACCAGTTTTGGTAAACAGAAACTTTACCCTGTCAACAGAAAATCTCATGTGTATGCACATAGAATTCATGCTAATAAAAATGTGCATAAATCAGATCAGAAAACCACTCCTGGAAATGTGCTGAGAAAACTTGCTAAACATAATAATGTCATGTCAGGACCCAAGACCTCTTGGGTACCTGTTTGTGCAAAATAAACCTTGTTTTGCAGGTGTGCCTTGGGACTGGAATAAAAGGGGTAATGATCCAGGGCACTCAAGAATGAAAACCCCATTCTCACAATTTTCAGGTAATCTCTCTACATGTCCCATTTTGAAACTTACTGCATATCTGGTTTGATGCATTCTTGCATATCCTGCTATTAGTTTCATCTAGTGCATGCATATTGAATCTGGTCTTGCATATTCATTCATCATCTGCAAGTTGCATTATTTTCTAAAACATGCACTCTGAAATTTCTGAAATCTTTAACTGAAAGCGAATGCTGGTTGAAAACTGTATGTTGCATAATTCTTTCTTGGCATACACTGCATTCATTAAATAATTAACACTTCCAAGAGTCGTGTGTGAGATGTCCTTGAGTGGGCTGAAGAGGAGCTTGTCAGGCTATTTGGTTTCTGAAGATTTTTGTCAGCCGATGCAGTTAATGTGATTTTAAGATCAGTCATCTCAAGAGGTTGCAGTCTGTTGTCCAAGAGTTACTCTGGATGTGAGACAGAACTACTTCAAATACTATATTTGGATATGTCCTTAGTGCTTAATGTCTTGAGTGATCTCTCACTTGTTGGCTTGCTGATAGGAGTGCTGCTCATCTCATTTCATCTTTCTCTATTCAATCAGCCACCTCATTATCTCTCACCTCTCACTATTGGTTCAGATTCTCTCTCGAAGAAATTGTGGTTTCAGTCTTCTTGCTCTTATCAGATAAGATCTGTATACCTTAAACCACCCTATATCAAGTGTAACAATCTACACCTGTTAATAAAGAACTTCAATGTTTGGGGGTTATATTTGGTCCTTGATCCTTCTAAGTTATCTTCTCAAGTGTTGGTCAACATATTATAAAACTTCCTGTTAAATGAGAAAAACTTATTGAGGATCTCGACTTAACTGAAACTTATGTAAAGAGAGCTCTGAGATAAAAATTATGTTAAGTAAGATTTTTTTTATCATGAGAAGTGCTTCCAGGGAATACGCCATTATTTGTGGCAGAGCAATGGCTTTTGTGGAGAAATAGACACTCTAGATCAATGAAGTCCAGAGTATCTGTCATGATACAATTAGCTATCTCTGTGTAGAAATGTTAAAATAAAAAAAAAAGGAAGGGAAAAAGTCCTCAAAGAAAAATATCTTTGGCATAAAGGTAGTTCGTCCTGAGTAACCAGGGTTTCTGGTGTCTGATAAACATGTCTCCTTGTGTAAAAAGGGACTATACTACCTTGTGTTCAACAAATTGGTTGACTCTGTATGCCTTCTCGTCCATTAAATGAAGAAATGATTCTGCTTGACATTAATGTGTTATTTCGTTGCTTGACAAACATAAGGTGCAATTTAATCGTGTCTCTCTCTAGGTTAAGCAACTTTAACAGCTAATTTTGTGATTATGCTGATTTAATATCTTGAGTTAACTGACCTTGGTTTTTGGAAGAATATAACCCGTCCACATATTGAAGGGCTAACTTAATATGGTGTAGCTGCGTTACATCAGAACTAAGGGTATTTTGGGTATTTACAGAAATAAGTGTGATAAGAGTAAAAAGCTACTCGACAATACCTTTGTTTTGTTCACACGTCTTCAACCTCAAACCCTTATTTCCCCTTGTCGATTCCTATTCATCCTCGTGCCGCTCCACCTTGAGCGTCTTCTTCAAACCTATCTCCATCTCTTCCCGCTCACCTTCTTCCCCCACAGAGGTCCATTCCTCTCTTCAGTCTAGCATCGCGTCCAACAGCAGCCTGCAAGAGAGAGTTGATACTCTGAAAGTTCCGGCAGATGGATCAGCAAAGGTCAGCAGCTCCGGGTGACAGGAAGAGGAAGGGAAAAGAAATAGTTGAAGAGCCTTCATCTAAACAACAGAGATGTGTTGAGCCAGAACCTGCTGCGGAAGTATCTTCAGAACAAGGTACCAGGATTTCTCAGTCTACCGTGTTCTTAGAAAGTGGGAAAATCATTCCTCCTAGAATAATAGATTTCGGAGATGAAACCTTGATCTCGAAGTTCCAGAACTGTTAAGAATCTTTGAGTTTCAGGAGTGGAGAGATTTCTTAGAAAATCACCGTGTCTATTACCCTAGGCCGGTAATGGAATTTTACAATAACTTGTCCTTGAGCCGAGACAAGTCTGCCTTGTTATCATCTGTTAAAGGGGTCGAGATAACTGTTACATGTGACTCCCTCACAAAGCCCTCGGTGTTCCAGATAAAGGGGAGGTAGAGGGAAGCTTTCGATACAGTCTCCATGAAGCTTTCTCAGTCATTACTGGTAAACCCAGTAATATTCATGATAAGGGGCAGTTGAAGCTAAAAGCTTATCAGACATCGTCATTTCCTCCTCTTCACAAGCTCCTTCAGAACGTCATTGCTTCCATTATCACCCCACAGACTGGGGCTAGAGGAAGAATTACAGACACGCAGAGATTTCTACTGTTTTGTCTGATTCAAAATGTGAAGATATGTCTGCCAGAGATCATTTTTAATGTCATGAAGGGATGCATTGGATCCAAGAGACATCTTCCCTATGCCGCCCATATGACAGATATCTTCAAGCATTCTGAGATTTGCTTGGATGGAGAGGCCGCATCAGAAGTTAAGGCCCGAAACATTTTTAATATGAATTTTGTTTCAGTGTTTTTGGGCTTAGAGGACTCTTCTATGGTGGGCAAGTTAAGGTCCAAAAGGCCAGGGAATCACAAACTCAGGGGGAGCATTTGGAAGAATTTCAAGTCTTAGCCCCAACTGGTGAGCAATTAGTTTCTGAGATTGATCATCAGGAAACACCAGCTGAACAACCAGAGTCCACCTTGCCAGCTGCACCCACCGAAGTATCCTTCTCCTTTCAGAGGCTAGTTGAGGCTGCATCTGAGGACATCAGATTGTCTGACGAAAGCATTCAGACAGATCTAGATGCAACTATTGCTGGGCTATTTGATTCTTTTGGGAAGACATCTGAAGAGGTAATAGTGCCTGAAGAACAGCCAGCTAAAGAGCAAGACAGTACTGATCAAGATCTTGCTGCTTTTGTTAATGAAATTTTAAGAGAAACTGTTGAGCGAAGCTTGGAAGAGGCTACCAACTTGGTCGTATCTGAAAGTCTTGAGCAGGCCTTAGTTGGCAGCCCTGCAGATCAGGAACTCATGGAAGATAGAGAAAAGGTTCCTGTCATAGAACTAGATACAGAATCTTCAAGTGAAGAAGAGGAACCTGAAGATATATTCCCTCAGAAAGAAACTCAAGCTGAAGATGAAGTTCAGGTCCCAGCTGAGAGCAGTCAAATGCCAGTACAAGAGGAAGCAGCTGAGAGAACTGCACCTGGCAGTGAATTTTTTGGTACACCTCTAGGTCCACCTAGACTCTATCTGCAGAGGCACCCAACATTGAATCTACTCGGGCGCCCAACATTGAAGAGCTTCTCATAAACCTGACTCAGCAGATGCAAAAACAAGACAAGAAATTAGATGATCTGCTTACATTTGTCACTCTCAACATTAATCAGGTACATACCAGATTACTGAAGCTTGAGATATCTCTCCTCACTGAATGGAGACGATTCCTTCTAAACAAAAGGGCTTCAGATGATGCAAACAAATCCTTGATGGAAGGATTACAGGAGATTTGTTCAAAAATTGCAAAAGCTCTGAGAGAGTCACATGATGTTAGTATTTCCTCCTTCAAAATGTCTTCTACCATAATAGATCATTGCTATGAGATCAGAACAGCTTTAGAATTGTTGAAGAAGTCTTCAAGTGCCCTAGGTCCAGGCATTCAGCAAATCTATGATAAGTTGATCACCTTCTTATCAGAAATGACAACTCTGACTGACAGATATGAAACGGTCAATGTTCGCCAAGAAGACATTATTTCTGAAGTGGCAAATGTCAGAAGCACTGTGGCGTATTGGCTTGCTGAACTATCAAATGATTTAAAGGAATTTCAGTCTATCTTGGGTTCAACACCTGGTCACGCCTCTTCCAGCAGAACTCCACCTCAAGAACATTCTTCTGCTTCTCCAAGGGGGAGACCACCACAAGGCAGGACGCGTGGCCCCTCTAGCAGACAAGCCAGATACTTTTCTTGAAAAGTTGATGCTCTGTATTTTTGTTGCCCTTTTGAGGCCTTCTCCCTCAGACTCTTGGACAAATTAACTTAACTCATATCATTTGCGTTGTTGCATTCTTCTTGTTTTCATTTTTTTTGATGATGTCAAAGGGGGAGAAATCAGGAAAGGAAAAATGTTTAATGTTTGTGATATTCATTGCGAATGGCTATCTAGTGTTTTTTCCTTCTCTGCACAGACTCAAGACTCATAGTGTTGCCATCCATCAAAAAGGGGGAGATTGTTGAGTCTTGTTGAATCTTTACATGTTTTGATGATGACAACACTATAAGTCTTAGTGGTCTTCAAAAATTATGTCTATGTGAAAACTTAACAAAAAATATTTTTCTGTGAAAAATGAACAAAGAACATGTTTGTTGAAGAATGAACCTTCATTTCACTTCAGGTATTTTTCAGGGACTGTATTCGTGTTGATTGGCACTTCGTCATGTTTGTATATAACACCTCGTGTTGAACTGTTTGTCTTCGTGTCGTTTTTTCTCTGAAGTGTTTGGTTTGATTCAGTGACATTTTCGTGTCAGTTGATCCTTACTTCGTGTTGTTTTCATCGTCTTCGTATCATTCTCGTGTAGTGTGTGGTTCTGTCAGAGTTCACTTCGTGTCTGTCTTATGTTGAAACCACACTTCGTGTTGGTTTCTGTTTTGATGAACTTCGAGTCGTTTTCCAGTGAACCCCGTGTTGTTTTGTCCTCCTGCGTCATCCTTGTTTTCACTCCGTGTCTATTCTCTGTTCTCATCATACTTAGTGTTGTTTTTCATTTCATGTCAACTTCACTTCGTGTGGTTTTTTAACCCGTGTCAATTATCGTTTTGACTTCGTGTTGTTTTCAACTCGTGTCGATTACTGTTTCGACTTCGTGTTGTTTTCAGTATGTGTCAATTTTGTCTTCGTGTCGTTTTTTCACCTCGTGTCGTGTTACCCCGTGTCAATTACTGTTTCGACTTCGTATCGTTATCAGTCCGTGTCTCTCTTATGTTTTTCCACACCTCGTGCTGATCACTGTTCTTTCTTCGTGTTGTTTCTTTGTATTCTGTCTTCGTGTTGATCTTTCGTTATTTAGACTTCGTGTCTTTATCTCATTGATCACACTCCGTGTCGCTTCTCATCTCATAACTTCGTGTCGTGTTTTTCTACACCTCGTGTCGTTGTCTCCTTGTGTCTTCACCTCGTGTTGTTTTCATATCTTCGTGTCGTTTTTATTCTTCCTAGTCCTCCTGTTCTTCTTGTATTGAAACCATACTTAGTGTTGGTTTCTGTTCTTGTCTTCGTGCCTTTGCGTTGTTTTTCTATCTACCTCGTAAAGTTCTCTTAGTAATGTTCATTGTGTCACCACCTTATCTCGTCTCGTTCTCTGTTTAGTACCTCTTGTCGTGTCCACTAACCTCATGCAGTTCTAGTCTTTTTATGACACTCAATATTAATGGCTCTTATCTCGTTGCAGGTCCGAGGAAGAACATTCACCAATGTCTGGGTGCACATGATCCGATGCTGAAGGAACAAATACAAAGAGGGCACGTGGCAGGAAGGTTCTAGGATCGAGCGTGGGAGGCACACGCGTTCAGTGCCCTATTCATCTGCTGCGGCTATAAAGAAAAACCTTTCGCCCACCGATGAAGGGTGATCAGAGCTAAGAAAGAAAAGGCAATGTTACAGAGAGCTCGATCCAGCAGAAGAAGAAAAAGAAAAGAGAGAGAGATAGTGCTCGTGTGAAAGAGGAAGAGAGTGTAAGAGAAAGAAAGAGAGATAGAGAGTGAGTGAGAGAGCTCGTGGAGAAGAAGAAAGAAGTTTACCTGAAGATCTGTCTTCACTGGACCGTGGATCAGATCCAGGCCAGTCAGCTCTGTTAGGAGCCAAATTGTGCATTTCGTGTTTCAGCTTCTGTTTGCTGAAGTTATTTTCGTTTATTATTTTTTCCTTTGTTTTCTGGTTTGTTGTGCTTTCCGATCCTCTGGTCTGAGGTCGTGTTCCCTCCGGTTTGGAGGAAGGGAGATCTGATCTCCAGTTGCAAGTAGCTGGGAGCTACTTGTGGGTTCCCTCCGGCTTGGAGGAAGGGAGACTTGTCTCCGGTTCTGGGCTTGTGGATTCAAGTCCAGAGGTTCCCTCCGGTTTGGAGGAAGAGGGGAGGTTGTTCCCCTGGTCAAGCTGTGTGGCAGCAACTGTTTGCAGACTGAGTCTGCTTGGTTCTAGCGTTCGCTAGTGAAGCCTCACTCCGGTTGGGAGTGAGGGGTGGATGTAGGTCTGAAGGACCGAACCACCTAAAAATCTATTGAGCAGTGGCTTGATTGTCTGGTTTGCTTCCGCTAGATGCTTGAATAGGTGCGCTCAATGTGATTGTTTTTGAGTTGAATAGAATTGGTTCCATTCTGTTTCCTTATCTAGCATCCGGTTTTTAAATTTAATCCATTATTCGTAAAAGGATTCATTCACCCCCCCTCTGTATCCGGGCCAAGCACCCTAACATCTGCGTGGCCATAGAGCAGGTGTGGCACCAGGAAAGTACCTCTATTCTTTCTTCCTCCAACCCCATCGTCATGCAACCCCCTCGCCTTGCCCGGGTAGCACCTCTCTCTCATCAACCCGCGTCAGTATCGCCTTCACCATTTCCACTACCATTACGCCCTCTCATCCGTACCCCGATCTCCTATCAACCGACACTCTCCACTACGCCTTCACACCCTCTCATCTTCTCTCACTCCCCCACTTTACCATCCACCTCTACCACATTTACCCTTACGCCTTCTAAACCCCTTATCATCCGTCAACCATACATAACCCCGTCTTTCTCCACCGTATCACCACTAATGCCTTCAAAATC